>CM076945.1:8233500-8884250 GCA_039566865.1 Aurelia coerulea | reverse complement strand
GTGAAGATTCCATCACTCGTTCCAGTGTCTTTCAGCTTTCACATTTTGCACCGTCACGCCAGTCCGCAGCGTTTTCTATTTTGCACTGCGCGTTTTGCTGACACTGAACAGTGTCTTTGCGGTTTTATAACGCGAGTGGTTTCGGAAACTGAGAACGGAGAAGCATTGGTTCAATGCTGTGCTGTGATTTCGAGTGGTGGATGACATAATGCAAATGATGATCAAACGCAGTTGTATTTTGGTATTATATCAAGTCCTTCACAGCAGAATTCTCCTCGCTATTTATTTATTTATTTGCATTAGGCCAAAGGGATGGCTATAACAAAGCTAGTTACGGCCTAGCTCTTGAAAAATTAGGATCTTTGCTATCTTTACACAAATTATTGATTATGAATGTTCAAAGCTTTCAAAATATGATCAGTCATTATTAGACTTAAGAAGTGATTCCTTGTATTCGTTCAATATTTATACTGAGACTTATGTAATGAGTCTAGGCCATTACTTCAAAACTGAGATTATTTCTTTGTAGGGGCAATTGCTGCTTAACATAATAATGAAATGGAAGCAACGCAGAGAGAGAGAGGAACTCCTGGCATCCGGAAGAGAACACAAAGAAGGCTTGGACTTACAGTTTCTTGTTCTTTTGTATGGAGCATTTTTGAGGGCATGGTTTGCTGCGAATAATATTTGTGCTTTTTTTTGCATAACGAAGCGAACGTTGTTTTCATTACTGCGGCAGCTAGCGACATTTTCCCCTTTGCGCCATGCGTTTTTGCGAACACGGGGAGAAGAGAAGCATTTTTCTGCCGTTTCTTATGAGGAATAAAGTTTCACCGAGCCAGCTCACCACGGAGCTTTTCTCATTGCGCCGTGCCTTTTTTGCGGATTCTGAGAATCGGAGAAGTGTCTGTGCAATTTTATATGACGCAAGCGGTTTCATTGCAGCAGTTAGCGGCACGGTTTTTTTGAGAAACTGAGAACGGAGAAGTATTACAAGCATTGGCTCTATGATGTGCTTCAATTTCGAGTGGTGGATGTCAATAACCGTAAACGATGATCACACACTGGTAATATATCAATTCTTTACAGCAGAATTCTTCTCATTATATATTTATTTACGCTAGGCCAAAGGGATAGTTGCATCAAAGCTCATTGTGGCCTACCTCGTGAATTGAATTAGGATTTTTGCTATCTTTACACATCAAGTTGTAAATTATGAATGTTCAAAGCTTTCAAAATATGATAGATCATTACTAGACGTAAGATGTGATTCCTTGTATTCGTTCAATATGTAAAATGAGACTTATTTAATGAGTCTAGACCATTACTTCTAAAGTGAGATTATTTTTTGCAGGGGCAATTGCTGCTTAACATAATAATGAAATGGAAGCAACACAGAGAGAGGAACTCCTGG
The DNA here is from genome assembly GCA_039566865.1 of Aurelia coerulea. NCBI lineage: Eukaryota > Metazoa > Cnidaria > Scyphozoa > Semaeostomeae > Ulmaridae > Aurelia > Aurelia coerulea. Next base: position 8,882,836 of record CM076945.1, on the reverse strand, counting down.
CATCCGGAAGAGGACGCAAAGAAGGCTTGGACTTATTTTCTTGTTCTTTTGCATTGAGCGTTCTAGAGGGCATGGTTTTGTGCTGTTTTTTCATGGAGAAACGAACGTTGTCTTCATTATCGTGGCAGTTAGCGACAAATTCCCCTTTGCGCCATGCGTTTTTGCGAACACGGGGAGAAGAGAAGCATTTTTATGCTGTAAGGAATAAAGTTTTACTGAGCCAGTTCGCAGAGTTTTTTCCATTGCGCCGTGCTTTTCTGCGGACACTGAGAATCGGAGAAGTACTGGTACTATGCTGTGCTTCGATTTCGAGTGGTGGACGTCAATAACGATAAATGTTGATCACATTCACACGCAGTTGTTTTTTGGTAATATATCAAGTTTTTACAGTAGAATTCTTCTCATTATATATTTATCTATGCTAGGCAAAAGGGATGGTTATGTCAAAGCTTGCTATGGCCTAGCTCTTGAAATGAATTAGGACTTTTGCTATTTTTACACAAGTTATAGATTATGAATGCTCAAAGCTTTCAAAATATGATAGATCATTACTAGACGTAAGATGTGATTCCTTGTATTCGTTCAATATTTATACTGAGACTTATGTAATGAGTTTAGGCCATTACTTCAAAACTGAGATTATTTTTTGCAGGGGCAATTGCTGCTTAACATAATGATAATGAAATGGAAGCAATGCAGAGAGGAACTCCTGGCATCCGGAAGTTGCATTGAGCATTTCTGAGGGCATGATTTGCTGCGAAGATTATTTTTTCTGTTTTTGCATAGCGAAGCGAACGTTCATTATTGTGGCAGTTTGCGACATTTTCCCTTTTGCACTATGCATTTTTGCGAACACTGGGAGAAGAGAAGCATTTTGATGCTGTTTCTTACAAGGAATAATGTTTCACCGAGCCAGCTCGCGGAGCTTTTATCTATTGCGCCTTGCTTTTTTTACAGACACTAAGAATCGGAGAAGTGTCTGTGCAATTTTGTATGACGAGAGCAGTTTCATTGCAGCAGTTAGCCGCACCGTGCTTTTTTCAGAAACTGAGAACGGAGAAGTACTGGTACTATGCTGTGCTTCGCTTTCGAGTGGTGGATGTCGGTGACCGTAAAAAATGATCACACGCAGTTGTTTTTGGTAATACCGGGTGCGCCAAAATAAACTATGCACGTTTGGCAGGCCACAATAAATCGTACACTGAACCGATTTTGAAGATTTATGACTTAATCGTTAGCAGAAAGCCTGAATTAGATTCTAGGACTGTTTGCAAATTTTTCCGTTGTCAGTTTTTAGAGCCAGAAGCGAGTTTCTTAAAATGCTCGTTTTCGAAAACATTGAAAACGATCAAAAAACGTCGATCAAATTTTGAAAGATTCAACATGAATGCACAAAGAGAAAACGTTTTCAGGGGGATTTGGGGGTTTAGTACGAATTCTCGTACAGCAGATTACAATTGGTCGATTTTCAAATTCCAAATCACCAAGAACAAGTTCTCTCTTTGCCAATTCATGTCGATTCTTTGGAAAACTTGATCAATGTTTTTTTATCGTTTTCAGACTTTTTCGAAAGCTAACATTTTAGGAAACTCGCTTCTAGCTCTAAAAACTGAAAATGAAAAAATTTGCAAAAATCCCAGTATCTAATTCAGGCTTTCTGCTAACGATTAAGTCATAAATTTCCAAAATCGGACCTGTGTACAATTTATTGTGGCCTGCCAAACGTGCATAGTTTATTTTGGCGCACCCGGTATATCAAATCTTTACAGCAGAATTCTTCTCGTTATATATTTATTTACGCTTGGCCAAAGGGATGGTTATATCAAAGCTCATTTGGGCCTACCTCATGAAATGAATTAGGACTTTTGCTATTTTTTACACAAATTATAGATTATGAATCTCCAAAGCTTTCTAACTATGATCGATCATTACCAGAATTAAGATGTGATTCCTTGTATTCGTTTATTCGTTCAATATTTATACTGAGACTTATGTAATGAGTCTAGGCCATTACTTCAAAACTGAGATTATTTTTTGCAGGGGCAATTGCTGCTTAACATAATGATAATGAAATGGAAGCAATGCAGAGAGGAACTCCTAGCATCCGGAAGATAACGCAAAGATGGATTGAACTAATTTTTTGTTCTTTTGCATTGAGCATTTTCGAGGACATGATTTGCTGCGAAGAATATTTGTTCTGTTTTTGCATAGCGAAGCGAACGTTGTCTTCATTATTGTGGCAGTTTGCGACATTTTCCCCTTTGCGCTATGCATTTTTGCGAACACTGGGAGAGGAGAAGCATTTTTATGCTGTTTCTTACGAGGAATAATGTTTCACCGAGCCAGCTCGCGGAGCTTTTATCTATTGCGCCTTGCTTTTTTTGCGGACACTAAGAATCGGAGAAGTGTCAGTGCAATTTTGTATGACGAGAGCAGTTTCATTGGAGCAGTTAGCCGCACCGTGTTTTTTTCAGAAACTGAGAACGGAGAAGTACTGGTACTATGATGTGCTTCGATTTCAAATGGTGGATGTCAATGACCGTAAATGAAAATCACACGCAGTTGTATTTGGTAATATATCAAGTCTTTACAGCTGAATTTTCTTCTCATTATATATTTATTCACGCTAGGCCAAAGGGATAGTTATATCAAAGCTCATTAGGGCCTACCTCATGAAATGAATTAGGATCTTTGCTATGTTTACACAAATTATAGATTATAAATGTTCAAAGCTTCCAAACTATGCAGGCCCGTAGGAAGCGGGGGGGGGGGGGGGGCTCAAGCCCCCTATAAAAATTTAAAACAATGGTGCTACGTCACATGACTTAATTAGATGTATTGTTCTCAATTATTTTGAAAACAATTGCCCCCAATCCGAAGCTTCTTCCTATGGCCCTGAACTATGATCATTATTCCTTGTATTCGTTTATTGGTTCAATATTTATACTGAGACTTATGTAATGAGTCTAGACCATTGCTTCAAAACTGAGATTATTTTTTGCAGGGGCAATTGCTGCTTTACATAATGATAATGAAATGGAAGCAATGCAGAAAGGAACTCGTGGTATCCGAAAGATAACGCAAAGAGAACCAATTTACTTGTTCTTTCGCAATGAGCATTTTCCAGGGCATGGCTTGCTGCGGAAATATTTTTGTGCTGTTTTTTATGGGGAAGGGATAGTTTTTTCATTGGTGTACCGTAACACGTTTGATGGGCTGTGGAATAAAATTTGCAGCTGATATTCAAAACTGAAATGCTGACCTTTATCAGTCAAAGGCCAACGCAGATGTAAAATATTTTGTTTGGTAAAATCACCCATCAACCAAGTAATTAGGAAAAAGCTGGTAAAGGGTTGTATGGGAACGGGAATTCCACATTCGATTCTCATTCATGATTTACTTGCTGTTGAAACAGAATTCAAGTTCCAGTGGCAAGTAGTTCTGATCGTAGATACGTTAACAGCTTCAAACTAAAGATAATTAGTTTCATAGACTCATTTAAGGACTTTAAAGTCCAAAATATTCAGCGTGTTTGATTGAGTAAGTTAGAATAGTTTTAGAATTTTGATAATATCTTGATCAATACATTAGGGACTTCAAAGTCCTAGGTCTTTTAAAGTTTTATTCGTGTAAGTTAGAATATAGTTTCAGACTTAAATTGATTAGTTTCATGGACTCATTTAAGGACTTTAAAGTCCAAAATATTCAGCGTGTTTGATTGAGTAAGTTAAAATAGTTTTGGAATTTTGATAATATCTTTGATCAATACATTAGGGACTTCAGAGTCCTAGGTCTTTTAAAGTTTTCTTCGTGTATGTTAGAATATAGTTTCAGACTTAAGATAATTAGTTTCATAGACTCATTTAAGGACTTTAAAGTCCAAAATATTCAACGTGTTTGATTGAGTAAGTTAGAATAATTTTAGAATTTTGATAATATCTTTGATCAATACATTAGGGACTTCAGAGTCCTAGGTCTTTTTTTTTTTTTTTTTTTTTTTTTTTTTATATCAAAGTTAAAACTCAACAATATACAAATACAATATTCTGTGCCGTCCATAGCAGAAATAGACATGACGTCATCTGGTTCTAGCTATGAACGGCACTTGACAATTCCTTTAACAGCAATCTTATTAAGCACTTTGTGTACCATGGCACCATTCCATTTTGGCAGACGCTAGCATACGCCAGCTTAGTAGGTGAATTATTGTAAAACAAAAAAGGAAAAACAAACAAACAAACAAACAAACAAACAAACAAAACAGAAATAGGTCTTTTAAAGTTTTATTCGTGTATGTTAAAACATAGTTTCAGACTTAAGATAATTAGTTTCATAGACTCATTTAAGGACTTTAAAGTCCAAAATATTCAGCTTTTTTGATTGAGTAAGTTAGAATAGTTATAGAATTTTGATAATATCTTTTATCAATACATTTGGGACTTCAGAGTCCTAGGTCTTTTAAAATTTATTCGTGCATGTTAGAGTATAGTTTCAGACTTGAATTAATTAGTTTCATAGACTCATTTAAGGACTTTAAAGTCCAAAATATTCAACGTGTTTGATTGAGTAAGTTAGAATAATTTTAGAATTTTGATAATATCTTTGATCAATACATTAGGGACTTCAGAGTCCTAGGTCTTTTAAAGCTTTATTCGTGTATGTTAGAATATAGTTTCAGACTTAAATTAATTAGTTTCATAGACTCATTTAAGGACTTTAAAGTCCAAAATATTCAACGTGTTTGATTGAGTAAGTTAGAATAATTTTAGAATTTTGATAATATCTTTGATCAATACATTAGGGACTTCAGAGTCCTAGGTCTTTTAAAGTTTTATTCGTGTATGTTAAAACATAGTTTCAGACTTAAATTAATTAGTTTCATAGACTCATTTAAGGACTTTAAAGTCCAAAATATTCAACGTGTTTGATTGAGTAAGTTAGAATAATTTTAGAATTTTGATAATATCTTTGATCAATACATTAGGGACTTCAGAGTCCTAGGTCTTTTAAAGCTTTATTCGTGTATGTTAGAATATAGTTTCAGACTTAAATTAATTAGTTTCATAGACTCATTTAAGGACTTTAAAGTCCAAAATATTCAACGTGTTTGATTGAGTAAGTTAAAATAGTTATAGAATTTTGATAATATCTTTGATCAATACATTTGGGACTTCAGAGTCCTAGGTCTTATAAAATTTATTCGTGTATGTTAGAATATAGTTTCAGACTTAAATTAATTAGTTTCATAGATTCATTTAAGGACTTTAAAGTCCAAAATATTCAGCGTGTTTGATTGAGTAAGTTAGAATAGTTTTAGAATTTTGATAATATCTTTGATCAATACATTAGGGACTTCAGAGTCCTAGGTCTTTTAAAGTTTTATTCGTGTATGTTAAAACATAGTTTCAGACTTAAATTAATTAGTTTCATAGACTCATTTAAGGACTTTAAAGTCCAAAATATTCAACGTGTTTGATTGAGTAAGTTAGAATAATTTTAGAATTTTGATAATATCTTTGATCAATACATTAGGGACTTCAGAGTCCTAGGTCTTTTAAAGCTTTATTCGTGTATGTTAGAATATAGTTTCAGACTTAAATTAATTAGTTTCATAGACTCATTTAAGGACTTTAAAGTCCAAAATATTCAACGTGTTTGATTGAGTAAGTTAAAATAGTTATAGAATTTTGATAATATCTTTTATCAATACATTTGGGACTTCAGAGTCCTAGGTCTTATAAAATTTATTCGTGTATGTTAGAATATAGTTTCAGACTTAAATTAATTAGTTTCATAGATTCATTTAAGGACTTTAAAGTCCAAAATATTCAGCGTGTTTGATTGAGTAAGTTAGAATAGTTTTAGAATTTTGATAATATCTTTGATCAATACATTAGGGACTTCAGAGTCCTAGGTCTTTTAAAGTTTTATTCGTGCATGTTAGAATATAGTTTCAGACTTAAATTAATTAGTTTCATAGACTCATTTAAGGACTTTAAAGTCCAAAATATTCAACGTGTTTGATTGAGTAAGTTAAAATAGTTATAGAATTTTGATAATATCTTTTATCAATACATTTGGGACTTCAGAGTCCTAGGTCTTATAAAATTTATTCGTGTATGTTAGAATATAGTTTCAGACTTAAATTAATTAGTTTCATAGATTCATTTAAGGACTTTAAAGTCCAAAATATTCAGCGTGTTTGATTGAGTAAGTTAGAATAGTTTTAGAATTTTGATAATATCTTTGATCAATACATTAGGGACTTCAGAGTCCTAGGTCTTTTAAAGTTTTATTCGTGCATGTTAGAATATAGTTTCAGACTTAAATTAATTAGTTTCATAGACTCATTTAAGGACTTTAAAGTCCAAAATATTCAACATGTTTGATTGAGTAAGTTAAAGTAGTTTTAGAATTTTGATTATATCTTTGATCAACACATTAGGGACTTCAGAGTCCGAGGTCTTTTAAAGTTTTATTCGTGCATGTTAGAATATAGTTTCAGACTTAAATTAATTAGTTTCATAGACTCATTTAAGGACTTTAAAGTCCAAAATATTCAGTGTGTTTGATTGAGTAAGTTAGAATAGTTTTAGAATTTTGATAATATCTTTGATCAACACATTAGGGACTTCAGAGTCCTAGGTCTTTTAAAGTTTTATTCGTGTATGTTAGAATATAGTTTCAGACTAAAGATAATTAGTTTCATAGACTCATTTAAGGACTTTAAAGTCCAAAATATTCAGCGTGTTTGATTGAGTAAGTTAGAATAGTTTTAGAATTTTGATAATATCTTTCATCAATACATTAGGGACTTCAGAGTCTTAGGTCTTTTAAAGTTCTATTCGTGTTTATGTTAGAATATAGTTTCAGACTTAAGATAATTAGTTTCATAGAATCATGGATAGAGATAGTTTATTGGAATTGCAAATTAGGGTATTTCTTTCTAGCTTAATTAGAGTATGTCCTTGTTTTGTTTTTATCAGGCATGTGATAGTTAAGATTATTGTAATTAGATTATTCTTACGTAACGTAGGACATGTAGGAAAGATTGTTTACTGCCATAAATTGCTAGAGTAATTCCCCACTAGGCTTATAATAAAGTATTGGCTGATGATGAGAAATTAGAGGATGTGATTGTTAATTGTCGTTAACATTTAGCTCGTTGGCTTGGAGTACTTCTTTGCAGAGTATGTAAAATGTATAGTTATTGATTAAGATAAGACTTTTACTTACTGAGCTAATCAATTGCCATGAATCGTTAGTGCATTTTGTTGCATGTTTGTATCAAAGTACTTCATTACGATGTGTAATTAGAATATTCATTAGTTGTAATGCACGCAATGAAGATGATTGATTGGGAATTGATTTCAGTAAAAGTTGGAGTATTTCCCCGTTGGGTTTGAAATAGTTAATTAAGATAGCTAATTAGAGTGTTCCTTAATAGCGTATGTATTAAAAGTAGTAATTGCAATACAGTACATAATTAGAGTATTTTCATTTCTTTATGATATAACAAAGAGAGTAAATTGCCATAAATAATTAAGAGTGTTTCTTGCTATAGTCATATCAAAACAGTTGATTACAGCATGTAGTTAGATTTTCTTTGGCAGTAGGGTATGTAATGATTTTAATAGCTGTAATTGATTAGAGCATTCCGTGTTGATTTTGAAATAAGTAGTTGATTAAAAAAATTAGTCATGACAAACTCCATTATTTTATGCAAAATAATTACAATCGATGATTAGAGTATCTCTAGGTAGTAGTAGAGTATACGATAAAGATCGTTAATTGCTTTAAGTAATTAGAGTATTTCCTGGTTCAGTAAAGAATTAGAGTATTTCCTAGTAGGGTTTGAGATAAATCAGCAAATTACGATAGGTAATTAAAGTGTTCCTTAAAAGGATATATAATAAAGATGTAATGATAATACCATTGATGATTAAAGGATTCGTTAGTTGTAGTATATGTAATAAAGATAGTTTTAATTTCTATAAATTATAGCAATTGAAGCTATCTTTTTAGATGATCAGAGTATACTTCCTGGTATGTTCGTATCAAAACAACAACAGGTAATTAGAGTATTTCTTAGTAGTAGGGTATATAAGGAATTTGGTTACCGTAATTGATTAGAGCACTCCTCGTTGGGTTTAAATAAATTAGTTTATTGGAATCTTAATAGAGTATGTATTAAAATATAGTAATAATAATACCATTAATTTTTTTTTTTTTTTTATATCATTCATTTAAAAAGTTTACAATGAGTTCTACAATCTACAATACTTATCTAATTACTATACAACACTACGGGAATGATACCAGGGGGAGCGAAAAACAATGACTACCCCATGGCCAAAAACATAAAGACATATAACGTTAACCTACATGCAACTAACTGTACACTACGAACGATTAGAAAACTAATGGATAAAGGATATAATATACTAGATTCTGTCTGATATTGGATGTCGTATCAAGGTTGGGAAGAACTCAAAAATTTTACGAGTGCGGCTCGTTTGAAATTGAGATGCATAAGATGCATGACATCTAATATCAAACAGAACTTACAAGGAAAACAAAGAACATTCACGTAAAGGGACTTGGTGGTTGCTAAGAACATCGCTGAAATTTCAAAGGATCTCAAACAAACCGACCAGTTTCCTGGATGAAACGTAAAGTCAATTCGAGTATATTTTTGTTCAAGTCATCAGAGAGGTCTTGATCACCATATAGTAAAAGCTGCGTCAAAGCATCATTTGAAAGGCCAGCGATTTGTACATACGGTTGCAATAATTGTACAATTCCAGCGAGAAGATCTCTTCGTTGAACATCAAAAGAAGGGCAGAGCAACAAAAAATGCTCCGTATCCTCGATGCCATCGTTTGTTGGACACATTGGGTTTATGGTATCCCTGAAATTATGCTTGAACTTGTGAAAATGTAACTTACTGAGACCAACCCTAAGTTGAGTAAGATAGGACAATCAGGGAACGACACTTCAAGGGCACTTATTTTATTAAGCAAAAGAGGCACTTCCTGAAAATAAAAAGGGCACTTCTTTGTTTATTCCAAAATCTTGGGGGGGCACGTGTGCCCAGTGCCCCCCCGGTTCCTACGTCTCTGAGGACAATCCTATTGGATCGTGTATTCCAAAAACAGATTTTGCAGGGGGTCGGATTATTGATAAGATCTTTTTCTTAAAAACAGCAACTGAGGGTGCAAGTCTCAATTCAGGCTCGAGCTTATTCCATTCGGATAGGCAGTTGGGATAAAAACTAGACTTAAATTTTTCTGTCCGTGCCTTTAATCGCCCAATGACATCCTGGTCGCGAAGACAGTACTGCGACTGATGAAGAGGAGGAATTGGATCTACTGTATACTCAGGGCTAAGATTATTTACAAACTTGTAGAACAAGGTAAGGCGTCTACTCCATCGTCGGGAACTTAATGACTCCCAGCCAAGCTCCTTGTACAGCTTCTCACGAGATGTTCCCCTCCATGTTCCTGTTACAGCCAAAGCAGCAGAATACTGAACGGACTCTAGCTTTTCCATGGCAGGCATTTGGTAAAATGATACTTTGACTGAATTCACATGCTTTGGCAGGAATATGGTAAATGACATCACCATAGTCCAGGTGTGGTCGAACGTAGAGCTTATATACTTCGTTAAGGGTATGCCTGGGCAGATATTTGGAGAGATATTTCAGCAAACCAATGCCCTTTCTTGTCTTAGAGATAGCTGATTTAATATGAGCTGAAAAAGATAGTTTTGAGTCAAGGATAATTCCTAAATGTTTATGTTCGTTTACCCTCTTCACAGGTATGTCATTAAAAAGGATTACTGGGTGTTCAATTTCAATTTTCTTTTTTGAAAATTTTAATTCAACAGCTTGTTTTAACGGATCAGGATTAAATGACATTCTCCAAGCGTGAGCCACTGACTGTTAAAATAGTCAAAAGTTAAAATAGCACGCAGAGCAGTGGCGTCGTGGCCGGGGGGGCCAGGGGGGGCCATGGCCCCCCCTGTGAAAATGTTATCGGAAAATTCATCAGTTTTCCATTCTTGTCGGAAAAATCGAAAAAAATTGAATTAATCCATTTTCCTTACATAGCTACTTTATTTATGGCAATCGAAATGTGTACACTCACTTTTTCGATCGCAAAAACATAGTTTTTGATGAAAAAGTAGGTTTTTCGGCTAAAAACGAGGTCCTGTTCGTTTTTCTGCAAAAAAAACCTTTTTCAATCGAAAGAAAAGTGTGTTTCTATTGGAAAAATAGACACATTAGGCGCAAAAAGTTTCGGACGAATAAATTTCAGACAAATGGTTTCGGTCAAAACATTCTTGGACTTTTTCCCCGAAAATTCGGTCGTTTTACCTCCATTTTGGTGACTAAAAACGATAGATTTACCATTTATTTTGCACGTTTCATACTTAAGAAATGTCATGCATTTATGGTTTGTGCATTAAGCTTTCAATAAGTTGCTCGTCAGAATTTACACAAGTGAATATTGTTGAGGAAGATGGAAATGATTACTAAGATGGGATTACTTCCAGTTTCTGTAAACGGATGCTTAAAGAAATGAAAATTTATGTCAAGCTATTACGTTGTTATTTAAAATTTGAAAAAGATATATTTTTCAGTGCTTTTGAGGTCCTTTTTTCGAAATTTCCCATGAAAAATAAATAGTAGATTCTTCAAAATAGGGGCGTTTTGCAACGATCTAAAGGGCGTGGTCACAGAAAATTTTCCCTGGGGCAAGCCCCCGGACCCCCAGCTTTCCTCCCTCCTTGCGCATCTAGCTTCAGCCTCATCTCCAACACCAATCACGTCTCGACAACAGCCTCACCTCTAACAAGAATCGCCTCTTAACAGGACTGCTGTGTCCCTTTGAAAAATTCTTCGCTATTATGGAACTTTTATATGACAAAAATTCTGAGACATTCTTTTTTGCCACTTTTTATACGTTATATTCCTGCTTAATTTTTGTCGGAAAAATGTCTCTTTGTCTGAAAATTCTGACCCTTGGCCCCCCCTAAAATCATGCTCCCACGACGCCACTGACGCAGAGTTCTCAATCTAAAGTGGAGATCATTATCGATTTGAAACGGGTCTTGTCAAGAAAAAAAATACAGGCACTTGACAAGAAGAACACCTTAAAATTCCAGGTGCCACTGACTTATCAAGTCCAAGTCATGATTCATATTATTGGCAGCTGTATTGGAATCTTCTACCACTGTGAACAATGATGTATCATCAGCAAATAACTTAGCATTGCACTTCAAGCTTACGGCTAGATCATTTATATACACAAGGAAAAACAAAGGTCCAAGAATAGAGCCCTGGGGCACCCCTGCCGAAATATCTCCCCAATTAGAACTCTGTCCATTCAGTACAGTTCTCTGCTTTCGATCCTTGAGGAAACTTTGGATTAAAGAGAGAAGTTGTCCCGAGACACCACATCGTTTTAATCTATAAATTAGACCATCGTGCTATACCCTATCAAATGCCTTAGAGATGTCAAGATACACAGAACGAACATCTAGAGGAGGGTTACAGTCAAACGCTTTAAATATTGTATGTGTTATTGAGAGTAACTGATTGATTGTTGAATCCCCTGGGCGAAATCCTGATTGATTTTGGTTAAGGAGTTCATGTGATACAAGATGTGAATAAAGAGAATCGTATATGAGTTTTTCAAGTATTTTCCCAAAAATTGGTAAAAGAGAAATAGGACGGTAATTCCCCTTCAAATTTTTCTCATTTTTCTTATGAACCGGCACTACATTTGCATGTTTCCAAATTTTGGGAAATAGGCCACGCCTCAAACAGTTTGTGAAAATTATCTTGAGTGGCAGAACCAATGCAACATCGCTCAACTTTTTCATCCTCACAGATATTTCGTCCCAGCCATGTGCTTTATTGGGATTAAGCAATCTAATGATATTAAGTATCTTTTCCTCAGAGATGACGATATCACTTATCAGAGTCGTAGCCATCGGAGTATCTTGGGGAATTTCACTACCTGTGTCAATGGTCGTGCATTGAAGGATGAAATAGTCATTAAATATCTGTGCCTTTTCGGTAAAATCCGTTACAAACAGCCCGTTTTCTAGAAGAGGTGGTATCATAGGAATCTTAACTTTGTTTAGAACAGTGTTTATTAAATTCCAATAGGTTTTTCTATTGGTCCCAGGATCAGCCAAAGATTTTCCAGTTTTACGGAAGTAATTTTGCTTAGCTTCCTCAATCATTTTGGCACCTTCAGATATCATCTTTTGTATACCTTCAAGCTTGTCGTTAGGCCTACCATTCCTCACGAAGCTTTTATATGCACGATTTTTTTTCCTGAGAAAATTCTTAACGGCTTCCGTAATCCACGGTGCTTGGCGAGCTCTAATTGTTTTAACTGTATTGGGAATAAAATTAGAGTAAATGTTCAAAAGGACTTCATTGAGTAGGTTAACCTGTTCATTAGGGCATGTCATGTTATCAAGATGTTCGTTCCAAGCAAACATTTCGATGCTTTTTCTAATAGCTACAAAGTCTGCCTTATCGTAGTACCAAATCTTGCGGGTGTACGGAGGTAGTGGTATGTTTGAGACAGATAATTTTCCGTAAACAATTTGATGGTGGCATTGCTCGTGTAGTGACGGATGAACACCAGACTCAATGATGAGATTAGGTTGATCAGTAAATATCAAATCAATACAGGATTTGGAATCACCATTAATGATTAGAGTATGTGTTAGTTGTAGATGATGCAATAAAGATAGATGGTTTGAGCTAAAATAGTTACGACAGGTAGTTACGATAAATTACGTAATTAGGCATGTATGTATGTATGTCAGTATGTATGTAATATTTGCCAGCAAAATTAAATTAAGTGTATTTTATAGAAGTGTATTGTATTTTATAGAATATTAGGAAGAAAAATAAAGAGATATTTAATTACATAGTAGATGCATGGCTTTTAAAGATAGTTTCAATTGCCACGAATGACTAGAGTATTTTTTGGTATGTTTGTAACAAACTATTATGGGCTGTAAAATCAGGCTCACTCTCTCTTTCGCAGAGGCCTCGCCGCTATCTTTAGCGTAATTGTCCATTGCGGGGAGCAATTAGCCTCGTATTCATTTCTTTCTGTTCCACCCGACTGAGGTTATAAGATGGCAAGAGAGCAAAGAGAAAATAACTGACAGAGACAAAAAAAGGGCCGACACATCTCATTTCTGGCAAGCTTTCTTGGCTGGAAACGCGTGTACATTTGTTCAAATTTATGCAGCATTTCATTGCCAAAAGGATGAAAACGATGTAGTGTAGGTACGACACGCTCAGGCATATTACAAGGGTAACTTCGACTGAATATGTTGGCCTAACAACGAAACGGATTTCAGGCGGTTAATGAAATTTCAAGAAGAGAATTCGAAAAGCCAACGTGTCATTTGAAGATGGAAAATTTTCACGCACAAGGAGCTACTGCAATGTCTGAGAATGATTTGGCAGTACAAAAAGACTGCAGTACTTCTGAAAAGCTGAAAAATGATTTAGTTTTGCTCAATAGGAACGGATCTGTTACTGCGAAGGAGGATGATTCATTAAACTGTTGTGCAGATGAAATAGGAAATGAATTGAGTAGGACAATGGAAGCAACTCCTGGAGAAATCCCACAAATTCAAAAGGAGGCATTAGAAAATGAACTTAAAGATGGTGTGGTGATAGATTCTTGTAAGAATTGCACGAAAGACAAGATTTGTAATAAGGTTGAAGGAGCTAGTGAAACTTTTCAATCTGAAAATGCACGGTTAGATGTTGTTATGCCACGTAATGAAGTGATTAAAATAGAAAGTGAAAATGTCAATGGGATTCAAGAGGAAACGATAGCTAACAATGGTGATAGAATAGTCGAGGAAGAAGCAGCTGGACTTGGTCTAGAAGATTTTCCTTCTGGCACAACAATAGACAATAATCTTTCAAAGTTGTTACCAAAAATGGTTATAAAGGATAGTGAAGATGAAAAGGAGATTACGTTTGTACAATATAAGTCAGAAGAACAATTACCTGATCTTGTTGCGCTGATTACCATTGATCTTTCCGAACCATACTCAGTGTATACATATCGCTATTTCCTTCACAACTGGCCTCATCTGTCTCACTTGGTAGGTTATGTTGTATGCAGGACCGTCAAGAGGGGGGTAGCCAGGGTAGTTACCAGGGGGCCCGGGCATCTGGGGGCTCGCAAGAAATAAGTTATGTCTTTTTTCTTTGTTGTAGTTTTCTTTCAGGAACGTTTTCAGGCCCGCGGGCCCACTGAGATTCTAAATAAAATCTAAAAGCTGTGTTTTACCAGTGGATAGGAGGGCGTGGCCCAAAAATTTTCCAACGCCTTCGGCGCCGGGGGCTCCCTCTCCTGCCCTAGCCCTGGGTCCCGGCCCCTCTCTCGACTGCCCTGGTTGTATGTAAGTTGTCTTTAATGACAGGTGTTTTTTTACTTCTAATGTATGGATAGTGTCCCATCTTACACTAAAAAGTTTGAATGCAGGTAGGGTCTACTAATATTGGTAAGTTTAGGGTAAAATGGGTAGGGAAAAAATTGTGCATTGAGGTTTGTTCCTACATTTCCTGTAGCTAAAACTGCGAAGCTGTCTGAACTACCTTTTTGTAAATGTTGATTTATGAGTCGGGATCAATTGTTTTCCAGCAATTAATGCAACCCATGTTACACAATGCAAACCCAGCCAATTTTATCTTGAATTTCCAAATTACAATCTGGGAAAATGTGACAATTTAACAATTGCGTTCAATGTTGATTTATCAGTCAGGATCTACTGTTTTCCAGCAATTAATGCAACCCATGTTAACCCATGCAAACCCTAGCCAATTTTATCTTTGACTTTCTATTACTATAATCTGGGAAAGTGTGACATTTAACAATTGCATTCAATGTTGATTTATCTGTCAGGATCAACTGTTTTCCAGCAATTAATGCAACCCATGTTACCCCATGCAAACCCTAGCCAATTTTATCTTGACTTTCTATTACTATAATCTGGGAAAGTGTGACATTTAACAATTGCGTTCAATGTTGATTTATCTGTCAGGGTCTACTGTTTTCCAGCAATTAATGCAACCCATGTTAACCCATGCAAACCCTAGCCAATTTTATCTTTGACTTTCTATTACTATAATCTGGGAAAGTGTGACATTTAACAATTGCATTCAATGTTGATTTATCTGTCAGGATCAACTGTTTTCCAGCAATTAATGCAACCCATGTTACCCCATGCAAACCCTAGCCAATTTTATCTTTGACTTTCTATTACTATAATCTGGGAAAGTGTGACATTTAACAATTGCGTTCAATGTTGATTTATCTGTCAGGGTCCACTGTTTTCCCGCAATCAATCCTACCCATGTTACCCCTGCAAACCCCAACGAATCTTATCTTGATTTTCCAAACTACAATCTGGAAAAGCGTGACACTTAACAATTGGGTCTGGGTAAAGCTGCCAGGGACCACACAAATGGATTCACTCAGAGTCATTTGTAATTTTCATGTGTTTCATGCAAAGAAGGGGGTAAATAACTATTTTCCCCTTCTCTCTAAAATCTAGCTACTGTAGAATTGTCAATGAAAAATGCAACAAAAAAAGAAACGTCACCCCCTTACCAGTTTGAAAATCTTGAAGTTTTACCCCCTTGCTCATTTTCCTCTCACTGCACCATTGCAACTGTTTACTTTTGTTTAATTTTGTTTCTTTAGGCTTACCATGGAGATCAATGTGTTGGTGCAATTGTTTGCAAGCTAGACATTCATAGGAAGAGTGTTTTGAGAGGTTACATTGCTATGCTGGTTGTCCACAGAGACTACAGGAGATGCAAAATAGGTAAATTCACCATTTAAATTCAGTATCTACTGTGCGTATTTTTTATAGAAACTGCCCATAAGAAACTCAACTCTCAGATCGCCAAAAAATTAGGAAACTCAAGTACTGGGAATATTTAAGTTAATTTAACTATCTATTTTGGGGACATTCCATGTCAAATGTAGCCACCTCAAAATATCAATGTTTTTGATTTTATGGAAAGTTAGTCAGCTTGTTTACCTTGTTGAGCTATGCATTTTGTGAAAATTTGAAAGAATTATCTCCAGTGGTTTCAGAATTATGGACCATTGAACTTTTGACCTTTGCGGTGAACTCAATTGACCCCAAATTGTGTAACTTTCCTAATATTTACCATAAAAACGTGTTCTTTATGTCATATGAAAGATCTTGAGCTGTAGAGACCATTGCAACCAAGAAAATGCCATAAAACATTGTTTTCATGTAAATATAGAAGTTTTTAAAATTTGACCTTTGACCCCTGGTCAGCCGCAATTTAAAAAATCACGAAATTTTGTGGAAATGTTCATCTATCCATATTTATTAACCTGGGTGAATTTCAGAGTGGGATTCCAATGGGTTTGATCACAGGATGATTTTGATTACACAGTGGTCAACAGTTTCTATGTAATATTCATAATATGCAAAACATCTCAAATTATTGCTCTTCTTGTGCAAACTATATCCTTCATTGCAAATGTCTCAACAAAACATAACGAAATAAATCACTTTTCCCCCAGCAAATTCTTCCTAAACTTTAAACTACAAGATTTTCAATATTCCAAGACAGTAATTTCATGTTTCTTAGGCGTAATGCAATTTCAGCAGCTTTCTTAGATGAAAAAATCATATCCATTATATATTTGAGAGGAAAGGGCTTGTTCTTTACAGGAGGAGTGCTTTAGACCAGCTCTTGTAATCAGATAAATGCAACAGCAAAGCTATAATGCTTTACATGGGAATCTTTCTGTCAATGTCCTGTTTCCATAATGGAACAATTTGCCATGAACCTGACATCGTTGAGGATTGCACACATAATCAGAACATATTGTGCCAAAACAAGCTGATGCACAATGCTTTGGTCACTGCATGGCAAATTTGGAGAAACCGATTCTTTACCTGAACGCTCATCTTCAAACTTCCTGCAATTCTCTTTCAAATTTCAAAGTACATGGTTCAATCGTTTTCAGAAATGTTGGTACGGGCATTGGCTTGGTCATGTGCTTTGCCATGGCAAATTACTTTGAATTTAACATTTGGTCGAAAATATATTCAAATGCGTTTTTTCTATATAGCAACAATGCAGCATCTTACAAATGTGTTGTAAACTATACTAGCCCCTAAGTCATTTGCTTTACACAATGTTTTCATAACTGCACTCAATAATTTCTTAATCATTCAATGGCAGCAAGGAGCCAATGCAGCTGAAGGATAAACATATTGGAAGCTGGTGTGTTACTGTGTTATGCAAAAATTATAAGAGGCATGCGCACATTAACAGGACAAGAATTCTCAAGAATTGCTAACAGTGCTTAAGAATCATCAAAAATTCATTACAAGCTCATAAGAATTCTTAGGTCATACTGTATGAAGCCCTGTGAATTTTTTAATTGGGAATTCGCAGGGAACTCAAATTATTCTTAAGAATTCTTAGGGATCATTTTTAGGCAGGAGAGCTATGTTAATGTATGCAAGGCTTGTACTCTGTGTGATATTGATTATGTTTAGTTTAAACTTTCTAGTTTTGAAAAGCTTACTATGAGTGGAGAAATTTTCTCTGCATTTGTTGTGTTTTACCAAGATATTGTTTTGCAAGGGCTATAACAACCCAATCCCAATGCAGTGACTTAGAATAAACTGCAGGCTGAAGTCTTACTAAATCATTTTTGCCAGGAAATAATTATGGAAATCTATTCAGCAAAATGTTTGAAGATATTGAGCTTAACCCTAAATTCTCTTCTGATGAAGCAGTTACTAGATCTAACCTTTTATTAAGATGTTAAGAAACAACCCAATAGCCTGATTTTGAAACCTGGTTTTTTAGCGAAACATACTTCTGAAAAGGCTACTGTATGTCTTGCATATGAATATTACATAGAAACTGTTGACCACTGTGTAATCAAAATCATCCTGTGATCAAACCCATTGGAATCCCACTCTGAAATTCACCCTGGTTAATAAATATAGATAGATGAACATTTCCACAAAATTTCGTGATTTTCGAAATTGCCGCTGACCAGGGGTCAAAGGTCAAACTTTAAAAACTTCTTTATTTACATGAAAACAATGTTTTATGGCATTTTCTTGGTTGCAATGGTCTCTACAGCTCAAGACCTTTCATATGACATAAAGAACAAGTTTATAGGGTAAATATTAGGGAAGTTACAAAATCTGGGGTCAATTGAGTTCACCGCAAAGGTCAAAAGTTCAATGGTCCATAATTCTGAAACCACTGGAGATAATTCTTTCAAATTTTCACAAAACGCATAGCTCAACAAGGTAAACAAGCTGACAAACTTTCAATAAAATCAAAAACATTGATATTTTGACGTGGTTACACTTGACATGGAATGTCCCTTTGACAAAGGAAATCCTTTACCGTTTTTACTTTACTTTCACTTGTTTCCTGTATATGATATTACTTGTAAGGTACAGTACTTGAGTAATGTCTACATTAGAAAGGGTTAAAAAACCTTGTTTTGAGATGTTCACGAGGTCACAGGTAGTGAACGTGGAGATTGTTATGGAACCTCTAAGAAACTCGTAAGAAACTCTTGAGTACTCAAAATCTGATAATTTTATGAAATTTTCAGTACTGGCCCAAATTCTTAGTTTCTTGAAATAAAAAAAGTGTGTACTGTATGAGCATTATACAGTATTGTAGGTTCCTTTTTCGGGGATATCATCTTCTAAGAACTTTGCTGCTTTGTAACCCCAGTCCATTTAAATTTGTGCTGCATTTTTTATGTGAGTTATTTGTATAAATTAATGAAATTGTTCATGAAAATGTTCATGAAATACTGTAGTTCCAACTGAACTCTATATATCCTACAAAGTATTAGATAAACAGTTTGGTTGCTGATTTAATCTCAAAACCTTCCCGAAAAGGCCTCTCAGAGTGATGATATACAGTAATTACTGTGCATTTTTATTTATATTCATGTTATACTAGCATAACAACAGTCAATAAGTGCTGCATAATGGGGCATGTTGGTCCAATGGTCCATTGATCCTGCAGGCCTTTTCATTTGACGCATGCGATCGCACACGCACACATTGGCACACACGCAAATTGAGTCACGAGTGCTTTTCATTCCACGCGCAAAGTGTTATTTTGCTTAAGTAAAATGGTACTTTGATGTTCGACGCATCCAGTGTCAAAGCATTTGCTTCAATAAACCATATGATCACTGACAAAACTCTCTCTGATTACAAAACACTTTCGACAAAGTCCCAAGTAGCAATTCCCGCAGTATGAAATAATTGCGACACTTGATGTTCATAGAGCGCAGATGATTGTTGTTACTGATACCGATGTTCATGAAGAAACTGAACCGAGCAGACAACAGATTTGTCCTGTTGACATTGACAGTTGGGAAGCGTCGGCCACTAGACAAGTCTGAGTTTACCAAGGAAGAAACTGCTGAGTATAGTCCTGTAAAAATAAAAACTTCATTGACACATAAACATATGAACAATGTACATTAATTTTTATGGTAGATGTAATTGAATCTATTATCAGCTAAAGGGAGACTTGTATTACCTGTTTTTGTGTCACTTCTTAAATACCGTCTTGAATAACTACGTGTGCGAATCGCACGTGCAAATGAATTTGCCTGTGTGTTTTGCCGCACGCGTGTTGTTTTATTTCCAAAAAGGCTCTGGTTCTGGTAGTTCAAATGTAGTCCATGGTTCCGTGGTCCGTAATATTGAGTTCATGCCATTGTCAGAAATAAAGCATTTTCGTATTATCTTTTGATTTCGTTCCCTCTATTTTCATCATTGAAGTTTGTTGAAATGAACAAATTGCTGCAGCTGCGAGCTAGCCACATAGGGGCCCCGATAGATACATAGCCAGACAGACAGACAGGCTAATCTTGCTTACTTGAAATTGATTAGATGCTTCTGCACAGCAATTATTATTATATTATTATCATGTTTAAAATATATAAAATTTCTGTTTGTTTCAGGATCATCGCTTGTAAAAAGAGCAGTTAGAAAGATGATTGAACATGGTTGTGAGGAGGTAAGATGATTTTATAGATTATGGCTAGCAATACACAATAGTGAGGGAGTGCTGCTTACTGGCTTTACTCACAAAAATTGTTGTCAAAATTGTTAGCAACATTTTAATGATTGTGGTCAATAGAAACTTGTGCCTTCCAGCAAGAATCTTCTCAAAGTCCTGAAGTCATGAAATTCCAAAAACATTTACAGTTGCACTATATTGCTGGCAAATTGGTTGGTTAGTGCTTTTGAATAAGTCAATTGACCATACAAATAATGCTGTTTTGCAACAATGAGATATTAGTATCAAATTGTCCAAACTGAGCATGCACCAATGCCAGGGGATAACCGCAGTGATATCATTTGACAGCCATGATTAGGTCTGCAAAAATGTTTGAAAACAAACGGACAGACAAACAGAATGCAGTTCAAAGCCATTGACCAAAAAGAATTGTTTTGCTGCTTTGCAGTATCAAATATGATATAAATGAAAATTAAAGTTTTTATAAAATGTGTCTCCTGTCTCCTGTGTGTTTGTTGGAGTATGCGGAATACATTTTGTTAAGAGTAGTGTTGTGCCTGAAATTAAAGTGTTTCCAAAGAAGCCAGTTGTTTGTCTAACAAGGCAAATAACAATGTGGGATAAAAACATCATAGCAACATTTTGCCTGTGCTATGTTAAGTGCAGTTTTTGCAAAATGTGGTGCAACTTTTCTTTTGTTCTTGAAATTTGCTGTGAGCACAGCATTGATCAGTGCTCGAATCATTGCAGTGTCCAAGGAGAAAAGAATAGCAGCTGCGTTGCTTCTTCTTTACAGAGCTACAGATTTAGAAACGTTGAGAGACACATTGTTGTAGAAATTATAGTACCAGGGTTTGAAATGCAAAATGGAGCAAGGCAAAATGGTGGTCTGGGCGCTTGCTCCCAGTAATTTTAACCCCACACTCTATAGATCACTGGAAATGATCAATGTTATGAAACAAAGACTTTTTGGAAATTTTTAGAAATAGATCTCAAAACTGTCTGAAAATTGATTTATTTTATGCCGTTTTCGATGCGTTTTATGTAACACTTGGTGTGCAAAGATACTTTAACCGGTACGGAGAGATTTAACGATTTGAAATCAAGAAAGACTGGGATATCAGTTAAAACTTGCAGCTTGAAGGGCAACTTAAATACTGTAGATGCGATGCAGTTACAGAAATTCTACCGTATGGACCGAAATAACTTGATGTGTTTGAAGATTCTTTGCGCTGAGAATACTGAAGGCATTGGAATGGAATAAATCAAATTTTAGTCGATTTCCGAAGGGCTGAAAAATTTTTTTTATGTTTTTTCTATTTTCTGAGCATTGGAATAAAGATCAAATTTAGTTACAAAAGGTCTGTTACTTAGCATAGCTTCCAAATCTTTAACTCGGCGTAAAAAGGTGGGTGTAAAATTCTGTGATCTATTTCTTCTGTTTGAGTGGCTTGAAACAAACTTTAGTTACCTATCTTTAATTCTACCGTTGGACATTTCAGAAGTTCTGAATATTTTTCGAAATTTCAGCGTATGTTACATTTCAACTCATTTGAGGGTGTGACGTCATCAAATTTCTAAATCTTCAACCAGAAGAGTAACAGACTTTTGCTTGATACCATATTGTAGACATCCAAAAAATATGGTTTTCTTCGAAATTATTTCATGTTGCTTCAAATAGTTTAGAAATTTCAATGGTTTTAAGTTTTTTTGAAAAATTTCTTGAATTCTTGAAAAAGTAGAGAAAAACTCTTATTTTCAAAATATTGAAGATTGCAGAAAAGTCCAACGGTAGAATTCTAGAGAAATAGCTAAAGTTTCTTTGAAGTCATTCAGTTCAAAGCAATAAGTAACTGAATTTTACACCAGCCTTTTCAAAGATTTGAAACCTATGCTCTGTTACTTTGAAATGCAAGGAAAGAAGCCTAAAACCCTCGATCAAATTATAAACAATCTCTTCACATAAACAGTTTTGATTCCCTTGAAGAGTTAAAAGTTAAATCTTTATGAAAGACAGTAACATGACGATAACGGGCTATGCATAATGTTAATAATGCTAATTGTTAATGTTTATGTTAATTCTTGATAACGGGCTTGTTTATCTAAGTAACAAATGTTATTATCTGTACTTTTGCAAAAATCACTTTTAAGCCTAGAGAGAAGTGAAATGTATTGGTAAAGTATGTTTGCTCTAATTGAGGAGATTACTTGCCCATTTTTCACGCACTGCAAAATAAAGGAATTTTACCCGTATTTAAAATGCTCAGAAAAAAGAAGAAAAGTCGCAAAATATAATTTAGACTTTCAGCTATCAATCAAACTTTGCTTGATTGCAATACCTGAAATAATTCTCTGCATTATGAATATTTGAACAGTTGAAGCTCTTTTAATCCACCCGGTAGTATGACATTGTCAGAAAAAGATCGCAAACTTCCAACGTCTGTAAATGAAACAAGCGATGCAAGCAACTTATTGTCTAGTGAGTGGCACTGTGTAACTCTAGCTTGAGAACTTGATATCTGAATTGATAAATAAGATATCTAATACCTCTTTTATGCTTCTAAAATGTTACTTAACTTTACAGGTTGTGTTGGAAACAGAAGTGACAAACAAAGCAGCATTGAAGTTGTATGAAAATCTTGGATTTATTCGTGATAAAAGACTTCTCCGATATTATTTGAATGGTGTTGATGCTTGGAGACTTAAACTCTGGTTGAAATAAACCCTTCTTAGCCATGTGAATCGGAAGTCTACCCTGCCTGAATATGCCCTTAAACATATAGCCAATAACTGCTTTGTTAACCTTTGTTGAAATCACATGTTTTTTGCTCAAAGGATGATGTGTATTTGTTGCCCTTGTGAGTTGATTAGTTATCAAATTTTGAAAGAAAACTACTTTGTGATTCTGCGTTGCTTACTCAAGACCTTTCTAACCACTCGTTTACTTTAGGTACTTGTTTTCCTTCTGGTTACTTGTTTACCTTAAAGGCACACTGTTGTGGCGCTGATTGGGTTCCTAAGACAATAAAAAAGAATCGAGTTAGGCAAAGTTCACTTGCGCTGTTCATCGAAATTCATGAAGATGATAAAGATCTGGCTCCCTTAATTCTCGAAGCAAAGTATGATCCAAAAGCATAAAGGCTTCTTAATTATTCAAAGGTGTTTTGTTAGTGATTTCAGCATCACAACTATCCAATCACAGCCATGACAGTGTGCCTTTAAGTTGCCATTCCTCCTCTTGTTCAGATCATACAGCATGGGAGAAGGTGGGCATTGCTTAAACCCGACTGAGAAGTTACATACGAAGAAGTGTCATTTGAGTCTCGAAATAATGAACCCCCAATTCACTATACTGGGATTCAACACCATAGGTTCCAAATCTTATGAATAAAGTTGGTGTAAAATTCTAAGATCTACTTCTTTGAACTGTATGGCTTCAAAGGAACTTTAGCTATTTCTCTATAATTCTAGACTTGCCCCAAGTCTATTTCGTCAACTGTAAATAAGTATTTCTGAAAGTACTATAATTCTATCATTGAATATTTTTGTGAAGTCTTCAATATTTTTAGAATAGACCATTTCGCAATTTGAAGAAGAGACTGAGGAGAGCGCGCCCCATTCTGACAGCCTTGGCAACAGGAAAAATCTAGGGAATCCCCTCTTGTGTAGTGCAAAGTGTACGGTTGGCGGTTCGATCGCATCTATCTCCAAACTCGAGTTATTTTCGATCGATATACTTGCAACTTTGAAGACTTATGCGATGCTTGTCTAGTATGAAACACATGATAGAATCCAAGAAATTGAACATAGATACAAAGATTAGAGTATTTGATACATATGTTACTAGTGTATTTCTCTACAACTGTGAACTCTGGACCTTAACAAAAGCCCAAGAATAATAATAATAATAATGATTAATTTTTTTTTTATAATAATAATATAATAATAATTTATTTATTTACAGTTGGTGGGAGCAATAGTTTTAAAGAAAACTAATAAATACCAACTATTTACAATACAAAGTTCAAACATAATATAAACGTAAAATATATACATGAATCTATGTACACATCATCTGCAGATGTTGCAACTGCAAGTGTCTCCTTTCCAGCTCTTAATCATATTTTTGAATTGCTCTGCGTTTTGAGCAGCTTTTATCGTGTCAGATAACGTGTTCCACAAAATGCTTCCTCTAAATGATAAAGAATTGTTCCCATAAAATAACGTATTGGTTTTAGGGAGCTGCAGGAGGTTATTTGTTCGTAGGTCATATTGAATGTCCTTTGGTGTGAAGAACTCAAACATGAAGGAGGGGCAAGCCGCATTTGTGCATTTATATATTTCAAGCATTAGTTTTTGCAAATTTTTGCAGTGGATTGTTAGCTCACCCGACCTTCTCAAGAAATCTTCAAACGATGCATCATAGTCACTATACAGAACTCTCAGTGCACGTTTGTGCAAACGGTTGATTGTGTTGTTTGCAGTCTTCCCACAGAACATCCAAATTAACGGGCAGTAGTTGAAGTTTGAGAGAATAAGTGCATGGTAGAGTATTTTGGCCTTGTCTACATCGAGATATCGTGCAATCCGAGAAAAAGCCCCTGTTTTCTGATTCATCTTTTTACAAATGTGTGTTACGTGATCCCGAAAATTCAACTTTGAATCAATCGTAACTCCTAAGAGCTGTATTGACTATAATGTTTCCATTTATGTCAAGACAGTATACAAGAACAGATAGATATTTTTCAAAGGAAACAACTAAGGCGAATAATAAAGATAAGATGGCCCAGAATCATCTCAAATCAGAATCTTTATGATATAACAAAAGTAGAAAAGTGGAGCAAAGAAATTAAGAGGAGAAGATTAAGCTGGCTAAGACATTTGCTCAGACTGCCAGAGGAAACACCAGCCAAACAAGCCCTATATGAAGCACTAAGACCTGTGAAGAAACCCAAAGGCAAACCAAAACTCACTTGGTTAGGCCTCATTGATAAAGATCTAGGAGGACAAGGCCTGAATGTAAAAGACACAAACAAATTAAAGAAACTAGCAAATAATAGAAACACTTGGAGTAGAATTATCAGGCTCGCAATGTCAGGGACTGACGTAATAGCGTAATTTGATGATGATGATGATTATGTCTAGTATGGTAACTGTTTTTTCTAGATTATTACAGTGTTTTTATTTTTGAAGAATTCAAGAAAGATTTTGACAAAAACATAAAACCATTGCAATTTTTAAACTTTTCGAGGAATCAAGGAATAATTATCAAGAACAAGTTAAGTTTTATTTCATTTCATTTCAATGCTGTTTTTCAAGGGGCCTACCCTGGGTACCAGAGCCTCAAAATAATTTTTTTATTTTATCATTTTTTGGCTCTGGTACCCATGGTACAAGGGGCCCTCCACTACAAAACTTACAAAATTAAATACTATTACAACTTAAATTAACCTAATACAATTCATAGCATATCAATAAAACCTTATAATCTGAAACAAATATTTACAATAAAAGAAAATCCATATGGCAAACACGTTATTTACAGTTAGCTTTCCCTATATACATTGTTTGAATCTATTTATGAATGTCTATAATATGGTATCATGCAAAAGTTTCCACCCTTCTGGTTTACGATTTAGAAATTTGAATGACGTCACATCCTCGAATGAGTAGAATTTCACACCCACCTTTTCAACTCGCATTGGAGTGAAAAGGCGTACAGCGACGTTACATAGTCAATTATGAAAAATATGGATCCTGTCATGGAGCCGATTATGCAAATATGATACAAATACAGTAAATGAAAGATGGCGCATAAATTCGCGAAAAGAACATCGATTCCCCTGGGGGGAAATCACTGGATACATGCGCAAAAGATCGATTTGACACCTGCTTTGCTGCATCTTCTTCGATCAGAGCTGAGAGTCTCAGTCTTGACTCTGCTTCAATCGTACACTATACTATACATCGATTTTCAGAATATACATGAAAGTCATGAAAACTGAGATAACGTAAGACAATTGAAAGTAAAAATTGTTAAAAGTATACTCCAAAATATAATAAGCACCACCCCCCTCCCTCCCGGGGAAATTCGTGACAATGAATATTCAGATAAGATCAAAGGCCGAAAGAGTGAGTGTCGCGTCGTCCGTCCATGGTCCAACCACTCACAGGTATGTGGTCCAAGGATTCATTGTCCTGTGATTGCGGTGGAGCAGAAACTTGATTCCACCGTTCTCCCGTTGAGTTGAATTGAGTGTTGACAGTTGTCATGTCAGCAACAGCATCAACAACACTATTTGTAAAGGGAAACGTTTGACTTGACGTTTCATTTGATTGTTGACCTTTGCGAAAACAGATCAAATATTTATGAAGATAGAGATCGGAATTAAATCCAAGCATTGAAATTAAATAAATCATTTATATCCTCTAAGTGTCAAGATCTCTAACTTGTAATTTCATACGAGTGAAGTGAAACAATATGGAAGCTGCAGACGAAGAAAGACAGCAAAATGGAGGACAGGAAGTGGACAAGACGACCTCAGATTTCGTGACAGGGTTGAAGGAAAGAGAGCAGTTGAGGAAAGACCTCCAAGAAAGAACCAGTGAACTGAATAAAATGAAGGGACAGAATTATGACTTAATGAAGAAAGTCGATGATTTAGAAAAGCAGGTATAAAATGCAGAATTTCCCGGCTTTTAATAGGCCCTGGTGTTGGGTGGTTCCAGAAAAAATCCGGACCCCCCCCTATGGAAGACTGCTCACCCAATTGGAAGGACCCGGATTTTTTATGATAAAATTTGCTGGATAGATCCGGATTTTGCCTCTTAAAGTACAGGAACGTCCGGATTTTTCGATTTTGCAGACAATTTACCCCCTATGGAAGAGTTTACCAACAACTTGTAGGTCTGGATTTTTCCAAATTTTTGTAATTACCCCTGGATTTTTGTGTCTCAGCAGCTGCATGCCCCTGGATATTTGGGGATTGACGCACACTTCCGGATTTTCTCTTCTATAGGGGGGGAGGGGTACGGATATTAACTGGAACCACCCGTTGCGCATAGCTTTTCTCTTCAAACTGAAAGTACTAAAACCCCGTGTTGTCTGGTGAATGTTTTTTAATGAATGTACTGCATAGACGTAGGAACCAGGGGGGGGGGGGGCACTAGGGGCACATGCCCCCAAGATTTTGCAATCAACAAAGACGTGCCTTTCTTATTTTCAGGAACTGGAAGTGCCCCTTTAAGCTAATGAAAAAAGTGCCCTTGAAGTGTCATGCTCCCAAGTTTGAGATGCTTCCTAAGTCCCTGACCGTCAGAACTGATAGTGATACATTTTACAGTAGTTAATTTCATTGAATAAAATTATCCCTATGTGGTAGTGCCATGATTTCTTTTTAAAAAGATATATTCCTCTTTTTTTCAGATAGCAGATTTGAGAACTGAGACGAAAAGTCAGCAGGTGAACTTCAAACTC
The DNA here is from genome assembly GCA_039566865.1 of Aurelia coerulea. Classification (NCBI taxonomy): domain Eukaryota; kingdom Metazoa; phylum Cnidaria; class Scyphozoa; order Semaeostomeae; family Ulmaridae; genus Aurelia; species Aurelia coerulea. The sequence goes on along the minus strand of CM076945.1, from coordinate 8,855,225 downwards.
ATTATCTTGATTCAATAATGTATCCTCACAATTATATTTGCTACTGAACTAATTTTTCACCCTGGTGGACATCATCAATGTGAATTCCTGTATTTCTTGCCCTACATGCATTTCTATCACTTCTGTCTTCTGCCTTGTGTGTGTGTGGGGGGGGGGGGGAGGCAGAGTGGTTATATGACTTGCATCTGGATGGGAATCACCACCCAGTTTTTAGAGAGGCATCCACTTCAAATTGCCAAAATTGATCTTAGTGTCCATTGTTGCAAGGGGCTTTTAAAAAAAATTGCCCCAATTTTATTTGTTGTTCGTGATTTTAGCCCAAAGTGGAGCTATGTTTAAAGATTAAAGAGAAACCCATGTTTACAGAATGTTGTACCTAAAGCCTGCCTATGGCGTGTTACGCGCCCTCTACAATCTTTTGCCCCTTTCCATCATAAACATCCTTCTTTTCCAAAAGTGGACTCATGAATTTTTTGCCACCTGTGGATGAATTTAAAACTGATCTTTTAAAGTTGTAAAAGACTTGGCAAAATTTTGGGTCCTGGCTGTATAAATACACCATTCCTTTTTCAACATTTCTTATTGCTTCTTTGAAATTGAGAAATCCCTAAGGCTCCCTGGGTTGCTCTATTGTGTAGTTGATAATGTGTTATACTGTAGTAACACAACAAGGAATTCTTTGTAGGGTAGAAGACCAAAGAGTGCTGCAATGTCCAAGAAGAGAGTTGCAAAAAGGAAAGTTCCAAGAAAGATGAAACAAAAAGATGATACATTGTCACCTGAATCTGCTAACCGAAATGAAGATATATTTGAAGATACAGAGAAATTATATTTGGTGAGAATTCATGCTTGGTGAATTTTGATGATACCTTACATTCAAGAATATCAGAGGGATGCCAGACAGGGCACATTTTAGGGGGGGGGGGCAAAACTGCAAATTTGAGGGCATAACAATTATAGAGAAATAATATATTATTTAGGCCATTTGTGACAGGGCAGGAGGGGTGGTCACCCCCTGCACCCCCTATCTGGCGTTTCTGAGCAATATCCACTGAGTTAAAAATGAAACTATACAACTTAGATTGAACATTTGATTCTAGAATACACTCTTATTATACTGTAATTGCCAGTCAAGTAATGTGGATGTCATGTTGAAATTTTAACATTGGCATTCAGGGAGTAAATGCTTGCAGTTTTGGGGTAACCTCCCTACAGACCAGTTTTTAGCAGCAATGGATGGAAAATCTGAGGCCAGGAACCAAAGAAGTGATACGATCCAATTTTAGATTAAAATATCCAAATATCATTCCCTAATTAAATTTCATATCTCCAAAGCCACACATAGATTGTTATACAGTATTGTTTGATTTATGATTTAGAAATTTGTTCATGGATATTTCTGTGCGGTCTATAGACCATATCAAGAGATCTTGGCTGCATCTTCAATGCCCCATATCAAGTTGATGTACCACAAGCCTCTTTCCAAAGTCCCTTTCTGTTTAGTGTCCAGCAAATAAAACACAATTTATACAATAGTATTGGAATATTTCAATTATTATCGTTTAAACATCATGCATTGTATGCATAAATAAGATGAGGAGCTATTAAATATATTAAACTGAAACTTTCAGACGTGAAACAACCAGGCGAAATATTTTCTGATAAATAGGTTTCTGATATCGTTTTCGTGAATTTCGGAGGCTCTTAGAGAAATTTCAGACGAATATGTAACAGCATAAGGGGTATTTTACTCTACTTGCTCATTTTATGGTAAAGGATCGTATTTTATGTTTACAGATTGTATTCTATTACAAATCTTACGAGCATTTTCTCGACAGGATCTTCAATTCTCGCCATTATTGCTGAAATTTGACAAAATATTAATGTTTGTTTCATTTCGTGTATTTCATGTTTTTATGCATTACTGTCCTTTTCCGAATCGTTTTGAATGATTTGTTGGATGACTGAGTGTATTGGTAATAGGCTATATTGCCCCTATATTGACGCAATTCCATTACTCACAGTTGCTTAATTTTATTCGACAGGTTATAGCTGAAAAATATCCAGAACTACCCTTAGCGACCGTTCTCATGGCAGAGAAGAAATTCATAGAAGCAGATACAGACAAGAGTGGGGTATGAGCGTTGAGCATTGACTGATTACATATCGTAGTTTCGCTCCTTGCTTAAACTGATATGCCGCAAAAACTATGGCTCGTGTCCGTACGGGTCCGTACACTTCCTGATACGGATAGGCCTAAATCAACTGCTATTTTTTCTCAAAAACCACTGACCCTAAAACGCCACAAAAAGCGGTTTTCCTGAAGTGTTTCACTGTAAAGCAAGCTATCATCTTCGAGCTATTGAAACAAAAGGCTCCTACATTCAAGTGATATTCTGTTTTTGTTAAGGGAAGCAAAAGATCTCGTAAATTCTCTCGCTATTTCGAGATTTTATTCGTTGTAGAGTTCTGTCGAACGTGTGTTTGTTTGCCTTGCCGGGGAGGGGGTACATGACTTGTGGATGGACGCGGGTCTGCCGTCCGGTTTTCAGAAAGCTACCTTCTTCTAACTGCCGAAACTTGCCATGGTATCCACTTTTATGATGAATTTTGGCGGGAAATTAAGCTGTACCTTGTTTAGAGAATTTTGGGCCCAAAAAGCCACCCATATGGACGGCACATACCTGTACCCCGAGCATGTTATGTACCCCGCTCCGAGTTTATTTCCATTTGGCGGAAAGTTTAAATCGAAAAAGAATCAACCAATCTGACTATGTTATTGAAAATCTTGCATCCTGATTGGTTGCGGCCAAAGTATTGGCTCCGGATGAATTTTGTGCCGTTTTTGAGAAGAGTTTGGCAAGAAGGCCTTTACTGAAGCGTTAACAACAACACCAGTTCAACAGGAGGACCATCATTATAAAAATGCTTTTCAAAGGTAAAGGTAATAAATGATTACTATCGGTATCTTGGTTTAAACATACTAATGGTTTTCCTTGATCTCGAGAAGGCATTTGATAAACTATGGTTGAAGCGCTGTCTACTAGATCTTTTCAAGAGTGGTGTGAAAGGAAAATGCCTGGTCACCACATATGAACTCAATAGGTGCAGCAATGTAACTGTTCAAAGTGACTCAGGAAAAAGTGATTTATTCAATATAGGAGAAACTGTTAAACAGGGGACTGTGTGGGCAGCTCCCATATGTGCAAATTTTATTGACAAGGGGTTTAGAGAAATAGAGAAGGCAAAAACACTTGGTATTAACTACGGAAAAATAAAGATACCCCATCTTCTATACCAGGATGACATACTGCTTATGTCAGTAAATGAAACAGCAATGCAAAGAATGTTAGATATTGCAGAAGATTTTCAAGATAGGAATCTATTAAGATTCAACAATCAAAAATCACAATTAATGTGTATGAGATATGGTAGAAAGAAACTAGAAGAAAACTCCCTAAAGCTAAATGGTGAAAAAATTCCAACCACAATGAAATATAAATACCTAGGTGATGTAAAAAATAACAAAGGTAATGTAGAAGAAACAATAAATGACAGATGTCAAAAGTGCCTCAGAATCACTAACGAAATAACATGTTTGACAAAAAATCCAACAATAAAACAGCACAAAATTGAAGTGGGTTTAAAAATAATCAATATGATTCTAATCCCAAAGCTCCTGTATGGTTGTGAAACTTGGACTGGAATGTCCAAACAACAATTAAATAAGCTTGAAAAAATTCAAAAAGATGTTTTGACCAAACTATTTGCACTTCCAAGAACAACGCCACTGTTTGGTTTACTCTTTGAATGTGGTATACTCCCAATAGAATATAAAATAAAAATCAGGAAACTTGTATACTGGCATAAACTTCTCAATCTTGATGAAAAAAGACTAGTAAAAACCATTTATGATGAACAAAAAAGAATGGGTCTGAAAAACTGCTGGTACAGCGAAATCTGCAATATATCCTCTAAGCTTGGCATACATCTATCAGAAACAGAAATAAGTAATTTAAAAGAAAAGGAGTGGCTTAAGATTATAAATGAAAAGGTGATTGAAAAAATGCACTCTTTAAACAGAACTAACCAAGGGACAAAACTGCGTCTGATAAAAAAATCATCCTTCGGATTCAAAGACTATCTGAAAGATAACAAATTTGCTTCCAAACTCCTATCCCTCAAACTAAATATGATAGAACTAAGAACAAATTATAAAGGCAAATACCCCAACACCAAGTGTAGAAGATGTGGGATAGAGGACGAGACAATTGAGCACCTTTGGGCCTGTGTAAAGTTTGAAAAACAAATGCCAAGGAAAAAACTCCTGCAAACAACGAAAACCAAATACTTGAAAAAGATATGGGCCCGGTACTGCTCTTTCATTGAATCCTAATTTAAAGAGAAAACAAAAACAGATGTAACTTGTAATATATTCACCAGTGTTACTTTTAAGTAGCTGCTCCGGAATGGAGAATGGTATTATTATTATTATTATTATTATTATCAATTCAATGAGATTAGCGTAAGTCGAGGGTCATTGTGGATTATTTACACAAAGAAAACGATAAATTTACTTTAACTGTTGAAAAATGTCTCCAAGCTTGATTCAAATTAATTACGTTTTAACGTATTTTCTTTATAATGATATAGTACTCAAGCAATGGACTCCCTTGCAACTAACTTTTTAACAATTACGAATTTCTTTAGATTGCTCGAAGTTTCAGAATTGGTACCAGTTTTGCGTTAATATTTGTTTATTTTGACAGACAATAGATGGGAAAGAATTAGAAAAGATTCTTGATACAAGTCAGATGTTATTCACGAAAGATCAAGTTGTAGAAATATTGAAAAGTATTGATACAGATAATACACAATCAATTGATTTCTTCGAATGTTTGGAGGTAAGGAAGTACTTTTCTACCGACAAGTTGCAAGTATTATGAAATCAAATTTGCCGAATGAATTAATATCGGAGTTCGCTGAAATATCTAATCACGGATTATCCATCAATTTCACTTCATACGAATTTTTAAATTCAAAATCAATGCTATCGTGGTAATAAGAAACACAACCTGTTAACTGTGTCTTGGGCGATGGGGGCTCTAGGTAGGGGTAATCTTAGCATAGGTTCCAAATCTTTAATTCGGTGTAAAAAGGTGGGTGTAAAATTCAATGACCTATTTCTTCTGGTTGAATGGCTTGAAAGAAACCTTAGATACTTATCTATAACCCTACCGTTGGACTTTTCAGAAATATTGAATATTTTTCAAAATGACAGCGTTCTCTATATTCTTACTCATTTAAGGATGTGACGTCATCAAATTTCTCAATCATAAACCAGATAAGTGACAGACTTTTGCTTGATACCATATTGTGGGCATTCATAAATTATGGTTTTCTTTGAAATTATTTCATGTTATGTCAAGCAGTTTAGAAATTACGATAATTTTAAGGTTTTTTGAAATTTTTCCTTGAATTCTTCAGAAAAGAAGAAAAACACTCTAATTCTGAAAATATTGAAGATTTCAAAAAAGTCCAACGGTAGAACTATAGAAAAATAGCTAAAGTTTCTTTGAAGTCATTCAGTTAAAAGAAATAGGTCACTGAATTTTACACCAGCCTTTTTAAAGATTTGGAACCTATGCTGGTAATCTTTCTTGTCCTATCGGCTGTGGCTCCCATTGTTTATTATTTCTTTCCAAGCCTGACAGCCAATGTGACACCCAATTCACTTTTCATAAAAATCTATCTTTATCTTACAGGTTTTAGATCTTCTAAGATCGAACAGAAAGACTGGTCTTCCTCAGTCACTACAAAGAAACAAAAGTGCAGTTTGCGTTATTCAGTAAATTTACTATCAATTTGTATTTTAACAGAATTATTATATTTTTCTATAGCTTTCATATGATACCTTTTACTATGTACCTATGCTCCGAATTTCCTTGAGGAATTGTAAAGTGGGCTTGAAGTACACTGTCTAGAGATAAGTAGCCTGGCTCCAGACTGTCCGTAGGAATTGTATGTAGCACCCCGTCGAAGAAAATGTTTGGGTTATCTTCGGTGTGAATTTGACAAGATGGCGAAAAAAGACTTATTTATTTTAGCCCCCAATCAGAAGATCTAGCTTCTCCTCAAGGAACAGTTTTAGCGACAGCCGTGGTGGCCTTCAGGGGTTTCACCAGAGCTGACAAAATTAGTGGGCTTGGTAAAGAATTAAGTTCTGAAAGATATACCCAGCCATTTTGCAGTGTTTTAGCAATAAATACTATCATGCGAATACTGAGATGAACAAGTCCACCAAAGTCCACCCCCTCTTCTGGGGACGCCCTTTTTAGTCTTGCCATATTTCGGTAGCTCTGCTTGCCACTCTAAGCCATTCTACCTGGAGCTCAGGGGAGCTTAGTTGACTTCATAGATATCATGATGCCTGTCAAAAGGATATTTAGGTCAGCCTATTCTCAGCGATTGAAATTTAGGTCAACTGAACTATCGTTTAAGTTTCACTGCATTTATCCTGCAACTTAACTTAGGTGGCTAATTTGCTAGAGCTACAGATATATGGGGGCTTTATTAAAAGGAGATATGAGTAGTGGAAGGTGAAATCTAAATGTCTGCAACGAGAATTCTTTTTAGCAGGCAGGGCATATCCACTAGTGAAACACTTCGAGTTGAGTCCATGAAATCTTAGACGCAATCCTATGTAACGTAATTTTCTCTTTTCATTCTTCGTTGGAATATCTATAGGTCTAATTTTTACAAGAAGCAATACAAAATTGGGAATGCTCCCGGAAGGAAGGGGGGGGGTATACTTTCACTTACAGAGCAATGGGTACGGGCTCCCATAAAGATAGGTTCTGAACGTTTAGAATCCCTAATTATGGGTCTCAAAATGTACCTGTTCCACTAGAAATGGGTAGCTTTTTGAATTCTAACAAAAAGGTTTTGAGTTTTTTTTTCAATGTTGAATTTGTTCGATTTAGTTCTGAAATTTGGTTGGTAGTGGTAACGTTACCTTCATAATTTTACGTTTAAGTGAAATGAAACTTGGTTTCTGGTAAGCTTGAAAGGCTTTTTCCCGTACAATCTTTGAAAATGGATATCAAAATCGACCGAAGATCCTTAAAGATGGATATTCCTCTAAAGTCAGGAGGAGGCACGTTTCCGATATCCAAAATCATTTTAAAATCCTCCCCCCTCCCTCACCTCCCCGGGAGAATGTATCCAGAGCACATTGGTAACGCAATAAATTTAGTAGTATTTATGCAGAGCACCCATTCCTAACGTAGACAATTTTCGTAATGCTTATGTGTTTATTATACTCATTGAATTAAAGTGTATGATGCATTTAGACAGAGCTAATAGACTTGCCCTAAGTCTATTTCGTATTAGATTACTTTCCGATTAGATTTATAACAGTTGACGAAATAGACTTGGGGGCATGTCTAGAGCTATAATACAGATGATATGTTGTAATGTTTTGATATGGCAAGAGAGATCTTAAGACTTTTGTATAGACATTAAAACTATTTCTACGAAACATATGTTTTTGAGTGTTTAATCAAGCTCCTCTTGGTGTCCTATAAACTGATAGGGGGCATGACACTTCAAGGGCACTTTTTCCCTCAGCTAAAGGGGCACTTCCTGAAAATAGCATTGAAATAGACAGTGAAACCTTCTTTGTTTGATGCAAAATCCCCTAGCCTGCGGGCAGACTCTACTGATTTCTTTGAGAGAGGTTCTCCTCCAGTAGAGTAGAGTACTGGAGGAGAAACTATTTGAAAAGAAATGAGTAGAGTATGCACGCAGGCTAAAACCCCCCAGTGCCCCCCCCCCCAGTTCCTACGGTATCTAGTAAATTAATTTAGTAAATTCAATTCACACACATTTGCTGTTGTTTTTTCATCGTGTTGCGGTGTTTCTGCCTATAAATAAATTTAGTCAGATTAAGTTTGTGAAAATCAGTCGTATTGTTCTCGAGATGCACGCAAAAAAATTGAAGGACTTTCCGGTAGGCTTATTACAGTTGACAAAACAGACTTGGGGCAAGTCTAAAACAGGCCCAAAATTTCACCAATGCTTTCAGTGTCATGCAACAACAACCACCACAAACCAAGGGAGCCTGGAGTTTGCAGAGTGGAATAGTGTCATGTCGAAGGTTGCGAAACTTGGTCAAAGTGCAGAGCACTCGTGACCTCCAGTTGGCAACTGAAGCGCCATTCAAGGCTTTAAACTATTCAATGACTTGATGCTTGGTCACTTTAGAAGATCAAAGGGGGAAAAGGCAAGAATATCGCAAGGAGAGGATAGCTATTAACAAAGATAGGAGACCGAAGATGGCTAGGCCCAGGCTCATCACTGTTGAGCCAGTCCTCTTTTTGTTTATGTTGTCTGTATTTTTAGTCGGCCCATTGCAAGAACAGCTGATATACAAGAAAATCTGTCACAGCAAATACAACGAGACAGTCTGCGAGAACTTAAAAACTGATGACAGTTATGTCAAAGAAGAATCTTATGTTCAAAAACAAACTTCAAATTGGTCAATGTATTTGAAAGTGACAACAACCATTCCATCAATGCTTGCAGCAATGATTCTGGGACCATGCTCAGATAAAATTGGGAGAAAATTCTCACTGATTCTCCCTTTAATTGGAACTATTATTGAAGCTGCATGTTTAATTTTAAATTCATATTACTTGAGCTGGGATGTTTCGATTATGTGTGTTGGGGGCATCATTGCTGGTTTCTCAGGCAGCTATGCAACTCTCCTTATGGCAGTATTTTCATACATGGCAGATGTGTCATCAGAGAAGAGCAGGACACTTCGTGTGGCACTTTTAGAATCCATGATCTTTCTAGGGGGTTCTATTGGAGAACTTGTTGGTGGGGTGTTGGTTGATCATGCTGGATTTTTTGTAGCATTCTCCTTGGCAGTCGGATTATACATACTGAATTTGCTTTATGTGATATTTATTTTGCAAGAATCATACCATCCACAAGAAAAGCTGAGACTAAGTCAAGTGCTTTGTGACTTTAAACATTTGGCAAACTCTGTGAGAGTTTTTACGAAGAAGCGACATAACAGACAGAGAAGCAAGCTCATCCTGCTTATGACTACTTTCTTCTGTGCACTCATGGGTAAGATCATTGCATAAATTTTACAGTTAGATATTGGGTTGGCTGAGAAAAGTAACTGTTAATTCAAAATGCAAGATCTTGTTGAAATTTATACTACATTGAGTCTGTCATAAAAGATACCCAAAGAATAAAAATTAATAACTTGTCATCTTATCTTTATAGAGAGATGCGGTTTAGAAAAGATGATATGGTCACCAAACCAAAAGGTTTTAAAGTGATCTGTATAATTTGCTCAGGATACTATCAGTGAAAGTCTTACTGATTTTCTCCAGAAGAGCTAGACCCCTGTCTGAGAGCTTTGGATTCGGAGCACTAGTGATTGCAGGGTGATCGTCCTTCATTTTTCCTTTGTGAATTTGCGCATGCCCCAAAGCTCTTGCTCATTCCATTGAGCAGCAAGCCAATCAGAGTTAATGTCTTTTCCATTGTGATTTACAAAAGGGGGAGTTCGCGGCCTGAACAATAATGGAAAGATCTCACGAATCGCGTACCAAAACGTGGTGATAACTTTTATAACAGTGAAGTGTGTGGCGATGTATAAATAGCAAATATAACTGATTACTCATCAAAAATAATACTTCTAACGCCATAGAAAAATGAAACTAAACGCATCGGGCGGTGCCCTTCGTCAGTAGTCATAACTTGACAAAATCAATAACAACATTCTTCTATGAATTGATACTTGTCAAGAAGAAATTTTAATGCTTACACAAAAAGTGCCTTTGACAAAAGCAATTGTTCTGCAGTATGAACCTCATGGTTGTCACTGCTCTCATTCTTATTGTACATCACATCATTGGCTGTTGAAAAATTCAGAGCCCTCTTACAACCCCCTTTATCCCAGGTACATTTATCTGTTGCAGTTCAATCACGGTCAATATATTTCAATCTTAGAGACAGTTATCATTTTTCCTTTTTAGTCTTTCTTGGTTCAAACACAATAAAAGTTCTATTTGTTCTTCATCGACCATTGTCATTTTCCTCATCAATGATTGGCTACAATCTGGCAGTCTCATTGTTGTACAGAGGAATTGGAGTTATTGTTGGGATGCCAATTTTTATTCGTTACATGAAGCTCAGTGATTATACAATGGCAATTTTTGGATGTGTGACAACAATTATTATGTTCATTTTACTTGCGTTTGCAACTAAACTTTGGATGGTATTTGCCGGTATGTTTATTTTTGCTAAGATTTATGAACTGTGTATACCACATGATGTCGCTTTTTGCTTAAACTATGAATTTTAACGGTAAAAAGCTAGCCCTGGGAGGCTATGTACTTTTGAGGTTTTACAGAGGGATGGATAACAAGAGAGGGGGCTTGATATAAGAGGCCTTATTCAGAAAGTCAAATTTCAATGCTGTGATCAATGATACTGTAGGTTTGTAAATGACTTTTGTGCATTTTTGTGTGGAACCAGCAGATAATTGTTCAAAATACATGTCAATCAAATGCAAGTTAAAGGCAATTATATAAAATCAGGAGAATATTGAAATACCCAGTTTGCTTCTTTTTGTTGAAAAAATGGTAAACTGTATCATTGAAACAAAGCATAATGTATTAACGAATCAACCAACAGTAAATCTCTCCTTTGTACTGAAGGTAGAATTACATCACTCTTCCCTTGTTATAACTCGTGGAAATTTTGTATCTTTTGCAGTGCCTATTGTTGACTTTTTTGGAGGAATCACAGTACCCTGCATAAGGTCACTGTTTTCAAAGACGGTTGGAAAAGAGGAGCAAGGTATCCATATCCATCAATCTGTTTAAAATTGATATCTGTTGTTTGTTCCGACTCTGATGTCACTTTTTCCTGAATTCTGTAATAAATACCCACCTTGCTTACTGCTTTTTGATAAAAGAACCATGCGTGGCATGCTTATTTCATACTGTATGTCAAGCTCCTTGCAGTCTGAAAATGGGGAATCATTTTTTTTTCTGACGTGTGACTGGAATTGTTGGTATTTAATGATTTCTCATGATTTCAAGATCTGTTTTATTGTCTTTTAAAGTAAATGAGTTGAGGTATACTGTAGCAATCTTGTCTGAACATAGCACAAAAGCATGATACATGCCACTTGTGTTCCTATTATTGTCATCAATTCAGAACATCAATACAATAGGCTGCAGTTAGATTGCCTAGTCTCCCAGCTCAGGTACTTTCAACTCTGTTGATTTACTTAGAATAACTTTCATGTTTTAGAGAATTGTCAGCTTACCCCATGGCTTCCAGACCCTTCATTTATTAAAATCTGAGAAATGCTCCTTCCACTCTGTTTTCCTGGACTGCCCATCTACAGCATTCAGGACTTGTGAGTAGTTCTTTACTGTAATACGTTTAGTAATTTTGTCTCAACAAACACGTTCAGTTGCATTCATGGCAGTTTCTGTCTCCTTGCAGGTACACTCTTCTCAGGAATAGCATCAGTAGAAGTCCTATGTTCTGTTGTTGCAGCTGTGTTGTTTAACAATGTATACACCGCAACAGTTGATTGGCATCCTGGATTTTGCTTCTTTGTTATCTCAGCAGTGCTTGTTGTTCCTGTCATCATACTATGGTACGTGCTTTTATAGATTTATGCATTCAGTTGTACGGGGGTGAGTTAAAGACCATGCCCATTTGAAAGGCCGCTGCTTCCTGGGTATCAACAGGATAATATTCAAATATACCGGGTGAGTCAGAAAAAAGAATCCCCGTTTGAAAGGTCACGGCTCCCTGGATATCAAGACAATGATATCGGCAAATATATAGTTTAATGGTAGAAATGTTCAAATCTACTATAAAATTTACCTGACTGAAATCACACACTCCATTCTGAAATTATGAGGGATTTTCTCCAGAAAGCCTCTTCAAAAAACCTTCAAAACGTGCCCAAAATCATGAACAGATTTCCCTAAAATTTCTGCCTTACAATGGCCTTACAGCAATGACTTGTGGACGCTTTAGCACGTGCTATCCTCTTGGGAGGATGAGCAAGTCCTCCCCCTGGTATCGATGACCTATTCAAGGGGATTCCATTCTCCCAAGAGGACAAAATACATGAACTTTTGTAAGTGTCATCAATTTTAGGAAGTAAAATGTGCTCATTGTTTTCATTCGTTTTTGGAGGTTTTTTGAAGGGGCTATCTGCAGAATATCACCTATATCGACGGGAAGGAATGGCCGATTAAGGCCGGGTAAATTACTGAACCGAATTGAACGTATTGGCAATGAAATAAGATATTTTTCAATATTATTGCTTTGATATTCATGGAGCAGTGGCCTTTCAAGCGGGGATCCTTTTTTCTGACTCACCCGGTATTATTTGATGATGGACATGTTCAACAAATCCATTTTAAAATTTGCCTGACTGAAATCGGCCACTCTGTTCTGAAACTATGAGGGCTTTTCTCAAGGAAGCCCCTTCCTGAAACCTTCAAAACGTGCCTAAAATCACGAACGAGTTTTCCCAATGTTTTCTACCTTCTAGCGATGACTTAAAGTGTTTCAGCACGTGCAGACCCTCTTGGGAGGATGAAAAAGTCTTCCCCATAGTATGAATAACTTATTCATGGTGTTTCCATTTTTCCAAGAGGGGAAACATACGCTAATGTGTGTAAGTGTCATTATTGTTTGGAAGGAAAACCAAGGGAATTTTGCTCATCGTTTTCACGTGTTTTGCAGGTTTTTGGAAGGGACTGTCTGAATGAAATCTTCCATATCCACGGGAAGGGGATGACCGATTTGAGCTGGGTAAATTACTTAATCTAATTGAATGCATCGGCAAGAAAACAGGACACTTTTCAACATTATTGTTTTGATATTCATGGAGCAGTACTTTTTCAGACGAGGATCGTGTTTTTACTCATCACCCAGTAGAAATTTTGATACAAAAGCCTGTTGAAAAGTAACTGCTGTCAATCTTTTATTATAGTGCATTTGACCAATTATCAAATCTCAATTGACGAGATCTCCTTCATTCAACTATAAACTGTAACTTCAAGTCAAAAACTTTCAAGTTTGTTTGAGGGAAATCAGACAGTTCAGTGAAATTGATATGTTGGTATCTATTACAGTATGCTTCTCTTTCAGAATGCTTCTCTTTCAGAATGCTATGTTGAGTAAAGGCCCCGTTACACGATGAGCTTTTACGTGAGGCTTGCTCGCAATGGCATTGCGAGATAAGTTTCACTAGGGGTGTGACACGGAAATTTCGGAGAAAATCTTAAACTTTTTGGCGCAAGCCTTTGCCTGAGTAAAAATAAGTGCTTCTTTCCGTGAACTGCCTCGCAGTGCTCGCAACAGAAAATCAGGCAACTCGTCGTCAAATTTCGGAATGTTACTCGGTGCAATGTTTTGTGAAAGTTATCTCGCAACGCCATTGCAAGCAAGTTTCACGTACACTCCCATTTGTATCATGAATAGCAGATCTGGTATACTACATAATCCTCGCGGTATCTTTAAGTGTTTCATCTATCTGTGCTCGTTTGAGAGTCAAGCAACTGCTGTAAGGTCGAGGGAGTTCTTCTTTCTGAGACGCCTGTGCTGTTCTTTTTCTTTTTTTTAATTTGATGTAGATTTTACCATTGATGTAAGTGGCTGCCGTATTTGGAACTCGATGACATCATGTCTTTTCCAGCTATGGCAGCCACAGAATATTTATATTTCGTTGTTGTTAGTTGTTTTTATTTGTGATAAAAAAGAAAAGTTTCACGTAAAAGCGGATCACGTAACAGGGGCCTTAAGAATGATGCAATCTTTTTTAAAGGTCTCATCCATTTGGTGTCTTTAGAATATCAAGGAAAGATATTGAATCCAATATGTATGATGGTGCTGCCGTTTTCCAAACTGTGATTTTCGAAACTGTCATTGCTGTTTTCATTCTATATTATTTGAGTCTTTGTACTTTTAAAAATGTTATATTGATTTGTGTTACATTTGAAAGAACACGCCTAGTATTACGTTGTTGATTTCAGGTACTTGAAGACTGTTGACACACAGACACAATATTCAGAATTTGCTTCGCAACAAGATGAAGGTGACGATGTTTCCAGCAAGGTCGTTCCAGATCCCGTGAATACCGAAAGACAACCGGTCGTGTAAAGCATCTCTTCTGAATAGAAGCATTCCTAAAATTTTGAAGCCCTCTCACATAGTAACTTTTTTTGACATGGCATTCCTACCAAGTGAATCAAGAAATATTCGGTAGTTGATGAAATATACAGCAGTATAATATATAAACTGCTGATATATAGTGTACCGTTGAAGAGGGCCTAACCATGCGAAGAAAACAGGCATCAATTTGGTTTTTTATGCTATTTGATCTTCTAATATATATTTCGTCCCCAGAGTGATTCGTTGCTTTACCTCTACTCTATTCTGGGATATAAGAAGCCGGCCATAGCAAACACAAGCTATTTCTTATAAACTTTCTAATTATTCGAATAATAACCATGTAATCTTATTCACTAAGGAACAAACATTACAATGTTGCTTTGTTGTTTGGAATCGAGGTCCCATAATTAGCATTGCATGGCAACCTGCAAATCCATAATGGCTGCCCATCCGCCCATTTTCTGGACAGATCTTATCGAAGTGTACCAGGGTGTTCATTCGCCCTCGTAACTAGCGTATGAAGTAAGAACACCCTGGGAACAAAGTTGCGTTAACTGGCCTTTTAATGAAAGGGCTATGTGAACGTTGTCACTTTTTTTTGGTGGCTTTTCTTTACTATGGTCTCGGTGTCCGGGTCCATCTATAGAATTCTTTTTAATCAGTAACAGCATTTGACGCATGAGGTAATATCTAATTAAGTCAGTGCAGTTGTTTATATCAACTATTAAAGTAAAATTGTATGGATTGATTTTAATTAGGTGTAATTAGAATTATAGAAATTGACTCGTCAAATTTTTAGATTTGATCATGAGAAAATCGATGTAGCTTTCGAAAATTTTGAGAAGTGTCATTTGTTCACTTTCTATATAGTCTTGTTTTGTATATGAATAAATGAAAAGCAGTGAAACGTCTAGCAGATGTTTTATCGTGATGATTTGCGTATTGACAATGCTCCGAAGTATGATTTTCAAATGTGACCATGGTATGATTGCATGAACCGATTCAGCACGTGCATTTTTTCACGTCAAAATGCAACAATTCATTCAAATCAATACCAGAGAGCACCTAAAGATCCAGATGGGCAATCAACTTTCTTAGCCACAAGGCTATTCGTAGCATTACCAACCAAACCATTGACCTACAATTTATAATGAAAGTGGTGCTAAAAACTCTCTAGTCTAAAACCCAACTTCTCTTACCTCAAATTTAACACATCTCTCCAAATTCAACTTCTGCTCTTTAAAATCTTTTAAAGTTGTCAATAGTTTTCATGAGTAATAGAATAAGGAACATAATTGGTCATTCTACATTTTGGGAATAATTGACGTATAAGTTTAATACTCACGATTCTACAAGAACAGGTTCTTGTGTAAGATTTTGAATCAACGATGATAATGCCATTTTCCAACTGCCACTCGTCAAAGTTGCTATTTCACGATTCTTTCTCATCAAATTCAATTGCTAAAAACTTCGCCATTTCGCCATATATGAACAGATCGAGCCAATTCTCTTCGAAATACATATGAATAATCTGCGAATTCTCCTTCGAATAATAACGAAACGATTATCTCCTTCTACAAGAAACAAATCGTACTAACTCTCTTGAAACTGCATATGAATACTCAGCTATTTCATTTTTGAGTAGTAACTTGACAGCAATAATGATCTTCTCGATATATAATCAAATCGAACTAGCACTCTTCAAACTGCATATAAATACTCTGCTCCTTCCTCTTTGAATAATAACATGACAGCAATAATGATCTTCTTGATATGTAAACAAATCGAACTAGCACTCTTCAAACTGAATATAAATATTCTACTCCTTCCTCTTTGAAAAATAACTTGACAGCAATAATGATCTTCTCGATATATAAACAAATCGACTAGCACTCTTCAAACTGCAGATAAATACTCTGCTCCTTCCTCTTTGAATAATAACTTGACAGCAATATTGACCTTCTCCACATATAAAAAATCGAGCTAGCACTCTTCAAACTGCGTATAAATACTCTGCTCCTTTCACTTTGAATAATAACTTGACAGCAATATTGACCTTTTACACATATAAATAAATCGAACTAGCACTCTTCAAACTGCATATAAATACTCTGCTCCTTCTTCTTTGAATAATAACTTGACAGCAATATTGACCTTTTCCACATATAACAAATCGAACCAGAACTCTTCAAACTGCATTTAAATACTCTGCTCCTTCCTCTTTGAATAATAACTTGACAGCAATATTGACCTTTTCCACATATAACAAATCGAGCTAACATTCTTCAAACTGCATATAAATACTCTGATCCTTCCTCTTTGAATAATAACTTGACAGCAATAATGATCTTCTCGATTTAGAAACAAATCGAACTAGCACTCTTCAAACTGGATACAAATACTCTGCTCCTTCCTATTTGAATAATAACTTGACAGCAATAATGATCTTTGCAATATATAAACAAATCGAACCAGAACTCTTCAAACTGCATTTAAATACTCTGCTCCTTCCTCTTTGAATAATAACATTCAAGAATAATGATCTTCTCGATATATAAACAAATCAAACTAGCACTCTTCAAATAGCTCATAAATACTCTGCTCCTCCCTCTTTGAATAATAACTTGACAACAATGATGATTTTCTCGATATATAAACAAATCGAACTAGCACTCTTCAAACTGCATATAAATACTCTGCTCCTTCCTCTTTGAATAATAACTGCACAACAATAATGATCTTTGCGATATATAAACGAATCGAACTAGAACACTTCAAACTGCATATGAATACTCTGCTCCTTCCTCTTTGAATAATAACTGCACAGCAATAATGATCTTTGCGATATATAAACAAATCGAACTAGAACTCTTCAAACTGCATATGAATACTCTGCCTCTTCCTCTTTGAATAATAACTGCACCGCAATAATGATCTTTGCGATATATAAACAAATCGAACTAGAACACTTCAAACTGCATTTGAATACTCTGCTTCTTCCTCTTCCAATAATAACTGCACAGCAATAATGATCTTCTCAATATACAAACAAATGGAACTAGAACTCTAGAAAATGCATATGAATACTCTGCTTCTTCCTCTTTGAATAATAACTGCACAGCAATAATGATCTTTGCGATATATAAACAAATCGAACTAGCACTCTTCAAACTGCATATAAATACTCTACTTCTTCCTCATTGAATAATAACTGGACAGCAATAATGATCTTTGTGATATATAAACAAATCGAACTAGAACTCTTCAAACTGCATGTGAATACTCTGCTTCTTCCTCTTTGAATAATGACTGCACAGCAATAATGATCTTTGCGATATATAAACAAATCGAACTAGCACTCTTCAAACTGCATTTAAATACTCTGCCTTCTTCCTCTTTGAATAATAACTGCACAGCAATAATGATCTTTGCGATATATAAACAAATCGAACTAGAACTCTTCAAACTGCATATGAATACTCTGCTTCTTCCTCTTTGAATAATAACTGCACAGCAATAATGATCTTTGCGATATATAAACAAATCGAACTAGAACTCTTCAAACTGCATATGAATACTCTGCTCCTTCCTCTTTGAATAATAACTGCACAGCAATAATGATCTTCTCGATATATAAACAAATCGAACTAGCACTCTTCAAACTGCATATAAATACTCTGCTTCTTCCTCTTTGAATAATAACTGCACAGCAATAATGATCTTTGCGATATATAAACAAATCGAACTAGAACTCTTCAAACTGCATTTGAATACTCTGCTTCTTCCTCTTTGAATAATAACTGCACAGCAATAATGATCTTCTCAATATACAAACAAATGGAACTAGAACTCTTCAAACTGCATATGAATACTCTGCTTCTTCCTCTTTGAATAATAACTGCACAGCAATAATGATCTTTGCGATATATAAACAAATCGAACTAGAACTCTTCAAACTGCATATGAATACTCTGCCTCTTCCTCTTTCAATAATAACTGCACAGCAATAATGATCTTCTCGATATATAAACAAATCGAACTAGCACTTCAAACTGCATATAAATACTCTGCTCCTTCCTCTTTGAATAATAACTTGACAGCAATAATGATCTTCTCGATATATAAACAAATGGAACTAGAACTCTTCAAACTGCATATGAATACTCTGCTCCTTCCTCTTTGAATAATAACTGCACAGCAATAATGATCTTCTCGATATATAAACAAATCGAACTAGCACTCTTCAAACTGCATATAAATACTCTACTTCTTCCTCTTTGAATAATAACTGGACAGCAATAATGATCTTTGCGATATATAAACAAATCGAACTAGAACTCTTCAAACTGCATATGAATACTCTGCTTCTTCCTCTTTGAATAATAACTGACAGCAATAATGATCTTCTCGATATATAAACAAATCGAACTAGCACTCTTCAAACTGCATATAAATACTCTGCTCCTACTCTTTGAATAATAACTGACAGCAATAATGATCTTCTCGATATATAAACAAATCGAACTAGCACTCTTCAAACTGCATATGAATACTCTGCTCCTTCCTCTTTGAATAATAACTGACAGCAATAATGATCTTCTCGATATATAAACAAATCGAACTAGAACTCTTCAAACTGCATATAAATACTCTGCTCCTTCCTCTTTGAATAATAACTGACAGCAATAATGATCTTCTCGATATATAAACAAATCGAACTAGCACTCTTCAAACTGCATATGAATACTCTGCTTCTTCCTCTTTGAATAATAACTGCACAGCAATAATGATCTTCTCGATATATAAACAAATCGAACTAGAACTCTTCAAACTGCATATGAATACTCTGCTTCTTCCTCTTTGAATAATAACTGCACAGCAATAATGATCTTCTCGATATATAAACAAATCGAACTAGAACTCTTCAAACTGCATATGAATACTCTGCTTCTTCCTCTTTGAATAATAACTGCACAGCAATAATGATCTTTGCGATATATAAACAAATCGAACCAGAACTCTTCAAACTGCATATGAATACTCTGCTTCTTCCTCTTTGAATAATAACTGCACAGCAATAATGATCTTCTCAATATATAAACAAATCGAATTAACTCTCTTGAAACTGTATACAAATACTACGCTCCTTTTTCTTTGAATAATAACTTGACAGCAATAATGATCTTCTCGACATATAAACAAATCGAAGTAGCACTCTTTAAACTTCATAGAAATACTCTGCTATTCCCTATTTGAATAATAACTAACTGCACAGCAATAATGATCTTCTCGATATATAAACAAATCGAATTAGCTCTCTTCAAACTGCTCATAAATACTCTGCTACTTCCTCTTTGAATAATAACTTGCTTCACAGCAATAATGATCTTCTCGATATATAAACAAATCGAACTAGCACTCTTCAAACTGCATATAAATACTCTGCTCCTTCCTCTTTGAATAATAACTTGACAGCAATAATGATCTTCTCGATATATAAACAAATCGAACTAGCACTCTTCAAACTGCATATAAATACTCTGCTTCTTCGTCTTTGAATAAAAACTTGACAGCAATAATGATCTTTGCGATATATAAACAAATCGAACTAGCACTCTTCAATCTGCATGTAAATGTTCTGCTCCTTCCTCTTTGAATAATAACTGACAGCAATAATGATCTTCTCGATATATAAACAAATCGAACTAGCACTCTTCAAACTGCATATAAATACTCTGCTCCTTCCTCTTTCAATAATAACTGACAGCAATAATGATCTTCTCACTATATAAACAAATCGAACTAGAACTCTTCAAACTGCATATGAATACTCTGCTACTTCCTCTTTGAATAATAACTTGACAGCAATAATGATCTTCTCGATATATAAACAAATCGAACTAGCACTCTTCAAACTGCATATAAATACTCTGCTCCTTCCTCTTTGAATAATAACTTGACAGCAATAATGATCTTCTCGATATATAAACAAATCGAACTAGCACTCTTCAAACTGCATATAAATACTCTGCTCTTTCCTCTTTGAATAATAACTTCACAACAATAATGATCTTCTCGATATATAAACAAATCGAACTAGCACTCTTCAAACTGCATATGAAATACTCTGCTCCTTCCTCTTTGAATAATAACTGACAGCAATAATGATCTTCTCGATATATAAACAAATCGAACTAGCACTCTTCAAACTGCATATAAATACTCTGCTCCTTCCTCTTTGAGTAATAACTGCACAGCAATAATGATCTTCTCGATATATAAACAAATCGAACTAGCACTCTTCAAACTGCATATAAATACTCTGCTCCTTACTCTTTGAATAATAACTTGACAGGAATAATGATCTTCTCGATATATAAACAAATCGAACTAGCACTCTTCAAACTGCATATAAATACTCTGCTCCTTCCTCTTTGAATAATAACTTGACAGCAATAATGATCTTCTCGATATATAAACAAATCGAACTAGCACTCTTCAAACTGCATATAAATACTCTGCTACTTCCTCTTTGAATAATAACTTACTTCACAGCAATAATGATCTTCTCGATCTATAAACAAATCGAACTAGCACTCTTCAAACTGCATATAAATACTCTGCTCCTTCCTCTTTAAATAATAACTTGACAGCAATAATGATCTTCTCGATATATAAACAAATCGAACTAGCACTCTTCAAACTGCATATAAATACTCTGCTCCTTCCTCTTTGAATAATAACTTGACAGCAATAATGATCTTCTCGATATATAAACAAATCGAACTAGCACTCTTCAAACTGCATATAAATACTCTGCTCCTTCCTCTTTGAATAATAACTGCACAGCAATAATGATCTTCTCGATATATAAACAAATCGAACTAGAACTCTTCAAACTGCATATAAATACTCTGCTATTTCCTCTTTGAATAATAACTGACAGCAATAATGATCTTCTCGATATATAAACAAATTGAACTAGCACTCTTCAAACTGCTCATAAAAACTCTGCTTCTTCCTCTTTAAATAATAACTGCACAGCAATAATGATCTTCTCGATATATAAACAAATCGAACTAGAACTCTTCAAACTGCATATGAATACTCTGCTTCTTCCTCTTTGAATAATAACTGCACAGCAATAATGATCTTTGCGATATATAAACAAATCGAACTAGCACTCTTCAAACTGCATATAAATACTCTGCTTCTTCCTCTTTGAATAATAACTGCACAGCAATAATGATCTTCTCGATATATAAACAAATCGAACTAGCACTCTTTAAACTTCATATAAATACTCTGCTCCTTCCTCTTTGAATAATAACTTGACAGCAATAATGATTTTCTCGATATATAAACAAATCGAATTAGCACTCTTCAAACTGCATATAAATACTCTGCTCCTTCCTCTTTGAATAATAACTGACAGCAATAATGATCTTCTCGATATATAAACAAATCGAACTAGCACTCTTCAAACTGCATGTGAATACTCTGCTCCTTCCTCTTTGAATAATAACTGACAGCAATAATGATCTTCTCGATATATAAACAAATCGAACTAGCACTCTTCAAACTGCATATAAATACTCTGCTCTTTCCTCTTTGAATAATAACTGACAGCAATAATGATCTTCTCGATATATAAACAAATCGAACTAGCACTCTTCAAACTGCATATAAATACTCTGCTCCTTCCTCTTTGAATAATAACTGACAGGAATAATGATCTTCTCGATATATAAACAAATCGAACTAGCACTCTTCAAACTGCATATGAATACTCTGCTCCTTCCTCTTTGAATAATAACTGACAGCAATAATGATCTTCTCGATATATAAACAAATCGAACTAGCACTCTTCAAACTGCATATAAATACTCTGCTCTTCCTCTTTGAATAATAACTGACAGCAATAATGATCTTCTCGATATATAAACAAATCGAACTAGCACTCTTCAAACTGCATATGAATACTCTGCTCTTCCTCTTTGAATAATAACTTGACAGCAATAATGATCTTCTCGATATACAAACAAATCGAACTAGCACTCTTCAAACTGCATATGAATACTCTGCTCCTTCCTCTTTGAATAATAACTGACAGCAATAATGATCTTCTCGATATATAAACAAATCGAACTAGCACTCTTCAAACTGCATATGAATACTCTGCTCTTCCTCTTTGAATAATAACTTGACAGCAATAATGATCTTCTCGATATATAAACAAATCGAACTAGCACTCTTCAAACTGCATATAAATACTCTGCTCCTTCCTCTTTGAATAATAACTGACAGCAATAATGATCTTCTCGATATACAAACAAATCGAACTAGCACTCTTCAAACTGCATATAGATACTCTGCTCCTTCCTATTTGAATAATAACTTGACGCCAAAACTGATCTTCTTGATATATAAACAAATCAAACTAGCACTCTTCAAACTGCATATAAATACTCTGCTCTTCCTCTTTGAATAATAACTGACAGCAATAATGATCTTCTCGATATATAAACAAATCGAACTAGCACTCTTCAAACTGCATATGAAATACTCTGCTCCTTCCTCTTTGAATAATAACTGACAGCAATAATGATCTTCTCGATATATAAACAAATCGAACTAGCACTCTTCAAACTGCATATAAATACTCTGCTCCTTCTCTTTGAATAATAACTTGACAGCAATAATGATCTTCTCGATATATAAACAAATCGAACTAGCACTCTTCAAACTGCATATAAATACTCTGCTCCTTCCTCTTTGAATAATAACTTGACAGCAATAATGATCTTCTCGATATATAAACAAATCGAACTAGCACTCTTCAAACTGCATATAAATACTCTGCTCCTTCCTCTTTGAATAATAACTTGACAGCAATAATGATCTTCTCGATATATAAACAAATCGAACTAGCACTCTTCAAACTGCATATAAATACTCTGCTCCTTCCTCTTTGAATAATAACTGACAGCAATAATGATCTTCTCGATATATAAACAAATCGAACTAGCACTCTTCAAACTGCATATAAATACTCTGCTCTTCCTCTTTGAATAATAACTGACAGCAATAATGATCTTCTCGATATATAAACAAATCGAACTAGCACTCTTCAAACTGCATATAAATACTCTGCTCCTTCCTCTTTGAATAATAACTGACAGCAATAATGATCTTCTCGATATATAAACAAATCGAACTAGCACTCTTCAAACTGCATATGAATACTCTGCTTCTTCCTCTTTGAATAATAACTGCACAGCAATAATGATCTTCTCAATATATAAACAAATCGAACTAGCTCTCTTGAAACTGCATATAAATACTCTGCTCCTTCCTCTTTGAATAATAACTTGACAGCAAGAATGATCTTCTCGATATATAAACAAATCGAACTAGCACTCTTCAAACTGCATATAAATACTCTGCTCCTTCTCTTTGAATAATAACTAACTGCACAGCAATAATGATCTTCTCGATATATAAACAAATCGAATTAGCTCTCTTCAAACTGCATATAAATACTCTGCTACTTCCTCTTTGAATAATAACTTACTTCACAGCAATAATGATCTTCTCGATCTATAAACAAATCGAATTAGCTCTCTTCAAACTGCTCATAAAAACTCTGCTTCTTCCTCTTTAATAAATAACTGCACAGCAATAATGATCTTCTCACTATATAAACAAATCGAACTAGAACTCTTCAAACTGCATATGAATACTCTGCTTCTTCCTCTTTGAATAATAACTGCACAGCAATAATGATCTTCTCGATATATAAACAAATCGAACTAGAACTCTTCAAACTGCATATGAGTACTCTGCTTCTTCCTCTTTGAATAATAACTGCACAGCAATAATGATCTTTGCGATATATAAACAAATCGAACTAGAATACTTCAAACTGCATATGAATACTCTGCTATTTCCTCTTTGAATACTAACTGCACAGCAATAATGATCTTCTCAATATGCAAACAAATTGAACTAGAACTCTTCAAACTGCATATGAATACTCTGCTTCTTCCTCTTTGAACAATAACTGCACAGCATTAATGATCTTTGCGATATATAAACAAATCGAACTAGAACTCTTCAAACTGCATATGAATACTCTGGTTCTTCCTCTTTGAATAATAACTGACAGCAATAATGATCTTTGCGATATATAAAGAAATCGAACTAGAACTCTTCAAACTGCATATAAATACTCTGCTTCTTCCTCTTTGAATAATAACTGCATTGCAATAATGATCTTTGCGATATATAAACAAATCGAACTAGAACTCTTCAAACTGCATATAAATACTCTGCTTCTTCCTCTTTGAATAATAACTGCACAGCAATAATGATCTTTGCGATATATAAACAAATCAAAATAGAACACTTCAAACTGCATATGAATACTCTGCTACTTCCTCTTTGAGTAATAACTGCACAGCAATAATGATCTTTGCGATATAAACAAATCGAACTAACTCTCTTGAAACTGTATATAAATACTACGCTCCTTTTTCTTTGAATAATAACTTGACAGCAAAAATGATTTTCTCGATATATAAACAAATCGAATTAGCACTCTTCAAACTGCATATAAATACTCTGCTCCTTCCTCTCTGAATAATAACTTGACAGCAATAATGATCTTCTCGATCTATAAACAAATCGAACTAGCACTCTTCAAACTGCTCATAAAAACTCTGCTTCTTCCTCTTTAAATAATAACTGCACAGCAATAATGATCTTCTCACTATATAAACAAATCGAACTAGAACTCTTCAAACTGCATATGAATACTCTGCTTCTTCCTCTTTGAATAATAACTGCACAGCAATAATGATCTTCTCAATATATAATCAAATCGAACTAACTCTCTTGAAACTGTATATAAATACTACGCTCCTTTTTCTTTGAATAATAACTTGACAGCAATAATGATCTTCTCGATATATAAACAAATCGAAGTAGCACTCTTTAAACTTCATATAAATACTCTGCTCCTTCCTCTTTGAATAATAACTTACTGACAGCAATAATGATCTTCTCGATATATAATCAAATCGAACTAGCACTCTTCAAACTGCATATAAATACTCTGCTCCTTCCTCTTTGAATAATAACTTACTTCACAGCAATAATGATCTTCTCGATATATAAACAAATCGAACTAGCACTCTTCAAACTGCATATAAATACTCTGCCTCTTCCTCTTTCAATAGTAACTGCACAGCAATAATGATTTTTGCGATATATAAACAAATCGAACTAGCACTCTTCAAACTGCATATAAATACTCTGCTCCTTCCTCTTTGAATAATAACTTGACAGCAATAATGATCTTCTCGATATATAAACAAATCGAACTAGCACTCTTCAAACTGCATATAAATACTCTGCTCCTTCCTCTTTGAATAATAACTTGACAGCAATAATGATCTTCTCGATATATAAACAAATCGAACTAGCACTCTTCAAACTGCATATGAATACTCTGCTATTTCCTCTTTGAATACTAACTGACAGCAATAATGATCTTCTCGATATATAAACAAATCGAACTAGCACTCTTCAAACTGCATATAAATACTCTGCTCTTCCTCTTTGAATAATAACTTGACAGCAATAATGATCTTCTCGATATATAAACAAATCGAACTAGAACTCTTCAAACTGCATATGAATACTCTGCTTCTTCCTCTTTGAATAATAACTGCACAGCAATAATGATCTTTGCGATATATAAACAAATCGAACTAGAACTCTTCAAACTGCATTTAAATACTCTGCTTCTTCCTCATTGAATAATAACTGCACAGCAATAATGATCTTTGCGATATATAAACAAATCGAACTAGAACTCTTCAAACTGCATATGAATACTCTGCTTCTTCCTCTTTGAATAATAACTGCACAGCAATAATGATCTTCTTGATATATAAACAAATCGAACTAGCACTCTTCAAACTGCATATAAATACTCTGCTCTTCCTCTTTGAATAATAACTGACAGCAATAATGATCTTCTCGATATATAAACAAATCGAACTAGCACTCTTCAAACTGCATATGAATACTCTGCTCCTTCCTCTTTGAATAATAACTGACAGCAATAATGATCTTCTGCGATATATAAACAAATCGAACTAGCACTCTTCAAACTGCATTTAAATACTCTGCTCTTCCTCTTTGAATAATAACTGACAGCAATAATGATCTTCTGCGATATATAAACAAATCGAACTAGCACTCTTCAAACTGCATATAAATACTCTGCTCCTTCCTCTTTGAATAATAACTGACAGCAATAATGATCTTCTCGATATATAAACAAATCGAACTAGCACTCTTCAAACTGCATATGAAATACTCTGCTCCTTCCTCTTTGAATAATAACTGACAGCAATAATGATCTTCTGCGATATATAAACAAATCGAACTAGCACTCTTCAAACTGCATATAAATACTCTGCTCCTTTTCTTTGAATGATAACTTGACAGCAATAATGATCTTCTCGATATATAAACAAATCGAACTAGCACTCTTCAAACTGCATATAAATACTCTGCTCCTTCCTCTTTGAATAATAACTTGACAGCAATAATGATCTTCTCGATATATAAACAAATCGAACTAGCACTCTTCAAACTGCATATAAATACTCTGCTCCTTCCTCTTTGAATAATAACTTGACAGCAATAATGATCTTCTCGATATATAAACAAATCGAACTAGCACTCTTCAAACTGCATATGAATACTCTGCTTCTTCCTCTTTGAATAATAACTGCACAGCAATAATGATCTTCTCAATATATAATCAAATCGAACTAACTCTCTTGAAGCTGTATATAAATACTACGCTCCTTTTTCTTTGAATAATAGCTTGACAGCAATAATGATCTTCTCGATATATAAACAAATCGAAGTAGCACTCTTTAAACTTCATATAAATACTCTGCTATTCCCTCTTTGAATAATAACTTACTTTACAGCAATAATGATCTTCTCGATATCGAACTAGCACTCTTCAAAACGGAATATAAATACTCTGCTCCTTCCTCTTTGAATAATAACTTGCTTCACAGCAAGAATGTTCTTCTCGATATATAAACAAATCGAACTAGAACTCTTCAAACTGCATGTGAATACTCTGCCTCTTCCTCTTTCAATAATAACTGCACAGCAATAATGATCTTTGCGATACATAAACAAATCGAACTAGAACACTTCAAACTGCATATGAATACTCTGCTACTTCCTCTTTGAATAATAACTGCACAGCAATAATGATCTTTGCGATATATAAACAAATCGAACCAGAACTCTTCAAACTGCATATGAGTACTCTGCTTCTTCCTCTTTGAATAATAACTTGACAGCAAAAGTGATCTTTGCGATATATAAACAAATCGAACTAGCACTCTTCAAACTGCATATAAATACTCTGCTCCTTCCTCTTTGAATAATAACTTGACAGCAAGAATGATCTTCTCGATATATAAACAAATCGAACTAGCACTCTTCAAACTGCATATAAATACTCTGCTCCTTCCTCTTTGAATAGAAACATGACAGCAATAATGATCTTCTCGATATATAAACAAATCGAACTAGCACTCTTCAAACTGCATATAAATACTCTGCTCCTTCCTCTTTGAATAATAACTTGACAGCAATAATGATCTTCTCGATATATAAACAAATCGAACTAGCACTCTTCAAACTGCATATAAATACTCTGCTCCTTCCTCTTTGAATAATAACTTGACAGCAATAATGATCTTCTCGATATATAAACAAATCGAACTAGCACTCTTCAAACTGCATATAAATACTCTGCTTCTTCCTCTTTGAATAATAACTGCACAGCAATAATGATCTTTGCGATATATAAACAAATCGAACTGGAACACTTCAAACTGCATATGAATACTCTGCTACTTCCTCTTTGAATAATAACTGCACAGCTATAACGATTTTCTCAATATATAAACAAATCGAACTAGCACTCTTCAAACTGCATATAAATACTCTGCTCCTTCCTCTTTGAATAATAACTTGACAGCAATAATGATCTTCTCGATATATAAACAAATCGAACTAGCACTCTTCAAACTGCATATAAATACTCTGCTCCTTCCTCTTTGAATAGAAACATGACAGCAATAATGATCTTCTCGATATATAAACAAATCGAACTAGCACTCTTCAAACTGCATATAAATACTCTGCTCCTTCCTCTTTGAATAGAAACATGACAGCAATAATGATCTTCTCGATATATAAACAAATCGAACTAGCACTCTTCAAACTGCATATAAATACTCTGCTCCTTCCTCTTTGAATAATAACTTGACAGCAATAATGATCTTCTCGACATATAACAAATCGACCTAGCACTCTTCAAACTGCATATAAATACTCTGCTCCTTCCTCTTTGAATAATAACTTGACAGCAATAATGATCTTTTCCACATATAACAAATCGAACTAGCACTCTTCAAACTGCATATAAATACTCTGCTCCTTCCTCTTTGAATAATAACTTGACAGCAATAATGATCTTCTCGATATATAAACAAATCGAACTAGCACTCTTCAAACTGCATATAAATACTCTGCTCCTTCCTCTTTGAATAATAACTTGACAGCAATAATGATCTTCTCGATATATAAACAAATCGAACTAGCACTCTTCAAACTGCATATAAATACTCTGCTCCTTCCTCTTTGAATAATAACTTGACAGCAATAATGATCTTCTCGATATATAATCAAATCGAACTAGCACTCTTCAAACTGCATATAAATACTCTGCTCCTTCCTCTTTGAATAATAACTTGACAGCAGTAATGATCTTCTCGATATATAAACAAATCGAACTAGCACTTTTCAAATTGCATATAAGTTCTCTGCTCCTTTCTCTTTGAATAATAACATGACAGCAATAATGATCTTCTCGATATATAGAAAAATCGAAGTAGCACTCTTCACACAGCATATAAATACTCTGCTTCTTCCTCTTTGAATAATAACTTGACAGCAATAATGATCTTCTCGATATATAAACAAATCGAACTAGCACTCTTCAAACTGCATATAAATACTCTGCTCCTTCCTTTTTGAATGATAACTTGACGGCAATAATGATCTTTGCGATATATAAACAAATTGAGCTACCACTCTTCAATCTGCATATAAATACTCTGCTCCTTCCTCTTTGAATAGAAACATGATAGCAATAATGATCTTCTCAATATATAAACAAATCGAACTAGCACTCTTCAAACTGCATATAAATACTCTGCTCCTTCCTCTTTGAATAATAACTTGACAGCAATAATGATCTTCTCGATATATAAAAAAATCGAACTAGCACTCTTCAAACTGCATATAAATACTCTGCTCCTTCTCTTTGAATAATAACTTGACAGCAATAATGATCTTCTCGATATATAAACAAATCGAACTAGCACTCTTCAAACTGCATATAAATACTCTGCTCCTTCCTCTTTGAATAATAACTTGACAGCAATAATGATCTTCTCGATATATAAACAAATCGAACTAGCACTCTTCAAACTGCATATAAATACTCTGCTCCTTCTCTTTGAATAATAACTTGACAGCAATAATGATCTTCTCGATATATAAACAAATCGAACTAGCTCTCTTGAAACTGCATATGAATACTCGGCTACTTCATCTTTGAGTAATAACTTGACAGCAATAATGATCTTCTCGATATATAAACAAATCGAACTAGCACTCTTCAAACTGCATATAAATACTCTGCTCCTTACTCTTTGAATAATAACTGACAGCAATAATGATCTTCTCGATATATAAACAAATCGAACTAGCACTCTTCAAACTGCATATAAATACTCTGCTCCTTCCTATTTGAATGATAACTTGACAGCAATACTGATCTTCTCGATATATAAACAAATCGAACTAGCACTCTTCAAACTGCATATAAATACTCTGCTCTTCCTCTTTGAATAATAACTTGACAGCAATAATGATCTTTGCGATATATGAAAAAATAGAACTAGCACTCCTCAATCTACATATAAATACTCTGCTCCTTCTCTTTGAATAATAACTTGACAGCAATAATGATCTTCTCGATATAGAAACAAATCGAACTAGCACTCTTCAAACTGCATATAAATACTCTGCTCCTTCTCTTTGAATAATAACTTGACAGCAATAATGATCTTCTCGATATATAAACAAATCGAACTAGCACTCTTCAAACTGCATATAAATACTCTACTCCTTCTTATTTGAATAATAACTTCACAGCAGTAATGAACTTCTCAATACATTAAACAAATTGAACTAGCACTCTTCAAACTGCATATAAATACTCTGTTCCTTACTCTTTGAATAACAACTGCACAGCAATAATGATCTTCTCAATATATAAACAAATCGAGCTAGCACTCTTCAAACTGAATACAAATACTCTGCTTCTTCCTATTTGAAGAATAGCTTGACAGCAATAATGATCTTCTCGATTTAGAAACAAATCGAACTAGCACTCTTCAAACTCCATATAAATTATCTGCTCCTTCCTTTTTGAATAATAACTTGACAGCGATAATGATCTTTGCGATATATAAAAAAATAGAACTAGCACTCTTCAATCTGCATATAAATGTTCTGCTCCCTTCTCTTTGAATAATAACTTCACAGCAATAATGATCTTCTCGATTTAGAAACAAATCGAACTAGCACTCTTCAAACTGCATGCAAATGTTCTGCTCCCTTCTCTTTGAATAATAACTTCACAACAATAATGATCTTCTCGATATATAAACAAGTCGAACTAGCACTCTTCAAAGTGCATATAAATACTCTACTCCTTCTTATTTGAATAATAACTTCACAGCAGTAATGAACTTCTCAATACATTAAACAAATCGAACTAGCACTCTTCAAACTGCATACAAATACTCTGCTTCTTCCTATTTGAAGAATAACTTGACAGCAATAATGATCTTCTCGATTTAGAAACAAATCGAACTAGCACTCTTCAAACTGCATACAAATACTCTGCTTCTTCCTGTTTGAAGAATAACTTGACAGCAATAATGATCTTCTCGATTTAGAAACAAATCAAACTAGCACTCTTCAAACTGCATACAAATACTCTGCTCCTTCCTTTTTGAATAATAACTTTAGAGAAATAATGATCTTCTTGATATATAAACAAATCAAACTAGCACTCTTAAACTGCATACAAATACTCTGCTCCTTCCTTTTTGAATAATAGCTTTAGAGAAATAATGATCTACTCCACAGATAGACAAATGGAACTAGCACTCATCAAACTGCTTATAAATATTCTGCTCCTTCCTATTTGAATAATAACTTGAAACGATCTTCTCTATATGTAAAAGATTGACTTATCCCTCTTCAAACCGCATCCTCCGTTTATGAACAAGTTGAACAAACAACCTTTCATTCGTGTTTATAATTTAGAGATCAATGCTACACCTTTCATCATATAAATGAGTGCCATGACTTCTCTCAAAGATTTCCATGTATTTATTGCTACTGAAAAGTAGAATGATATGTTAACGGCAGCGAAGTTTGCCTGGAATGTGCTGTCAAATCTACCGTACCGTTTTATTGCACGCTTTTACACTGATTCTAATTTGATTGTATAAACTAATTTTGTAACATACCTTCTTTTTCTTTTCTGACACTTCTTTCAAAATCTTTCCAAACAAGTGCTGTTCCGATTTTATCTAGATGCAACTGTGGCTGCTTGAGACTTTCTCCTTCTTTATAGACATCTTTTCTTTTGTGACGTAATATTGATTAATTGCGTCACAATCAACTGTCCCCTGTTTTCCTATTGGCTCAATGCGTTATGATCAGCCAATGATTAACCAATGATATTTTTTTATTAATATGACGTTTTATCAAAAATGGACGTCACTTGCCTCTGATTTGTAAGACCTGACGTATTGAAATTGACATATAAGGTACTTAGATAGACGATCACGGAAAAGATTGCATCGGACTAAGATGCATTGCATTCCTTATTGGAATCAACAATAATTCTAAAGAAGGTCGATCATCAAACGCAATGCATCTTGGTCAAATGCCCCACCGCACGATTCTTATAGAAATCGTGTGTTGCACTTCACAAAGATATATTCTCGTTATGTTGTCAATTCATTTTTTCTTGTAATTCTTGGTGTAAAAGACAGTCCACATTGAGTTCTTTTGAATTGTATGAATAAATGTCACGAAAAAGTAGCGCTCTCCGGTCACAGAGGCTGTTGACTGGAACACAGGCTACTGTTGACTGGAAACACCAAAGACTCAAAAGAGCACGCAGCGCAATCTCTATGAGAAGCTTTCAGTATTAAGATTTAGATCCGTTCACACTGCTCCGTATTCATATGAAAACGGATAAAAAAGTATCCGTTTTCGCCTTGCGATCACGCTGCTCCACCAGGAAAACGGAGACTTTTGAAAACGCACTTTGAAAACGGAGACGTTTGAAAACGGAGACGTTTGAAAACGGAGACTTTTGAAAATGCAAATATGCAGTATGAACACCGAAAACGCAAAAACGGATACTGCTAACAACGCTCTCGTTTTCATAGCATTTTCATTTTTATCCGGAGCGGAGCAATGTGAACGCTTCGTCGATTTCGTAGCGTTTTCATTCTAACCCAGAGCAGTGTGAACAGGAAAAACGAAACAATATGAAAACGGATAAAAACGAATACGGAGCAGTGTGATACGGAGCCTTATTCCAAAGTTAAGAAACCTTTTTCAAAGTACAGCGCCAAATTTCTTACACAAAGAAATGACCTGTTACATATTAGTTATATGACAATCAGTGTACCTAAGATAAGCTCAACGTAACCAGGAACCCGAGGGGGGGACCACACATATGTATCTTGGGTACGGGGACATGCCATCGGTAAGGGTATCGATTTTATCGATTTTGGTATAAGGAACAGCATCGATTTTCACGATTTTGGTTTAAGGAATGGTATCGATTTTCGCGATTTTGGTATAGGAAACAGCATCGATATACTTTTTCGGAAAACTGGCATTAGGTCGGGTATATATTTTCAGAAAATTGGTATAAGGTCGGGTATACTTTTTCGGAAAATTGGTATAAAGTCAGGTATACATTTTCGAAAAATTGGTACAAGGACCGGGTGTGTTTTTGAAGCGTCGATGGCACGTCCGCGACCAAAACCTGGTCAAGCACCCCCCCCCCCCCCTCGGACCAGAAACACAATATTTGGAATATGATGTACCATTCATAGAAAAAAGACACACAGTCGCCGAGCTCTGGCTATTGATGGTAACAGACTGTTTCAGCAGATAAAGCAGCCAGATAGTGGGCAGGTAGTAAATTGCACGAAAGAGAGGAGTAACAGTTTCAATAACTACTGCGAAACATCTATAGCTAAGATATAAAGATAGCTTCTCTAGACTTAACCCAAAGCCCTTTCCTCGCTAGTTTAATGTTTGAGCTTCTTCAATCCAAGTTGAATAAGTTGGTCCTCTCTGTCTTGGAGGCGCTCATACCGCGCGACAACCTCATCACCAGCGGACAATTTAACTTTGCCAAGCGGTTGATGCAATGACATACTCGCAGGACTGTAAAATATCCATCTCATGTTAGGCTCTTCGTCGTTGAATAAATTGTTGAATGACGTCACGACATCGCCAACGCCTGGAATGTATCTGGATGTGAATCCGAATCTAAAATTGAGATTTAAAGTGTAAAGCAACTGTTTTAAGTTGAATCTCTAGCATAGCAAGTAACAGATTGGTACGCTTACATTTTTGCCGTTTTTAAAATGTGCCAGCATCATCTGAACAAAACTGTGAAGTGTCATTTATTTTGACACCAGACATGACATACAATTTGCCACAGAGAATTTCAACTCGTTGTTAAGGTTTAACTGTTCCCCTTCAAACCTTCAGTGGCCACTCTCGCTATTTTGTCTCTTGATTGTTACACACACGGCATAGCACGTCTAAACTATACATCATGATGCAATAATGCAATAATGATCGGAATCTATAACCCACACTGCAAAAAACATCAAAATTTCCCTTTAGTTTCTGCTTGGAAATTTAAGGGAAACGGACAAGTTTATCTGGGAAATTGAAGGGAAAAGGACATTTCCATTTCCTTCTTAGGAAATTATGGGGAAGTGTCCGTTTCCCCAAAATTTCCCCATGAAAAAACGTAGGGAAATTTTGTCATTTTTTGCAGTGCCAATTATGTAATGAGGACGGCATAATTATTGGCGGGGAACTGTTTCTACGAGGAAATATTTCCTCTAAATTTTCGCTCGGGTTCGCCAATTTGCAGCCGAGGTTTCACTGGTGAGGCAGTTTGTATCGTGGAGATACACTTCTTGTCCGGGGACCAATTTTGCTTCAATTTTCTCACCGAGGAAATCACGGGGGTAGAATGTACCGGGGTACTTAGACGGGGGTGTAGGAACGGAAGCGTTACGGATTGGCAGCGACAGTATAAACCAAGGGCGCCTACCTTGTAGGAAGTGTGTTTATTCCCGGTACTGTACGCGTAGTAATTGGTTTCCTATGACCCAGTCCTGTTAATCTTTGTATATCATAAGAAACTTTTTCTAGTTACAGGGATTTTCAAATTTTAACGCCTGTAAGTGTTGACCATCAAATATCACGCTGTCTGATTCCCTGTGGCCAGATCGTATAACGGTTGATCTCGTGTTACATAAATACCGGAATTTGAAACCACAAAGTTATTCATACGTCATCTTGACCTTGAGAGGACTGACTCTGTGTACTGCTGTGTCACGGTACGGTTCTAGGACACTCTCTGTACTGGGTCACAGGACACCAATTACTCTACAGTACTGGGAATAAACACACTTCCTACAAGGTAGGCGCCCTTGTATAACCGTGGTCAAAATAGCACTTACGCATTATGGAATCGTGAAGCATTGCTTAGAAGATCAATAACTGTGGATCCATCATCCATCTCAACATCAATTGGATGCGGTGTTTCGACATCTTCGCTTTCACCTTTGTATTCAACACGAAATTTTACTCTTATTGTGCCAGACATTATTGCCACTGCAAGGAGAGAAGTTCATATCGTAAAGAAATTGTGGATCAGTTCATGTTGTACAGTTTTACAGTTGTGGCATAGAGCTATGCAAGAAAATTATTTCCACTGCAAGGAGAGAGATTTATATTATAAAGAAATTGTGGAACAGGCCAGTTCTTGGTGTACATTTTCACAGAGAGATGTGTAGAGAGCTGTTCTTTCATCGTTCGTTTGAAATTAATTTCACTTATTTGTGGTCCTCTATAGGCGTTGTCCTAAGCACTACTTGAATGATCTTGGAAACAAATAAACTTTGGTGGTCGCTGGTCATCACCATACCTTGTGACCCAAAAAGGTGCAAATTTTTGAAAATTTTTAAAAGTCTAACTTGGCTTGAAATTTAATAACGTTGCTTGAAAGTTATTCTTAGCAAATGATATCATAACTTAGATTATCAGCATCTGTCTGTGTCACAAAAAATTGAATATACCGGATTATTTTGCAACCAAAAGATGCTTCAATCTTTCTACTGGGTGTCCCAAATAAAGTATACAGATTTAGTTAGGTCCAGCGATGTGAATTTAGCTTTAATCAATGGCTAATCACTATCAAAATTTTCCTCGATAGTTAACTTGAACGTCTACCTTGTTTGTTGATGCTGGTGCTTTGAGAGTATAGAAATGTTAATCTTGAAAGCTCAAATTTGTATCCACGTCCAAACGAGAACGTTGGCCCTTTGGCTTCAACAGATTCTTGAATCACATCGACATTAAAAACTGTGATTAAAGAAAAATTAAGGAAATGCACAATGGGCAGTGACTTCTACCGAGCAGAATACAATTTGGGCTAATATTTTTCAAATTTTATCAAGGCTATCGTTGATTTATTGGGTGTGCTTCAAGGATTCTTTTAAACCTAAACGCCAAAGCTCTGGCTCGGAGGTGGATGCAAATTTGAGCTTTCAAAATCAATATTTCTTCTCTCAAAGCACCAATACCAACAAGTGAGGTATCTATGTCCAGGTTAACTATCGAGAAACATTTTGAAAGAGATTAGCCATTGATGAAAGCTAAATTCACATCGCTGGACCTAATTCAATCTGTATGGTTTTTTTTGGGACACCCGGTAAACTTTGGATAAGCTTTCTGTTTGGACACTCGCTCATATTTAGAACAAAGCCATTTGAAGCATGCTTTACAACAGACTGTGCGAAGAAAGAAACAACAAAGTTAGTCCACTTCTCAAGTTGTTGATGACCGACGAAAGCAGATGCTTTCCACGGCAGAAAAAATGCAAATGAATAAAAATTTCAGATATGATAACGCTACGGATCTCATGTTATAAGTATCAAATATTGTCAGAGTTGCAAAACAAAGATAAAATAGACTCACAACAGTAAATGAACCAACACCAACCTCTACTTGTGTGTTGTTGTTTTCAGATGTTAGATGTCTTCAGAAGCTCCAAATCGAATTGACCAGCTCAATTCGTAAATCCATCTTAAGTTTGTTTTAATTGATATTTCGTGATGTTTGTTTGTCTTAACCAATCTCGTTTTGAATTGTCTTATATAGAATCCTGTTAGGCTGTTCAAAAAGTTGTTGCTTGCAAACAAAAGGCCTGCCATCGTTTCAGGAGAAATTATATTGCAATTGCAAAGATCAATTGAATAATGACCTCTAAAAATCGATCTCTTGCTAGCAGAAGAACCTTATTCACAGTAGAAGCTGCTGGTTTGTTTGGAAGCTTGTTTTGCATTTTGTATATGGGACAGTAATCCTTATGACCGGGGCACTGAAACGTGCTGCAAAACACGGTAGATTTTTTTCTATATTTCTACCAAGCATCCGAAGGCAGTTTTAGCACAGGCAACGGGAAACTCAACTGTAGGCCTATCGTGGCATTTGTCCGTTATGGCCTGATGCTAAAAATTAACAACCTTCGCAACATACCTATCCTTTGTTGACTAAAGCATGCTTAGCATCAGTTAATGTTTGTTCTTCTTCTGTGTTCATCTGCTCTCGTATAATCGAAACTGTCAAGTCACACTGCAAGCGATCCAGCATTCCTCGCGGAGGCGCATTGTAAAATTTAAGGCCTAAGGAGTTATGGCGGGTTGCTGGATTGCTTGCAGTGTGACTTGGCAGTTTCGATTATACGAGAGCAGATGAACACAGAAGAAGAATAAACATGATACTTTCAATATTTACTTGATGTTAAGCATGCTTAAATTGAAAAAGGACTGGAGGTAATGTTGCGAAGGTTGTCGATGGGCATTAGGCCTAAACGGACAAAAATTAAGATAGGCCTACGGTTGATCTTCCCGTTGCCCGTGGTATATATATAGAGGCTGCCACTTACTCTTGGGATTGTCATTCATTCCTGTCATCTATTTTCTATTATCATGAGGCTGCATTGCTTGCAAAGTTTATCAAGGATTTTGGATTTTATGCCTGTTTTGAAGGATTACAGTAAAAACTCGCGTATAAGAACCTACAATTTTGTAAGTCAGCCTAACTAGGTTCTTATGTTTTGGGTATTTAGTGGGAAATGAGGCTGTTCAGTTTCTTAAATTGGCTCTTATTTTATTCATGGCTTTCAGGAATTTCTTTTCTTCAGATTCAAACTTCAGGCCCATTATTTACTCTCAGTTCACATCAGTTGAGTTTATGAGATATATTCCCCAACAGAAATTTGTGGAAGAATCAGAAATGTTTATATAATCCAGAGAAAATCTTCCACAAGCTTCTCATCAGGTAATATAAACGTTTTTTATTCTTCCACAAACTTCTGTTGTGAATAAGACCCCATACTCTCTACAAAAAAGAACCGATTTCAAATTACAGGCTGAATGGGTTCTTACACAATGGGGGTCTAATTGCAAAAATTTCAGCCTCTAGCAAGGGCGCCTACCTTGTAGGAAGTGTGTTTATTCCCAGTACTGTAGAGTAATGGGTGTCCTGTGACCCAGTACAGAGAGTGTCCTAAAACCGTACCGTGACCCAGAAGTACACAGAGTCAGTCCTCTCAAGGTCAAGATGACGTATGAATAACTTTGTGGTTTCAAATTCCGGTGTTATGAAACACGATATCAACTGTTATACGATCTGGCCACAGGGAATCAGACAGCGTGATTTTTGATTGGTCAACTCTAATAGACGTTAGAATTTGAAAATCCCAGATATACAAAGATTAACAGGACTGGGACATAGGACACCGCGTAAAGTACCGTGAATAAACACACTTCCTACCAGGGAGATATACACCTGTGTGTATACATATGTGTATATCTCCCTGCTTCCTACAAGGTAGGCGCCCTTGCCTCTAGGTTCT
Organism: Aurelia coerulea; assembly: GCA_039566865.1. Taxonomy (NCBI): domain Eukaryota; kingdom Metazoa; phylum Cnidaria; class Scyphozoa; order Semaeostomeae; family Ulmaridae; genus Aurelia; species Aurelia coerulea. The sequence continues at coordinate 8,816,542 of CM076945.1, read as the reverse complement.
TAATACGCGGTTCTTACACGCTAGGTTCTTATACGCGGGTTTTTACTGTATGAGAAAAAGTCACTCTCTATCGCAGAGGCTGTTTGTTGGAAACCGAGCTTTCAACTAAAGCTCTCAAAAGTGCAAAGGCGCTAATGTACCGATTTTGACAAACTAAATTTTCTCATCTTGGTCGACATACTACCCACACAGTCATTGTCAGTTAATACGAATTTGGAAAATGGTTTGAGGGCTACAGGCTTTCAATGGTCTAAATATTGTTTTGATTCGTCCCATCCGGTACATCACTAGACTCATAACATGACTCCCTGTAACTTTTGCTGTTATTGTTGTTTTAATTGCTTCAGTTTGAAGCGACAAGTCTTCAGGGGGAGCGAAACAAGAGACTGTTTTGGAATGAGTCAGGTACATACATCACATTCTACGAGGTATCATTCTGTTGGCGTTCTCTTGATCTGTTATCTATCATTCGAAATTGTCCCTCGAATTTATCATTCTACGCTCGCTTCCCCTACAATGTTGTGAAAATTCTCACTGGTCAAGCGTAACAGCATGTTATTCTGGTAACAATAACAATGTCAGGAACAATCAGAGTAAAGTTTCGTGTTGTATACAAGGGTGAAAATGAAGACATACAACCGCCAAAACCTATCGATGTTGAGATGGATGCTGGATCAACAATTATCGATCTTCTCTTAAATGCTTCACGATTTCGTGCTCCGTAAGTGATATTTTCGACGTTACATGTCATGGGGTAAGGGTTATTAGGAGTTTTTATGGTAAGTTAGGGTGGCTAAAGTGCAGTTTAGCGGCGGCATTCGAATGTTGTGTCTGGTTGTGTCGTTGTATGCCATGTGGTAAGGGTTAGTTTCAGAAAAGGGTTTTCAGTGTAATATAGGGTTAGTTAGGGTAAGTTAGGGTTAGTAAGGGTAAGTTAGGGTTAATTTGGTTTAAGATTGAAAAATAACATTTAGCGCCGCCTGCTAAGGGACAGTGCACCCTGTATGAAATTATTGCAAAAAAAACCAACTGCCCTGTCACCCTTTCCTTAAAAAATGTATCTGCCCTGTATTCATGAACAACAGATGTCGCATAGTACCAAGGATGAATTTGCCAAAGACCATACCAAAATCAACCCGTGTCCTTACGAGTCTTATCAACAAAAAATTGACTTTGAAGATGAAAAGGTACCTGACTGATGACTTATACTTGCATGACTGATTAATTGTTCTTGCAGACAACTGACAAGGACAGTTTTCATCATTTTATACACATTCATCCAATGATTTACAATTTTGTTCTCAAAATAAAAAATTTCATATTTCAAACTTCATCTCGAGCTTGTAAAAAGGTACTGCCCGGTACAGAATTCCTTTATGAAAAGTGTTAGCCCAGTTCAGTAAAAGCTCAACAAAAGTAGTTGCCCCGTTGCGTTTTGCACCGGCCATGTTATAACATAAATGTTGAACTGTCCCTAAACTGCACTCATGCCTATGGCAAAAACAAAGACAACACTTCTTTACAGCACTTCTCAAATTCTTGGGAATTGAATGGTCTATCAATAGCAAAAATTCGAATGACTTCTTCAAATTCGAGAATGACTGCTTCACACTTGAAATTTTAGGTTTGGGTTCACATCTAAATTCGTTCAAGGTGTTGGCGATGTTGTGGTGTCATTTAACAATTTGTTCAACGACGAAGAGCCTAACATGAGATGGATATTTTATAGTCCTGCGAGCACCCGCCTGCATCAACCGCTTGGAAAAGTTAGATTATCATCTGGTGATGAAGTTGTCGCAAAGTATGAGGAGTTCATGGGCAGAGAGGACCAACTTATTCAACTTGGATTGAAGAAATGTGAAGATTAGCTAACCACTGTCGAGTACGGAATAATCGTCCTGCTTAGAATTTATATGGAAATATCCCCCAGGACATCTAATTCCAGACCTCGTTTATTGATTTTGAGTTTATTGAAATGTGAAACATCTGATATTATTTTCCAGTATTTTTAATTTTTGATAGCTTCTATGATTTTTAACTTATTTAACAGTCGCAACATATTGTGTGTTTTGTCCCATTACAGAACAGCAGATTGAACTTTCCTCCCAATCAGTTTATTCTAGCCTGCGTGCAGCCTCAACTCCTCCTCAAAGGAAAAGTCTACTTTTCCCACGAGGAGGAGTTGAGGCTGCACGCAGGCTAGTTTATTCCAGACTCGAGAGTTGTGAGCAACGGGCTTTATTTTTAGAGAAATTTTTCAATAACTTTGCCATAAATTCTTTGGAAGAATTTTTTGAAATGCTAACTTTTACTTTCAAGCAATCTAATAATTTGCACATTTGGATGTTGGGCAATAAAGCCAGACTGAGAAACGACGAATTATGGCGATCAAACAAAAATCATACGATCGAAACACAATGAAACTTGCTACAAAAATAAGTTACGACTTCGCGCAGCTAAACATTTACATGATTCCTAACTACTTCATTAAAACAGCTTCAAGCGTTCATCTTCTGTACAAGCATAATGAATCAATTTTGTTAATTAATTAATTAATCAATCAATCAATCAATCAATCAATCAATCAATTCTACCGGGTGCGCCAAAATAAACTATGCACTCTTGGCGAGCCATGATAAATCAAACACTAGGCCGATTTTGAAGATTTACGACTTAATCTTTAGCAGAAAGCCTGAACTAGACACTGGGATTTTTGCAATTCTTTTCGTTTTCAGTTTTTAGAGCCAGAATCGACATGAATGGACAAAGAGAGAACTTGTTCGTGGTGATTTGGGATTTAGCAATCGATTAATTGTAACCTTCTGTACGAGAATTCGTACTAAATCCCCAAGTCACCATGAGAACGTTTTCTCTTTGTTCCTTCATGTTGAGCCTTTTAAAATTTGATCGACGCTTTTTATCGTTTTCAGTGTTTCGAAAACGAAAATTTTAAGAAACTCGCTTCTAGCTCTAAAGGCTAATTTCCAGTAAGTGGAATTTTCCGAGCGGGCGGAATTTTAGACAATAAAAGGTCGCTCAGCCGTAACTTTCTATTCAATTCCAGAGCGACATTTTCTCTCGCATACAATAGAAATTCCGCCCGCTCGGAAAATTCCAGTGACTGGAAATCAGCCTTAAAAACTGAAAACGAAAAAAATTGCAAAAAATCCTAGGATCTACTTCAGGCTTTTTGCTAAAGATTAAGTCATAAATCTTCAAAATCGGTCTTGTGTACGATTTATTGTGGCCTGCCAAACGTGCATAGTTCATTTTGGCGCACCCGGTAGTGTCTCGCTTGCAATTCGAGGAAGCAAGGGAAAGCGGAAGGCTGCCCACAGAATATCAATGCAAATCGCATAATGTGACCGAGAGAATGTACGTAGAGTCCCGTTAAAGAACGCAGGGTAACAAGATGATTCAAGCCATAAATCTACGTTGTTTCAGCAGCCAATGAAAAGAACAAGTTTCTTCGACAGGAACGTTGCAGTTCTAGACTCAAAATAATTTTGGGCTCAGAAGCGGTGAAATCAGTCGGTTTGCTGGTTTGGTTCTGGTGAAAATTACGCCCGTTAATTTTGGCAGCTAATGAGATATAATGGCCACATATATATATTCCCTTCTCAAACGGAAACTTCTCCCATCAGCAGTAGGACAATTTGTGGAAGAACTGATTATACATTGGTGTTTCTCTGTGTCGTATTCCTCTACAAAGGTACCATATTCATCACCAGATGCCTGATTGACGCGACCACAAGTGATAATGTCACTCAGAATTTATTTCTGTGGAATAATTGCTTGTTGTCGTGTCCGTCAGGTAAGCGACGATAAGGATGCTTGTTCTACCAAAACGACATTTCCCAACTTCGTTTACTGCAAACAAAATGGAGTCAACTTATACCAAGAGACAGCAGTACTTCAGTTCAAATAAAGAACTTAATGAACAAGGATCTATTATAGAAACGCAGAGAAGATTGGAAGGTTTCAAACAAATTACCAAGCACCATTCTTTAAACCTATACTCATTGCTTTGAAATAGAGACATATGTACTATCTATAAGCCTTACTCTAGTTGCATAAAATCTACGTTGATGACCCTCAAGTGCAATGCCGCACCTCACTCTTTGAGCTTTGTGCATTGAGTATTGTCGGATACTGTACTGGAAGAACGAAAAACCTTTAAACGGTATATTGAACAGATTAGACACCCCAGGCATTTATCTAGTTTTCTTTGCTTTTTGTTTGATGCGTAGTGGAATCTAATGAGGAAACTAATGAGCTAGTATCTAATCTAGAAAATTGAAAATTTCAAAACTGAAAACGTGAATGTGAAAACCCAGTTGAAAATCACATCATTGTGGTACATATACCAGGTAACCTAAGAAGTACGAGGTAGATCACGCCCAGCTTCCTAAAATCAAAAGTTATAAACAAAGTTTTGTTATCTGCGTTTAGTAAGCTTGGCTATCTTTTGAAATGCAGCTTGGTCATTCTAAGCTACGGCTACTCTCAGAAAATCTTCTTCAAACATATCTGTCGAGCTTGTTTACTATGGGCCTACTGACTGGTTTTGCGTTGTACAATAAAATACAAAGCCCGATGTCTGCAAAGTACAGACCGAGCTTGCGAAAAGTCTGTGCAATAAGACCGAGTGCTTTATATTTTCCCGTACACCTACAAAACCGGTTGGTATGAGTTGTATTACCTAACAGCTTCTAATTTTGACTTATATCATTTAGTCAAACGCATTTTGTAACTGTTATGTCGCTTGAGTAGCTTGTAAATCTCACAGGCCTAAATCAGTTGCTGTGGTGACAAAAAAGCGTCCTTGTATCATATCGTATTATATCATATTGTACAAGGCTGCGAGAAGACCGCGGGAAATGTTCGATTAACCAATGGGATTTGCGGGATTCTTGTATTGCCTCAGTTTTGAAACGTCTCGCAGGTAATAATTTTCAGTAAAAATCGCATTATTGCCACCGTTTTCTGGTTGTTGGCTCCAAAGCGTAACTAACCAAGCATCACCTTTAAGAGCCGCAATCAGAAAAGACCCTTTGCAGGGACGCTGAAATTTCAGACTGTTTGAAAATCAAATCTGGCCTGAGCGGAAAATGTGGATTGACACTGCAGTAGTTGCACGGACAGGAAAGTTTTATCTTACTTAGTAGACTTTTCTATCAGTTGAACAACTGCACTGTCAATCCCTCTTTCCAATACCATAGCTTTCAAATCTCTAACTCGGCGTAAAAAGGTGGGTGTAAAATCATGTGATCTATTTCTTCCGACTGAGTGGCTTGAAACTTTAGTTATTTATCTTTAATTCTACCGTTGGACTTTTCAGAAGTTTTCAATGTTTTTCGAAATTTCAGCCTATGTTACGTTTTGACTCATTTGAGGGTGTGACGTCATCAAATTTCTAAATCATAAACCAGAAAAATGACAGAATTTTGCTTGATACCATATTGTAGACATCCATAAACTACCGGGTGTCCCAAAAAAAAGGTAACAGATTTGATAGGGACTAGCGATGAGAGTATAAGTCGAATCGATCCCAAATAAGTCTTGAAGTACTCTTCGATAGTTAACTTGAAGATTAATACCTCGTTTGTTGATATTTGCGCATGGAGAGCTGAAATATTAATCTCGAAAGCCAAAATTTGCTTCCATCTACAAACCAGAGCTTTTGGGTTTTGGCCTAAACTGCTAACGGCTGGTTAGGGGAATCTCCTCAGTCAAAGACATTTTTGGACAAGGATCGGTCCTTTGGGTACTCGTTTGAAAAGAACGTAAAAAACTGAAAACTAACAAACAAATTAATGAATATAGTCACTAAGGAATATTTTTCTCCAGTCAAAATGCATTTACAAAAGTAAACCAAGCCAAGCACGAATGAGCATTTTTTATGTTCCCTTGGGCATATACGATTGCTTGTTTCGTAATAATTTCGTGAGAGATGATGCAAAAAACATTTCATTCTAGCAATGAAAGTTGCAAGGTAGTCTATGTGTTAAAGCCTACGGGACTTATTTCGCTGATGAATAACTTTTCTCAGGCAGGTGTAATTTAAAGTTTTTGTAGAATCAAGAAAGGGGTCTCTTCGGGGCTAAATTCTTGAATCTGATTGTAAAGTTCAGAGTCAGATTTCCACTAAAATGTGTTCCTAAGCACGATGTTTCTTGTTTGTATTTGGCTATGATTGAGGAGATTCCACAGCACTACGAGTTGACAGCTTAGGCCAAACTCCAAAAGCTCTGGTTTGGAGTAGGAGGCAAATTTGAACTTTCAAGATTAATATTGCAACTCTTGATGCACCAATATCAACAAACGAGGTATTAATCTTCAAGTTAACTATCTAAGAGTACTTCAAACTTACCAGGGGTCGAATCAACTTAAATTCTTATCGCTAGCCCCAATCAAATCTGTTACCTTTTTTTTGGGACACCCGGTATGGTTTTCTTCGAAATTATTTCATGTTGCTTCAAAGAGTTTAGAAATTACGATGGTTTTAAGTCTTTTTGAAATTGTTCTTGAATTCTTGAACAAGTAGAAAAACACTTTAATTCTGAAAGTGTTGAAGATTTCAGAAAAGTCTAACGGTAGAATTATAGAGAAATAGCTAAAGTTTCTTTTAAATCATTCAGTTCAAAGAAATAAGTAACTGAATCTTTACACGAGCCTTTTTAAAGATTTGGAATCCATGCTATTTCCACTTAGGCCAAATTTGATTTTCAGGCAGTCTGAAAATTGCAGCGTGCCCACAAAGGACGTTGGGTGACAACGGCTCTTTAAAAGATATTATCAAAGACGTTAGACTAGAAGTTGATGCAAAATCTCAGTCAATAAATTGGATTTTGACAGTGTAGGGAAAGCTCACGAAACACTTTCTGGTTACCGGGTAAATGCGGACAAAGAAACCCTTTATAAAAATTAGAACGAGGTTTACAAAGATAATAATAACCCTATCTATCATGCACAACCAATCAATTAATAATACCAACGCAAAGTATAAATAAATCAGTGAGATAAAGTGTGTTTAAAAAAAGGTTACAGAAGATCCCAATAGGAAACCTCATCCTACATCGAGGAAACGCAGCCCCCAATGCGGTTCATGACCTAATCTGAAACGGGGGAAGGTTGATGAAGAACTAATCTTTAATGCTATGATCACGGTAACACTGAACGAGCTATCGAAGGTACAAAAACGATCTTCAGGCCAATTATACATGCGTTGCCACGTTCGGCAGAAAACGTTCAGGGCACACGGAGAACAATACCCTCGGAAGAGCGATACATAAAAATAGTAGAAAATTAAACTTTGTCACCTAAACTAAGTTCTCTATTCAGAGCATTACGTCTGATGCTTCCCTGCACTGCAAAGGTTACCGGGTAAGGTTTTATTCACATCCCTCCTAAACCGTCAACAAGATTAAGTACAGTCGTGGCCGACAATTCAAGACCATATTTTTGTCAATTAAGTTTCTTGGTGTAACGAGATCCAACCCTACCGCTCTGCATATTTTACTTTCTTGCAGTTCGTGTAGGTCAATTCTCCATGTAGTTTCCCAATTTCGACGTTGTTTTTTTTAATCTTTGCACCATTTTGTTATGACGCCACAATTAAATCTATAGAAATTCTCGGAAATTATAGTGGCTCGAGGGGTTTGAGCCAAAAAATTGGGTTATTCAGCTAGATTTTACATCGATCTAGGCACAATTCATTTCTCTGAGTTGTTTCAAGAATATCCAAATTCCATGAAAATTTTGCTTCAGGGAATAAGGTACAGGAAGGTCTTCAGTCCATGGCTTTTGCCATAAATTTAAAGCCATCCTTTGAAAAGCGTGAAGAAAATTCTGTGCTTACAATGTAAAAGCCTTTGATATTCGATGATTCGAACAACAAAGCAATTTTTGAAAAGTAATTCCAAGTAATAATTTTTGGTGGAGTTCGGAGATTTTGCAAATCATAGAAATGAATTGTGTATGGATTGATGTAAAATCCTGATGAGTAACATATTTTTTGGATCGTACCCCTTGTCGGTAGAACCATTATAGACTTCGATATACACTACAGACACTATAGATTTCATTGCAACGTCATAGCAAAATGGCACAAAAATTAAAAAACAACGTAAAAATTTAGAAGCTACATCATACATGGAAAGTTAGCCTAAAAAGACTACAAGAGAGTAAAATAGGTAGAGTGATCGGGTTGAATCTCGATACGCCAAGAGACGTGATGTGGTCTTAGATTTCTAGCTACGACTGTAATAAGGAAGTTGCATCCTTTGCAAACACTTTAGAAAAGGCAAAACACTGTACGGAAAATGAAACATTTGTTATCTTTCTCTGACAAAATGCTCAAATGAATGGCTGATATATCTGAGGTATGCTTCAGATATTAAATGGCATGTGTCACGCATCTGATTGGCTGATAAAGTCAGAGTTTAACAGAACAGATGCCTTTTTGAATCTGTCTATTTGGAACAAAGAATGGCCGGCCGTTATCGCTTTCCACTGTTGCTGAAAATGATACAGATCGTCGCTATTCAGTTCTCCCATTCTTTGCACTGTCCTTATCACCCAATCCGATGCGTGACACATTGCCTTCAATGTTCGTGTACAGGTTCGGGCAAATGCGAATGCTTTGCAAGAAAAGGCCAACTTGTGCGTTTAGCTGAAAGATTTATTTTGTCACCTATCAACCAGAGCAAAAAGGAAATCTCAACTGCTTTGTAAATATTTTTTGCTCGTTCTTTAATGCCATAGACTTCGTACGGGCTTAATGCGTCGTTGTTAAAAACAAGCATTACTATTTTCCAAAGTTGATAAAAGATATAATTTTATGGCAAGACCCTGCTAGTAATTTGAATCTTATGAATAAATTCGCCAATCCCTGATAACCCAGAAACCGGATTTCTGAATTCCCAACTTTCCAAATAACGAAATAAAAACATAAAATAATTGAAATAAATAATCTTACTAAATGATAACTAAACTGAAGTGAAAACCGAGTCTCTAGCCCCGTTGGGCCTACAACTAATACACGATTGTCCCATATCAATATAACATTCATAACAAAACGTAGCAAAACACTCCTCATCCTTGCAAACAAAACTTTTCCTACAAGTCAATGAATTGCAAATCATGCAGCGATAGATAAAAGCTTTCTCAATAAATTGTTTCAGCGTGTTTGGCAATGAGCGAAAAACTCTATGTCCAATTCCGATTTTCCACCTTGTTCTCCTAGCCTCGGATAACATTCTGCCTCGTTCTCGACATTTCTTCCAAAAATGAGCACGATCATGTAAAATCTTGTAATACAGATACATCCCCCGTGCTGACTCTTTCTTTGGGTAGAAAAATGAGCAAATACGGCTTCGTGAACGGAGGGCGTAGCTTTGTACAAGTATGATGATTATAAGCAAGGTCAGGATAAGGCAAACAGAATAAATGATGTCCATGTTCAAAGGCGTGAGTTGTATTACGCAGCTGTTAGATTCACTGTAATTCAAGAAGATTAAGGCTTCGTAAATGCTCTTATCTAGATAAACTGATAACAAAACAGACAAACCAAGCATAGTCCAGACAATCAGCCATCTTAGAACTTCTTTTGTTTCTTGTGATGTTTGCAGAAATGATGAGGGCAGAACATACATACGAAATTCGAGTTTTCTTAATGGGAAAAGCTTGCTTCGTAAACCTCGCTCTTTACGATCGCAGTCCAAAGCTTTTAGCTTTCCTGTAATGTAAACATTATCCATTTCTTTATTCGACAAATAATCCCTGTTATACCAATAGGCTTCGTGCAGCAGCAGCAACAGTAATAATGGCAGAAGTTGGAGGAGAACGTTTCTAAATGTAAATATTTCTGCAACAGTTTCATCTTTAAAAAGCTGAACTTTAGATGGAGGAGATGGAGTGATTGTTTTAAACTCTGTCAAATTTCTGCATAAATCTTCAATGCGACGCTTGTACTTCAACCCAACGCAAGATCTCTCCTCAGCACTGCAAGTTATGTTCAGACTTTTCTTCAAGGCTTCTTTGAAGTTGAAAGCACAATTCTTTTGTAATACATGCTGCTCCGGTAAACATCTAGGGCTGACTGAATTAAAACTGCTATTGCATTTCTTTAAAACATCTGTTATATTCCTACCAGCAGAACTGTTTACGTTCTTGTTTTGGGTGCTGTTTTGGAACGCTTGAATAGAAATCTTGATGGGGTCATTAGAACGCAACAGTACTTTGATAGGTTGTGAAATACCGATTTCATTTGGAAAATCGTTGCTGTCAGTCGAGTTCAAAAATCCATTTTCCCTGATATTCTTGCAGTATAACACCATCTTGATATTGCCAGACAAATTACAAACAGGCCCAGCAATGACAATAACGCAAAGTGTTACGCATAATCCAACTTTAACTTTTCTTGAAAACAAACTAGGCGCTAACAGAGTTCCAATGCATAGCCATCTCTTCTTTCCGATTGTTAATAGTGCTATGAAGGCGATTGCGAATATGTTAACTGAACTTGTGAAGCACAATAATGGAGCAGCTCGAGCCACGTAAATCAGGAAGAAAAAGATGCCAAGAGCTAGAACAAGACTTATGAAGAGATATAATGCTATCAACAATCGTTCTCTCAGTAACCGTTTTTTACCGTCTGATGGACCAGACACTTTCGGATCAGTAGCCCAAGACTCGTATATCGATTCTGAATGTTCCCCAATTGCATCCAAAGGAACTTTGGTGACAGAACTTGGGGACATGGGTTCCCTTTCATCAAAGTTTGTACTTTTTCTTTGAAAAATAAACTTCAAAGTCACTCCTTTTTCATCGTTCGATGCTACCTCGCCATTTACCACACTGGCTCTGGGGGTAAAATTCGGTATCTCGTAGCCTTCATCATCTTGTATTGACGGCCGTGGGCTTGAAAACCGTTGGGGGCTCTCTCGAAAACTATTCAGCAGTGGAACTTCCCCGACAACCGTATTGCAATAGCTATGTCGTGCCACAGAGGGCTCTTCATCTGGAGGCTTATCGCCACTATAATGACTACTACTGTTGTATCCCTCGTCAGATCCACGAGATCGGAAGGCCTCACTATTTCCAGTCATATCCCGGCTTCTTCGCGCTCTTGGTGGTGCCGTAGGTTGTGCAATTATACCAGAATTCATCGGCACGTATCCGTCTGCGATTGCAACTTGGGGTTGTTCTTTCCCTGTGGTCTCTTGTCTGACTTCAGATTCTTTCCGTACGCTTTCTCGTTTGGCTTCAGATTCCTTCCCTACGCTTTCTCGCTTGACTCCAGACTCTTCCCTTACGCTCACTCGCTTGCTTTCAGGAGCTATGCCCTTAGTAGGTGTATGGCTGCGTCGTTTCATTGGTATAGGACGCTCTTCGCTCTCCTTGACTTCCGGAGATATTCTCTTCTTGTCTTCCTTGATTTCTCGTGAACTGCGACTTGGATTTGCTGTGATCTGTGGTTTATTATCATCGTTATCCTCATTGCCATCATCTGTTAACTCTTCAATGCATCCTTTCGGTATCTTCAGCATTTTCTGCGAAACTATTGTTTTTCCAACAACCCAATCATTGTCAAGTGACTTAACATCTACTATGATATCCCCCTTTTCAACCGCTAATAATTCCGCGTTTGACTGCAAACCCTCACCGACAAAGACCGGGGCTTCGAAATCCTCAACGACTTTGTAATAATTCCTTAACATCTTGAATATTTGATAGGAAAACGTGACCTACTATAAGTCTAAATCCATGGATTTCCTCCGCACGAGGAGTTCGTGAACAACGGGTCTGTTTTCTTCGGTTAGTTTGTAAATTTGTTCGCATGAATACGAGAAAATGCATAAACAACTAGCGATGGAATATGATAACTTTCACGGGAACGTAATACCAATAAGCCAACGATATCCAGTGTATATAAGACTCGCGTAAACACAGGCACACGCCCCGATATTTCAGATGAGAATATGTTCAATAAACATTTCTGTATTTCATTTCCAAGAATTGTTTGAACACCAAGATCTGCAGTTAAAATAGCGTTGTTGCCAAAATAAGACAAACTCAAAAGCTGTCGTAACTCGTAAGCTGTTGTAAGTCTTCAATACGCATAATATGACAAGTACTCAGTAGATAATGCATAGACATTCAAATCCAAGTCTAGATTTGTCGCAGCTCGATCAAATTTCATAAAATATTAAAAAGTTCTACCTCTGAGCAATGCGTGACGTAATGACAGGTGAAAAAACGGCGTTGTTAGTTGAACAATAGGCTTGGTTTTCTTCAGCATACAGACTCTGTTAAGATGATCTGCGCATCCAATTGCAGTAAGGACCTTTTAAAAAAGAACAAAAACAAGTAGGTTAAACTAAAGAAGTCTTACAGCGTGTAAGAAGTTTTATCAATAACAGCGAGGTTTAATTCACAGACGATCGTCACAGACTTATTAGAATTGAATGAACAGATGAGTAACATCTCAAAATAAAGGAGTTTTGCATAAAACGAAAGGCTTTGGAGAAAGTCAGTCAGTCGTTTCTTCGCCATGAACGGTAGGATACCAAATGTGTATCAGCGTGAATTTTTTACTCTTGGACATTATTTTTCTTAGAAGTGTAATTTGTATTCAATTAAATTTTTATTAAATATTTTTTTGAGTTGTGAGACAACTTGTGTGCAGATCCACCTTACCGTAAACCTCCAGCTGGCGACTCCCGAGCTATAAAAAATTTCACACTGATACACACTTGGTGTCCTCGTGTCCATGCCCTTTACAGGGAAGGAGCTTGCATGTAGAGAGGAAGATCGGTTTTCTAAAGTTCCATCATTCCCATCATTACTTTCAAACCGCACCAAAATACCGGGTGTCCCAAAAAAGTACTCCCGTTTGAAAAATCACCAAAATTTTATTACACGGCCGATCTTCAAATTTCTTTTTTTGTCACGTAGATCAAGGACCAAATTATTTTCCAAAACATAGCTAATCTTGTAAGTGGTTTTAAAATGAGCAAATTTAGCTCTTTTAGGGCTACCTGGTTTTGAATCATACTGTAAAAAAGCATTGATGATTGCCAAATCAATTTCTTTGTACGTGTAAAACTTCTAGTTTGGTCATAAATGACAAAAATAAATGCGCACTTTCATTAGAGACTTCAATGATGATAAAAAATTTGAAAATTTTGACTCTTAGGAAAGATTGAGTATTTTGCACAAAAACTATAGCTCAAAATAAGGTTTTTCAACGTGTAAATTTTCTACCTTGCTGTATCAAAAGCAAACATTTTGTCATCTGTGAATATTTTTGGGTCTTTGACAAAGCCATTCAAAAAGAAAATTTTATCAAAGGTTTGATAATCAATTTTTGATGATTTTTTAAACAGGAGTACTTTTTTGGGACACCCGGTACTTTGATTTTAGATTTAAAGAGACATGCTCGAAATGAAAGAAGCTGGATGTGAGTGCAGGGAGGTACGGCAGATATATGCTTTCTGTATGCATACGCTCGCAAAACATTTCCTCAAGCAGGCAGCTATGGGATTACTTCGTTTGAAACAGGGCAGAATCTTTTTCATCTGCATAATTGTCTCTATCGTCTAACAGACTACAAACAGTGCAAAATACCTGTAACCATGGCAAATAGCAAAAGTTAGCATTTCAATTAGCCTCCCCCTTTTCAATTCCTCCGTCTATAGTTGCAAAAATAAAACATACCAGGGACATAACACTACAGATTCAAGCGCGTAGAGAGAACTGCAGAACTGAGTCTTCAGCTCAGATCAAAAGCTTCCGTTACTCCACGCAGAATTCTGTAAAATGTGACTTTTAGTTTTGAACAATATTCACTTAGCAAAGATACTGGCTCATAAGGAGATCCTAGTGTGATTTTGAGACGTGATATCCGTTCAGTCGCGTCAACCATATGCTAACGTAGTGGTTTAACAACTCTCTTTTCTTTCCGGAAAGTCAAACCAAATAGTTTCAATTTTTTGCGATGCCATGTGAAAATTATTAGTCAGTGGAATAAAATGACGCCCACATGCAAAAGGTGGGTGTAAAATTCAATGAACCATTTCTTCTGACTGAATGGCTTAAAAGAAACTTTAGCTACTTATCTATAATTATACCGTTGGACTTCTCAGAAATTTTGAATATTTTTGGAAATTACAGCGTATCTTACATTTCAACTCATTTGAGGGTGTGACGTCATCAAATTTCTAAATCATAAACCAGATGCGTGACAGACTTTTGCGTCATACCATATTGTAGATATCCATAAACTATGGTTTTCTTCGAAATTATTTCATGTTCTTTCAAACAGTTTAGAAATTACGATGAAAGTTTTTTTGAAAATTTTTCTTGAATTCTTGAAAAAGTAGAATAACACTTTAATTTTGACAATATTGAAGATTTCAGAAAAGTCCAACGGGAGAATTATTGAGAAATAGCTGAAGTTTCTGTGAAGTCATTTAGTTCAAAGAAATAAGTAACTGAATTTTACACCAGCATTTTTAAAGATTTGGAACCTATGCTGGAAAAGACCTGACATCCCCATGTCTTTCGATAGTTGAAAATTCCGTAACACCAAAAACACTACATGCGTCCTTGTGCTTGCTCAGGTATATACTGCTATTAAATTTTCACGAAAGCATTTTTCTGTGACGTGAATTTTGAGGCAAACTTCATGTAAAAATGTTTTAAGAGGGTGAGATTTGGTAAAAAAAAGCTAGGATATCGTGAGTTGGGAGGTGTGAGATATTTCTATCTTACGAGACCGACATTGTTAGATGATATTTTCCAGAAACAGCGTTTGTTACTCTTCGCCTTTACTAGCATAGGCTGCAGGAAACTCTGAATTAAAGATAAGATGTTCGTATGATACATCGCGTCTTTGCTTTCATTATTACTTTTCTAACATACGTTTTTTTTATAAGAAACTGGTTTATAAGAAACTAGTACTACGATGACCAAAAATTTAAGAAACTCTAGTACTACGCTCAAGAATAGCTAAGAAACTCGTAACATTCAAATTCTTTATGTCTCTTTTATTCTATGTCTCTCTAACAAAGGTACCGTCATCTTTTTTAACTTTTAACTACAAAAATTGGTAATTTTTTGCCTGAATGTGCATGACTTATTCGTGATGACAATGCCAATGTAAAATGGAAGCCCTTTGTCGAGAAGAAGCCTCTAATTTGAACAATAACGCAATTTTAGGCCCGAAAAATAAGAAACAAATTAAGAAACTTGTACTACTAAAACACCGAAATTTCCATGCGAAATTAAGAAACTTTTAGTACTAAGTGCTGATCCAAGTTTCTTATAAAAAAACGTGTTCTAACCCCCCTAGGTCATGTAAATCTACTTTTCGATATATCAGAAACTATACAATGAACTAGGAAGACTTAATGCATCATACGAAAATCTTGTAGAAAGTTTCATACAGCCTGGGTTTTATCAATGCATCAAATAAAGAGAAACTTAGAATCTAACGCAGAAAGTGTCCGCAAATCCTGAGTATCTGATCAATGGTGATGAACTGTACCTTTGTTATTATTTCACACAGAAATCTATGAAGCCATGATTACTTTAAGTAAACCGAGTAACACTCTAAACACGCAACTGTAAGAGTTTCTTGTCCAAATCAACACGTGCATCTTATAAATACTGTCGTGAATTCCGCCGCTAAACATCTGCACCAGTCATAAACAAGGGGAGCAAAAATGTTTCGAAAAGATCCGAAGTAGGCACACGTAGTGCTGATTCTTGTATCATCTTTGGACAACTTTTACCGGGAGTTTTAAGTTATTTTCATGGAATATGGGAAAGATGCATTCCCTGAGACCATAGTGCTGAAACCTTAAAAATATTTATGATTACATAGTAACCTGTTCAAAAGCGACATAATCCATAATAATCATTAGTTTCCTCCATCCTATTGCCTTATCTATTAATAAGGAAGTTCCTTATATATCAACTGTAAACCTATGCGTTTAACCACGTACAGCCTATTTCTTATTTGAAGCAAAAATCATTAAATCAGATGATTGATAGGATTTGCCATTCATCCAATTTCTACTGTGATCTTTGCATGATTCATTGTATGAAACAGTTATGTAGAAAACAAAAATACGGTGCTTGCGAAAAACAAGTTCGATCACAGGATGATCATAGTAAAACCTGAATACAACCGGAGAATCTAACTTTATGTGCTCAGCTTGATCCCAGGGGGGGGGGATACTCTGGTATATTCAGGATAGGGATGCTCAGGTTACTTTTTTGGGTCTAAAATTTAGGCAAGGATTATTTTTTTGGGTCAATGATTTGTACAGTTATTTTTTTGGGTTCAAGAAATTCTGGCTTATTTTTTTGGGTCTCAAATATGAGAAAAAGTAAAAAAAATTGAGAAAAACATAATTTACAAACAAAATTAGAGTCAAGAAACAGTACTAAAATATAAAAAACATAAATACCCAAACACATTATGAGAGATCTAATCAGTTAGGGCACTTTTATGCAGATTTAAGATACTGACTTCATAACTTATGGGTATGTAAGATCGGAAAAATTATTTTTTTGGGTCTATTTTCATGCATGAAATTATTTTTTTGGGTTGATGCCTTGTACCCCAGCCTGAGCACCCCTATCCCAAATATACCTGTGTACCCCCCCCCTGGGAGCTTGATACGGTTCTCGTAGACAATCTGCATTTATCAGTGTTTGTCAAAACAAGGTTGACTATATGGCACATTTATCTTGGTTCCTTTCTTGTTCCATTCCAAGAATCCTTTGCCAGAGCAGAGCGGCTGAAAAATTTTGAAGCCTTGGGCAAACCAAAAATATGTGGGTCCTCCTGAGAGCGAAATGAGCATACTACAAGGTGACTTAGGTATTCCAGGGTCTTTGGGGGTCTGAAAACTAAGAAATGAAAACTCAAAATCGAGCTCAAAATCCGAAGAAGAATTGCTTCCCCGTGATTACCATTGTGTACTAGCATAAAGGACATAAAGACTGTTGAACACGTTTGAAGGAATATTTTGAGAGTCCAATCTTTCCTGCAGCAGAAAATGCTTTTGTGAAGGGCGGTAACCGGTGGTAACGAGTTAGTAACAAGCAAAATGGGCCTAAACTTGCAATAGACGATAGCGCTAAAGATGGGGTAACGGAATTTCTTACCAAGATCCTTTACGGCAGTGAAGAGATCAACCAATCAAATCAGTCGAAATTCAATACAACACAAAGCATTATGGTAAAAATTCCCGTTCGCCATATCTAGCGCAGTCGTCTATAATTGTTGTTTTTTATGCCGCCTGAACTTTTTAAAGAGGCAAATATTTTTGGCAAAAACCAAAGACATGCAAGTTTGATGTTTGCATGGAGCAGAAATGATAATTATTTGAAATTCCACAGAAGTGACGAGCATGGCTACAGAATGATATCAATTCTTCACAAGTCAGAAATATCTCGGAAATTCCAACACTATGGCCTATTTTGTACGTTCTGCATACTTCATGCTGTGCATAATCTAACATTAGCAGCCAAACGACTATAAATAAATTATGAATCCCAATTTTAGTGGACATGAGATCTAAGAAAGAACATGGCGTGTTCAATTCTGTCATCAAAGATAAGATTTGTTTATGATAACAAAGAATGTTTGACCACACAACAGAATTAGGCCTTACGGCTGTTTCACACCTTGGGTCAAGGAAATGAGTAGATTTATCTAAAGATAACGGGAAATCAATGTAGATAAGGTCTGGATATCGCTACCTGGAACCCAACCTTCCGGTTAGAGTGTTAGAAACGGCTGGCATTGATTTCCATTTAATGATTAAAAGGGCAAACACACCTATTCTGTAAGAAATCAAATCGATAAGGAACTCGTCCGGGGCAAATAACGAATTAAAAAAGTTGAGCAATAGAAATTAAAGTTTCAGAAAACGCCAAATGCAGAAAACTCATCGCTCAAATGCATAGTCGTTTACATCTGCACATATTTTAATAACAAAGCAATTATAAGAAACTGACATTTACAAAAAGCCCTTAAGAAATGCTAAGCAGCGTTCAGCATTTGCTGGTTCTCCGAGGCTTTTTAGAAAAACGAATACATCACATTTTGTGATACGTGGATCTATAACTCCTTCTGCAGCATCATTTAAAATCTTATTGATTGCATACCTCTGGCTCTAAAGAACTACCGAAACGCCTTTGTGAGGCAGGCAGAAACTTAGTGTCATGAATGCAAGCAAGTCTCGTAGTGAAAATCCTGCTATATAAAATATAAGCCTCTTTCCCACCCAAGTGTCTAGCCCTAGTACAACTTTCAATGAGCATGAGGCAATATTCTCTTGCTCCCAATAATATCAAAAATCTCTTAAGTCTAAATTTATGACATGGCCTTTCAGAGCCTCTCAGCTTTAATCCGAGTAGGATTTTAGCAAGGAAATATCCAACGTTGTGATATTTGTGACACTGTTTTTCCAGGCAAGGATTTAGAGGTGTTTGTCCACATGTGGCCTGATTGGAAATTCGAATTAATGGTCAAACTTTCTCACTGATCGTCTATTTCGTCTGTATCCATGGGTGGTTAGATATCGCAGTTGTGCTGGACTTGCCCAAGTCGTCTTGTCTCTCTTCTTTGCAAGACGACTTGGGCAAGTCCACAGTTGTGCTTGATTGCTGAGCTATGCCTATGCGGAGGAAAAATATTGCCAATTTAAAGAGCCCTTTGAACTCTGATTGCGGTTCTCCGACTCCCCTCAGAGCATCGAGAACACTGTGCATGGACCATAATTACTTTCTGATAGGAGATGTATTCTGATTGGGTGTCCTGATCCGCTATTCAACGTAAAGAACAAAGCATAGGTATATAAGGAAATAGCGAAAGAGATGGAATGAATGAAAAGAAGTCTGTGCCCTTCGCCTTCCTTACTCTCTCTTTAAAAGCCTCCTCCGCAGGAGGAAACAATTTTCCTCCGCAGAAGCATACAAGCTGAAGCACAACTGCCGCATGTACAAATTGCTCATGGTTTAAGTCGATTAGACAAAACGAGACAAAGCAAAGCTCTGCAGCTCGTCTAGCAAGGCCCGGTAGACACGGAGTGAGATCTCGGATAAGCGGACCAGTCCCAAGACTAGCCCTAAATAACGTCAATCCTATTGATATCAATAGGCTCAAAAGATCAGCTCGCGTAGCCAGTCAGCACGGCTCATGTAATCGAAGCTTGAGGCCCAATTACACATATTTCCCTGTAAAAAATAAGAATTTGAACTACATTGAAAGTTTCTTAACATTCTAGAAACAATTGAAAACAGAGAAAATACTATGTATGCTCTGGATTTCCTCCACTTAATGTTTCTTTAATAATTTTTGCGCCAGTACTGAGGCTTCTTAATTGCTTAACGATCTTATTGATACATGCATTTCGGTAGCATATGACAAACAATTCCTAAGAATATTTTTATCAACCCTTAGGCTCACACTCGTGTGTCACTAAGAATCCATGGGCATGGACATAACGGTGTGCTTCATCCGGTTGCGCTCTGATTTAGGGTTACCTCTCATGATGGTGGGACAGTCCCCAACTTAGATCAAGGGACCTAAATTAACAGGGGTCATACTGTGTCAAACAGATTTATTAGCTGTTAAATTGATATGCTGAACTCGCTCCTGGGGTATATGAATGAATGGGACACATACATTCTGATCGAGGGCAAACAGAGAGTACAGAGAGAGTACACTAAAAACAAAAGGTTGCTACGGTTTTCATGCAAGAAGCTCGTTTATAAGAGACTTTAGCCTGTTAACGGGCCTAAAAAAAACAAATTTCTTTCATTGTTTTTTTTGCCTGATCTCAGGCTAAAGAGACTCAAAACTCGAATGATCTTGCCTCAATGCTCTTGAAACTCAAACTTTCCTCAATAAACCAAACAGCATAATTTTCTCGATAATTTTGATTCCCATATAACATAACATAAGACACTGATTAAGAATGGTATTAACTAAAACATCAACATTTTTCTGAAAAATGATTTGAATGGTTTTCATCACTGACTGTGGACAGTCTAAGTCTCTTTAAAAACCAAGGTAAAACTTAATGCAAATGTCAACGAGAGCAGTTCAGCAAAGGTGAAAGAGTCTTTTGAGGCTTTAAAATTTATGCAAAATAGTAATATTAAGAATGAGAACTCCAGCCTTCAACTTCTAAAATGCTCAATTTGCGGTCTAATGAAGCTCCTGTTTTTCAAAAAAATGAGAGTCTTTTCTATTAAATCATGAATCATGTTTCTGATACCAAATATATTTTGGAGAAAAAATTTGGCTCAAACTTACACAGAAAATAAACTACTAATGACTCGCATCTATCGATAGCATCCATGCTGTCCTTTCTTGCAATGACAACACTCACTCGATATTAAGCAAAGACATAAGATCAAAAGACGAAAAGGTGTCTCGCATGTCACAAATGCTCAAACTTAAAAGATACTTACAGATACCGCTGTCTTTAACACTATTTTCTCGTAAATGAAACATTTGCACGATTTGTTTCGCTTTATACTAGTTTCACAATCTACGCACAACAGCATTTGTAGTGAGGCAAAAATAAAATGCTGGGCAGCTAGGAATGCCAAAAATCTCAATGTTGGTTATACTTTCCAAAACATTACGTTTGGAGCCCCTTTGGAGCACAGCACACAAAACAGATCCTGTTACACCGAAATAGTTGTTCTGTTTGCCAACTTCTCTTTTACTTTACCAGCTTTACGTCATCACTCATTGCCAATTGATATGTCAACATACTCACCAATTCTATTACAAGCACAGCCGAAAACTGAAATAGTAGCCTGCGCGCAGACTTTGATCGCTGGGGAGGAGTGGAGAGAAGTTCCTTTCTTCCCTCTCCTCCCCAGTAACCAAAGTCTGCACGCAGGCTATGAAATAGCAAACGATCCGAAATGTTGAACATAACAAAGCAAAAGAGCCTTAGGCTAAATAAATGTGCTAGCAGCGTTATAATTATAGGTCGTGAACCCCAAATAGTGTTAGAATTTCGTGGTTCCTCAACTGGCTTCTCAAATTTCTGTTCGTAGTAAACGTTCTCACGTCCTTTCCGACGATGAAAAGATTGCATTAGCTACCATCCTTCTCTACACTATTACCCCTACAGAACTTACAGCACCCTCCTAAGATTGGCCAACAACATAGAATCACTACTCCCTACTAATTTGCAATTCACCCATCTTATGAGAAGCCAATGATTCCTTGTAAGAAAAGAGTACCTGAAAGGTTTTGCTACCTCCAGTGTTTGGTTGTTTTGTTTTATTACTGTTGGTTACTTTTAATAACTTAATTATTGTTCTTGTTGTAGTTCTGCTGTACCTCGTATGGAGGTACAGTATTGCATTTAGATAAATACAGTAAATAAATAAGTACCAATTCTCACATGATCGATTCTTACATTACATACATGAGGTTCGTTTCTTTCACAAGACCATGTGAAGAAATTACTCTAACTGCAAACATGTGTCCGAATTGTTGTGTAGATTTCAGAATATCAAATGTACCTCCCATGCCCATTGGATCAAATTATCGATAAAGAAGAAATTTCCATACTTTGATTTCAATTTTTGTTATAAATTTCATCATTTTAGGGGTTTTAGTGCACATAGCTATGCACCTAATTTTTCATGCAGTTTAAAGACAATTTTTTCTTAACTGAAGTAAACGAGTAAAAGAAAGCAGAAAAGGTTGAAAATTTCAGTTGCTTCTCACAGTAAAACCTCTAGTTCTTTTGATATGAGCTTCTATTGAAACAGACCTTCTCTGTAACACAATGGATACCATCAAATCCTCCTTTTGAATGGCAGTAGTTCTCTTAATCCCTGTTTAAATCAAAATATCAGATCATCAGCTTCATGAGTAATGCAGAAATTATGTGTTTAATATGTTTGTGTACTTTTAAGTCTTTATCCTGTCAACACTTCATATTCAACTATTTTCAAAACTTTCTTCACAATGCAGCAATGAAATAGAATATTTGTTGTACAACAACAAACATAAGATACTTGAAGAGATTCCAAATCTGGTGAATCATTGAAGAAAGTAATCTGAGATGACATAACAGTTTGTGACAAGTGGGATGACAGTAGCAATGACAAATATATGTGTGGAATTTTTTGATATGTAATGTTATAAATCCCTGGGTAATTATAGCAACACACTGGTTCTATTTTTGTTTTGTTACTATTTTAGGTGCATCAGTTATCACCATAAGCCTTGGGGAAGAAAAATGTAGGGGGGCTGCGTGACACAGTCCATTGTTTACCAACATTTTTGCTCCACTGAGGGCAGATTCTGGCCTGATTGGGGCTGATTTTTGATAACTTTTGATACTATTTTAGGTACATCAGTTATCACCATAAGACTTGGGGAAGAAAAATCTAGGGGGGCCGCGTGACACAAAGTCCATTGTTTACCAACAATTTGCCCCACTGAGGGCAGATTCTTGCCTGATTGGGGCTGATTTTTGATAACCTTTCCAAAATTGAGGGGCTAACGCCCCCTGGCCTCCCATCTCGTATGCTTATGGTTATCACTGGGAAAAACCCTCCTTGGAAACTCCTTGGAAACATAGATTCACAATGATACAAGGTGCTGCCTGTTAAAAAGTTAATCATTTAAACAATTTTGGTCAACTTTTCGCAGTGGATTTTTGCCTGAATTTGGCTGTTTCTATCAATTTGTTGAGGCTGTTACCCTCCAGCCCCTCCCTGTTTTCCTCCAATGGAAGGAATTACAGCAGAGACACAAGCAGAGAAGCATAATATATAATCTGCTGATGCAAAAGGCAGATCTACAAGAACTGAAACTTCTGCACAAGTTTCTATCATGGATCTGAAAGAATGCCCTTTGACTTTTTGTAAAACTGTACGACACAAATGTATCAACAGTTATTAAAATGCTACATTAGATTTTAAAAGATCTTGTTTGATATCAAAAAAATTTTAAACCAGTGTTCCTTTATGTGGACATTTTGGCTAGCTCAAATGTGAGTCTAAATCAGAGAGGGTTTGGCATAGGTTGAATATAGAGGAGGGACCTTAGGCCTATCACAGGAATAGTTACTCAGCATTTTAACTTCCCATGACATCTTCCTATGATGTTCAGTATGAGGTTTCGGTATGAGTCAGGTATCATATGATGATGCCATGAGATTATTCAACTAATAATTAGAAGACACCTCTAGGGTATGTTCTTCCCTTGGCCATATTTGGGGTGGTTGTATTTCCCTATAAAAGCATGGGAAATTCATAGTTGTGCACACAATCTTCATGGCCTAATACATCTGCTACTCAAGTTCAACTCGATTCACTGGGAGGAGAAGATTTGTTGTCAGATAGTGGCCTGCCAATTAGTTTTGAGAAAGGTAGCTACAGTAACTTCAATTACATCTGCAGTTATCCTATCTTTACAAATCTTTGTCGATTTTTAAGAGGCTTTAAACCCAGAGGAGAGTGTACAGTACCCTGTGCCCTCAACATGTTATTTGGCAACAACTGCAGAGTTTATTTTTCCAAGCTAAGGGAATTGAAAAGTATTTTCTGATGAGAAAGTATTCAAAATAGTTCTGCATTAAAAATTTGGTACCTAATCTTTCGTGAATTAATTGGTATGGGTTATAAAACACTTGGCCAATGATATACTAGCAGTTTATGAGCAATGGTCTGCTGATATTGAGAATTGTGGAATATATTTGACTATGGGAAGAAAACCTGAGGTACTGTTGGAATGTTTGATTATTGCCCATTCCTTGAATATGTCTTTTGGTACCAAGGGCAAGGTCAGGGGAATGGCCCGACTTTTCACGGGGAATGGCCTGATATTAGAGATGTGATGCCAAATGATGAGTGGCAGAGCCACACAGAGAATAGGGGGAAACCTCCCCCCCCCCCCACTTGTGTCCAAGGTCAGTTTCCCAATTTGTCTAAATCCATTTAGAAAAATATCTAAGGAGGGGTCAAGGAGTCGTCTTTAGAGTTTGATAGATAAATATGGGGTGTTTCTTGACTGTGAAAAGGGTGTTTCCAAAGTGTAAAAAAGGTGTGGTCCTGAAATGTATTCTCCTTACATACATACCTACATACATTTATTATTTGTCAACGCAGGACATAATCAAGGCAGCTTAAAAGCTGATGTGGACCTGCAAATTAAAGATAAAAGAAACTGAAACTTAAAGCCTATTTACAATCTGATTTCCTTATTTAAAAATAATTAAAATTTTCGTCCCTTTGTTTAAATGAGAAATTGGTAAAAGATATTTGTTCCAAACTTCTGCTGTTCATTGATAGCCCCTTTTTAAAACTGTCATAGCTAGTGACCTTCTTTAGGTCTAAGGGAGATTGTTCCATACAAGTGCTGCTCTGTACTTAAAAGAGCTTCTTCCAATGTTGGATTTCGGTCTAGGTAATGTGAACTGGATACAGTCTCTCATGTTTCGTGTATAATCTTTCTTTTTAAACAGGCTTTGGATCTCTTCAATCACATTGTCATTATACGCTTGGTGTGAAATGCAAGCGAGTCTTCTTTTGTACATGTATGAGAGGTCTTTCCATTTTACAGTTTTTAAGACGTCCTTTGTTTTCCCCCTCCACTACTTTGCAGCTGGTGCCACTACTGTTGATGATCTACAAGAAGTCCTTTTGGGTTCAGAGTATTTTTCATCAGGACCAAATCATTTTTGAACATTTTTTGGGGTTGCAAATTTCATTGGAGAATGCCCTTTAAATTTTCAATTTTGAGAAAAAGGCCTGCAATTCAAACTTACAAAATGAACTTTCTGCATCCAACTGTAAATAACATGATCAATGTGAGTACACATGATCTGCATTCATAATGATCGGAAGAGCAACAGTTTAGGTCGAGTTACTTATACTTTACATCACTAAATACTTTTACCTCTTCAGACTTCCCCAAAATGGGTGGGGCCCAGGCTTCAGGTGTGCAGCGTGTGGCACACTGCTGAATATTCAATAGGCTATTAAAAATAGACAACAGAGAACAAAATAAATTTATCCACAGCGGAGATTTCGTTGAAATGTGCAATACTCTGCAGACTGGCCTTGCTTGCCCATCAAGCCATAGGCTATGGCTTGATGGGCAAGCAAGCCATAGGCTATGGCTTGATAAGCAAGGCCAGTGCAGTGGCAATGGCATAGCAGTTGCTCCACCCCTGGCTTCCCTCAAATGCTTGAGAGAAATGTAAATGAGGGTTCCCCGAGATTCTAAACCGTTCAAAGTGCTTAAATTAAGCTCTTCTTGGCAATCTCTTACCTTTGCTTTATATTTCTTCATTCATTCACAGATATTTTGGTGAAGGTAAAGTTACAGTTTTTAGCGCAAAGTGCTTACTGGGATCACAGAAGTAGCTAAGCGCTAGTGACGCTTAAGTAGTGGGGCTCTACTAGGTATTGAACCCTGTCTGCCCCCATTCATATTTGAGAAATATTCTTATTTTCATCTCTACGTTGCAGGTCTCCTTTAATTTAACATTTTTTATGGCCAAGCCTAGTGGCAGTTGTGTACTTGCTAGAATGATCATCACCCTGTCTTTAGGATGGAAAGTCAAATCTTGAAATTACATTATTCAAACTGTTTTGGAACACATTGCCCTGCAGACTAATCTGATAAAATTGAGTTAATGTCCATTTCCTGCCATGTATGCCATGTGCTTCACGAATTGCAAGTAAGCAATGGTGTTTCATTCCTCTGGTTTTGATATGCTTCACTTTCCTCAGGAGTATTCAGACAGACCAGTCTGGGGGTAACTATTGTGATGTGCCTGGTAAAATCTAAAAAGCTGAATCTGCAGTCAAATCTTATTGTTTTCTTTGCATTTGACCCTCTTTCATTCTCAGTCTGAGCGAGGGTATCGCATCGAAAGTAATGATCATTATTTATTTCATCCTTTTATCAAACGTGAAAAGATTTGCAAAAAGTTACAGAAAATCTAACGCCACAAATCATCGTTTCTTGCACCAAATCAGATCCACGACAAACAAGGACAGGCCTCTAGATCTGAGAACATAGGGTTGAGATTGAGTTTTTAGGCCCAAAACGCGCTTTTTCTCAAAATCAAGTTTCAAAACTAAAATAAAACAGGAAACCAAAATATGACGAATGTGCGTTTCAACTCAACATACCTGTTCGTAGAAACGACCAGACTTTTCTTGGGTTATGCTTGCAACTTCTTTGACTGATGTTTGTAGCTCTGGTAAACCAAAATTGGTCGGTATTTGTTCAGATTTATGTGGTTTAAACTTTGAAGTTCAATTGAATGTCACCGTCAGGATTAAAACCACAATGAATCAGCCAGCCTTCTTCCCGTCAAGACAATACGCGTCTGATACTTACTACATGAGTCCTTCTCCTTGCTCTCAGTTGTCTTCAATGAATTGACGTCATACCAGGAATGAAATTACAGCATATTCGCCAGCTGAACCTTGGAATCGAACAGAAAACCACGAATAACTGATATGGGACGATTTTATATCGGGCAAAAATTGTTCCTAAAGACATTCAGTTAGCTATTGCTCAAAATAGTTTTTCCTATTGCATGAAAATATCCATTTTGTGAAAATTTAATCGAATTATCTTACACAATCCTTATGTTTGTTCAAAAATTACAGTTCAAAACTTACGATATGTTGAACATTGTTATTAATAGCATTAGAAATGCTTCTTGAGCTTAGTATCATATTGTTTTAAGTTTCAGGTCCTGGTAGAAATCGTTATCTCGTATATATATGAGCTTTTTTAGAGTTTCTTCTGAAAAGATGAGCTTGCTTATTCCTGGTATGACGTCATTCGTCAGTAACAAAATGCATTGATCTGAGGACCACTTAGAACTCATGTAGTAAGTTCTCGCTTGGCTTGACCTTCCTTTGTTATGCCGCTGCGCTCTCCGCCTCGTGTTTATGAAAACAGCCATTCAATTAAATTCAAATATGCTTTCAAGGAGAAATCAAGATGGCTTCCACTGGACCAAGAGCGCGAAGTGTTGATGTGAGCGTTGAAAAGATTTTGGAGCAAGAAGTCGAAGAAATATCAAGAGCTGGAGAAGAGAAATACAAGAAGTAAGCATAGAAGGACTTTTCTCAGTGAATTATTGAATAAGCAAGTCTTTTATTCGTGAAGAATAATTGTGAGAAATCAAGAAAAATGGCTTCCACTGGACCAAGAGCGCGAAGTGTTGATGTGAGCGTTGAAAAGATTTTGGAGCAAGAAGTCGAAGAAATATCAAGAGCTGGAGAAGAGAAATACAAGAAGTAAGCATAGAAGGACTTTTCTCAGTGAATTATTGAATAAGCAAGTCTTTTATTCGTGAAGAATAATTGTGAGAAAGCAAAAACCAATGCAATAGTGTTCCCTCGCGCAAAAATAATGTTCTACCAAGAACAGTAGGTCTTTTTCACTCAGCTTTTTGCTTTAGGCCCATCCATCGACTATGCTTCCCCTGCCCATAACAAGATGTCTCTCCATTTCTGATTCCAACGCTTCATTTAATTGGTCCTTCCAAACCTCAACACTAGTGATACATGTCTTGTCTCTGCTACTCCATGTTAAATTTCATGGTTACTTCTTCTTGAAACAGCCTTGAGAACTCCCTTTCTCATTGCTCCTTGCACTCTAATAATTAGGCCATGAAAAATTTGAAAAACTGAAAATTGATCAACTGTCATCTGTTCGATATTTCCTCCTGGAACTATCCAATCAAATGCAGCATTTGAATTTTTATTGTGTGTATACAATACACTAGAGGGGTGTCGCCCTGATTGAGGGTATTTCACATTTGGCCAAATATTCCTGCTGAGCGAAAGAATTTTCAGAAAGGAACTTACCATGAATACCTTCCTAAACTCTTCCCCGTTGTTGGTATAGAATATATTTGTCATTGGCGATATCGTCTTTTGGAGCAAGCTGCTCAAGCACACTGCGGTCCAGAGGGCCTAAATTTCCGATGTCGCCCTGATTGAGGGTATCCAAGCTTTCACTTCGTTTCATGTAAATTTAAGACAATTTGATGCGAAAATCATCAGCATATCAACGATTAAAGAGTTTTGGTTGCTCTTAAATGTTTTCTGATTGTGTTTGCTGCGTTTTGTTACTGTAACCATTGATCTTCGTTACCGCATATACGTTCGAAGATTTTTCAGCAAGCTGACATCAATTCTTCCTCCTTCTGTTACCTGAACAATATTTAAATGAATTTCAAATATTGAAATCTTTCAATAGAATCAGCCTATTTTTGTACCGTAAATTCTCCTTTTACCACAAATATATGTCGCCTGTGGTGCTTTGGTAGCGCAGATTTTGTTCGAAAACTGGAAGATACCACAATGCCCTCAATCAGGGCGACTTTAGGCCAATCAAACGGCTTACAAAGAGAAACCCATCGTGGCGGAAACGGATTTTGTATTTCATATGTTACCTGAAGTACTTCTTCTAGACACGCTTGGCTTGCTGTGCGGCCATGTTTTTGTTGGGAAAGTTCAAATAACGTCAAGGAAACAAGCAAAACCAAAACACTTCAATAAAATTTGAACTGAAAAATGGTGGATACTTACAGCTCAGTTCTCAGGCGAGATTCTTTAAACACTTTCTCTCTGTTTGTGGATGGAATTATATTCAACAAAAACAAGCAAAGATTTAGCAAATGCTGTCAATGAGATATTTTCACGAGCACTTTGATTCTAGCTCGGCACAACTCGCGTTATTCTGCAACAAACGGACAACATAGTGAAAACCGGTCAAATGCGTTTACCCTCAATCAGGGCGACACCCCTCTATTGTTATTTCAACCAGTAAGACAAAAGAACACATTTTCAACACTGTTTCGGTGAAAGATGATGACCAAGTTCACTGGCTACTGTAATTGTGTGCACACTTGACCTGCTACATGAAATTGCTCATTATTGTTTTAGACAGTGTGAAATAGTGATTGGCTAATTGCGTACAAACAATTTCAAATCGTACAAACAATGAGATCGTACAAGCAATGTCAAAAAGCTGAGTGAGCAATTTCTCTTGAAGCAAATCGGACAAACAATTTGCTATGTGAGAATTCAGTCACAGCCTATTTTATCATGGTGAAAGCGGTCACTAAATGTGCTATTTCACAGCCAATTTCACATGCATGACCAATTTCACACGTGGCCAATTTCACCACTGTTTTACCTTTGCCTCGCGCAACTCCAAAGAAGGGAACATTCAATGTTTACATTGCTCGATATCACATATCACAATTTTACATTGGTGTTACAGATGTTACATTAGTTTTAGTTTTTGGGAAAATTAGCCAACAAGAACAAATTGATCTGTTGTTTTTGAAGAAGATATCATGCTTTGTTTGGTTTGAATGAAGTAATTTTTCATGTCAAAGGTGCTTTTAAAAGCCACGTACACATGATTTGCAAGAAGTCTTACTTTGGGGACCTCATAGAATTTGATTCAAAACAACGACGTATTATTGTAGTTTATTGTTATTCCAGAAGTTTCACACACAACAGGTTTTCCAACCAAGGCGGCAACCTTGAATAGTCTCGTACACGTCTTTAATTGAAAACAGTTTGTAACAAAGGAAGTAAAGAATATCAATCAAAGAACTTTCCTCATCATGTAACAGATTTTTTATTTTTTTTTCTTGATCTAAAAGTAACTGTTCACCTCCAAAACTAACAGATTCTACTAACTTTAATATGACAAAGGCAAGGAAAAACCTAGCCTGCGTACAGCTATACCCAAGGCAAAGGTATAGTCTGTGCAACGAGGCTCATTTTTATGTAATGTGTAATTCAGCATTTATTTCCCAATTGTGATAACAAAGTCAAAGAAAAGTTATTGTTGTAACATCCAATAAAATCACTTTCCCGGGAAATGAGGAAGCAATCAGATTTGAGAACGGCTATCATGTGATGAAGTCTCGTGTTTCACTTTGTTATCTAGGCAAACTTCATTAGCAACACAATAGTCTGGTATTTTGAGTACCCTATGGCAGACAATAAACACACGCTAAGGAGAAAAAGGCTATTCAAACTGCTGTTGAAATGAATTGCTGATGCATATAAAGGCCAACCTCCACTGCAGTAGTTTTGGTCGGCAATCAGTGCGCTTGCTTATAGTGCGCATGCTCTCTAGCAACAGAGCATGTGCATGAAGCTGACACACTGGTCGCCGACTGAAACTACTGCAAGTGGAGGTAGGCCTTGATATACGACATTGAGTGGCGTCGCGAAGACTATACGTTTTCCTTGGGTATTATCTGCACGCAGGCCAGGAAAAACCAGCATAGGTTCCAAATCTTTAAATCAGCATAAAGAGGTGGGTCAAAAATTCTATGACCTATTATGGCTTAAAAAGACTTTAGCTACCTATCTACTGTATAATTCTACAGGGTGTCCCAAAAAAATTGTGCCCCGTTTGCCCAAAGATTGCAACAAAATGGCAAAAGATTCTCGCCGAACTTTTATGTGATGTTGCTCTTCAGATACTCAAATAAAGTTTGGTGCCATCTCCGTAAAAATCCTTTGAAAAATGATGGAGCTATGACCTTCAGAAGACCAAATTTGCCCGATGACTGAAACCAGCGGTCAGCCATTTTATCTTTGTCAGAAAGAAACAAACGAAACAACCATATGCTGTAAGATTGCAAAAGATATTTGTGGGTATTTAGCAGTAACTTTATTTTGGATGCACCCCATCCACCAAAATTTTTTTTCTATATTCAATCAAATTTTTACAATGCAAGTTACTTTTTAACACTGCTTACAAAACCACTTTACGATACTACAAAAACGATACCTTAGAGAGCAAAAGTCTATGGCAACTTCGCAGCCATTACATAAAACTAAAGACTAAAAGTCTATCTCAAATTAGACGTCATCTAGTGAAACAATTGAATTGATCATTCGTGGCAAGTTTGCGTGCCCAGATATCATGTGACGTCTAATTTAAGATAAAATTTCAAGACTATTACATACATTATATGAAACGACTACAAAACAAAAACCAAAAACAAAAAAAAACAAAAAAATACAAGAAGGGACTTAGTAACTTGCTGGCTGTGTTGCGACAAACCGTATTTATAGCCATATTAATCAAACCGACCTGTGTTGTGGATGTAACGCAGTGTTAATTCGATTATATTTTTATTTAACTCATTAGTGAGGTCTTTACCGCCATACAGTAATAGCTGTGTCAAAACATCATTTGAAAGGCAAATATATCCAAATGGTCGTACCAAAGCAAGGACGCTAGCGAGAAGATGTCGTCGATGTATCTCAAAAGAAGGGCAAAGCAACAAGAAGTGCTCCGTAGCCTCAATACCATCATTCGTAGGACACATAGGATATATGGTATCTCTAAAATTGTGTTTGAATTTATGAAAGTTTAACGTGCTGAGACCAACTCTCAGTTGGGTAAGTCGTGATAAAAACCTGATGGATCATGGTTCCCAAAAACTGATTTTGCAGGGGGACGAATAATGGATAGCAACTTTGCTTTAAAAATTGAAACTGATGGTGCAAGTCTAATTTCAGGATCAAGCTTATTCCATTCACTTAAACAGTTGGGATAGAAGCTGGATTCGAACTTTTCTGTTCTTGCCTTTATTCGCCCTATCACATCACGATTGCGAAAGGAGTACTGCGACTGATGTAGAGGTTAGGTGGTATTGGAGTTCTAGTATTTTCTGGGGATAAATTGCTTACAATCTTGTAGAACAAAACAAGGCGTCTGCTCCACCTTCGTAAATTTAGCGATTCCCACCCAAGCTCGGCGTACAGCTTTTATCGCGAAGATCCCCTCCATGTTCCTGTTACAACTAGTGCAGCAGAATTTTGAACAGATTCCAATTTTTCCATTACGCTCGACAAAGTGATATTCTGACTGAATTCACGTATTCTTCCAGGAATATGATAAATCACATCCCCATAGTCTAGATGGGGTCGCACATAAAGCTTATATAGTTCATTCAAGGTATGCCTGGGCAGATAACTGGAGAGATATTTCAGCATACCTATACCCTTTCTTGCTTTAGAGATTGCTGCTTTGATATGCGCAGAGAAGGTCAGCTTTGAGTCAAGAATAATTCCTAAATGTTTATGTTCATCCACATTCTTTACCGGTGTGTTATTAAATAGAATCACTGGATTATCAATATCAACTTTTCGCCTGGTAAATCTTACTTCAACAGCTTGTTTTGTGGATCGGGATTAAAGGACATCCTCCAATCATGAGCCCACTGTCTAATCCGCTCCAAGTCATGGTTCATGTTATTGGCAGCTGTCGGAGTCTTTAACTACTGTGAACAGTGATGTATCATCAGCAAAAAGCTTAACATTGCATTTCAAGTCTGTACTTAGATCGTTTATGTACACGAGGAAAAATAAGGGTCCCAGAATAGAGCCCTGTGGTACTTCTGCTGAAATATCTCCCCAGTTGGAATTCCATCCATTTAAAACAGTCCGTTGTTTTCGGTCCTTAAGGAAACTTTGGATAAGAAAAAGAAGTTGACCTGAAACACCACAGCGTTTTAAACCATCATGCCATACCCTGTCAAAAGCTTTAGAAATATCAAGGTATACAGAGCGAACATCAAGAGGAGGATTACAGTCGAAGGCTTGGAAAATTGTGTGAGTTATGGAAATCAGTTGGTTAATCGTTGAATCACCAGGACGAAATCCAGATTGATTTGGATTTAATAGATCACAGGAAACCAGATGAGAGTATATTGAATCGTACATGAGTTTTTCAAGAATTTTTCCAAAGATTGGTAGAAGAGAAATTGGCCGATAGTTTTCCTTGACATTCTTCTCATTTTTCTTATGAACAGGAACAACGTTTGCACGTTTCCATATTTCTGGGAATACACCGCACCTCAAACAGTTGGTAAAAATGATCTTCAATGGAGTAACCAATGCAACATCCCTTAATTTAATCATTCTTACAGAGATTTCATCCCAGCCATGTGCTTTATTAGGATTAAGTGATCTTATTATCTTCAATATCTTTTCATCGGAGATAAAAAAGTCATTTATCAGAGTAGTAGTTCCTGGAGCATGTTCTGGAATTTCACTACCTGTATCAATCGTTGTACACTGAAGTATGAAATAATCATTGAATAATTGAGCCTTTTCAGTGAAGTCCATTACAAATATCCCGTTCTCTAAAGCGGTGGTATTATAGGTATCTTAGCTTTGTTTAGAATAGTGTTAATCAAAGACCAATATGTTTTGCTGCCAGTCCCTGGGTTACCTAACGTTTTTCCAGCTTTACAAAAGTAATGTCGTTTATCATTCTCAATTAACTTCGAATCTTCAGATGTCATCTTTTCTATTCCCTCACGCTTTTCCTCAGGCTGACCTTTCCTCATAAATTTGTGTAAGCACGATTCTTTTTCCTCAGGAAATTCTTTACAGTTTGCGTCACCCAGGGTGCTTGGCGAGGCCTAATCGTTTTGACTATATTTGGAATGAAATTAGAATAAATGTTCAAGAGAACTTCATTGAGTAATTCAACTTGTGCATTGGGGCAAATTATGTTATCAAGATGCTCGTACCAACGAAACATTTCAATGCTTTTCATGATTGCTACAAAGTCTGCTTTATCATAATAGCAGATCTAACGACGGTAAGGAGGTAATGCTATGTTTGAGACTGAGACTTTTCCATAAATGATTTGGTGATGACATTGCTCATGGAGTGATCGATGAACACCAGATTCAATAATTAGGTTAGGCTGATCAGTAAAAATGAAATCAATACAAGATTTAGAATCACTCATGAAGTGAGTTGGTTCTGAAATTAATTGTTGAAAGCCAAGTTCAGAAACAAATGGCTCAAATACTTTTCCTTCGCTATTTTCAATATCATTTTCCCACCACTGAGTTGATCGGCAGTTGAAGTCACCGGTGATAACAACTCAAAAAGAGTTCTCCGCATGCAGTTTTGACAGCAACAGTTTAAAGTTTATTGTGAAATT
Organism: Aurelia coerulea; assembly: GCA_039566865.1. Lineage (NCBI taxonomy): Eukaryota > Metazoa > Cnidaria > Scyphozoa > Semaeostomeae > Ulmaridae > Aurelia > Aurelia coerulea. The sequence continues at coordinate 8,782,494 of CM076945.1, read as the reverse complement.
ATCAAATTCATTCTGGTTCTGACTTGGACTTCTATAGATTACAACGAAAATGTATTTTTTCCTGTTTAATTGAATCTCACAAACGAGGCATTCGGGAAGAGTTACTAGGTCAGAACGATTTGTTATCGGAAGGGAATCTTTGAAAAGGAGCCCAACCCCACCCCTTTTGATATTTTGCGGATGGTTATTTTTAATAAACGAGTAGCCTTCTAGTCCCGGGGCAGTGGGGTACATAACATATTTATGGTACGGGTATGTGCCGCCCATATGGGTGGGTTTTTGGGTCCAAAATTCTCTAAACAAGGGTCCTTTTTCGGCAGATTTTCCATAAACATGGGTGGGGTTTCGCTGAAATTCGCAAAAAATGGTTAAAATGGGCAGCTTTCCACCAAAATTCATCATAAAAATGGGTATCAAAAGCAATTTTCAGTAATTAGAAGAGGGTAGCCTTCTGAAAACCGGGCTGCAGACCCCTGTCCATCCTCAAGTCATGTACCCCCCCCCCCCGGGCTTCTAGTGTCATTCTGTCTTCATTGACCGTACTATCAAGATGGGTCTCAACTAAGCCAATAAAATCGTAGTTATAAACTGAATTGTATGCCTCAATAAGGGAAACACGCAGGAAGTCATGTGCAGTGATACTATTTAAGTTCCAACAGCAAAAGTCAAGTGTTTCTGGGCCTGGGTTTGTCTCTACGTCACCACTGAGCAAGATTGTCTTAAAAACCAACCATTGTGAATGCAGTGTGAAGCATGTTGTACAACCAATGTAGAAATAGATATACGCAAAAAGAAATCGCTTCATAGCCAAAGGCTTATAACGAACAAGGCGTATGAGAGCAAATGGGATTCGCTTGAGGAGTTCTACAGTTGTGTAGTTCGCTGTTTTCGCAAAATGATGCATGCGGGCGAACAAGGGCAAGAAACATAGCTGTGTTGCCACAGTGTGGGTGGACTGCAAGAAACTGAACTATAATGATACAGGGTAGGGCAAGGACAGAAATCGTAATGAAAAACAACAAAACCAATATAACTTGAGAATTTGATACAGCATTGATAAGGGCCTAGCAGTTTGTCTCAATGGAGTCGCTTGTTGGATAGATACACGGAAACACCCTATTGTTGCTCGCCATTGATTTATTTCAACCGACATCATCATAGAGAAACCCTCTCGCTGGTCCTAAGGGGCAGTAAGTCACTATAAACCACGATTGATATGTCCTAAGAAAAACAATAATAAATGTACGGAACAAAAGTATTTACAAATACAAAAACAATAATTTGGATAAACATAGAAAATAGATACACAAGCGGTGAACATAGTTGTGTTCAATTGTCAATGGTCTCAGGCGAGTCTCGTTGATGCTGTTTTCTCAACGAAGTTTTTATATTTTTCCAGAATGGCGGTCTCAAGGGTATTTAAACTAACGCAGTTTTGCGTTCTTACTAAACTCATCAGGCACAACAAGCACCAAAATTTACCCAGAATACAATGGCCACGTGTGAGCAACAATATAGATTATAGAGATAACAGATTTGTTTATGGTCACATGACCCAGCCCCTTTAAGATCTCATTGTCCTATTTTCATGCATTTTAACTTTTTATATGTTTCTCATTTCAAAGACCATTGACATTATCAGAAGAGCTAACAGATTTTGCTCACAAGATAAATTTTCATGGAGAAGAAGGAAGTGAAATGTTCAAGAATGGAAATGATGAAATTGAAGATGATGAAGCTGGTGCCAACGGAGATCAAGTGAAAACTGAAAAATGGCCATGGGAATCTGTTAGAAGCAAGCTGAGGTACTGTACTGAAGCCTTTTTCAGTCTTTTTCAAGTAGAATATAATGCAGAAACTATTTTATTGCAAGAAATGTACAGTATGGTACGGTACAAGTAATGTGTACATCATGAATCACAAAGCTTTTCTTGGCAGCATCAACCAAAATGTGTTGAATATAAACAGTACAGTACATATTTCCCAAGTGTCTTTTGAAAATGATCCTTTTGCATTGACTCTCAATACAAGCAAATACAGGAATATACCTTAGTCCTTTCAAATTTCGCCTGCCTTCAATTTTGGCTCCCTTGGCAGAAGTTTCGTGGGAGTTTCGTTCCCTTTAATTTTCGCCCCCCCTGGTTTTGGATTAATATGACGTAATTTGGATGGGTATGGCCCCGAGGAAGAGAACACGGTGGATTTAGAACAACAAAATCACCCCTTAGACACAGGGGAGGACAATATTATTTTTATTGAAGAGTAATGCATGTCTTGTATTTTGTATTACAATCAAAACTAAAGTTCTTTTATAGAAAATAGATTTTTTCGCTTCCTTTAATTTTCGCACCCTCTAGTTTTCGCCCCCCAAAATATTTCCGCAATTCGCCCCCTTTAATTTTCGCCCCCCTCCCCCGAGGCGAAAATTAAAGGCAGGCGAAATTTGAAGGGACTAAGGTATGTGATTTCATCTTCATAGTATTCAATCAAGATAAATAACAAATTTCCAAGGCAAGTCACGTTTGATAACTCCTAAGCACTCAATCTTATTATAAGGTGTCTCTCGCACAGAACAGGACGCTTGGGCATTTGATTTAACTCAAGAGTTATACAGGGGGTCCCAAAAAAATTGTGCCCCGTTTGTCTGAAGATTGCGACAAAACTGCAAAAGATTCTCGCCAAACTTTTGCATGATGGTGCTCTTCAGATTTTCAATTAAAGTTTGCCACCATCCCCGTAAAAATCCGTTGAGAAATGATGGAGCTATGACCTTCAGAAGACCAAATTTGCCTGATGATTGAATCCAGCAGTCGGCCATTTTGCCTTACTGTTGTTTTGCATTTTGCATCTTCACGTGAGGTGAGAATAATTTCTGCGAGGTCAGAAATAGTGGAAATCTCCGAGGATTATCGGAATTTTCACGAGAGCTATAACATTGGAGGCTGCTGTTTTATTTCATCCATGGAACTATTTATCGCTGCAAAATAAGACAAAATGGCCGACCGCTGGTTTCAGTGATCGGGCAAATTTGGTCTCCTGAAGGTCATAGCTCCATTATTTTTCAACGGATTTTCATAGGGATGGGGGCAAACTTTAATTGAACATCTGAAGAGCACCACCATGCAAAAGTTTTGCGAGAATCTTTTGCTGTTTTGTCGCAATTTTCAGACAAACGGGGCACAATTTTTTTGGGCCACCCTGTACAGTAAGAAATTAAAAACAAAAGTTACTGAATATTTTTATCACATAGTAATAAATGTGTTTTGTGATGCGATGCGATCGGATGCGATTAAATTAAGATCACCTAAATGTAGCTAAATGCAATTCAACCACCATACCAAGTCCATTTGTAAGTCTCCTGTTGCTGAATCCCGTTCCTCTATTCTTTTGTTTATATGTAGCTTTTCGTAACAGACCTCTTAGCTGTTCTATAAAAGAGCCTGGATCAAGTGTCATTCTGATACATTTTATACGCGACGTTCGATCGAGTGGCAACAGATCCCCTATCACTATTGTTGCACATTGGAAAATTCTACAAAACGTTGTAAAATATCGTTCGATTCTGATTCTTTTCAGAATAGCTAAAAGGCCTATTGTTTGTTTGGTTGTATTTTAGCTTTACGTTCTTCATGTGATGGCCCTGGGGTAGTCATATCTCTTGCTCCCCTTGGTATCGTTTCTGTAGTATTGTATCGTAGCTCGTTTGTAGTCTTAGGTAATTCGTAAATTGTAAATTGTTTACATTGAGATTATAAGAAAATAAATATAAAAAAACATGTGTAGGTGACATACCACTCGTGAAAAACTGTACTTTAGCATTGGTCAGTGTGACTCATTTTGTAAACAGGCAAACAAGGAGTTTTTCTCAAGTGGAATTAACATATCATCAACACTTGTGAATTCTATTCATTTCATTCAAATCCATCCAGCAATTTACAGTAGGTGCTATAATTCTTCAAGCATCTGAACTTTTTGACACATCCAGATTAAGATAGCTGTTCATAGATCAATGAACAGGCTAATCAAGAAAGATGTACCGGGGTGACCCAAACAAGTTTACGAGCTAGATTGCATATAGGTCCCTGAAAGCAAATGTTATGAACACAAACAAGGTATTAGCATGTAGCTGAAAGGCTTGGCTATCTTTTGACACGTTGCTTGGTCAGTTTAAGTTATGCCTAATGTCAAAAGAAACTGTTTCAAAAATATGGAAATTCATTTATTTCTGGGACCATTCTCTCGTTTTCCAGTCCATGTTTTGGAAGATGTGAAAAAAGCTGAACTCCAAATTTGCTTTTGAGTACGAAATTTGAATGAGGAACAGAGGTAAATCATTTTGCAAAAAGAAACTTCCCCAGACGACTTCAAATCCATTGCTACGTTGATTTTTCACAAATTGTTGGCTGTAAAATGATGGCGATTATTTCACTCAAAATTAAAAATCCAGGATTCGATTTTTTTTTTAATCTGGTTTTTCGGATGGTAACCATTGCTTGAAATTACTATGCAACATCTCAAAAGATAGCTAAGCCTTTCGACTAAACTGTGATACAAAGTGTTTGAAGTTTGAATGCCCTGCAGTAAGAGATCAGTTAGTCAAGTTCCATTAAAATGTTTTGTATATAATTTTTAAAACTCTTTTAAAATACAATATTGTTCAATTTTCAAAAACATTATCTTCAAAATTGTTCTTATCAGAAATGCACTGTCAGAAGTTAGTGTTCTTCTTGATGTGCTTCAAGTGATGAAAGAGAAGAAATACCTTGTTTTGGAGCCAGTTTCACAAAATGCAGAGCCTCCCAAACAAGTCGTTCAAATGATGGGCAAGAGGAAGGTGTGTGGCAATTGAATAATAAGTAACCTTAATGACAGACGAGGTTCTTCAGTTGGAATTGAAACCATTTCCATTGATGTTGACCAGTGATCTCGTCCTACCACATTTTTCACCTGGTTTGCAAAATTACGTACTTGCTTATTGCTCTTAGATATTTCAACCCATGATGTTTTATCAAGTAAAATATAAACTAAATATACAATACAGGGTGTCCCAAAAAAATTGTTCGACGTTTGATTAAATATGAAAAAATAACGAAACAGTGAACGGGCTCCATTGTAAGAAAACCATATGGCTTAGGCCATAAATGAATTTTCGACGCCAGAAGCTAGCCAATCAGCTAAATATTCACGGAGTTACGAGCTTTTGAAGTTCAAGTTTGTGCAAAAGCAGACGTCCCTAAATTGCATATTTTTGGAGGTAGAATCTCGTTTATTCAAAGCAAATCAAATAGAATTCAAAAAGCACTGTCGATGAAATAGCATTCTCTAACATTGAATCAAGGTTATGGATGCTTACAGGAATCCTGTTGAGCACAATTTAGAATGGCCCGTCTCTCGTCGATTAAGTTTTTAATCCATGTTTTGGATACTTATGTTCTTAAGTAAATTTGGCAACGGTTGCAAGAATTAGATTACTTTTGAAGTCCTATTTGGTTTGCTCTGATATCAAGGAGAGGTAAAAAATTGGAAAATCTTCTTTAGCCTCGATTTTGGGTCGTCTTTTTGAAAAACCAGTCAATTAGGGGCGTCTGGTTTCAGCTTTCGCACAAACTTGAACTTCAAAAGCTTGTAACTCCGAGAATTTTTAGCAGATTCTGGCGTCAGAAAATCTTCAAAATCTTATGAACAGGGCTGTCGAACTATGAACCTCTATATTTCATCGTTGATTTTTAATATTTAATCAAACATCGAATAATTTCTCTGGGACACCCTGTACATTACAGGTCCCATCCATGATGAGAAAAGACATGCAGTCACCTAGTTCCCACTGCAGATGGGACCCATGTTTGTTTAATAACTGTGCTTATCACACACCGTTAAAGCTCTATTAAGGCTTGGCAAGGCTAAAATGCTGAAGGGTCTTGGTTAAAGATATCATCAGCTTGCAAGGCTCCCATACGAGGTCTTACGAAGAAAATCTTATTTAACAAATGCGTCAAGTGACCAATCTCGATGGAGAAAGGTTTATGATCTAACTAAGACCGTTGGCTGCACGGAAAAATTTAAGTCACGAAAATCGGGGGGCTAAATGCGATGTCACAGGCCGCCAAACTCCCCACGTTTTGTTTTACTCACCCAGTATACCGGGTGACCCAGAAAAATGTGACCCAACTCAATCTGTTACAGAAAATTAAGTAAGTGGCCGATTGAAATGCTTCAAACGTTGTTCTGTCGCTAAAAGGCTAGCCTATGCTATGAGTATTTTTCGCAATTTTTTTCGGCACGGTAAATTTCCAACATTAAGGATTTCGAGGTAAAGGGCATGCCTAAAATCCTCCAAAAGTCGTCAAAAACAGGGGATCGATTTACAGCCATTTCAAATCTTCAAAACAACGAGGAGTGTGTTTCATTTCATCTCGGGAATAGGTAGCCCTGTCGGAAGTCTTCAGAGCAAGTTTATAGTCCCTAGGTACTTGAAAATATTCTCAGGCAGAATGAAGCACGCTCCTTGTTGTTTTGAAGATCTGAAATGGGTTCATGGGTTTTTGACGACTTTTTGAGAATTTCAAGCCTGCCTTTTTCTTCAAAATCCTTAATTCGGGAACTTTCCCGTGCCCAAAAAATTGCGAAAAATATTCATAATGTAGATTGGTCTTTTAGCGACAGAACAACGTTTGAAATATTTCAATCTGCCACTTACATTTTTTTCTATAACAGATTGCGTTGGGTCACTTTTTTCTGGGTCACCCGGTATCTTATTGACTTTCTTTGTCAGAGTCTGGCCAAAGCAGCAGAAGTCATGAGACTGGGAGCTGAAAGAATGTCTCAAGGAAATGTTGAAGATAAATTTGAAAATATTACTGAACTGCCAGCACCAAAGACCGACTACTTTTCTGAATTGATGAAATTAAGAATGCGATGGAAAGTAAAGAAAAGTGGCAATGCTATTACCGGTGATTTGAGCTATAAATCAGGTAAGTGTTTTCTTTTACCAGTGATTATCACCAGCGATCTTAATGGCTCCCATGTGTGTTATATGCCAAATTATATTTTAGTAATTTCAAACCTTCCTATTAAAACCATTACTTCAAACACAGTTACCGTAAAACTCTATTAAGCCCCCCCCCTCTCTCTCTATTAAGTCTCTCCTACTTATATAAAATTCCAGAGGTTACCAAAGATTTTCCAGTTATTGAGCTAAATAAGTTCGCATGTTAATTTGGATATAGTTTGAGATAAAGCTGTGTCGAATTCATGTATTTAACTCGTAAAACTGTATGTTTAAACCGCAAAATGTAGTGTAAAAGGACTAAAAAGTCTTCAAAATTAAGTAAGCCCCCGGGGGCATAATAGAGCTTTTACGGTAAATATGTTCCATATTTTGTCTCAATATTCACCGCCCTTCGGCGGCCTCAATATTCTCTTTCTCACTGAAGAGGCCGCCGAAGGGCGGTGACAACATTGGGACAAAATATGAAACATGTACGTGTGTTTTAAATAATGCTTTTTAATGGGATGGTATGAAATTACCAAAATATAAATCAGGTAACTGTATCAGCGTATCTTCTTAATGATCTTCTTAATGTGTTTTCGCATAAGAAACTCTTGATAAGGAACGTGTACTAATATGGCCAAAAATTTAATAAACACTAGTACTACTGTATATTTTAGAAGCGCTAAGAAAGTTTCAAGAACTAATTTAAAGGACCTATATCGTTGAAGTCATATTCCTGGGTAATATTCACTGCAATTTATCTTTTTAAACCCAATAGCACCATGTCGACCCATTATAGTTGGGAAAGACCTTTTCACAATTTACGTCATTTCTTGTAAAATGCAACGTTTGCCTCGATATGATGTGGAGCTAAATCCCAAATTTGCGATTCCAAAACTTTCTACCAATATCAGCGAACCTTATGTCCTTTTCAATTGAAAACTTAAGTTAGCTGTGATTCTGCGTCACACCAGTTTAAGGTTATAGAGTCTCTGAAAATTGAAAAGGTAATTTCATTACTTTTCAGTCTTAGAATTACAAAGACTGCATCATTCATCCGTTAAAAAACTGACACATCACTATTCTTCTATATTTTACTTCTATAAGTATTGCACCATCGCTATGTAATTTCCTCCTCAGGCGTGGTAATGCTCGTTGTTGCTGTTTTGAAGCTAAAATCAAACGACTTTAGTGAACATTTTTACACTTAAATTTGCCTTCTAAATTAAATAACCAAACACTTGTTGAAATTGGTGAGTTTTCAACGATTTCACATCCACGCGAAGGCAAGACTTTACTGAATTGCTTGATATGATGTTGGATGATGCCTGAATCAAATGCTTTCCTTTGAGTTGAAATTGAATTCTCCCACTTGTAGCTGGATCAAGATTTTGGCATCCTGGCATGTTCGAGGTGAAGAAAACAGAGGACATCCCAGAAGAAGAACGAGATGAAAGTGGATGTCCTCTTACAGTGCGTGTGAGCTCAGATCTCGAAGGCTGCTCAAGGGTAAAAGTTCAAATAATTGATTCAACGGAAGAAGACATCGATATGGATGTAGATAATGCAGATTTTCCCGTTGCTAGTAAGTTTCCTTTTCATACCAGATGCGCCAAAATAAACTGTGCACTTTTGACAGGCCACGATAAATCGTATTCTGAACCGATTTTGAAGATTTACGGGCTAATCTTTAGCTAAGATCCTCGATTAGATGCCAGTATTTTTTGTACATTTTGTAGTCTTCTATTTATGGAGCTATACGCAAGTTTCTTGAAATTTCTATTTGGAAAACACTGAACACGGTCAAAAAACGTTGATCAAGTTTTCTAAAGACTCAACATGAATGGACAAAGAGAGAACGTTTTCGTGATGATTTGGGGATTTAGAAATTGATCATTTATGATCCAATACACGAGTGTTAGTTCTATGTTTGAAGGAATGTAAAAATACTTTTAATGATACAAATAAATGTATTTCCTTTTGAAGTTTCATTGAATTTATGCGTTGGTGCAGGTTGCATTTCTGTGTCAAGGGGGTTAAAAAGCGAACAGGAAAGCGTCGTAAGGCCAACAAGCCTATGGAGTCTTGTGAAATTTTTGATTTTTTGACGGCTCGGGGCGTCACTTTATTGCAACTACTACATAATTTCGCAACAGCCCAATCTTTGAAATAATGCTCGTGCAGAAGTTTACACTAATCAATTTCTAAATCCTCAAATCACCCTGAACACGCTTTCTCTTTATCCATTCATATCGAGTCTTTAGGGACCTGTCATAAAGTATCTACTACCGGGGGCGGAGGATGTGACTTTTTCCAAAAAAAAAATTTATATAAACAGAGATAGAAAAATTCCATGGCCCATTGTGAAGAAACAAAGATTTTTCGTGGCCCATGTCAACATTTCATGGTTTATTTTTGAGCGTGCTGATAGCATAAAGTTATTTAGACGTTTCATTTCTCTTGTATATTTAAAACTTTTGGTTAGATTTGTTCAAAAAAATTTCGTGGCCCATTCAAAAGCTGCAAATATTTTCTATGGCCCATTATAAAGCACTTAAAATTCTTTGGGGGTTCCAGCCTTTATCCTCTGCCCCCCGGTAGTAGATACTTTATGACAGGTCCCTTAGAAAATGTGATCGGCGTTTATTTATCGTTTTCAAAAACGAAAATTTTAAGAAATTCGCTTCTAGTTCTAAAACTGAGAACAAACAAATTAGCAACATTTCCTAGAATCTAATTCAGGCTTTCTGCTAAAGATGAAGTCATAAATCTTCAAAATCGGTCCAGTTTACGATTTATCGTAGCCTGCTAAACGTGCATAGTTTATTTTGGTGGACCCAGTAGTAGTCTTAATCAACAGCAGTGGTATTTTCCAGCAGAGTTGGAGGCAAACTTTAGCGTCGAAGGTTGACATTTCAACTCTCAGTGCACAATGTGTTTACCTTCAAGCTAACTATCGAGGATTATTTTTCAGATTATCTCTGATTGGTTCAAGTTAAATACTTATCACTAGGCCTGATCAAATCTGTTTCCTTTTTTGGAACACCCGGTAAAAATTTGCAACTGTTGGATAATGGGGGGGGGGGGAGAGCAAATTTTACGATGATCTTGTGTGATTTTGGGGTATGCCTCAACATAAAGGCACAATATCCCGAAAGATTTAAAACCTATTCTAGACTTTTTAATGTATATATTGATTTGGTCCTTTTCAAATATACGCAATAACGACAAATTTTCTAAATTGGTGATACAGTAGAATCCCGATATAGCGAAGCCTGGATTATATCATAATTATTATCATTATTATTATTGTTATCAATTTATTAAACGTTAGCAATTTACAATAACTACAAAAGCTAATTCAAGCCAACAAATTAAATACAGAAATATACATATGCAAGTAAAACTAGTCAATAAAATTACAAAGTTCAAAACAAATTACAAAGCTCATATTAAAAATGGCGTAATAATATAAAAAACCGAGTTGAGCAATAAACTGCCTGCAAAGTCTGCAGTTGCAGTCTTTACTGTTCCAATGTTTAATTTTAGGACAACGACTATAATGCCATAGTAAAATACTTTTCCAATAACTCAAACGACTTGGTGGAACCAGGCTTGTGAGATTCTCGTCCATGTTATTCCTTGCAGCTTCATCGATAAAGACTAGAAGTTCTAATAGTTCACCATGGCAAAGCAAGCTAAAACAAGCTCAGCACAATTTATTTTGCAAAGAGTTGTTTGCTCAGGTAACTGTCTTTCTCGCAGTTTTTAAAGAACAAGTCCAGGGTTGGTATGATCAAAGCTAGAAAATAAACTTACCAATTGCTGCGGCGAATTCTGAATATGGTTCCACATGTTGAGGTTTGTAACAGCTGTAAAGTTGTTAAACATCCTGGTGAAGGTGAAGGTGAAGTTGCGGTTTTTAGCGCCAAGCGCTGGGATCACAGAAGTAGCCAAGAGCTAATCGAGTCCGCGACCCCTTGTCATGACGCTCAAGTGGTGGGGCTCTACCGGGTATCGAACCCTGTCCGCCTGGCTGTTCTGTTTGCAAAGTCAGAGAATTATACCACTGCGCCACAAAACCTTCTTCAAGCTCAAATTCAAGTTCAAATTCTAATAGTTTAGGCCAAATCTGGTCGCTGTGTCGCCGAGGCTGGCAACGATGAAGAGCCTCGTTTTTTGTTGAAAGTGATGTCAGAAGACACGGATTCTTTGCGCTTTTATGACATCGTTATGCTCAGGTCGCTTATTTGAATACGCAATTTTCTAGAGAAAAGAGGAAAAATTTCAGGAAAACGTACGACACACCATTCATAACCGTATAATCTTGTATTTTATCATGAATCATACCAACCGCAGACATACCCTTGAACACTTTTTCAATGATTTGCCATGCCGCATTTTTCAAAGATGGGATGGGTATCCATTTTTGATAAATTTTTAAGGTGTGCCTTATCTAATCGATAGTGATCCCTGCGTGTGAGTTAAATTTTTGAAATGGTAATCCAGTCGTGGTTTTTTCTAAACATTTATCTACCGGGTGTCTCAAAAAAAGTGCCCCCTTTTGACTGGAAATAGGAACCAAACAATAAGATATCATTACTCCCCGAGTTCACAGCTAAATTTATCAATCTTCAACTTAGATGCCCATACTTTGCATTTAGGAATCGTCCACCAAACACCGGAGATACAAGTTCGCAAAGTCGGTTTCAGGTGCACTCCAATTTTTGACCTTGTGGACTCGTATCTCCGGTGTTTGGTGGTCGATTGCAAATTCAAGGTATGTGCATTTAAGTTGAAGACCAACAAATGTAGCTATGAATTTAAGAAGTCCCGACATTTTATCGTTTTGTTCCCTTGTTCAGTCAAAAGGGGGTACTTTTTATTGAGACACCCGGTATTTTGAATCTTTGAGTGATTCATATTTGGCTTCATGAAACATACGTTCATCGAAGGGTTTATTTTGATTGAGTCGCTGTCTGATCAAGACTTTTTGAGCTGTTTTGCTTTTTTTCGACCGAGATTGCCTGTGGGAATGGGATAGACTTAGGACGATGAGTCCCTAACATCCCTGCGGTAAACCTTGCTCAACTGTTGACCGAAGCGCCATCCTTACATCAAAGAACACAGGGAAACAAGGGACTCCAGGTCATAAGTCTAGGAATGGGACTTGAACTATACCATCGTCAAGGGAGCATAGGTTCCAAATCTTTAACTCGGCGTAAAAAGGTCGATGTAAAATTTGATGACCTATTTCTTCTGGTTGAATGGCTAGAAACAACTTTAGATACTTATCTATAATTCTACCGTTGGACTTTCCAGAAATTTTGAACATTTTTCGAAATTTCAGCGTATCTTACATTTGAAGTCATTTGAGGATGTGACGTCATAAAATTTCTAAATCATAAACCAGACGAGTGACAGACTTTTGCTTGATACCAAATTGTAGACATTCGTAAACTATGACCTTCTTCGAAATTACTTCATATTGCGTCAACCAGTTTAGAAATTACGATGGTTTTAAGTTTTTTAAAACTTTTTCTTGAATTCTTGAAAAAGAAGAAAAACACCTCTTTTTTTGACAATATCAAAGATTTCAGAAAAATCCAACGGTAGAATTATAGAGAAATAGCTAAAGTTCCTTTGAAGTCATTCAGTTCAAAGCAATGGGTCACTCAATTTTACACAAACCTTTTTAAAGATTTGGAACCTATGCTCGTCAAGGGTACATGAATTTACTCTAATCAAGTCACTAGCTATTGAGCTATTACCGACCGAGTACACATAACTTTAGTACGTAGCTGTGGTACCTATTATTCGTAGCAGACAATGACAAAATATTGGCTGCTGTGGTCACATTACTGTTTTTTCCCGTTATGATGTGAATTGCCTCACTTTGTTGCAATTTAATTTTTTCGCCAGAAAATACGGCAATATAACGGTACAATGACACCTGGTCATACGGTGATGTAATGTATCATGTGACAACAGTGCAAGGCTGCAATTGGTTATTTTCTCAACGCTAAAAATAACTTGGGACCTTGTTTTGCCCGTTGTTTTGCATCAAATAGTTTTCTTATGGAATCAGAGTCAAAGCACTGTAACAGCGTTGTATGTGGTATGTAAACACGAAATGCGGTCACATATCACAGCGTAATTAGCCCGTTTTTTTGAAGAGATACAACGAAGTAAAATGCCATGTGTGACCGCAGCCCTTGCATATTACTTAGATGTTTGCTCGGAACACATTTCGCAGCAATATTGTTTATGTTGAAAGCAACGTCTTTCATTGCCAAAAGCATTGCATTGAGGAAATATGCAGCAAACAATTCCGTTTTTCAACTCACTAGTAAAATGTCTACAATAAATGTTATTTGGTGATTGTTTCCTTTTGTTTGACGTAATACAGATCTCAAGAGAGGCATTCCACTCAACTCACCTGCAGTCAGTTCAAGTGACAGGCAACACCATTCGCTTTCAGGTAGGTTAATTGTTTGCGTCCTTATCGATAGTGCTTTGGGGTATTCGACAGATATACAGCTATGGGCCCGGTTGTTCAAAACTGGTATTAGGCTAATACCGGATTGGGAGTATGCGAATGACTACAAAAGTTATGCCTTTAATCCAAGATTAGCGCTAATCGTTGTTTGAACAACCCGGCCCTGGTCATTGCTGTAAGGTAGATCCTGACCCAGCCATGATAGCCACAGTCCTGATAAAATATGGATCATCCCTTAATCTCCTTGCAGGTGCATTTTTTATTCGATTGCACAGGCTCTTTGATAATGTCACGGGCGGTAGGAAACTGTGAATCAAACATTAGATTTGGGTATGATACATCGGTCTCTTCCTATTGTAGTTTATTATTTCGTTTGTGATCGATTAGTTTTGTTTGTTTCTGCGCCTAGTTCTCCTGCGAAGGCGCCATTTCAATCCCCGCGCGTGGCGGAGTGACATGACCCAGTTAGAATTGCGGGGGTCAAGTCAGTTTTGCCACGCACAAGGATTAAAAATGGCACTTGATTTATGAAGAACCGAGTTGTAAATTACCAAGAGCCCAATGTGTCATACGTAAATCTATTAATTTTTATTAAGAGATTCCCGCATAACCCTTGATAATATTAAAGTAGATTACATAATTCTCAATCAATTTTCATTTCCTCGCAGTTGTTTCAAGATGCATTGGCGGAGATTACGTATGAAAAAGGAATTAAAGATGGAAGTGCAAATTATGAAACTTTGGTGAGTGCTTAGTTTACTTCAGTATGATTTGAATTCGCGTACTTACGTCGGATAGATATGATATTTCACATGCTCGATATAAAGTTAAAAGACTTCATTCATTCATTCATTCTTTCTCATTCATTCATTCGTTCATTCATTCATTCATTCATTCATTCATTCCTTCATTCATTCATTTACATTGGTGTGTTGGTATTTACATAATTTTAAAGGAACAAAGCTAATCTACACCAACTATTCGCACTAAACCACAAGTATTACATGCTAATTTACAATCAGAGGAATTCCGTGCCTATTTACAAATTGTACAAAGGCAACTGGTTCCATCCCAAGTTTTAATTTCCTTCCTTTTTGAAAGCTGCAACAAACGCTATATACTTTGCATCATCGTTTAGGGTATTCCACAGCATATCTCCCCTAAATCTGAGGGAGTTTAGCCCATATTTTATTGTGTGAGACCTCTGTGGAATTTGGCATAAAACTTGTTTTCGTAAGTTGTAAGTTATAGATCTTGTTTGGAAATTCTCCCAGAGGTATGACGAGATTCAGTGATGGTCAAATGAAAGCTGGGAATATTTAACCATGTTTTTGGATGTAATTTTGTTGATATTGAGAGGATGAGAGAATACGGGAACACGGGAGCACCGCTCCCATGAAACTGTTTTTAGATGTTAGGCCATATGAAATTATTTGTCATGCTTAAAACTCTATTGTATCGCTCATAGAACTATTTTCAAAGACGTAAAAACCAAACAGATCAATAGATTTTTACATTGTTTCTTTGCAACAACAAATATCATCGTTCAGTTCCTGATATTTGCTATGATCATGGGTATTGTGGACACGATTTTCATTGATCGTGTCCACAATACCTCTGGCGTAAATGTTCCTAAATGAATAAATGTAGCTCGTTACCTTGCTTCCCTTCATTTCATTAGAATATCTGCTTTCTTGCTTTGCCAGTCCATCCTTACTTGCTTTCGGTGGTTTGTGATGGCCTAAGGTTTGAACAGTACCGCGCTCGACACTGCCTTCGAAGGCCATAACTTTCAGAGGGCGGTACTGTTCAAACCTTAGGCCATCAGAAACCGCCGATAACAAGCAAGGATGGACTATCAAAGCAAGAAAGCAACTATACTAATGAAATGAAGACAAGCAATGTAACGAGCTACATTTATTCATTTACATACATTTGGGCTTAGGCCATGTATTGCAGACACAATCGACACAAATCGTGTCCACAATACCCAGGGTAGGATTTGTTGTCCAGTAAAGTTACCTGCGTTTTGAGAAACTTTAATGCGGGAAATTTTACGCTTGAAATGCGCACTTCAAGGAAATGCAGCTTTTTCTTGCCCACTGTTGAATTCCAATCATTTCGATGAATACTAAATGAAATGACACGCATTTTTGTTTTTGATTGTAGAAAGTTATCACAACTTTGAACAACTGTTGTTATTTTCATATAGCAAATTTTGAGCCCAATCAGTCATAGTTTTCTATATAGCAAAAGACTGGATTTCTACAAGTGAAGTAGGTAGTCTAAGTTAGCAACCTAGCTATGCGGTGCATTATATATAGATATTATTCAATGCATGAAAAGCATACCCCGTAAAATAACTAGCGTTTCACTCAGTAGATGTAATAATGGATGCTCCAAGACAATTCAGGCATTTAATTGTCGCAGTACCGAGAGTACTGGATGGACTGGGATGAATCAAATTATGTCTGATTGCCGAAGTACCAAGGTAGGTTTGCGATTTGTAACCCAAATTTCAGAAAAATACTTGATTGCGATATGCCCGAGATAGGGCCTAAAACATTTGATTAATTCACGAGGAAACTCCTCACAGCACCATACGGAAATACATTTTAAGTCCATCAAGAGCTTATAAATATAACGGTAGAAGTTTATCATAACTAAAAAAAGTATCTCTTTAGATATCAGGGAAAGGTGATGTGTTAGAGTACAGACTACAGCAAATGCTTCATGGACAGCACTTGGCACATTTAGATACACCAACACCACAACCTGCAACTGCACCTTGGACAACCAGAGACCAACACATTGGGAATCTGCAAGACTTTTTAACCAAGAAAAGTGCAGGATTTAAACATGGGTAAGTATGCTGAGATATCACTCTGTTGAAAGGCAGTGAATGGTTTTCATCCAAATAAAATTGGTAAAAAGAGGCTCTGAAAGGCCCAAAAAAATTAATTGACTGATTTGCCAAACAAAATGTTCGCATTCGCATTTGATTTTTGCAGTTTTTTAAATGGTGATATCACAAAGAATTTTCGTATTTTTTTCAAAATGAAAGTTGCTGTTTGGGCATTAATCCTTGTACTTCACTAAGGAACAAACCAAACATTCATATCTTCTACGATTGCTCGGATATAAGTGGATTTTTAACGGTCACTTTTTGGTGGCTTGGGTGAAGCCACCAAACAAACTGCAGAGAACAATGGATGAACAACGGATGAACAATGGATAATCCCCGACACGTGCAAGTTTACGGATTTGTTTACTGTTTGACGACGGAGCTCCTTTAAGTTAACCTTTGTCCGATAGAGTGACATCTTATTTTGAATATCGGCGACATATTTTTTTATTCCACAGCCTGCCAAACGTGTAAACTTTTTTACTCACCCAGTATTTGTTTTCATACTGAAACCTTTCTGGGCCCGGTTGTTCAAAACTGGTATGAGGCTACTACCGGATTAGGAATATGCAAATGACTACAGAATCATGCCTTTATCCAAGATTAACGCTAATCGTGGTTTGAACAACCCGGCCCAGGTCTTTATGAACCACGTAACTGGAGTTAAATTCCATATTTTGTCCACAACTTCTCCCACACTTCAGCTCCATTTCAGCAAAGCGGAGAAGATTCCCTCATATTCCCCATCTTCCGGAAAAGTAGCGCGCCGTCCCAGACATCTTTGAGAAGGTCTATTTCAGGTGGAAATAATTCACCTGAAAGTTTGAAAGAAATCTTGAAATTCAAGTCGAAGCTTTGATAAGATGATTAAATTAACAAGGGCAGATTTCGTAATACAATAGCAACAGTTGCATTTGATTGACACCTCAATTCAAAGCGATTAGCGATTGCAGACAAAGGAAATTCTCTCAACCAGAAATTCAAAACAACCAAAGCCTCAAAAGTTTCCCCGAAACTAGCAGGCAAACTCTCGCCTTGTGCAAGCGACAGGTGGTATTTAAGAAAAGTTACGTTCTTATAACGAAAGAAGAAGGGTAAATATAAATTTCTGTCTGGCGGATTTTTTCTATTTGATTCAGAAGCCGAGCAAACGGCATTGTAATTCTCGCGTAGTTAGGGCATAAATGAAACGATTAGAAAACAGTTCCTGAATCAAATAAACAAAATCCGCCACATAGAACTTTAGATTTATCCTTCTTCTTTCGTTATAAGCACATAACTTCTCTTAAAATCTACCTTTTGCTTGCACAAGGCGAGAGTCTGCCCTACTGGTTTCGAGGAAACTTTTGCGGCTTTGTTTGTTTTGAATTACTGGTTGAGAGAATTTCCTTTGTTTGCAGTCGCTAATCGCTTTTGATGAAATTAAAATTTTACAACTTATTTACAAAGGACATAGGTAATGCTGCACAATTTCTGAAACATCATAGACGGTTACGGCCATGGTAGCAAAACTGGAAGTAAATCAACGTATTACCAAACGTAGGTTGGGGCAATATTGCGACGATTTTGAAAAAATGACATGATCGTGGACAGGTTTTGAAGCATTTCTTTTCTGCCACTGTAAATTGTGTTTGTACAAACAATCTAACCAGTCTCTTATTTTTCAGCGTACCGTTGCTGTTAGATAGCTTCAGTGATGAATTGAAGCACATTGTTTTGCGGAAAAGGTATGTTATTTGATTCTGATGCAATGAAACCTAAGATTACCTTAGATTTTTCATTTATTTATTTCATTATATGGACAGAGCAGAAACCGCGTAAAATGACGTCATCGAGCAATCAGATGTTGGAATTTTTTTGGATATGTAAGCTTTTTGAAATGATAAATCAAGATTTTAAGGTCCAAGCATGAGCTAGGATACATACGGATTGGGTGATTTGAATGGCCTAAGTAAGCTACTCTCACTCATCGTATCGTGTTTATTCAGTTTGCAGCGTAGTATATTCAGTTTGCAATGAACATTTAATGACAACTTACTTGTCTTCTTCTTTGTCATTTCCTAATGTCGTAATTACTGTATTCTCCAAGCCAAATACGGACAGCACCGAAGCAAGCTTTCTCCTCTTGTGCCATCTTTTCTGTATTTGGCTTGGAGAATACAGTAATTGCAACGTTAGGAAATGACAAAGAAGAGGACAAGTAAGTTGTCATTAAATGTTCATTGCAAACTTAATATACTACGCTGCAAACTGAATAAACACGATACGATGAGTGAGAGTAGCTTCCTTAGGCCATTCAAATCACCCAATCTGTATGTATCCTATTGCTCATGGTCCGAGGAAGAAAATATCAAGTATTGCCTAATTTCGGGATCTGTTGCAGGGAGCTAAGGGGGGCACAAACTTACAAATCTTCGCGCATGCGCACGCAGTTTCTGCTCAGTCATACCATAAAAGCTATGTTATGCTCCCTCTCTATTAAGCCCCCCCCCCCACTTGTATCAAGTTCCACAGGTTACCAAAGATTTTCCATTTACTGAGCTAAAATAAGTTTGTATGTTGATTTTGATATGGTTTGAGATAAAACAATGTCGAATCCTTGTATTTAACTCGTAAAATTGTATGTTTAAACCGCAAAAATGTGGTGTAAAAGAACTAGAAAATGTTCAAAGGTAATTGAGCCTCCCAGGGGCTTAATAGAGCTTTTACGGTAATTATGCTCTATGAGGCTTGCTTTCCAGCAAATGTTTTGCAAGGGATCTTAAATCTCACATAATAAAGATTCAGAAAATCATTATACATCTTGTACATCCTTGTACCATAATCCTTGCATCATACTTTCGTTCTACTCTTTTTTATTCCTGCATTCTTCAGCAGTGGCGGACACTTTGCCAAATATTGGGGGGGCGAAGCTATTGTTTCCGCGAAAAAGCATTGTTTGTTTCTATTGTTTTCAAACAAAAGATCTTTGTTCTAGCCAACATTGGGGGGGGGGGCGATCGCACCCCCTCGTCCCCCCCCCAGGTGTCCGCCACTGTCTTCAGCTTTGTTTACAATATAACAGACCTAAATCTAACCGGTTCAATTTCGTAGGAAAATAAAATCAAAAAGCAAATAGTTTCCCGGGTATTGCTCATAATCAAATTTTATAGAGAACTTCATGCGTTACGAATTTCAGATTGGCGCACAAAACTGTCTCAATTGAAATACCCCCCCCCCCCCCGCGATTTTTCATCTTCTTTGATGCAAAATTTGGACCTCCTTTTAGCTATCCTTAAAAAAGAATTGGAGTCAAACTATATTTGATAGAATTGGAAGCAAAGACATTTGACAAAGAACAAAGAAATTTTCGAATTTGCACAAGAGTGATGGAAGCTGTAACGCCACTCAATTGAACCCTTTCGCATACAAATGTAAACAGTATGACTGGGTGCGAGCTCTTTTGTAGACAAGCCAAAAGGTCTGTTTTATTTGTGTCTTCTTGAAATGTAATGGTTCAGAGTTGTTTTGTATGGCCATATTTTCTGTGGTATCGTTTTCATTTGTTATTGTAGGCTCTATGTAGACTCATTACAAAAGTTCCTCTAACTTTCACTTTTGTTGTTGTTGATATCGCCTCAGCTGTAGCGACAAGTCTGCAAGGGGAGCGAAACAAGAGACGTTATTGGAATGAGTCTAAGTTCTATGGAGATGTGGTTCCATGTAAATTGTTATACAGATGTGAACAAAATTAATTTATAATTTTACTTTACGATTTATAGGACAAGTCAGCTGTTTGACCGTATGTCGCTGGAGTACCCTGATCCTTCAATCGCAACAGAATGGAGTGCTAATGCTGGACCCAAGACAGCTTATGCAAACATCCACATCTTCTCAAAGCGAAAAATTTTTTGCTACAGGTAAGGAAAATAGCAACTATTTTATCACCAATAGATCTTTTAGATATTCTACAAAAAAGCCTGGATGGAGCGTTATTTCTATACATTTTTATACGCGACGCTCGATCGAGTGGCGTTAGAGTATCTATGACTATTGTGCACATTCGAAAATTCTACAGAATGTAGCAAAATGTTGTTCGATCCTGATTCTTTTCAGAGTAGCTAAAAGGTCTATTTATTTTAAAACAGGCAGAACTTCATGCTAACTGTGAGAAAGATTTTTATGGATAGATTAAAGACCCTTCACTAACCATGATCCTTTGTGGTGCCAAAGTCGATTTTCGTATTTTCTGACAGTCATTTTTGGAAAACGTTCTTGTCTTGCTTTTCTTTTAGCCATTATTTTTTTTCAAAAATATTCTTACTAAACATACTAAAAATGTTCTTAGTTAAAACTGAGAATATTTTTTCTGGAAATGTTAATGCATCTATTAATTGAATCACAAAAAAAAATTGCGAACAACGCCAATGAAAAGAATAGAACAGAACAGAACGAACAGGGCAAAGGTACACCCGAGGTGGGATAAGATTCACGGAATCAGCCACTTGCAAAGAAGCACCGACAATAAAATTGAAGAAGCGAAGCTCGTAGAACGATGGATGAAAGACAATCTGACGTCAAGTGACATAGCACAAACATACAACACCATGATACGAGAACCGACCTCTACGACAACGACTCAACTGAAAACAACGAGAACGAGGCTAACAACAGCAACAACAAACGACAAGAACATTTTTACCTTATAAGGACAAAATTATTCTTGAAACTAATTAACCTTATATGGACAGACAATATACTATAAATAGAGGTAGATACTCTGAATAAATCAGTTGCTCTGAAGATGCCCTAGTGGGCGAAACTAGTCAGCACTGAAATAAAAAATAAAGCGCAAAAGACCAAATTGATGCCTGTTTTCTTCGGATGGTTAGGCCCTCTTCAACGGTACACTTTATATTTTTTTATTAATTGAATCACAGTATATACCCATATATACCCATAATATACCCATATATACCCATAACGTAACTTTAGAATCAGTCTAGCTTTGTAAGTCTCACTCTGATGAAGACACAAGAGGCCTCAGTGTGCTAGACATCTTGTCTCTTTTGTGTCCGACCTTCTTGTATACAGTTAGGATATTTATTTGTTTATCGAGTTTGGTGAAGGTGAAGGTGAAGGTGAAGGTGAAGGTGAAGGTGAAGGTGAAGTTGCAGTTTTTAGCACCAAGGGCTGGGATCACAAAAGCTGAATAAGCCTAATCGAGTCCGCGACCCCTTGTCATGACGCTCAAGTGATGGGGCTCTACCTGGGATCGAACCCTGTCCGCATGACTGTTCTGTTCTGGCTGTAATTTCAGAGGATTGCACCACTGTGCCACTACACCTTGACACAGTTTGTAAGCTGAAGGGATTATGTGTTTAGATAAGTTTAGGTAATCCAAAATAAAAATGAATAAAAGAAAGGGTATTAAGAAGCCATGTTTTGGGCAAAAAGCAACTAAGATTGTCTGATGATACAAACCAAAGATAAAATTAGTTATAGCAATTTAGCTTGTTAATATTGGTCGTTTCTTTTCAAATTTTGTCTGCAATTTAGGGATATAGCTATTTTGGTGAAAAGGTATCGTTTTTATGAGAACTTTCTGCGTCCTACGAACGACAATTACTTAAATACTCTCCTCTTCAAATACAAAATGGATTGCAGCGGTTTCTCACTTTGTGTTCTAACACAATGCATGCCTTGTTTGATTTTTTGGAGAGGAACGTCACGTTTGTCATGGTTTAGAAGTCGCACGGGCCTGAATATGATCTAATCGAAGGGCTATTGTAGCGATCTTGTCAAACACGATTTTACTACCATGGCTTGCAATTGTTCAACAGAAAGGCTCAAATTGACCCCATAAATTTTTATATCTGCGTTAGCCCCTCTCCTATGCAATGAAGTTTAAAGAGATCAATTTGCAAGGTAAATTGCAGCATTTGCTAATGCCCAAGCTTGTTTTTTTTCAGCCATTAATCTTTCATAAGATTAAGTTTGTTTGTTCATTAGATATATTAACTCTGGTATGTTATATTTTATTTTCCAGGACTTCATTTCATTTGAAAGTTGGTGTGGATAAATTCAAAGCGATTGACTCCGATGGGACTGTTGTTGAATTGCCTGGTTTGCTTGCGGATTTGGAAAATTATGTCACAATGCAGGTATTTTTGCTAGATTTGAAGTTATCACGTCATCAGTTACTAAAGCGTGAACCAGCGTAGTAACAGCGTAAGCTATCATATTATAGACTTTCCTAAACTAAGACTTTCTCTTGAAAATTCTGTTGGTTTTTCCCAAAAGCTTAAGAATTTGTGACGATTTAAAGTTCGACAAAGCTTTTGATTAATTGCTTTCATACTCCCTTTCGTAGAACGAAAAAATGCTGTCATATTGAAAAAGAAAATGAAAAAATATGCACTCTGAAACCATTGAAAATTACCTAAAGTTGCTTTCACGCCAAAGAAAAATGTGATAGATCACAATATCAACCTCTGCAGTATGGTCGGAGCACGGTTATTGGTATCCCTGAATTAATCTGTACCTTTATTTGCTATCTACAGATTTCGACTCATTTCGCAAGAGTTGCCCTTGGCGTTCTTGAAGATTTCCAGTGGACCATATTGCAACATCCAACTAATGTTGGGATGAACGAATCTGGTCTGTGTCAGCTTCTGAAAGCACGGAACTCTCGTCAAGACTGGTGAGTGTATTGCTTTCTTGGATTAAATTTTAAACAGCTGATGCAATTATTTTATTGTTTTAGGTCTGACTAAGGGTGTTAGGACACGGACGTTTTGATTACATATTCATTTGCCTTGTTTTGATCCTTGTCTTGTTTTCTTCTCTTTTTCGTCTTCAACTGATGTGTGCAACTGAACATGGGTTTAGGCCCAAACGCATCGAGTTATTTGAATATATCTCCCTTGTATTCCTGTGTCTCAGTGCGCCTTCGCAGTCTCACTGACAATTAACCTTTTAGCTATCCTGCAAAAGATCCTAGGTCAAGCGTTTATACATTTTTTTACGTGAGGCTCGATCGAGTGGCATTAGAGCTTCTATCAGAGGATAGGTTTAAAATCTTTAAAAATGCAGGTGTAAAATTCAGTGACCTATTTTTTTTAACTGAATGACTTCAAAGAAACTTTTGCTATTTCTCTGTAATAATATTTCTACCGTTGGACTTTCGGAAACCCTCAATATTTTCAGAATTGGAGTGTTTTTTCTTCTTCTTCAAGAATTCAAGGAACATTTTCAATGAAACCTAAAATAATCGTAATTTCTAGAGTGTTTCACGCAATATGAAATAATTTTGAAAAAGCCATAGTTTAGGAATGCCTACAATATGGTATCAAGCAAAAATCTGTCACTCATCTGGTTTATGATTTAGAAATTTGATGACGTCACATCCTCACATGAGTTGAAATGTAAGATGCGCTGTAATTTCGAAAAATATGTCAAATTTCTGGAAAGTCCCACGGTAGAATTATAGATAAGTATCTTAAGTTTCTTTCAAGCCATTCAATCAGAAGAAATAGGCCATTGAATTTTACACCCACCTTTTTACGTCGAGTTAAAGATTTGGAACCTATGCTTTCTATCACTATTGTGCGCATTCGAAAATTCTACAAAATGTAGCAAAATATCGTTCGATTGTGATTCTTTTCAGAATAGCTAAAAGGTCCATTGCTACCTACCCTTTCCCTGCTCATTATCGCGACGTAGAATATAAGAATGGTTTTGTGCAATTTATCCGAAATGTCCTGCAGAAACCAATAGAGATTGTTGGCAAATCTACCCCAAAAGCAAGATGGCGTCGTGTTTTGATTGCTGTTGTGACGTCATGCCGGCTACTTGAATAGACCTTTTAGCTATTCTAAAACAAGAGTCGGGATCGAATGATATTTATGATTTTTATACATTTTTATACGTAAGGTTCAAATGAGTGACGTTACAGCTTCTGTGGCTCTTGTGCGCATTTGAAAATTCTCCATAATGTATGAAAATATCGTTCGATTCAGATTCTCTTTTAGAATAGCTAAAAAGGAACAAGGGCAGATTTTGTAATACAATAGCAACAGTTGTGTTTGACTGACACCTCAATTCAAAGCGATTAGCGACTGTAGGCAAAGGAAATTCTCTCAACTAGTAATCAAAAACAAACAAAGCCGCAAAAGTTTCCCCGAAACTAGTAGGGCCAAATCTCGCCTTGTGCAAGCGAAAGGTGGTTCTTAAGAGAATTTATGTGCTTCTAACACAAGTAGAAGGGTAAATCTAAAGTTCTGTCTGGCGGATTTTGTTTATTTGATTCAGAAGCCGAGCAGAAGGCACTGTAATTCTAGCGTATTTAGGGCATAAATGAAACGACTACAAAACAGCTCCTGGATCAAATAAACAAAATCCGTCAGACAGAACTTTAGATTTACCCTTCTACTTTCGTTGCAAGCATGTAGCTTCTCTTAAAAACCACCTTTCGCTTGCACAAGGCGAGAGTTTGCCCTACTAGTTTCGGAGAAACTTTTGCGGCTTTCTTTGTTTTGAATTACTGGTTGAGAGAATTTCCTTTGCCTGCAACCGCGAATCGCTTTAAATTGAGGTGTCAATCAAACGCAACTATTGCTATTGTATTACAAAATCTGCCCTTGTTGCTAAAAGGCCTATTTATTTGTTTTTCCTTTCAGTTGGCTGACATTGTCAATATCTGAAAACCATTCTTTCCGCGTCTCTGTGCAACATTCGTTAGCTGCTGACGAAGAAACTGGCTTGACTTTCATACTTGATAGGAAATGGGCAAAGATAGAGGGGAAGCGTGAAGAAACTAACTGGAATTCAATACATGGCAGAACTTTTGTAGAGAAATTTTATGGTTTTGTAGCATCGCATTCGTAGCTTTCGTCGAGTTGAGTAAAGGTAATGTATTCTATCTGACAGCACACTCTATCTTCGTTCCGATGATATTAATTTTTGTGGCCAATTGAATCATTTATTTTTTAATTGATATTCTAGTAAGTATTACCGAATTCATGTACAGCATGTTGTGAGAGCAAAGTTAGCACCTGTTTTCCCTTAAGAACTTGCGAAACAGATTTTGTTACAACATTTCAGATCATTTCATGAAGGTGTTGTGGCGCAGTGGTGTCATCCTCTGACTTTGCAGCCAGAACAGTCAGGTGGAGTGGGTTCGATACCCGGTAGGACTCCACCACTTGAGCGTCATGACAGGGATCGCGGACTCGATTAGGTCTGCTCTATTTCTGCGATCCCAGTGCTTGGCGCTAAAAAACGCAACTTCACCTCACCAGACCGAGAAGCACTTGAGCACTTGATTAAAAACTACGATTTTGGTTGCAGCTGTAGACTATGTAAATTGTATGTTGGTAATTTAGGGTTTTTATAGTTGTAGTTTTTTTTAATTGTATACTCTCTTTGTAATGTAGATTTAATTTATCATAAGGTTTCGGTTGGCGTTGATTAGCATGTTTGCTAGAAAAGAGCCAACCTTAAAGAAAGAAATTATGATTATTATTATTATTGAAGTGATGCCCAAGGTAGGAAAAAGACACAGTTATTCCATGGGTAGTTAGACACTGCTGGTGTGCTTCTATGGCGGAGCGCTGGATAATATGTATCTGCGGGGGAAATTTTTTGTAGTACTGCGGAGGAGATATCGAAAGAACGAAAATATTAAAAAATTTTCCCCGCAGATACATATTATCCAGCGCTCCTCCATAGAAGCACACCAGCAGTGTCTAACTACCCATGGTTATTCCAATGTCTTTATTAAGAATGATAAGCTCTCACAAAGATTGGTTTTCATCCATGGAAATGTCCGATTATTTTCCGCCATCTGAAATAGGCCATGCTCACAAAAACGTCAGTTAAGTAATAAATGATTCAACTAATATGCCCAACCTCGATCTCATTGGAAATATGATAGATTGTGCCAACCTCTTACCCAATGACAATGAAGGTTTTCCGTAAACTTCAACGCCTACATTGACCCTGGAGCCTGTTAGGCTATTCTGCAAATTGATTGGCTCTTTTCGAAACAAAAGAAGTTTCTCACCTTTGAAGCCCTGGCGTTCAGTCGAAATAAAGAACATTCGAATGGCCCTGGATACAATGAGTGGTGTTCGAACCATGGAATATACATTTCGAAAATGTCGAATATGGGATTCGAAAGGACCTGCTGTCTGCCAAATTATGCTAATTATTCCGATCAAAAATTGACAAAATTTGTCAAAGGGTATCTGTTAAGGTCTAGCCTCCTATTGAAAACAACAGATACCCTTGGAAACGAGGTTAAGATTGTGCTAGAGTTATTACCTGGAGTCTCTTGTTTCCCTATGCTTTGACTTGAATATGACGCTTCGGTTCCCCAACGCTTGTAAAAACGGAGTAGCTCCTGTATAGCCTCTACAAAAAACCTTCTAGCTGTTCTACTAAAGGTTTGATTGAGTGGCGTTGGAGCTTCTATCTTTATTGTATACATTCCAACATCTACAAATGTATCAAGATATCGTTCGATTCGGATTCTTTTTTCGAATATTAGCAAAAAGATCTGTTGGGCCTAAATCACCTGCTACTGTTTTCTCTATAAAACCACTGATCTTAAATCGCCACAAAAGCAGTTTTCCAGAATAGACCTTTTAGCTATTCTGGAAAGAATCAGAATCGAACGATATTTTGCTACATTTTGTAGAATTTTCGAACGTGCACAATAGTGAAAGAAGCTCTAACGCCACTCGATCGAACCTCGCGTATAAAAATGTATAAAAATAACGCTCGATCCAGGCTCTTTTGAAGAATAGCTAAAAGGTCTATTGCATGCTTTCTCCGAAAGAGCATTTAATGGGAGTGCACAATGGTATATAGGCCTCTCTTTAAATAGAACAAAGAAAACATTCAGAAATAGCATTGTATCTTTTGCTTATTAATTTTTTTGTCATCATCAAAACAATTAAAACACAAAAGTGATTACTCGTTACTGTACCATACAAAGCAGGAAAAGACACCAGGTCATCTGGTCCCTACTTTGGATGACACTTGCAATTATAATACCTTAAGAAACAACAAGGGTTTCAGTTTCAGTGTTTCATATATATTTAAATTCACCACATACAATTTATCAAATTAACTAAACTACGAGAATATAAGATAACATTACAGAAAATTAATACATAAGTACGAAGAATTAATACAATATACAAATACAGATTTGTACGGAGAGAATTATTTAAAGGAGGAGCTCTCTCAATAGGTAAACTAATCGAGGAGAGAGCCCCCCCCCTATCCTATGATGATTAAACGAGTGCGGTGGGATGTAATGAAACAAAGAAACGATAAAATGGGAATTTTGTAAGTATCAAAACAGCTTAGAATTATTGATCGACCATGCGTAGCAAGAAAATTTTCAGTTGCTTTTTAAAGGATATTTTCGATGGAGCATTTCGGATTTCCACGGGTAATGAATTCCAAAGTTTAGCACCAAGATATCGAATTGACTTTAGACCATAATGAAGACTGTTCATTCGAGATAAGTATAGATCACCTTGACTGGCCTGTCTAGTGGAATAATGATGAACAGATGAATTGAATAGGAAGAAGTTATGAAAGCAACAAGGTGAAGTTTTATTAACAGAGTCAAAGACAAAGGTTAAAAGTCTGAGTTCAAATATCTCAGAAAGTTTGAGAAGTTTAAGATCCTTAAAGATTGGAAGAGAGGGCGACAAGCGAGGCTGAAATGAGATAGCTCTGACTGCTTTTTTCTGTAATTTAAAAATTGGGTCAATGTATGATGCAAATGTTTGACCCCAAACAATAAGACCATACTGTAAGAAAGATAGAAACAAAGCATTGTACAAGCAAAGTAAAACATCTAACGGAAGTAAACTTCTAATTTTGAAAAAGATTCCACAAGTTCTGGCTAATTTTTTAGAAAGTTCACTGAGATGGTATTTCCAGCTTAG
Organism: Aurelia coerulea; assembly: GCA_039566865.1. Lineage (NCBI taxonomy): Eukaryota > Metazoa > Cnidaria > Scyphozoa > Semaeostomeae > Ulmaridae > Aurelia > Aurelia coerulea. The sequence goes on along the minus strand of CM076945.1, from coordinate 8,754,151 downwards.
ATGCTCATCTAAAAGGAGTCCTAAGAATTTAACAAACTTAACCCTTTTAATATGCTTTTTCCCTATTTTAATTATGGTGTCAGAAGGAATACTCCTAGAAGAAGAATGAAAAATAATATAGTTAGTCTTATCAATATTTAATGATAATTTATTAGCATCAAGCCATCTCTTTACGGATCTAAGTTCTTTGTTGACAATTTTAATTAAATTAGGTAAATCTTTGGATTCACAGTAGATGTTTGTATCATCAGCAAAAAGATAGAAGTTAAGATTCTTAGAAGCATTTGGTAAATCATTGATATAGATAAGAAAAAGTAATGGGCCCAGTACAGAACCTTGTGGTACACCACAAGTAATTGAAAGTAAACTGGAATTACTTCCATTCACAGAAACATATTGCTTTCTATCAGATAAATAGGATCTAAACCACTCAAGGGCACAACCACGCACACCATAGTGTTCCAGCTTTGATAACAAAATTTTATGATTAACAGTATCAAAAGCCTTTTGTAAATCAATGAAAATACCACAACCAAATCTTTTGTTGTCAAGTGTATTTCTAACAGCTTCTGTCAAACTTACTAGGGCATGGTCAATAGAGTGGTTTTCTTGAAATCCAAATTGTAAAGAATAAAGAACATTATGCACTTCAAGGAATCTATACAGTCGTCTGTACATCAACTTCTCAAATATCTTACTGAAAATGGGTAAAAGAGAAATTGGCCTATAATTAGATGGTAGCTCAGGATTCCCTTTTTTGAACAGAGTTATTACCTTAGCTATCTTAAGTTTATCAGGAAAAATACCAGACTGGAAAGACTGATTTACAAGGAGAGCAAGAAGTGGGGAAACTGAGGATCCAATAATTTTTAGTAATTTTATGGGTATACTGTTAGGTACAATGCAAGGTAGCTTTTGCATCCAAGTTTTAATTGGCTATTTGGTACCAAGTTACCCTGATAAAACTAACCAAGGTAGGGGAAGGGGTGCTGCTGTTTACATACTAAGTTTTTAAGTAAAACACTCTGCTGCATCAATAAAAGAACAATGTTTAGATCTTGGCTCCTCCTGATTTTCCGTGGGTCCGACTTTTCGGTGCGTGAGTGGCACATTTTGCATAAGTAACCCATTTTTCTTCAGTCTAATTACAGCATTGACCAGGGTAAAGTGGGGGCAATGTGGGTCTATGGGATAAAATGGGTCTACTGAGCTTTTTGCAAAAAATATCATTCCTCATTAAATGGAAGAAAGGTTTGCTATTTTCCTTGTAATTTCTACACAATAAGCTGCCTTTTTATATGAAACAATCGTCTCATAGTCATGTCCACTAGTTTTATGAAATAACTTTACTGAACGGCCTACTGTAGACTTATTACCTGGAGTCTCTCGTTTCCCTGTACTCTTTGACTTGATGATGGCGCTTCGGTCAACAGAGAGACTCATTCCCCTACGCTTGTAGAAACGGAATATCTCCGTACTGATTCTACTAATAGGATTATGTGGTGTTGGAACTTCTATCACTATTGTATACATTCTAATTTTCTACAAATACATCAAGTTATCGTTCAATAGACCTTTTCGCTATTCTACAAAGGAGCCTGGATCGAGCGTTATTTTTATACGCGAGGCTCGATAAAGTGGTGTTAAGAGCTTCTATCACTATTGTGCAAATTCGAAAATTCTACAAAGTGCACTTTGCAGAATTTTCGAATATGCACAATATTGATAGAATCTCTAACGCCACTCTATCGAACCTCGTGTATAAAAATAACGCTCAATCCAGGCTCTTTTGTAGAATAGCTAAAAGGTCTATTCGGATTCTTTTTGCGAATCTTACTTTACGACCTTAGTACTTACGACTAACTATCTGACAGACGAAGAATTCCATATAGAGCGTTCCTGTTTCATTGCAAATATTCATGAAGCTCAGAAGCCTCAACATATAGAAACCATGCACAAAGCATCGAGCTTTCAATGAATAGTCAATGCTGTAATTAGACTCACGCGAAATGGGTTACTTACGCAAAATGTGTCACTCACGCAGCGAAAAGTTGGACCCACGCAAAATTGGTTACCCACGCAAACAATTTCACCCATACATGATTACTCGCGCAAAATTAGTACCAAAATGGACCCACACCCCACTTACATATCTTCATGACCCACGCAAATTTACCCACGACTCATGACCCACAACCCACAAATTTTCCGACCCAAGCAACCCACGCAATATAGCACACGTATAAGAAACGATAAGTTAATCATGTTCAAAGTAAGATAAAAATGAATTAACGAACATCCAAGGAAATGTTTAGAACGTTGACAGCAGCCACGGCAGCACTTGGGTAATCAAAAGCTTTCACAAATGTATTTATTCAAATGAATTGAAAGAAACTATTGGAGGCTCTGTCGTCCTAAGAACATAGACAGTGCAATTCACAAATCAGAAATTAAAGGGAATCGACATAGTTAAAAGCCGGCCCGGGCCAGGTCCAAAATATATTCTATTATACTCGTTCACTTTGACGCATCCGGTCTCATTGTGTAGCTGAAGAAACAATAGATTTGTGGGCGTTTCTTCAGCCTATTTATAGCGGCTACGAGATATAGCTATGTCCATTCCCTTTAAACTTTCATAACTCAAAATACAACTACGTAGAATAATCATTCCTTATTGCTACTAAGTCCTCTTCCATTCTTAGTCACATAAACTACAACACACGATCCCTCCATTTTATAGAGTCGTCCACTTATTTAGCTTGTTCTATATATAGAGTTTCTCCAGTGACCACCACACCTTCTGCGAGAATAATCATGGCATACTTTAATACATTCTGAGACAGGAACTGCTGACCCATATTTATTGTAAGCTGTACCACAAAAACAATCATCCCCCTGCAGCCCAGCATATGGATCACCTCGACTTTTGCATTTTTTGATACACTGCTCGGCCATTCCTATTGCATCATACTGCGTCATACTTTCTCGGTGGGGTAAAGCACGATTGTGTCCATCTGGAAAGCATCCAACATATAATACACCTGGATTTGCTAAGGAGAAAAAGGATAGTTTTTGCTCATCCATGAACCTTGATACACGCTTTCAACAAAGAACATCCTACGTTAATCAACTCTGACCGCTAGGAGCAACGGTAGTGAAAAAATTGAGTAAAGAAATAGGATGTGAAACTGCTATTAAAGAGGGCAGCCCGTTTATGGAATGATGATGATGATGTTGATGTTGATGGTGATGGTGATGGTGATGATGATGATGATGATGATGATGATGATGATGATGATGATGATGATGATGATGATGATGATGATGATGATGATGATGATGATGATGATGATGATGATGATGATGATGATGATGATGATGATGATGATGATGATGATGATGATGATGATGATGATGATGATGATGATGATTTGAGTTACGCTGATGATTATCAATCATAGCATAGATTCCAAATCTTTAAACAGGTTGGTGTAAAATTCAATGACCTATTTCTTTGGACCGAATTGGCTTCAAAGAAACTTCAGCTGTTTTGCTACAATTCTACCGTGAGAATTTTCCAAAATCTTCGATATTTTCAGATTTAGAGTGCTTTTCTTCTTTTCGAGAACTCAAGAAATTTTTTTCAAAAAACTGAAAGCCATCATCATTTCGAAACTGTTTGACACAACATGAAATAATTTCCAAGAAAACCACAGTATACGAATGTCCACAACATGGTATCAAGCAAAAGTCTATCACTCTTCTGGTTTATGATTTAGAAATTTGATGACGTCACATCCTCAAATGAGTAAGAATATAAAATACGCTGTAATTTCGAAAAATATTCAAAATTTCTGAAAGTCCAACGGTAGAATTATAGGTAAGTAGCTAAAGTTTATTTTAAGCCATTCATTTAGAAGAAATAAGCCATAGAATTAGACCCCCATCTTTTACGCTGATTTAAAGATTTGGAACCTTTGCTAGAAATCATTATACTAACCCTTTTTCAAAGAGAGGAATATATTCCTTGAAATAGGTCAGTGTTGCTCTAAACGACGGCTTCTGTAATATTTGTAATTTTATCACCTCTTCAGACAAAGGCTGAATAAAAATAGGCTCTCTGCAATAGCTACGTTCCCGTAAATGATTGCATGAGAAGATAGCTTTAAACTTGGTCCACACAAGAGTAAATTTTCCTTACAACTACATCTTAGACTGCATTTACACTAAAACGGCACCATTTTGAAAACGGTTAAGAATATGATGGATATGATGGATTACGGTTAAGAATATGATGGATAAGACTCCCCTTCACACGAAAACTGCAAATTTTTTGCCGCCAATTTTGAAAATGGTACGTTTTTGAAAATGGAGTTGTAGCCGGCAAATTTTGAAAATGGAATCGTGTGAACACTGGAAAATTACGAACACGGAGCATTCAAAATGAAGCCATCGATTCTAATGGCGTAGGTAACTTCTTTTGGCCTTAAATTTCTTGTGGACTCCTGGAGATTGCAACGAGTTTTTGCTACCATTACGTTTTTCAGATTTTTCCAGCATGTCAGGCATGTTCCTTGCAGGGCCTTTTTAACATACTAGCTGGGTGAGCAATTTCCCCCTAGTTCCTTCTTCAGACCTATTGTTTTAGCTTTTCGAACAATAGGCATATTGTCCCTTTTAAACAAGGAAACAACAGATGGCCCCCCCCCCCAATCCTGGTCCCTTAGTAGAATTTTTATAGAAGCGTTAAAAATTCCTGATTAGAACGCAGTGCATCTTGGTAAAACCTGTCGCTATCTTTAGCGTAATCGTCTGTCATGGATTGATGTTAGTGCTCCCTGTGTATGGTGGCAAAGTATGGGGTTCTCTGGCATTTTTCTAGACTGATGATATGGTCGTAGTTATCGCTATTGAAATACTGCCGGACGCTCCTAACTACGACTCATAATCAAACGCCATTATTTTGAAATGACTATGACTGCCTCGTTTCGATAAGGGCCAAGGCAGAAAAGCATAAACATTTGTAGTAAGAGCGGTCTCGGTCTGGCGTAATAGTCTCGTTTTGGATAGCGATTACTGGGACTCATCGTAATCAGTCTAGCATTTTTCTTTGAATTGTTGCATTTTGAACATGCGTAGTTCACTTTTTCCCACATACAGGTCTTCGGCGATCGCTAGCGAAAGCTATGCAATTTAATTCAAATTTTTGATTGGAGGAGAAATCTCTCTGAAAGGAAAGCAGTGGAATCTGCACGCAGGCTTTGTTGGGGAGATGAAGTGTTGACCCTATTGTTTTGATACATTGTGTTTCAGCTTTGTTGTGAGCGAATCGACGTTGGGGCTCACGTTGTCATGCGCATCGCTGCTTTGTTTCTTCCCTTGTTCTCAACGGTCAAGCTAATTTGCATATTACATAAGTGAAGTAAATCATTGTTGCGCGTGCGATCTGGAGCCCTTTTTATGGGGGGTTCCTTGAGACTCACAACTGAGCCTGTTCGTATCCCCAACAAGGCTAGGTCAAATGATAAGCATGATAAATTGATATCTTTGCTTGGGGTCATTGAGGTCATTAGTAGTACCATCAATTAATTTTATTTTGTGGTTAATGAAACAATGAAACAGTTGATTTTGAAGCACGTTAGCTATGGATTTTAGACAAATGAAAACCTGTGTGGGTTTGAGAGAATGGAGTTAAATTGATGCCAATAGCTGTACCAACAATTCAACTGATATCTCAGTGGAAACTGACGAAGTTCATTCGTTAATTAAACCTTATGGTTAGAGTTGAATTGAAAAATTGAAAATTGTTGAAGCCGACCAAACACAATAGACCTATTAGGTATTCTGAAAATGAATCTGGATCGAGAGTTATTTTCACATTTTTAAACGAGATGTTCGATCGAGTGGCGATAGAGCTTCAATCTCCATTGTGCACATTCGAAAATTCTACAAAATGCAGCAAAATATCTACCCTGGGTACCAGACTCTCTAACATAAAATAAAATTTCATTTTATGTTAGAGAGTCTGGTACCCAGGGTACAAAATATCGTTCGATTCTGATTCTTTTCAGAACGACGCCAGGAATTTGTTTGCCATGATCATTTGCTTCACATTGTAAATCAACCAATCAAATCAATCCAAAGTCTTTGAGACGCATAGGAATTTATTCCGAAATCCTCATTTCTCTTACACAGCTTTTTGTAAAGCAAAAACCAGGTAAAAACGACTGACATCGGGTGCTGTTTCCTCAGGGCGAGGGATTTTGTCGATTTTGTCCACAGGGTTAGCTCTGAAAATCTCCAAATCAGATTTATTCCGCTCCTGGCCGCCCATCCTGACGTTTATAGGCGAAAAGAAGGCAATTCCTGGAACGTACATATTTTGCGGATTTCTTGGCACCACGCTACGGCCACTCGAATGGGAATAGGGAGATCCCAGTGACGTACGAGCATGCGTATGGATCGTTCGATGTCACCGTCTCCGACCGTCTCAACGCTTAGTTATAGTAGGGTAGGGTGGGGTAATATGGGTCTACGGGGTAAAGTGGGTCTACTGAGCTTTTCGCTAGAAATATCCTTCCTTGTTGAATGGAAGAAAGGCTGGCTATTTTTCTTTTAATGTCTACATAATAAACTACCTTTTTACATAAAACATTCGTCTTAGATGCATCTCCAGTCGTTTTATAAAATAACTTTACTGAACGGCCTACTGTGTAAGAATTTCAAAGTCCAGTAAAACTTTCTCCTGCCACTGTTGTTTTGCTTTTCTGGTCAATTTAATGACCATGAGGTGAGAGTTTGGTCTTTTACAAATAAAATAACGTTTGTTTCAAAGTCATTGACGCTATTGTTCTTTTTATTTTTATTTTTTTACCAGGTGGGGTAATGTGGGCATACTGAGAATTTAGCCATAATTCAAATTCAATGAAGCCTTGAGTTGCTTAAAATTTTCGCACTTATATTCATCATCTTGCCACGTTGTTCAAGGGCGCCGGAGCCACGGGGGCAGCGGGGGCAGCGCGGGGGCAGCAAAGTGCCCTTTCCAAAAAATGCATTTCACAGAACTATTGATTAATCGCGCCTGTTAGTTGGAAGCGAGTTGTTTCTCTTCCGCAGTCACAATAATAGAACGATTCCTTCTGCTCTCAAGATTACAGTACGTTCGAAGGACAGTAGCGTCGCCACGGGGTGGTCTGGGGTGGACATGTCGACCACAGTTTTCACAGAGCCGATGTCATAATTTCTCGAAATCAGTCAAAAAGATTGGGAAGGGTAGATTTTTATTGACTTGAAACTTTTGTGATAACTGGCCTTCCTCCTGAATTCTCAATTCTTTATTGAAGATTTCGAGAAAGGCCTTAAAATTCAATTTCTAACCAGTGGCGTGGCCACGGTGGGGGGTATGGGGGGCAATTGCCCCCCCCCCCCACTTTTGTCAAAAGATGGTCCTCGAGATTCCTCTAAAACCGAGGAGAAAATAGCTGGGTATAGGTTGGGTAAGAATTTTCCGAGAAATGTCAAATCTTCCATGGCAAGCATCTGGCACTGGCCACTGGCCACTGGCAAGCATGACATTGGGAGATGCATTCTAAGCCAAAGTAAAGGATACTTCTTCTAAAATTTTCCTCGTGCTCTGATTTATAGCATAACTGTCACAAAAAGATCAAGGTTTCCTTGTCGCTAAAGGCAAGCATGATATTAGGAGATGCATTCTAAGCCAAAGTAAAAGGATATTTCTTCAAAAATTTTCCTCGTGCTCTGATTCATAGGATAACTGTTACAAAACGATCAAGGTTTCCTCGTTGCTAAAGGCAAGCATGATATTGGGAGAGGCATGCTAAGCCAAAGTAAAGGATATTTCTTCAAAAATTTTCCTCGTGCTCTGATTCATAGGATAACTGTTACAAAACGATCAAGGTTTCCTCGTCGCTAAAGGCAAGCATGATATTGGAAGAGGCATGCTAAGCCAAAGTAAAGGATATTTCTTCAAAAATTTTCCTCGTGCTCTGATTCATAGGATAACTGTTACAAAACGATCAAGGTTTCCTCGTCGCTAAAGGCAAGCATGATATTGGAAGATGCCTTCTAAGCCAAAGTAAAGGGCGTGGCCCAAAAAATTTTCAGACCCCCTCATTTTACATTCCCCTCCCACTTAATTTGCCCTGGCCACGCCGCTGTTTCTAACCATATTTTTTCCTTCCTCGTAAATAAATGTATGATGTTCTTCTCTGTTTCGATTTTTGTTGCACAAAAATGCACGCTGTTGTAAAAAGTACTGCTTGAGATGGTTGCTTTTCCAGAAATATCTAAATAGATCAAAGTAATAAAAAGAGCATTCCCATCATGTTCTCCGAGTGTCTGAAGAGCGTTTCCCACGTTTTCCGAGGGTCTAAAGGGCGTGGTCAGGAGAATTTTTTCTGGGGGCATTGCCCTCAGACCCCCTTATACCTTTCCGCCCCAGCATTTTGGGCTGGCGACACCCGTGTCGAAATAGATGTTGAGCACAATATCCTAAATGACGATTCCCGAGTTTTTTCAACGGCAAATTTTGACACCCTAAGGTGCCCTTTCTGCGATTCCTGCCCCCGCCGCATCATGGAGCCTCCGGCGCCTCTGACGTTGTTTTCTGTCTAAAATGCGAAAACGGGTTTCCTATTACCGCAGTTGCTGTCTGGTAACCAGTAAATTGGAGTAAACATACTGCAAACATCTTTTTTTGACTGTTATTATCAAATTCGATCACTGACTTGCAAGTCGCAACGATGGTGGATCACAGCATAATAACCGTAGTTTTATTTTCGTCGCGGGAACGGATTGCTTGCGATAAAAGGCAAAGACTGTGATTTTATTGAATAAAGAACAGTTGGGAAATGTAAGTCCATTAATTTTTTTAATCATTTAGCCTTTCATATTCCGATTTAATACAAGTTTTGAAAATAGACCCACTTTTCCCGCTCGTAGGAAAAAGTAGGCCTATTTTAGTTGCCAAAAGGTAAAATGTTTTAAAAATATTTAACTGCCTTTGTCAGAGCTGAGATTTTTTCCCAAGAAAGAAGAAGCACTGAATGTCAATTAAACGAAACTTTCGAAATGTTTTGCATTTTAGTCTCGTTTTACCAGCTATCCATTTTGAGATTTTGCTCATTTTAGACCCACATTACCCCCACCCTACCCTAGATGAACGTAGACATAGCGAGATGATATAAACATAGCACAAAAGAACGGCACGATCCACTCACTGATGTTTCTCTTGTTTTCATCGATCGAAAACATCAAATACAATAGGCTATGTTTAGACTGACCCAGTCCCCCTAGCTAAGCTGCTTTTAACTCCGTTAAATTACTTTAAGCTTTCTGCCGCAAATTGATTTTGTTGGGAGACGAATTGCTGACCCACGGGGGGGGGGGTGGTTCTTGGCCAAATTTTGGGTAGGGGTCTGCCGCGAGCATCTTCAAAAGGGTACCGTTGGCTAGACTAATTTTTACGAAAATGGTACCCTTGGCTAGACCAAATTGACCAATGTCTGAACCATTTTTTACGAAAATGGTACCCTTGGCTAGACCAATTTTGACCATTTCCTCGACCAATATTGTCAAATTTGTGCCAAATATGATATCATGACCATTCGCTAGACCAATATTGTCAAAAATGATACCCTTGGCTAGACCGCTGCTGGCCCAAATTGCAAAAAAGTATACCCTTGGCTACTAGACTAGAAGTCCGAAAAAGTATACCCTTGCTCGCGGCACATCCCCAGGTACCTTTACTATGGAAGAACCCCCTCCCCCCGTGTGCTGACCCCATCGTTATGACACATTGTGTTGCACCTTTGTTGTGAGCAAGTCAAAGTTGGGGCTCGCGTTGCCATGCGCATAGCTGCTATCGTTTTTTCTCTCGTTTTCAACGGTCAGGTCAATTTGCATATAACGTCATTGATTTAAGTCGTTAATGCGCCTGCGATCTGGAGCCCTTTAGGGCATTCCTTCAGGTTCGCAACACAGCCTGTTTGTGTCCCCAATAAGATTTGTGTTTCATTCAAATTAGCTCATCAATTATTAACAGCAGATTTTAGAAAACGAAGATACATCATTTTGGGACATCCGGTGGAAGCAGCAAAGATTTGTGTCTTTAACTTAAAGGAGCTCTGTCACGCAGGTGATTGGTTTAGAGAACAAAGCTTATACAAAGGAAAGGGGTTAGAGCCCAGACTCTTTTCGAATTTTCGCATGATAAAAATTAAATTCGAAACGATCTCTTTTCAATTCTTTTCTGTTAATCCTGCCATACAAATCTTTAATAATCACCTCATACAATCTTCAGCCAATTGTGAATGAGACAGATTGCCTTTAAGCTTTGATGAAAGTGGAACGTCAAGATAGAGAAAAGTTGAACAAGTTAAAGGCATGGAGTCATGATAAATATAGACGTGCTTTCCCGTGTATCATGTGACCGATGTCGTAAAGATAATTATCACTCCTAACAGATTAAAAGGACTTGTTGCTGTTGCACAATGTGTCCCATGTGATCAGTTTCATTTCACACGAGCGTTAGCCAATCAAATGCGCCATCGAGAACCATGAGTCAGTATATTCTTAAAATTTTGGTATACGTATACTTAGCATGACTCCATACCTGAGAAAGAAATCATTTACACTCAACGAATGTTTTTGAACATTTACACTCTACGAATCATTTGCTGCGAGGTTGGCCCAGTGGTTAAGGCGCCGGACTCACAACCGCAAGGTCGTGGGTTCAAATCCCGCCAGGGTCATACTTGCTGCGAAAGTGTGAGGAGAGCTGCTAACTCTCTGTAATTCCAGGCAAAGGCAAAAGGAATCACGAGGTGTGGTCACATCGAGAGGAAGGACCGGGGTCGCCCTGATGGGCCCCTCTGCGCCAAGCGCAGAAACCCATACCTTGCGAGAATAGCAAGTGTATGTGCCTAAAAAGTGAAAGGTTATGTATAACCCGTGTCCCCTGCTGGAAACAAGTCATCTCGAGACTTTCGCAGGCTATGCACGTTAAATACAATTACTCACTCACTCACTCACGAATACTTACCTATTTCACAGTTGGTTCCAGAATAACCAGGCTTGCAAGTACATGAATAAAAAGCTAATGCTTGTGCACAGGCTGCCCCATTCTTGCATGGTGAACTTGCACATTCATCAATGTCTGCAACAAATTATTTCATCATCATAATCATTTTATTCTCATTAAAATCGTACACTAAAGAACATAAGTCAATGAAATAAGACTTCTATGTGTAATATTGAGACATTAATATCTATTTCTAGTAATGTTACATACGCGGCCATGCGGAGGAGCCGGTGTTGTTGTTGTAAGGTTGAATCTCGTGGTTCTAGATTTAGGCCTATGTTATGTTCGGTTGTTGAAAATTCGCTTTGTACATTCACCATGTCTATGGAGCCCCCAAGTATTAACACCATGTTTTCCCCCATATTTAGCATTTTCTCTCTGTCAGGGGCCAGGTTGTCCCCAAAAGGCTGCTTTTTCTTCTAGTCCGGTAGCAGAATTACCACCAAGAGAGGTAATTTACGAGATCAGGCTATTTTGTTCTGAAACCGATTTATTGATAAAATCTTGGCTATTTTACTGCAAACCCTTCGAATGTTGTGGTCTCTTCTCTTGGAATCTGTGGGACAAACATGGGACAAAGAAATTCATTGCCTGTCCCTGGCAAATTTATATATTGGCGTTTTGTGTTTGTGCGAAAGCTTCAATTGAAAGTCTCTCGATGCATGAGTGGTAAGAAGGTGTACCTGACGTTTTTTCATTGCTTTCGCTTAACAATATATACCGACCTGAAATTAGTGGGATGATGGACATGTCCACCCCCTTTGCGCTGGGGACTGTAATAGCCTCTGCGGGGGCGTCTACTACTTCGTAGTATGCGCCCCCGCGTGGTGTGGTTACATTTCTCGGCGCTGGCGGGCCGTGGAATGGACTTGGAGCAAGTCTAGGTTTCATTTAGCTTGTATTTACTTAGCTTTAATAGATAGTTGGCATTAATTAGCTTTTACACAGCTATTAGAGTTTTACGCCAACTTTAAACAAATTATTTATTATTACTATTATTATTATTATCATTATTATTATTATTAGTATTATTATTAATATTATTATTATTATTATTAATATTATTATTATCATTATTATTATTATCAGTATTATTATTATCAGTATTATTATTTTTATTATTAATATTATTATTATTATTATCATTATTATTATTATTATTATTATTATCATTATTATTATTATCATTATTATTATTATTATTATTAATATTACGAAGATTGCTGACGAAGATTTTTAATCGAAACGTTCAAGATTTTAACAGTTGTGTTTTTATTCATTTTATTTCTGTTAATTTTTGATGGTGGTTTAGTTCAATTTATTATTAATATTATTATTATTAATATTATTATTATTATTATTATTATTATTATTATTATTATTATTATTATTATTATTATTATTATTATTATTATTATTATTATGGCACCACCCTTGTCCCAATGCAGCTATTCGGAAAGTAACTTTGATTAAGGCTTTTATTTACCTGTCTGGCAGTTGGTTCCACCATATCCAGGACGACAACTGCATGAATACTTATTGGCTTTGTCGATGCATGCTCCACCGTTCTTGCAAGGATTACTCTTACACTCATCTATGTCTGAAGGGACCAAAAGCAAAAGATGATAAAGCGTACACAATCAGTACATTCATCCGAGGGGCAAATCACTTCTCAAAATAGCGTACGTGATTTTTGTGATTTTAAAATCACACGATTTTTTTCTGTGATTTTAGTGATTTTTTTGTGATTTTAGTGATTTTTTCTGATTTTTTCTTGTGATTTTTCTATGATTTTTTATTTTTGTATGGTGATCTTGTGATTTTTGTGATTTTTGTTTGTGATTTTTTTGTGATTTTAAGGAAGGTGTACGAAAAAAAAATCAGTGATTTGCCCCTCTTATTCATCTACTTACTATTTCAAATGAATCACTCGAATCACTAGTATCGACATGACATTTAGAACTGCAGCATCTTTTATTTACACTAGTTTTAAACTTATCACGTCATCAAATAGCTACAATCTTAGACAAAAGTGTTGAGACACTTTGCTTTCAGGAAGAAATTGCGAGTTAAAGTAAATCAACGTAGTTAAAAGCAACTTAGCTAGGGGGACTAGGTCAGTCTAAATATAACCTATTGTATTTGATGTTCTCGATCGATGAAAACAACAGAAACATAAGTGGCTCATGCCGTTCTTTAGTGCTATGTTTAGATCATGTCGCTATATCTCCGTTCAATTACTTTAAGGACACCCCTCCCCCCAATGCAATGTTGGAATATAATGGAAATGTTGCAGATGACTCCACCACTATGTCTTCTTCAATCAAATCAACATTGCAGTGGGGGGAGGGGGGAGGTCTTTAGCGGTGGAAGGTAATGATTTGCAGGAAAAAAAGGTATTTTACTACACAAAACGCATTTGTCTCAAGCAATTTTGTCTAAGATTGTAAATCGTAAACCATGAAAGGCACAGCTCACTGCCAAATTTTCTTCTACATACATCGATTTTCCTCAATAAGTTTAGAATTTGTATTTCTATTTTTAGCAGAACCTGCCAAACCTTTAATTTGAATTTTAGTCTAGAATTTACTGTGCTTTTAATCTTTGTCAAAGCTTTAGATCCTTCTCTCGTACATCCTTTCATAGAAGAATAAAAATGTAATTCTACAAATAATAATGAGAAAAAAGTGCTCTCTCTGAGATTATGGCAAATAGCCTAATGTTTTCATGAAAGCAATTCATTTAAAAGAATCAAGGGGAATTTCACTCTTTCGAAAAAGAGCACAAAAAACGAGATTTTTACAGATTTTTAATCAATTTTTCTTGAAACAAAACGGATTGAATAGGGTTCTAACAGTTTGCAGCATAGGTTTCAAATCTTCAACTCGGCGTAAAAAGGTGGGTGTACAATTCAATCACCTATTTCTTCTGATTGAATGGCTTGAAAGAAACTTTAGATACTTATCTATAATTCTACCGTTGGACTTTTCAGAAGTTTTGAATATTTTGCGAAATTACAGCGTATCTTACGTTTCAACTCATTTGAGGATGTGACGTCATCAAATTTCTAAATCATAAACCAGATGAGTGGCAGACTTTTGCTTGATACCATATTGTAGGCATTCATAAACTATGGTTTTCTTCGAAATTATTTCATGTTGTGTCAAATGGTTTAGAAACTACGATGGTTTAAAGTTTTTTTGAAAATTTTTCTTGAATTCTTGAAAAGTAAGAAAAACACTCTAATTCCGAAAATATTGAAGATTTCGGAAAAGTCCAACGGTAGAATTATAGAGAGATAGCTAAAGTTTCTCCAAAGTCATTCAGTTCAAACAAATAGGTCACTCAATTTTACACCAGCCTTTTTAAAGATTTGAAACCTATGCTACAGTTTGCACGGTTGATTTAAAAATTTTTCCGAAGATTGGACGCCTATATTTGGTTAAAAAAAAATGTAGATTTGCTATGAAAAAGAAAGTTTTGGTTTCAAAAAGAAAGATTTAGCACACAAAAGGAAACATTTGATTTGCAATTGTCGGCCACCGCTGGAAACCGAGCAAACTCTTTAACAATTTGCGTCGAAGCAACAACGGAGAGCAAACTTTCTTTCGATTATTCGTAGTTAGGCTTAGTGCTGATTGATGCAATCAACAGCAACAATGAATGCGAAAATAAATTGAATATTAGAAAGCATAATTGAGCAAATCTAATAAGCTTACTCGTTTTACAATATGTTCCCAAGAAGCCAGCCTGACAGGTACATCTATAGGAATTCAAAAGATCGTCGCAGATGCCACCATTAAAGCAGGGATCACTGGCACATTCATTGATATCTGAAGTAAAACAATTTCTAATTAGACATTAGTTAATTAGAGAAGTCGCTAATGTGAGGTATAGTTTCAGTCTCAATTTCATATCATTTAAATTCCTTGCTACGTGCTACATTCAAACAAGATAAATTGTTTGAAAGAAATTCTTAAAGGAGGAGCTCTCTCAATAGGTAAACTAATCAAGGAGAGAGCCCCTCCCCCAACCATCCAACTAACCTTGGGGCTGGTAGTTATGGGTAAGTTATCACTGTCCAAAACCAAATGCGAACACAAACCGAGGAACCCTGGTAGATATTTTCTCTCGTAGGTTATGATGTACTTCTTAGCATTTGATCGAAAATGAGAATGTGACAACTTGCCCCGGCGACAGCGCTACCAAATGGCCCTATTTGTCAAAAACATACTACCAATTGGGGCTTTTCCAAGATTCCTGGACAGTTGTAAGATTTCAACTCAATAGGCTTCTCTGCATGGCAATATGTTCGTTGCAGCAATAGCCATCAATAAATTTTGAAGATTGCTTGCTTCGTTCAATCAATTTTTGCAAAAGAAAATTTTAAAAGACTAGAAAAAATTCTCACTACTAGATGCAACCAAATGTCCCAATTTTAGGTCCACGAATTACCGTTTGGGGTTTTTTTTAATTTTTACTACTAGATGCAACCAAATGTTCCAATTTTAGGTCCAGGAATTACCGTTTGGGGGTTTCTGTAAAAGATACTACCATTTGGGGGTATTTTTCAAAAATTTTGATTTGGCCCCCTTTCACCCTTGACTGGACCCTTACCCCCTTGGGCTTTTACCCCTTTTTTCGATGAGCTTGGCTTTCAGAAAGATATTCGAAGTTTGCTAGACATTTCAAAAAAACGATATCCAATGTCATACTTCTCTCTTGCTGATTTCCGAAAAGACTAACCTGGATTGGAACAGAGAGAAGGACCACACCCACGGCCGTAAAGAAGCATCGTAAGCGTTTGGAGGGCATGACACTTCAAGGGCACTTTTTATTGGGCTAAAGGTCCTAAAAGGGCACTTTCTGAAACAATACGGGCACTCTTTCGTTTTAAAACTCTTGGAGAGGGGGCACATGCCCCCAGTGCTCCCGGTTGAAACGCCTCTGACCACACCCCTTTGTGCAGGACCAAACAAGGAGGAATACACCCTTTTCTATTAGATAATCACGTGGCACACCTTCCTTACACATTTCATGAAATACTATTTATTTAGCATTTCTGAGAGCGATGTACCACATTAAAAACAAATGTTGCGTTGTTGTGAATATATATTTGCAAGTGAACTCAGACTTGCAACCGACAAGTAAGGGCGCGAATTTTGTAAAACAAAATAATTAGATATTCAGGAAGACATTGCGATTTGCCTCTCAGAAGAAACGATATTCAGTCAAGTCAAAATAGACAGAGAAGGAGACACATTATGGTTGGCTGCATAGGTGTGAAATCTAGACCCCGTTTAAAGTGTGCCGGTTCATCTTTAGATCAGTTACAAATATGTAACGGATCAGCCCACCGTTTACACTGTTACTGCTACCCCTAACACTTTTGTTTTTTTTTTATATAATATATTCCAAATAAAATTTACAATACAAAGTACGAACTACATTACAAAATTACTCTACAATATTACTAGGACGATCAACCCCAGGGAGCAAAAGGCTGTGTCTACCCCGAGGCCATTAAGTAAAGATAATAAAGGAAAAGAAACTACTTTAACTATGGGACAAAATCGGGTGGCTTATGAAGGGATGGTTAAGTGGCTACAGAAATTCACTCGAGTCGACCAGTTTCATGGATAAAATGTAGCGTTAGCTCAAGAATTTGTCTATTTAGTGAAATAGGAAAATCTTTATTGCCATACAATAAAAGTTGTAGTAAAGCTTCATTTGCAAGATTTACATATCCAAGTGGTCGTATTAATGCATAGATTCCAGCGAGGAGGTCTCGTCTTTGTACATCAAAACAAGGGCAGAGCAACAAGAAGTGTTCCGTATCTTCAATACCATCATTTGTCGGACACATAGGATTTGTGGTATCTTTAAAATTGTGTTTAAATTTATGAAAATTTAACTTGCTAAGACCGACTCTAAATTGAGTTAGATAGGATAGACCTTTTGGGTCATGAATCCCATATACAGGTTTTCCAGGGGGGCGGATTTTTGATAACATTTTCAATTTGAAAACGGCAACAGATGGTGCCAGCCTAGTTTCAGGTTCGAGTTCATTCCATTCGGACAGACAATGAGGATAAAAAGTAGATTTGAACTTTGCAGTTCTTGCCCTTATTTGCCCGATGATGTCAGGTTTGCGAAGAGAGTACTGAAACCAATCATCCAGAAATTCTTTTCAGTAACATACCCGTGATGCAAGTAGTCGAACACAAGCATTTAGGAATCGTTCTAGACTCAAAATTGTCTTTTTCTTCCCATATTAAAGTAGCTATCTCCAAAGCGAGAAAGGGTATTGGTATGTTGAGATTTCTTTCAAGAACA
Organism: Aurelia coerulea; assembly: GCA_039566865.1. Taxonomy (NCBI): domain Eukaryota; kingdom Metazoa; phylum Cnidaria; class Scyphozoa; order Semaeostomeae; family Ulmaridae; genus Aurelia; species Aurelia coerulea. Next base: position 8,736,714 of record CM076945.1, on the reverse strand, counting down.
CTTTTGTTCCTTCGATCTGTAGAATAATTTGCTCTGGAGCAGTATAAATGCTCTTGAACTCCGGGGGGCGAGGGGGGGTCACATAACATGTTCAGGTTACGGGTATGTTGTGCTGCCCATATCGGTGGGTTTTTGGGCCCAAAATACTCTAAGCAAGGATCCCTTTTCAGACGATTTTCCATAAGCATGGGTGGGGTTTCGTTGAAATTTTCAAAAAATGGTTAAAAATGGGCAGTTTTGTGCCAAAATTCATCATGAAAGTGGGTAACAAGGCAAATTTCGGTAATTAAAAGAGGGAAGCTTGCTTAAAAGCGGGCAGCAGACCCCAATATACTCGTAAGTATCTTGAATGAATGTTATTACTTGTTTCGCAATGGATTCCAGTGTATCCAGGCATACATTGACATGTGAATAAGTTCACTCCATCAATACATGCTCCTCCGTTAAAGCAAGGAAAGCTTGAACATTCATCGTTATCTACAAAAAAGGAACATATGAAATTAACTGGTCGGAAGCAACGGTGATTTCACGTTGAAAACGCTGGGAAAACGCTGCAAAAAGACTCTCATTTATCCCAGTGCATAACCCTGAAATAAGTGAGGTTATCAATCTAACGCCACGATGTTATCCACGCATAATACTGAATAACCCTACCCCTACCTTACTGATGTCATCCCTTCAACGACACGATATTATCCCTCTACGTCACTGTTTTCTATCCCTTTAAGTAACCGAATAACCCCTCTCTTGCTGATATGAGCCCCGGGGGGGGCACTCCCATACTTGACCTGACGGGATGTGCCGCTCAACAGGGTGTCCTTTTGCGGTAAAAATTATGCGACAGGGTGTCATTTTCTAGCGAAAATTATGCGACAGGGTATTATAATAGGTAAAAAAATTATGCGACAGGGTATCACAAGCAAAAATTGCGTTCTACACCGTATTTGAGAGGCAAAATTTTTATGCGACACGGTATCACAAGCAAAAATTGCGTTCTACACCGTATTTGAGAGGCAAAATTTTTATGCGACAGGGTATACTTTTGGCCTATTTTTTATGCGACAGGGTGCAGGGTGTGGAGAGGTTTTCCGCACACCCCCGTCACTTCCCTAGTCAAGTACCCCCCCCCCCCCGGGATATGAGCTCTGCAACGGCACAATGTAATGTAAGCTCTCTTGTGAATAACCCCATATTTACTTAGGGAATCTCTCCAACGTCATGATGTTTCCCTCTAATTTACTGTATTTTATCCCTGTAAATAACTGAATTGCCTCAAATTTATTGCATGTTATCCCTCCACATCATGCGATCCCCCTATCGCACTGGACAACCTCTGCCTTACCGAGCAACCTCTAGACAACTGCACAGACGTTCTCTAGGGTGATTTTACAACGCAAAAAGATTGTGTTACAAAGAATGGGCAAGAACTTTTGTTAAAAATTGTAGAACGTGATTAGGATAGTCATTCTAAGCCAGAATAGAGGTTGGCATTCATAAAAATTTTCCCAGATGGAACTATCACAGAATTTTCAAGGCTGCCATTTTGGGGTAGGCAAACATCGCATTGTGAAAATTGTTCAGAGACGAATTAAAAGGTGCATACGCAACATTTTCAAGGTGGTGATTTGCAGAAGACCGTTAAAGATTGTCAAAGATTCTAACTTTGCACTCACAAACATAGAATCGAGATATGCATTCAAAGCCAAAGCAACTCATTAACTGTACAAAATTGTCTAAAATTCTATTTCAGCAACCGCTAACATGAGATTGATAAAGGTGCTCTAAGCCAATATAGAGGGCACGTCATCAAAAATTTTCTGCGGGGCTTCGCCCCCAGACTCCACATTTTCATACCCCCTGATTCATTTTCTTTGGCTATGCAACTGTTCAAGGGGGTGGCACTCCGCGAACTGCGGGCCCATTATTAAGGTAGCAACCCTGGAAAGTCTCCGCCAGTGCGCCCCTGCCTAGAAAATGGCATGCCAGTAAGTTTCTATTCAAAGCAATCGTCAAGTCTTCACTGTACAACAAAAATATATGACTTCAATTCATCACTTACCAATCTCGCAGTTTTTCCCACTATAACCAATTATGCATGTACATTGGTATGCATCTTCTGTTGGCGTGCATATACCTCCATTTTGGCATGGGTTCTTGGAACAATTATAAGCATCTACAAAGGAGAGAAAGGCAAGCATTTTCACATTAAAAATGCGAAAGGACTGCTACGATAGTTATAACAAAACTAAGTCTTATCAAAAATATTTCCAATTGCTAAGAAGAAATCTCACCAGGGTCATACTTGCTGTGAAAGTGTGAGGAGAGCTGCTAACTCTCTTTAATACCAGGCAAAGGCAAAAGGAATCACGAGGTGTGGTCACATCGAGAGGAAGGACCGGGGTCGCCCTGATGGGCCCCCCCCCCTGCGCCAAGCGCAGAAACCCATACCTTTCGAGAATAGCAAGTGTATGTGCCTAAAAAGTGAAAGGTTATGTATAACCCGTGTCCCCTGCTGGAAACAAGTCATCTCGAGACTTTCGCAGGCTAGGCACGTTAAATACAAATACTCACTCACTCACTCATCTGATTGCTGATTTCACGCAGGTTACAGTTTGGCCAACACAAATTGGTGGCCAGTTAAGGTTATTTTTTCTGTATTTCTACCTAGCAACCGAAGGTAGTTTTAGAACGTGGAGAAGCTAAGCTTTTCGAAGCAGAATCATAGTCCTTCTTCCCTATGTGGCTACACCTTATGATTCTTTAGCCTTGATGAATTACAGAGAGTTGGCGACTCTGTTCACTCTACGTAGGAGGCTCGGCCATAGTCACTATGGTTCGGTAGGGCGGGGACTCGTACCACCAACCTTCAGATTAGTAGTCAAGCGTCCTAACACTGAGCCATCCCTGCTTCTTCTGTTTGCACTTGAAAAATCACAGGAATTATCTCGTTGTGAGCACATGTATTGTGCAAAACCACGTTAATACAACAAGGTACCGAGTCGGCAATCTAAAAAGTAGGTTAAAAAACTCCAACAACCTGTAAGAAGAGTTTCATACACTTCAACTTCACATAGTGTCAAATAATTCTTTCCTCGCAACTGGATTTTGACAATGCGACCAACTATGGGAGAAATGCAATTCAGAAGTATTGAAGCACCACTGCCAACTGCACCACTATGGTGTCTGCACCTGAAATTAGAATGATATTAGCAAACTAAAATTTCCACAGGTAATGTGATGGGCAACGTGAAGATCAAATGTTATGGCCCTCCTTGAGTCGAGTTTTGAAATTAGGCCAAAGGAGGAGTGCTGGCGGGCTAGCTGCATCGCTTGCGGTATGACTTGACTATTTCGATAATACGAGAGCAGATGAACAAAGAAGAACTACAAATATGGTGCTTGTGCTTTCGAAATTTAATTCATGCTGGAGGTATGTTGCGAGGGTTGTTGATTTTTTTGGGTATTAGGCCATAACGGACAGAAACTAATAAGGGAGGCCAACACTCGATTTTTACGTTGCCCGTGGTAATTACAATTTTGATCCGTTACAAAGTAACACTGCTCCAAAAGATGAAGGTGTTCTGGCGGAGAGGCGTAATCCTCTGAAATTGCAGCCAGAAGAGTCATGCTGACAGATTTCAATCCTATGTAGAGCCCTACCTCTTGAGCCTCATGACAAGGGTTCGCGGATTCGATTAGGCCTATTCTATTTCTACGATCCCAGCTATTGGCGCTGAAAACCGCAACTTCACCTTTATTTCCAAAGTAAAGTCATTCTGTCGATAGGAACAAAGAAGGAACAAAAGTGTCGCGGAACAGTGTAAACGAGAGACTAGTCCGTTACTCTTTTGTTAGAGATCTAGTCTTAAAAGAGGGCTGCTTTAAACGCTAACAAATGAAAAATGCAAATCAAAGTGGTGCAGAATTATGGTCCGTCCCAAACTTGATGTCAGATGAAAATGCCTGCGAATAATAACAATCGAAGGGTTTTACATAAATAATCTTCCGTTATCGACAATTTTCACATGAGCTTTGATTTGAAACTGACTTTAAAGGGGCATTTGCAACTAGCATACCTTGCACGTGGATCTCTTTGCTTCTCCTGGTTTTGGCCATTTTAATGGACCATTAAAATGGCCGACAACAAAGAAATGCAAAGAGATGCACGTGCAAGGTATGCTGGTTGCAAAGGCCCCTGTAAGAGTGTTCATAACGGTGAGTCCGTTGTTTCAGGTAATTTCTCAAAATGCCTTACCATTAAAATTTTTTTTAGAATTGTCATAAAAGGTGTTACTGAGTATTGAAGTACAGGCTGCTGTTACTTACATATAATTGTCAACTGTCACATCAAAATTTGATAATCTCTCTGGGTCTGGAACAATGTCTCCTCTGTTCGTGATATTCAGACTGTGAACAAGGTATGGTTTTCCAAGATCAACACTCCACCATGGTTTATCTTCTGACTTTGTATGTGTACACGAGGCTCCACGGAAATCCACGTCTTTGTTTCCATCGACAGCTCTGCCCGAAGCGCCACCCCTATCATGCGTTGATGACTGGCTGGTTTCTTTTCCCCTTGCAATGTTTCTGCTTGATACTTTGAGACAAAATTATCAGAAATTATGAACTTAGAAGGAACGTGGTGGGATAAAACATAAGGTTTTGTGGGGCGTAATCCTCTGTTTTTAAAGCCAGAAATTTCAAGCAGACAAGGTTTTATCTACGCAGAGCGCCACCAAAGCGTTATGACAAGGGGTCGCAGACTTAGGGTTCGCACGATTCCGTTTTCATTTCATCTCGGATTGGGGGTGGCAAGCCGAGACGACAATTTTTCTGTTTACACGATACCGTTTTCATTTCATATCGGATTGGGGTCCTGTTTACACGACACCGTTTTCATTTCATATCGGATTGGGGTCCTGTTTACACGATACCGTTTTCATTTCATATCGGATTGGGGTCCTGTTTACGCAAAAATGTTTTGTCTTGTGCTGAGGAAGATTCACGTTTGTTCTCAAACCCATTGCGCAGTGTGCCAGATGAGTAGGAGGCTCAGATATTTGATAAAGAGGTTCCGTTTTGAGTTGATACCGGATTCGACTGTTTACACGATATCGGATTCGTTTCATGCCACTTTCAGAGCGTTTTCATTTGAAAACGGGAAAATGGTATGAAGCATATCGGATTGGTGCGTTCCCGTGTAAACAAAAGGCCAATCCGATATGAAACGAAAACGGTATCGTGTAAACTCTGCGATCCTACAGCATTTATTTCATACAGTAAAAACCCGCACATAAGAACCTTCATTTATTAAGAACCTACAGCCTGAAATCATATATTTTGTACCCAATGGATAAGAACTATTTCAGCCTGATATCATAACTAGGTTCTTAATAAAGGGTGTCAATCATTCATACGGAAATAAATGCAATCTGTTTGCAAATCAACCTCTTTCGTGAACTCCAAAACATTACTTACAGAACTGTAATAGGCAGGGCCTGCAGGGGTAAAATGGGTAAGCTTGGGTTGAAATGGATAGGATCAAGAGTTTAAGTAAGTTTGGCTAAGATTTAGATTCACATATTTCCCTTTGTTAAGAACCTACACCCTGATTACTGGATGTGCCTCATTGCATAAGAACCTAAACAGGCTGAGTTCAAAATCTTAGGTTCTTATATGCGGGTTTTTACTTTAATGCAAGTTTAGAAATAGGAGCCTACAGATGGCTTATGTGGGCCTGCAGATTAAAATTGATAAACATCAGAAGACATTTAAAATGTTTAAAATCAAAGACTCAAACCTTAATAATAAGTGAAATCTACCAATCTTTTTCATATGCAAACTGTCTGTTCAGAAAAGTTTAGGCTTCTCGACTGTCCCAACGATCTTTTTACTATATACTGGGGGATTTCTACAAATTCGTAGTAGTCTCTGTCAATAACCTGATTTAGGCTCAAAAAGGAGAAAAGTTTTGTTCTTGTTGCAATAACTGGGACTATGTAGATCGTCTAGATTTACTAGATTAAACTTAAGTGGAGATCAAAGAAATGCTTCTGAATCCAGTAGAACCTTACCGTTGAGTTTATCACAGTGAAGTCCATGATGGTTATTGTCACATTGGATGCATTCGTAATAAGGTGGTTCGCACGAATCTTTGCAAAGTATTCCTGGTTGGCATGGATGTAGTTCTTCACAGATTGCTCCAACCTGAAAAAATCTCAAGCTATGTTAATAATTACGGCAAAAGATAAAAAAGAGGAAGCAGAGGGTGTTCTTCCTTAGATAATTTACTTAGAAACCTTTTGAGCCCTATAAGAATTTTACGTCGAACTAGGTCCTTAGAAACTTTGAATCGAACACAAGTTATGTGGGCTGTGGAATAAAACGTATACGCGGTCGTCTTTAAAATTGAAATATTGATATTAGTCAAATACTAACTTAGATTTGAAAGTTATGTTTGGTATAATCACTAATCTTTTTTACCTAGAAATTAGGAAAATGCTAGTAAGGGGTTTGCATGGGAACGACAATTCCACTCTCCAGTTTGGTTCATGATTTACTTGACTTGCCAGTGACATTAATTTCTGAAAGTGATATTTGTATTTAATATAGATTTCAGTGATAAATAAATCCTGGTCCAGAATTGAACATGAAATTTCAATTACCATATACACCATTTACCAGCATTTTCTTAATTTCTGGGTCTAAAAGATGAATGAATTTACCAAACAACATTTTCACATCTAGGTTAGCCTTTAGCCTTAAACTGCTATATCGACATTCAGTTTTGAATATCGGTTGCATACTTTTTCTTCTATAGCCCAGCAAATGTGTTAACTTTCTTGACTCACCCAATAGAACGAGAAGCATTAATAACGTTCAAATAAAAGCAACAACTGCACCCCTTTGTCATGTTGACCAATATAGTAGCATGTTCTGTTTCTAGAGGCGGGCAAACAACGCGGCGCAGTCGCAACGGTCTATACCAGGTGAATCAATAAAAAGAATCCCCATTTGAAAGGTCGGCAAATATACAGTTTCACGGTAAACATAATCAAATCTATTTGAAAATTCTATTAACTGACATTGGTCACTCTGTTCTGAAATTGTCAGCGATTTTCTTTAGAAAGCCTCTTCAGGAAACCTTCAAAGCATGCCCAAAATCACGGACAAAGTTCCCTTACATCTCTACCGTACCCGGGCCTTACACCAATGACTTCTGCACCCTTTAGCACATACTATTCTCTTGGGAAGATGAACAAATCTTCACCGTGGTATCAATAACCTATTCGGGGGGGATTCCATTCTCCCAAGAGGACAAAATACATGAATGCATGTGAATGTCATAATTTTTAGGAAGGAAAGCCAAAGAAAAAATTTGCTCATTGTTTTCACCCGTTTTTGCAGGTTTTTGGAAGGGGCTTTCTGCAAGAAATCTCCCATATCCACGAGAAAGAATTGGCCAATTAAAGCAGGGTAAATTACTGAACCTAATTGAACATATTGATTATTGTTAACTAAACAAGACAGTTTACGCGTTTAGCGCTTTGATATTCAGGGAGCAGTGGCCTTCCAAACGGGGATTCTTTTACTCAGCCGGTAGTATATTGACCCAAACTGTACTCTAACCCATTGAAGGTGACAAAAGGTGACAGACTTATGTGCTTGCATTTCAGTTCTTGTAGAAACACTTGGCTCACAGGTTTCTTTGAAATAATCCCCAAAAGATCTCAATACAAAGTGTTCAGCTATAACGAAATATGAATGTATTTGGAATCCTCCTATCAGAAACCATCCTAAAATCAGGTTGTTAAGTTAGCCTATATATTTCATATTTGATATAGCCTACGTATATATGCTTCATACATATTCTTCGTATAGCCTTGTATCTCATGATACGATAAAGCTTAGTCTAATTTTCATTGTTATCATTTTGTCTTTATTCTTACTTTTCAAATAGCGGCCCAAGCAACAAGAGCAGATTTTGTAATACTATAGCAACAGTTGCGTTTGATTGACACCTCAATTCAAAGCGATTAGCGGCTGCAGACAAAGGAAATTCTCTCAACCAGTAATTCAAAACAAACAAAGCCGCAAAAGTTTCCCCAAAACTAGTAGGGCAAACTCTCGCCTTGTGCAAGCGAAAGATGGTTTTTAAGGGAAGTTATGCGCTTATAGCGAAAGAAGAAGGGTAAATCTAAAGTTCTGTCGCTTAGATTATGTTTATTTGATTTAGGAGCTGTTTTGTAATCGTTTCATTTTAAGCCCTAAAGACGTGAGAATTACAATGCCTTCTGCTCCGCTCCTGACTCAAATAAATATAATCTAAGCGACAGAACTTTAGATTTACCCTTCTTCTTTCGCTATAAGCACATAACTTCCCTTAAAAACCATCTTTCGCTTGCACAAGGCGAGAGTTTGCCCTACCAGTTTTGGGGAAACTTTTGCGGCTTTGTTTGTTTTGAATTGTTGGTTGAGAGAATTTCCTTTGTCTGCAGCCGCTAATCGCTTTGAATTGAGGTGTCAATCAAACGCAACTGTTGCTATTGTATTACAAAATCTGCTCTTGTTGGCCCAAGCTAGATAAGCAATGCTTTACTCGAGTCGCGTAAAATTACCAGTACTTTTATTATAGATTTATAGTACATTGTAGCAGCTGTTATTTTGCAAAAGAAATTGAATTGAATTGAATTCTAATTAGGAAGAACAGTGATAAACGTACCTCAGTCTTGTTATAGTCCGTAGTTTTAAACACCCAGCCACTCTTTGATTGAAATAAGGCTCCTTCATCGCCAATCGTCTTGCTATTTATTTCACATTCTTTTGTCTCCAACTGTATGTTGTATGACTTGCAGAGTTGATGTTGCACACACTCTGTCATACACTGAATATCAGTAACACCACTGAATTTCATCAGAATGCTTCCATTGAGAACTTTGCCAACCTCAAAAATTGTGAAATCTGCATGGTCCAAACAGGGCAGTCGTAGGATGAGACACAGGCCATTAGATATCGTGGCAAGGAGGAAAACCATCAACCTTATAGAAAAGGACCATCACCAATCATCAGAGTAAGTAGAAGTAGCTCTTTCTATTTGCAGCAAAAGTTGGGCTATTCGTTTTTTTTTTGTAAGAAACTTGGATCAGGCCAACGTACAAAAAGTTTTCTTAATTCGAAAAAGGGAAGGCCACGATACCAGCGTCGATCGTCAGATCCAAAGATGCTTTGCGGTGCGGTGACGAATAAATGAATAAGTTTGCGGGTAGAAACATTACAACTCAACGAAGAAACAACGGCAGATATGTGTGAATTTAAAGTATATATACGAAATATTTACATATATTTCGTTTTGCCATGCAGGACTTTCTAAGGGTTGTTATGCGATAGTTACATTCAGGATATATAGGATATATACTTTATATTCACACACATTTGCTGCTGTTTCTTCGGCGTGTTGTGGTGCTTCTGCCTACAAACCTTTTGTTAATTCAACATGAACATTTTCGCATTTTAGTACTAAAAGTTTCTTAATTTATTTCTTTGTTAAATGCATGAGTGCTGCAGATACGTTTTGAAATTTAAAGCATCATCAGAAATAAAAAGTGCTATAATCGGTTTAAAAAAAGGGCTCGTCAATTTTACTCAAGAAATAGAGTTCAACGACATGTTTTCGGTAACATCTTGAGTTCAACGACATGTTTGCCATAACATCTTAGAATTTAAGTTTTACAAGTTTCTCTTTACTTCTCAGAGACATAGTGTTTTATACCAAGACCGAAGAAGCTTTACGCCAGATATTTAATGGTAAGGACTTTTTCTTTGTTGCACATACAAGTGAATGCCTTCGTTTTTCTGCGATGCAAAATTATGGTCTCGAGTTTTTTTTTCAATTGGACTCGAAGAGTTGACAAAATTCACTGAGTTGATGGTTCAAAGTGATAAGAGACACCACAAATCATGTACAGGGTGTCCCAACAAAATTGTTGGACTTTTGATTAAATATAAAAAATAACGAAATAATGAATGGGCTCCCTGTAACATAACCATATTGCTGAGATTTTAAATTAATTTTAGACACCAGAAACTAGCAAATTAAATATTCACGGAATTACGAGAGTTGAAGTTCAAGTTTGTGCGAATGCTGAAACCAGACGCCCCTAAATTGCATATTTACTGAAAGTAGAATCTCGTTTATTCAAAGCAAATCAAATGGAATTTGAAAATTACTTTCGATCAACTAGCTTTCTACAACATTGAATCAAGATTATGGATGCTTGGAGAAATCCTGTTCGGCACAATTTAAAATGGCCCCACCTCTCATTGATTAAGTTTTCATTCCTTGTTTTTAAATACTTGCAGTCTTAACTAAATTTTGGCAACGGTTACAAGAATTAAATAACTTTGGAAGTCTTTTGTGGTTTGCTCTGATATCGACGAGAGGTAAAACATTGGACAGCCTTCTTTTACCTCGATTTTAGAACGTCTTTTTTGAAAACAAGTTAGTTAGGGGCGTCTGGTTTCAGCTTTCGCACATATTTGAACTTCAAAAGCTTGTAACTCCGTGAATTCTTAGCGGATTCTCAAGATTTTGGCGTCTAAAATTAATTTAAAATCTATGAAACAGGCATATCTAACCAGGAGCCTGTACCTTTTATTGTTATTTTTCAACATTTAATCAAATGTTGAACAATTTTTCTGAGACACCCTGTATGTAGACATAAATTAGAGTCTAGTCAAAATTAATTAGTGAAACCTTCTCTGATCGATATTCAAGGGAGAATTAATGACACCACACCTTCTCTGATCGATATTCAAGAAAGAATAGTTTCTTATTGAAATATGCATTTTAAGACTCGATAAATTCATGAGCATTGTAGTGTATGATGCTAAGAGTGTACAAATCTACTTACCTAAGCAGAAAAATAACGTCCATTGCTTCTTGCAATATATTCCGCGAAGAAATAACTCTTGATACGTCTTGCTGGAGACTCTGTGGATAAAAATGTAGGTGCAAATCCATTATTGATGTTCTGACTCGGCTCATGTTGATGCTGTTGAAGTTCTCTAGCATCGCTATCAACAGGTAGGCCAGTGAATTTAAAGAGCATTTGTTCTATCGAGATTAAAGTACGTTACCCATACCCAGGTTTCGATTGAGAATGCCTGCCTTACAGCAGCCTTCTTTGGAGGACTTTGGGGAAAGAAGAATATCAGCTGAGGGAGGTAGATACAACAATTCATATCAAGAATCTTCAAAAGTTAATGCCAAGGAATGATAGAAAGAGCCTATCAAAACTGTCTAGAGATGATATGTCAAAGTAGTAATCTCTTGGCAAAATCCAAAAGACTAAAGAATGGCTTCAGAACAGCTGGAAAGTGGCCTAAAATACATGATCCAATCTTCCATGTCGCTTGATATTCGAAATCCTTTGGGGGTTAGCAGTACTAACAAAACGATGAACAGAAATTGAGACGTTAAACTGAAATTGATTTCTGATTTATTGCTCTAAACAAAGGATCATTGAAAATAGTAGAACCGACAGTTACGTCTCTTTCATTTTGAAATGCATTTGATGATGCATTTCAGGCCATTTTCTGGATGTTATGCCAAATCATTCATTGAATCTCTCGAATTTACCACAGGACTACAATATTGAAAATCATCAATAAAATATTAAAAATTCTTCAATCTTGTAGCTACACGTTCTCAGATCGCCAAAAAAATTAAGAAACTCCAGTACTGGGAAAATATAAGCTAAGAAACTATATATTTTGATAAAGTAAATCCTTCACATATTTTTACTTTACTTTCACTTGTTTCCTGTATCATATTACTCGCAAAGTACTGTCTAAACATTGGAACGGCTTAAAAAACCTTGTTTTGAAATGTTCACGAGGGCACACGTAGTGAACATGAAGATAGTTATTGAACCTCTAAGAAACTCGTAAGAAAGTACTCAAAATATGATGATTTTAAGAAACTGTCAGTACTGGCCCAAATTCTTAGTTTCTTATAAAAAAAATACGTGTACTACCAGGTAAGCCAGAAAGAAGTTCCCACTTTTGAAAAGTAATTGCACCAAGAGTACTGAATGGATTGAAATGAATCAATATTTTCTTGACAGCCAAAAGATTGAAGTATTTTTGTGATTTTTCTCACCTTCTTACGAGCACTGGAAAAATTGGTAGATTCAAGTTTACAAAAACTCCCTGGTTGCAAAATGACTGAAAAAGGCCTAAAATGCTTGATCAAATCCTGAAGGACTCCTCGCTCAGAACAACAGAGAAAATACAATTTCTCGTGGGTGAGAGATATCGTCTGCACATCTATTACCATGGGATTGAAAATCTTTAGTATCTGTTTGCAAATCTATGTCTTATAACTCTTGAGAGAGGACAACCCCCCGTGCGTATTGTTCTGTGTGAGGAGCGTCCTAATGATTTGATCAAGTGTTTTAGGCCTTTTTCAGTCATTTTGCAAATATGAAATTTCTTTAAAGTTGAATTTTCCTCTATTTGCAGTGCTCATAAGAAGACTATAAAAATCACAAAAATACTTCGATCTATTGGCTTTTAACTAGAATTTGAATCATTCAAATCCATGAAGTACTTGTGGCGCTACGAATTTTCGAAAGTGGAAAATCTTTTCTGGCTCACCCGGGATATAAAAATTCCACCTTGATTTTGAGTCACCTGGTACATCTAAACAGATATGCTTGAAATTATTAAAGAATAGCCAACTTTGAAAAATATTAAATGAACAATTGAAATAAAGACTTACCCTTTTAAGGTTGCAACTTTCTCAGTTATTCCCGCAAGCAGCAACTTCCTTCTCCGCCAATTCGTTTGCCACAAAAGAAATCTCCAGACACTTTAGCAACTGCAACCTAACTGTTGCTACGATATAAATGATACAACCATCAAATGGACCAATCAGAGGGACTGTTGCTGTGATGTAAATGATACGACCATCTAATTGACCAATCAGAGGGCTCGGAGCTTTATCTTCAAATCTGTATTTCAATCAAATCTATATGTCAATCAAGTCTGAAGTCCAATTTTTAATGATTCGTTTTGTCTCATTGTTGAATGTTGTCTTGCAGTGACAACTGGTTGCAACATACATAGTTGGTTAGAAAAACCTTTTTGTTGCTGTTGTAGATATATGTTAGATAGGGGTTGAATATCAGGTTTGCTTGTCATATTCAGCGTATAGGTTGGATATCGGTAATATTTAATGGATGCTTTTTAAATGCATTAAATAATGGATATATAATCCTTTTCTTACACTGCAATACAAATTTATAATAAAAATTTACTAGTTAAACTACCTAAAAAATGCTTAACTACACTAAATCCAGTGGCGGCACCAGCTCTAAAAATATCGAAAGATGTTCAGGGGATTCTGACGTAATTTTTCATCCTAAAGGTATACCCAACTAATTTTATGTAATTTCTAATTATTTCTTTGTGTGGCTAAACAAAAGCAAAGCCAATGAACTAGGTGTTTATTAGACCAAGACCATGGGACCACGCCATTTGCAGGTCATAAGCCAAACCTGAAACAATGCTCGATAAAAATAAACAGGATTGGGCTCAACGGGGACACAACCGTCCAATGCGTCATGCGTTGAGCGTATCGCCTACTACAACGATAAATTTCAGCTTGTCAGTGAAGGGAGGGGTTGGGAAAACATTTCTCCAGTCCGACTCAAGAATATCCCCTGGCGTGCTTGTATTTTCATAAAAACCACCCATAAGAAACTCAACTCTCAGATCGCCTAGAAATTAAGAAACTCTAGGTCTGGGAAAATAACATAAGAAATTATTTAGTTTGATAAAGGAAATCCTTAGCATATTTCTACTTAATATTTGTACTTGCTTCCTGTATGATATACCTGAGTACAAGTAATCAGAGGGACTGTTGCTGTGAAATAAATGATACCACCATCTAATTGACCAATCAGAGGGCTCGGAGCTTTATCCTCAAATCTGTATGTTAATCAAATCTGTATGTCAATCAAATCTGAAGTCAAATTTTTAATGATTCGTTTTGTCTCATTGCTGAATACTGCCATGCAGTGACAACTGGTTGCAACATACACCGTTGGTTAGAAAAACCTTTTTGTTGCTGGTTGTAGATCTTTGTTTAGATAATGGTTGAATATCAGGTTTGCTTGTTATATTCAGCGTATAGGTCGGATATAGGTATTATTTAATGGATGCAATCTGAATACATGGATTATATCTGTATAATATATACATTAGTGATAAATTATTGACACATTATTGATACATTATTCAATATATCCATTATTGAATAATGGATATATTTCTTCTTTTTCTACACTCCAATACAAATTTACAATATAATTTTACTTGTTACGCTCCTTACAAAATACTTAACTACATTGCATCCAGTGGCGGCACAAGCTTATTGAACTACCTAGACTGATTATATGTTCGTATTATCGCTATTGATAGGCTGATGGACGCTATAACTACGACTCATGGACTTACGATAAATCACCTGCTATTTTTTCTTGAAACCACCGACCCTAAATCGCCGCAAAACGTTTTTCCTGAAGTACTACACTGCGAAACAAGCTATCAGTACTTAGATGAATGCTTCTTTTTAAAGCTACACTCCAATACAAATTTACAATATAATTTTACTTGTTACGCTCCTTACAAAATACTTAACTACATTGCATCCAGTGGCGGCACAAGCTCTAAAAAAAATGGAAAGGTGTGTTGGTCTAACTACCCATGGTATTATATCACCACGACGGTAGTTGAATACAAGTAATTTCTTATGAGTATTTCAGAATGAGTTCAAAGATTATCATATTGAAAAGGAAACTGAAGGAATTCCTACAAAATCAGAATCCTTCTCGAAGCACGATCCATAGGAACATCAGCAAATTTATAAGATTGTAAATGTTTTTAGATATTTATTTGTATAGCAATTGTTATTTTTAGCTGATAGAGTTTTTGTGTTAAAATATGTTGAAGTGAAATGAAATGAAAGAAACTAAGAATTTTGGCCAGTACTGAGTTTCTTAAAATCATCAGATCTTAATCCCCCCCCCCCCTCTGTTATGTTCTGCAAGATTACTGTAAAGATAGAACACTTCTTCTCGCCTAAGTGAGTACAATCAACGAACAGCTCGAGCTACTACTTCATGTAAGAATATTAAAACTACTGCTTCATGTAAGATAACATAACATGTCCCTTCTTCTCATAACAAGAAATTTAATCAAGTGTCTTTTGCACAACAAAATAGTGACTAATGTCTTTAAATTGAAAGTAAGTATAATGTCAAAAATATAGAGTTAGGATCTGCAAAGTCTTCCAAATGGCATGGTCTGTGAACAGCACGGCCTGATCTTGCTACTCTTGGGCGTTGCATATTTAGGTTCTGTTGTTCGGGTTGAACTCCTTGACCTGTTGGAGGTGCTTCTGGTGCCGCTGCCGGTGGCTGAAATTGTTGCGGATCATCTGTTTCTGAGTCTGAAAGTTCGATATGCTCTATCGGTTCTAGGCTTTCCTTGGTGTGCAGCAGATGCTTTCTATTCCTGCGAACATTAGTTCCTTTGTCTGTGGCTACCTTGCATGAGCGAGGTTGCGGGCATTTCTCTACTATGACTCCTTTGCGATCCCACGCATTTTTACCACGGAAACGAACGAAATTTCCTGTCTCTAATGGTTTTAGGATGCGATGTTGTTGCTTATTTGTTGCTGCTGTCTCAGTCAATTTTGATGTATTGGTGGCTCCCTTCGGTCTAATGTTATTGTTCATGGCTGGCAGAGTTGCTCGAAGCTGGCGGTTCATCAAGATTGTGGCTGGCGCTGGTTTTCCATCGGGGAATGGAGTGGTGCGGAGTGCAAGTAGTGCTAAGGACGGATCCTCACCACTATGGAATGCCTTTTTGAGGGTCTTCTTAACAGTTTGAATAGATCTTTCAATGAAGCCGTTACTTTGTGGGTATTCTGGACTGCTACTGTCATGTACAAAATCCCATTTTCGTGCAAATTTGCTGTATTCGCGTGAAATGTATAGTGGACCATTGTCAGAGAAAACTTCTTTGGGAATACCAAATTTGGAGAATATACGCTTGGTGTGCATAACAACTGTAGGAGGCTCTGTATCTTCAAATTGAGAGAGGTCGAAGATTTTGGAAGTGTAGTCAGCCACGATAACAGTCAGCCACGATAACAGAGTCTTTGTTTCTGAGTGAAAACAGATCTGTGGCAACTTTCTGCCTCTGCCAAGGTGCGTCTGGAATATCACGAGGAATCGGTGGTTCAGAGGACTGTCTGTTTTGATGCTCTTGGCATGTGCTGCAGCATTTGATCGTGTCTTCCAGTTCACCATTGATGTTTGGCCAGAACATTGTTCTAGCCCTGGCCTTGGTCTTTTCAATCCCGATGTGACCGGTATTAAGTGATTTTCTCATTTCAGCACACTAATATAAATATAAAAATACTTCAATCTGGTAGCTGCTATATTAAAATTCCACCTTCTTTTTGAGTCACCTGGTACATCTAAACAGATATGCTTAGAATTATTAAAAAATAGCAAACTTTGAAAAATATTAAATGAACAATTGAAATAAAGACTTACCCTTTTAAGGTTGCAACTTTCTCAGTTATTCCCGCAAGCAGCAACTTCCTTCTCCGCCAATTCGTTTGCCACAAAAGAAATCTCCAGACACTTTAGCAACTGCAACCTAACTGTTGCTACGATATAAATGATACGACCATCTAATGGACCAATCAGAGAGACTGTTGCTGTGATATAAATGATACGACCAGCTAATTGACCAATCAGAGGGACTGTTGCTGTGATGTAAATGATACCACCATCTAATTGACCAATCAGAGGGCTCGGAGCTTTATCCTCAAATCTCTATGTCAATCAAATCTGAAGTCCAATTTTTAATGCGTCATTGCTGAATGTTGTCCTGTAGTGACAACTGGTTGCAACATACATAGTCTATTAGAAAAACCTCTTCGTTGCTGGTTGTAGATCTTTGTTTAGATAAGGGTTGAATATCAGGTTTGCTTGTTATATTCAGCGTATAGGTCGAATATAGGTATTATTTAATGGATGCGATGTAAATACATTGAATAATGGATATATTTCTTCTTTTTTTACACTCAAATACAAATTTACAATAAAAGTTTACTTGTTACGCTCCTTAAAAAATGCTTAACTACATTACATCCAGTGGCGGCACCAGCTCTAAAAAAATCGAAGGAATGTTTGGGGGATTCTGACGTAATTTGTCATCCTAAAGCCTAAAGGTATACCCAAATACGTCTATGTCATGTCTCCTTGACAAATTTTGCCGACTTTTTCAATCTGGAGGTATCCCCCGTGGCGCCGCCATTGACAAGGACAATGTCACTAGATGCAATCGCAGAAAAACTAAGACGACGTACATATGAATAACCAAATGAAGAACAAGACATGAAAAAAAATCAAGCAAATTAACACTACATTCTGTCTCAAATTAGAGACAAGATGTTTCCTTTAGTTATGGGCAATTTTGTGCTAGAGTGGTGTCGCCCATTATGCCCATGTCGTCGCGAAGTTCTGAGTTAGATCCAAAAAGAGCAATTCATGAAAAAACCAAATAGCCAGATTATATCACCAACTAACTAATGGAAAAAAAGATCGCAGAGTGTTAATTCCTTACGTAAACTCTTTATACTGATTCTAGTAGATTTTAAAGAAGGGGGTAAAAACGTCGTTTTCTTCTAGCGTCGCCCATTATGGCCGCAGGAGAAACAATGAACACTTCTCTCCGGTAAAAAGTTTTAATAAGAAAAACAGCTTTAATTACTGTTCTTTATTTATCATTTGGTACTTTAAACCCAAAAATATCAATAAGAATTAACCTAAACTTCGAGTTTTGACAATTAAAATACACGCTTCGAGTTATTCAAAATCATGCCTTATCTATTGTGCATGGATGGATGAGTTTTGGCATAGTTTCTAAAATGAAAATAGACTTTATATAATGCTGCGTTTTCTTTTGGGTTTTGATGATTTTCCAAGTCAGTAAGTAAGATTTTAACCCAAATTGGTGTTTTTTTTAATAAATGTTCCATTTTAATATTTTGAAGCGATTGGAAACTTCTCTGGTAAACTGATGGGCATAATGGGCGACGAAAATAGCAATTAGCAGGACTCAGACTTCATAACCTTAAATCTGAATCAGAAGTCACTTTGCTTTGGTTTCATTGTAGATTTCCTCTCAAGAGACAGGACTTCTGAAAAATCAAAGCATATTTGCAAAATTTCAAACCGCAAGGTGCCGAGCGAATGAAGAAGAAGGAAGGAATGCAAATAGAATCATGAAATTTGCAATATTTGAAAGAGTCAATTAGAAATATGCACAAACCATCTCGTCGGGTTTCAATGCAAATGAACTGAAACTTGAGTGAAGGTCAAATCGTGATAAAACAGATGTCAGCGAAGATTTTCCGCGTAATTGCAATTTTATTACTAGTCGTCAGTCCCCTGAAATTTAATTTCTCTTGCTTGCCGGCCATAATGGGCGACCGGCCATAATGGGCGACGCTACTCTACATTTTTTTATAAGAATACTATAAATTTTGTCAATCCTCAATATTCTTTGGATGCTTAGAATGCTTAGAATTATTAAAAAATAGCTAACTTTGCAAAATATTAAATGAACAATTGAAATAAAGACTTACCCTTTTAAGGTTGCAATTTTTCTCAGTTATTCCCGCAAGCAGCAACTTCCTTCTCCGCCAATTCGTTTGCCACAAAAGAAATCTCCAGACACTTTAGCAACTGCAACCTAACTGTTGCTACGATATAAATGATACGACCATCAAATGGACCAATCAGAGGGACTGTTGCTGTGATATAAATGATACGACCATCTAATGGACCAATCAGAGGGACTGTTGCTGTGATATAAATGATACCCCCATCTAATTGACCAATCAGAGGGACTGTTGCTGTGATATAAATGATACGACCATCTAATTGACCAATCAGAGGGCTCGGAGCTTTATCCTCAAATCTCTATGTCAATCAAATCTGAAGTCCAATTTTTAATGATTCGTTTTGTCTCATTGCTGAATGTTGTCCTGCAGTGACAACTGGTTGCAACATACATAGTTGATTAGAAAAACCTTTTTTTGCTGGTTGTAGATATATGTTAGATAAGGGTTGAATATCAGGTTTGCTTGTCATATTCAGCGTATAGGTCGGATATAGGTATTATTTAATGGATGCGATGTAAATACATTGAATAATGGATATATTTCTTCTTTTTTTACACTCCAATACAAATTTACAATAAAAGTTTACTTGTTACGCTCCTTACAAAATGCTTAACTACATTACATCCAGTGGTGGCACCAGCTCTAAAAAAAATCGAAAGATCTTGGGGGATTCTGACGTAATTTTTCATTCATCCTAAAGGACTAGGAAGTTAAGCGCGAGCTTCGCTCGCGCTTCAACATTCCTAGCTCCTGCGGAGTGCTGTTAGATGTAGTAAATCACATATCGAGTAAAAGCAGACTACTTGAGTGTCATATTATTTTATCAAATTCAATCAAATGCGACATATTAAAACTGCGTTATAGTTAGGCGTATACGGTAGCCTTTGAGACGGCTGAAGATGTAACAGATAGGTTTCAAACACTGCAAAAAATATAAAAATTTCATGACAATTTTTCAGTTGGAAACTAAGAGGAAAGGGACAATTTCCTCTGATTTCTGATGCAAGAAACGGGTGGGGTCGTATCGTAATTAATCGCACCTTTTCTTCGGAGAGAACCCGCTGACAGAGCATCAGTGCATGCTTGCTGTTTATAGTTTATATTTACCTGTGTGTATCTCGGCACGGAGACGTACCCGAAGCCGCCGTCTTACCAGAATCTTCCGTTTCACCTTTCCCGTGAAAAGTTGCTATAATCCTCCATTTTTTTTTTCATTCGCATTATCTGTTTAAAACCAGGCTAGCCTCAGTCGTACGTAATCTTTTGGCGCCTAAACACTCACTACTCCCCCCCCCCCCCCCCCCCCCTCCCCAATGCCGGCGGGTACAACAAAACACAAACTAACCAAACAATTAGCGAAATTCGAATTCCGGTCTTCCTAGAACCATGCTTTTGTGAACTGGGTGTTCCGTTTTGTCTTTCACAATTGATATTTGCATACGAAAACTCCTGATGAGCCTCCATTCCGTTTAATTATTATCATTATTATTATTGTTTTATAATTTGTATCATTATTATCATTAGTCTTATTTTACACGTTTAAAAGAAGGTGGTTTTAATAGCATACGCCCTACTGCTACTCTCGTTTGTGGGGAATTGCGAAGCAATTTGTGGCGGTGAAGTGCCTGTTTAAACAAAACACTTCAAACACAAACTCGAAAAATGGTCTAACATCAAAATAACGTTCATGGTTCCTCATGACAAGCTGGGAGCCAAAATCCTCCACAGTTGTCATGTGCTCCTGTTTCCAGTAGGAGCCCAAATTCAGTATTTCGAGTCGAGGCCCATCTCCCCCGCACCAAATTCAGTGTTTCGAATCGGAGCCTATCTCCTCCGCATGCACGCAGCAAAAAATCACGAGGCCCATCTCCTTCGTTGGGGACCGCGTTTATAGGTAAGGATAGAGCCCCTGGCTTGTAGGCCCATCTCCCGACAGACAGGCTAGGTCGAGGCCCAGCTCCCTCCATGGCTCACCAGTGGCTATTGGGGCCCAGCTCCCCCGACACCACACTCGAGGCCAAAATTCCTCGAGTTTCTATTCTATTAGGTTACTGGCATCTCACCATCGCGAGGCGTTTCCATTCCCCACACATTTGCACATCATGAGATTTATAATGGAAATAGAATTGAGATTTATAATGGAAGTAGAACGAAGATTTAGAATGTATTAGCTGCAAATTATGTTGTGGATGATCTGACTGGTGAAAGATAAGATTCCTTTTTGGGCCTGTTTACCTTGATTTTCTGGAAGGGGAGAAATTAAAGCAAATGTGCAATGGTAAATAGGCTCCTCTATAAATAGAATAAAGAAATAACTCAGACACAGCATTGTTTCTTAGCAAGATAAAAATCTCATTCTTAGGCTACCCTTTGTTGACATTGTGTGCAACTTAGATTTGAATGGGATATTTTTAGATTTTCCTGCTCTCTGCAAATGCAAGCTTTTAACCTTGCACAAACCGCGTTTAGTGAAAGGAAGATTTTTCTTCGGTTAATTTCGACCCTCTGGAAATCACTAAATTCTTAACTTGTTTATCTTTTAATGCATCTCATTACGATCTGCAAATCACGGCGTCTAATTGATCCCCTTGCCAACCAATAAATTTCATTGGCTCCTATCTTCTGCAGATCTTAGAAAAATCTGCTTCGCGAATCATAAATTATCCCCATTAAGCCCGCTCAATGGTGCGATTCTGGGTCAACCAATCAGCCTTTCGCAAATGCCTAATCACGACACGTGATGATCCTCTGTCTCTCTCATCTCAAATACTAATGCACTGTACATTCCCTCTCACCTTTGAGAAATATTCGAACTGTACTGCCACGAGATAAAGCCTTGGTCTGGTCATGTAGGAAGAATTATCGTCTATATCTGGTCACGTGGCGTAAAATTTATTGAATGTATTCATTTGCGATTGAGATCTTCCTGCCACGTGACCATAATAAGATTGGGCACGTAGGAAAAAGTTTTGGCATAACGGAATACCCAGACCCAGGACCAGTAGGACCGGACCCTAACGGACCAGACCCTAGGGGAATATCCATTCCTTTCCTTCCAGCGCGTTTGTTTGCAATGGCGGCCAACACAGAAGCTTCGCTCCATAGTAAGATTAGGCAGTCACTTCTCTGCTGTAAGGAAGTCCTACCTTCTGGATGCCACAACAAACGCAAAAATGCATGGTATATTAAGTCATATTAAATCAGCAGACAAACTATGATCCAGCATCAAGCCATTGCCCAATGGGCCTAAGCATTTAACTACATGTCCTAAATATTTTACCTTTCAACCTCGCTTGGTGTGATACAAGTAGTTGCAATGACGTCGTGATGCCAGCCACGTTGTATTCCATCTCCACAATCTCAATTTCTGGACTTGATTCTGGCTTCTCCATGCTCTTTAAAAGTTTGGGACTCCGAAACAGTGGCGGAAATTCAGCTTTTTGAGTGGGGGGGGGGGGGCAAGCCGTAAATTTTCCGAGTCGGAGGAAATGCTTTTGTTCTCAGGCATTTCGCTGGAAGACTTAGACCTGACGAAAATAGTTCCTTGAATGTGCTAAGGTCATTGTATATCAGATTTCAAAACTATTTATATTCAGCAGTTGATAGAAAAAGGCAAGAATGTATTATGAACGTACTGTCGGTATGTTGAACAGCCACGAGGACGCTGGGGGCGAAGCCCCCAGGAAAATTTTTGAGGACACTCCCTCTATTTTTGCTTAGAATGCCTTTCATGACCCTATGTTTGCCAGTACTGAATTGGGATTTTGACAATGTTGTAACATTTTTTCAGAGTAGCATCCCAAGGAAATTTTTTGGGTAATCAGATAGTTTACTTGGGCTTAGGAGAGCTCTTGGATCCATTTTTTGCCAGTGCCAAATAAGAATATTTGATAATATGAATAACCAATTCTCAAAACAGTTCTGCGTGAAGAACCTCTCCTTTGTCTTAGAACGCTTCTCGCAATTCAGGTTTTGCCTGCCCCCGCCCGTAACATCGAAACTTTGAAAATTCGCTGATAGTTTGTGTTAATGTCGCGTCCAGGAAAATTTTTTGAGAACTCCACCCTTTACATTGGCTTAGAATGCCTCTCCCGAGCTCCAACATCTCGCGGAAATATTGCTACTCTCTAAATAACCCATACCCAAGAACTTTCTTCTCGTTTATGAAATAAATGAAAGTGAATAAAAGCTTTAGAATATGCTTTTTGAGCTTGTGCATTTCGTTTGCTCTTTCTATATAAAATCTCGTCCACTTCTTGACGGTGACTCGTTTCTTCACTACAGTTTCAATCCCACCTACGAAATGTCCGACTTTTAAGAAAATTTCCGAATCTTATCGAATTGGGGGGGGGGGGGGGGGGGCAATTGCCCCTCCAACCCCCCCCCCCATAATTTCCGCCACTGATTCGCAAACAATCTGCTTTCAGACCTTCAAAGGAGTAGCATGGCCAGTGTAAATTAAGTAAGGAGCATTGACATGAGGTTTTGCCCACAGGAAAAGTTTTGGGACCACGCCGTTTACTTTGGCTCAGAATGCATCTCCCAATATATCATACTTGCAATAAGCGATAAGGAAACTTTTATAATTTTGTGACAGTGGCAGTCATTCTATAAGTCAGAGCGTGAGAAAAGTTTTTCGAAGAGATGTCTTTTATTTTAGCACAGAAGGCATCCCCTGATTCCATAATTATGAGTGCTAAAATGGATGGTTTAATAGTCTTATAAATGAGCTAATTGAGAGGACATCGTGCCTTGTGGACTACATAGTTGCCCACGAAAACTTGACTACTCTTGAGCTCCTCTTACAGTTGTATGAAAGAACTTCCAGCAGATGAAAGATGCCTTCATCGATAGAGTGGTCTTCCCGTTTTTCACAAGATGCATTAACCCCAAAAGCTCTCTAAACAATACCAAGATATACCAAAGTACCGGGTGTCATACGGATTTGATTGAATCCAGTGCTGTGAATTTAGCTTCAATGGATGTATAATCACTCTAAAGATGTTTCTCGATAGTTAACTTAAACATAGATACCTCGTTTGTTGATATTGGTACTTTGAGAGCAGACAAGTTAATCTTGAAAGCTCAAATTTGCCTCTTCCTCCAAACCAGAGCTTTAGCCTTTTGGCCTAGGCAATTTCTTAAGGCACAACGATAGCCTTGATGAAATTTGAACAATGTTGGATCTTGTGTTATTCTGTTTTCCAGAAGTCACCCCCCCCCCCAGTCACCCATTGGGAGGTCTCTTAATTTTTCATTAATTTCAGTTCTTAATTTCGATGTGCTTCAGGAATTTGCTCAGGTCAAAAGGCCAAAGCTTTGGTTTGCAAGTGCACCCAAATTTGAGCTTTCAAGAAGCACCACCAATACAAACAAACGAGGTATCTATGTTCAAGGTAACTATCGAGAAACATTCTGAGAGTGATTTGCCATTGGTTAAAGCTAAATTCACATCGCTGGAGTCAACCAAATTTGCATAAATATTTTGAGACATCCGGTATTTTCTAGGGGACTCGTGCTTGTTATCAGCTTTTGTTGCGCATATCCAGTTTAACTCACAAACTGCACTTTCTCGCTCAAGAAACGAGTGCAGTCTGGCACTACGCGGGTTGCTAAAACTGACAAAATCATTTTTTCGCTAATTTTAAGATGTGGAGCCCTGGAGCCCTGAAAAGTATGCAATGGAGCCCTGGAGCACGGCAATTTTGCCTTTGGGAGCCCGGAGCAGGGTTGCCAGATTTGACCGGCAACAAACAGGCCAATTCGTGATCAGAAAGAGGCCAAAAAGGCCAAACGCCTTATTACGTCATATTGCGCATGCGTATTATGCAAAATGATTACAAACGGAGCAAGCTGAAAGATTTTGAAAGAAACTACTCAGCAATATGATTTGCAGAAGCGGCACTTATGCGGCACTATTGGCTTTCATTTTGAAATTTGGAACTATGATATCATACATTAAAATATAATACTGACAAATTTTCAATGTGTAAATTTAATGTAAACCACTATTTTCTATAAGTTGTCATTCACTTTAGTGTCATCATAAGGACTGACGACTTCATTGACAAAAATAGCCCAAAAAAGGCCAGAATTGCGAAATAGTCCAAACCCTATTTTTCAGGCTTTGCCCCTAAAAAAGAGGCCAAAATTGTAAAATCTGGCCTTAAAAAGGCCAATCTGGCAACCCTGGCCCGGAGCCCATAGAAATATGCCCTGGAGACTCGGAGCCGAGATCCCTTAGGGGGCCTCATACATTTATATAGTGTTTCTTGCTTCTTTTACATTGGCAACGTCCTAAATTGGCCAAAGATCAGCCTGCTGTCTTTTACTTCACACTTTCTTTTGTGCGTGATTTTACTGTGGTGTAAAATTGCTTCAAGTTGGTTTAATGAGTAGGGGAGACCGGGGACAATTGTCACACGGGGCAATTGTAACACTTTACTGCTGGTTTTAAAACTTTCACGATGACACGAAAGTTGGTTCTACATGAATGAAACTTAGTTCTATCTCATTCCAACAGATGCAAGTATAATATTATCTACCCCCAAGAACGCTATTGACCATTATTTAGACGTTATGGTTGATTTTCCAAAAAGTGTTACAATTGTCCCCGGTCTCCCCTACTAAATGGTATAAAATTGATCAGAGTGAACTTTGCAGTAGAAGGACTTCAAATAGTAATCTTTCTTTTAATGCAGCTAGTTAGCGTTAGTGATGATTTAGCTTCACATTAGAACTTCTGCTTTAGGGTGGATTTACAGTCCTGGGAATTTTCCGAGCAGAGGGGAAGTTTATCGTTTACAAGACAAACTTTCATTTTAACGTTGAATAGAAAGTTACGCACGAGAACCTTTGCCAAAATTGCGGCTGCTCCGAAAATTTATTGACTGGAAATCACCCTTTGACGAATCTTCAGTGACACAACGTAGAGACTATTTTGACTAATAATATTCAATTTAGAAGAATACGATAGAAATATAAGGAATAAGATCAAAGAACCTCCACAAGATATACGTACTTTATTGATTAATGACACATTTATGCTTCGCAACTGTTCACACTCACGTACGTCATAAGTGTTATTGTGACTAAAAACTTAGTTTAAATACCGTGTCTAAATATATGACTACATTTAATCACAGGGGGTCCAGGAATGTCAGTGAAGATCACTGTAGTTTTGGTTTCTTGATTCCGCGGTTCTCGGTTCCTTCGTTCCTTGGTTCGTCATGAAAATAACAGCTGTGTAATTTGATACTGATTACATCATCCTTGTGTGCGGTCAGCCAGCTATTGTTCCCGGGGGGGGGGGTACTTCATTGTCAACATGATTCGACCTGAATCTGGACTTTGAGAAAAGGACCCATTCGTATGACTGAGTATTCAAAAATTTCGAGCCCATTTGCATGAATGTCAGGAAATTTTTGACCCATGTGCATGAATTTGATGATTTGATACAAAGGAAAATTTCAGTTTTTTGGCCTGGATCATCATTATGGGGCCGATTGATAAGAAAATTCTCAAAGAAGTACCCATCTACCAGAATTGTGGTTAAAAACAGACCCATATGTAGAGAATTTCGGATGAAAAAACCCATCCATATGAGCGGCACGTCCAGTACAACTTAACAATGAAGTACCCCCCCCCCGGGCTATTGTTACAGTAGAATATAGTATAGAATATAGTATAGTATAGTTTAGTATATAGTCCTCTTTTCTTTCTCTTTCTTACCATTAAGTTACCGTTACGAGGCGCAGGATTTGAAAAACCCGCGAATTCAAACGCCAGCCAATGAGAGAAGAGTTCTCACACGACAAATGAAACAATAGCTGGCTGACCGCACACAAGGATGATGTATTCGGTATTAAATTACACAGCTGTTATTTTCATGACGAACCAAGGAACGAAGGAACCGAGAACCGCGGAATCTATGGAGTGCCAAATGCAAAAAAATTAATTTAATGGTTGTATGTGCTAAAATTTAACATATGCTTATTTATTTGAGTAAAATTTAACATATGTTCGAGTAAAATTTAACATATGCTTGTAGTTATGTTAAATTTGACATATGCTTGTAGTTTTATAAAATTTGACATATGCTTATACAAACGAGGTCATATTTTCACATTGCTTAACCATGGCAACGAAGTTATATTTTCACATTGCTCAACCATGGCAACGAAGTTATATTTTCATATTGCTTAACCATGGCAACGAAGTTATATTTTCATATTTCTTAACCATGGCAACTGATCCATTTTTACATTGCTTGACCATGGTAACGAAATCGCAACGAGACTAGGTGGCAACGAGCTTGTACAAAAATAAAGATGGCTGCTTGCTGCTTTTTGCTTGCTGTTTTGCTTTTAGTTTTAATCGACATGCCGTGTGTATCTTTGAGTGGAGGGGTGATTCTGTTGAAGATGTCCTAAGAGAACTTCCCAGCATCCATTCTCAGTAAGGAAGTGATCCTGAAACTATTGGTTACGACCGAGCCCAGTACATACTCCTTGTTGGTTCAGAATATGACAGGACACTGCAGTTGTTTTGTTTGTGACCAGAATATAATTTGAATCCAAAGCCTCGTTGCGATTTCGTTACCATGGTTAAGCAATGTGAAAATATAACTTCGTTGCCATGGTTAAGCAATGTGAAAATATGACCTCGTTTGTATAAGCATATGTCAAATTTTATAAAACTACAAGCATGTGTCAAATTTAACATAACTACAAGCATACGTTAAATTTTACTCGAACATATGTTAAATTTTACTCAAATAAACAAGCATATGTTAAATTTTAGCACATACAACCATTAAATTAATTTTTTTGCATTTGGCACTCCATAGGAATCTAGAAACCAAAACTACAGTGGTCTTCACTGACATTCCTGGACCCCTTGTGGTTTAATGCGACAGTTTACATACATTTACAGTTTATAGAAAAAATTGTTTCCTTCAGTGCCAGAACACATAACGTATTTAGAGAAGGGACATTTCTTATATTTTGTATTGACACATCCATCTGACACGCCATGTTTGTTGTACTCGATCTCACCAGGACCTGCCCAGCATTCAGCGTAGTAAGAAAGACCAAAATATTTGTAGCCTCTTTCTTTTGATTTCTGAGCACAATGACAAAGTATGCTGGAAGAAAAAATTAATTCACATGAGTATGCACGGTGATCTCAAACTAAATATTCCACACCGACACAGTCCACGCATTTTGCTGAAAAAGGATTGGGAAAATAGCTGTATGACACAGCATAGGTTCCAAATCGTTATCTCGGCGTAAAAAGTTGGGTGTAAAATTCCGTGACCTATCTCTTCTGATTGAATGGCTTGAAAGAAACTTTAGATACTTATCTATAATTCTACCGTTGGACTTTTCAGAAATTTTGAATATTTTTGGAAATTACAGCGTATCTTACATTTCAACTCATTTGAGGATGTGACGTCATCAAATTTCTAAATCATAAACTAGATGAGTGACAGACTTCTGCTTGATACCATATTGTAGGCACTCATAAATTATGGTTTTCTTCGAAATTACTTTATGTTGCGTCAAAAAGTTTAGAAACTACGATGGTTTTAAGTTTTTTTGAAAATTTTTCTTGAATTCTTGAAAACGAAGAAAAACACTCTGACTCTGAAAAGATTGTAGATTTCAGAATAGTCCAACGGTAGAATTATAGAGAAATAGCTAAAGTTTCTTTGAAATAATTCAGTTCAAAGAAATAGGTCACTCAATTTTACACCAGCCTTTCTAAAGATTTGGAACCTATGCAGTATGCCACTGGGTGCCTCAAAAAGTACTCCTGGCCTGTTTGAAAAAGCTCTAAAGTCTATATAGAATGTTGCTTAAAGAGTATAGCTCAGTAACTTAGGGCTCAAATCCAGCGGCGTGGCCAGGGTGAATTAAGTGGGAGGAATGTAAATTTCTGGGGCCACCCCCTTTACTTTGGCTTAGAATGCATCTCCCTTGATATCTTGCTTGCATTTAGCGACGAGGAAACCTTGATCGTTTTGTAACTGTTATCCTATGAATCAGAGCACGAGGAAAATTTTTGAAGAAATATCCTTTACTTTGGCTTAGAATGCATCTCCCAATATCATGCTTGCCTCTAGCGACGAGGAAACCTTGATCGTTTTGTAACAGTTATCCTATGAATCAGACACGAGGAAAATTTTTGAAGAAATATCCTTTACTTTGGCTTAGAATGCATCTCTCAATATCATGCTTGCCTCAAGCGACTAGGAAACCTTGATCGTTTTGTAACAGTTATCCTATGAATCAGACACGAGGAACATGTTTGAAGAAATATCCTTTACTTTGGCTTGGAATGCATCTCCCAATATCATGCTTGCCTCTAGCCACGAGGAAACCTTGATCGTTTTGTAACAGTTATCCTATGAATCAGACACGAGGAAAATTTTTGAAGAAATATCCGTTACTTTCGCTTAGAAAGAATCTCCCAATATCATGCTTGCCAGTGGTACAATGGAAGATTTGACATTTCTCGGAAAATTCTTATCCAACCTTGAGCCTCATCGCCCTGCTCCGATCACTGGCTGCTGTGAGCGCTTTGGTGTACAATCTCAGGATGTTTGTTTACAAGAGCAATGGGTCCGTTGATTAAAAAATCGCAGCAACAAATACTTTGCTCATCTTTGCTGATGCCATGAGCTTCAAGTCAGGCCCGTAGGAAGCGGGGGGGGGCAGGGGGGCTCAAGCCCCCCCAATAATGTTCTAAAACAATGGTGCTACGTCACATGACTTAATTAAATGTATTGTTCTCTATTGTTTTGAGAACAATTGCCCCCCCCCCCAATCCGAAGCTTCTTCCTACGGCCCTGCTTCAAGTTGAGACGTGGTTTACTTTTTTCTGGCGTGTAAATCCAGTGATATAGTAAGATGAAGGAGGTCAGCCTCGTTCCCAGGGTGTTCTGACGTCATACGCTTACGCTGGTCACGAAGCCGAATGAACACCCTGGTCCCTGGTACACTTGGTATCAATCTTGCCAAAATAAGGCAAGATTCGCCCCACTATGGATTTGCAGTTTGCTAGGCAACGATAATCGACGAAAAATGGTCGTTGCTCTAGTGCTAATTCTGAACTATATAAATTGAGAAATTAAAAACAAACACTTCGAGGACCCTATTTTAGCTCTTTTTAAGGTATTTAATCATTAATCCGGGGTTAGCAAGTGCATTTAGTAGGAAAACGAGCACGAGCCATTTGGCTGGAAAAAGGGCCCAAGTTGAAATTTTCGAGAATTTCCCCCACAGCTTTGAAAATAGAATGGCTCGTTATTCAGCGAATTTTTGAGATAAATTGGAGATTAAAAGTGTTTTAGTGAAAGAATACAGTTTTCCGTCGATTTTTGACATGCCGCGGCCGTTCACTCCTCGCAAAACCGAGTTACGGCGTAAAATGGGGAAGGCCGAAATTATTCCCCATTTTTGGGGGGCACGCGCTCCACTTCTGGGGGCAATATTGAGCCCCAAATTGCGTTATTAGACTCGCAGACGAATGGTCTCTTGAAAACTTTTTTCCGTTTTGAAATCGGGCTTGTAACCATGGAGCATCGACTCCAATCGCAACCTCGGGTTGGAAAATCGCAACATTTATTTTTCAACCCCCTGTTATGACGTCATAATGACCTAAACATTTCCTGAAACTCAGAAATTCGGATGCGCCGTGCCCGGGGGGGTACTTGACTAGGGAAGTGACGGGGGTGTGCGGAAAACCTCTCCACACCCTGCACCCTGTCGCATAAAAAATAGGCCAAAAGTATACCCTGTCGCATAAAAATTTTGCCTCTCAAATACAGTGTAGAACGCAATTTTTGCTTGTGATACCCTGTCGTATAAAAATTTTGCCTCAAATACAGTGTAGAGCGCAATTTTTGCTTGTGATACCCTGTCGCATAATTTTTTTACCTATTATAATACCCTGTCGCATAGTTTTCGCTAGAAAATGACACCCTGTCGCATAATTTTTACCGCAAAAGGACACCCTGTTGAGCAGCACATCCCGTCAGGTCAAGTATGGGAGTGCCCCCCGGGGCGCCGTGGTCCATTACCCCTCTTAAACTCCTCACTTGCCCCATACACCCCATTGATTTTGTGAAATTACCGATTCAATCAAAGATAATGGAGATTCAATAAAGGCCATTTTTGAATGGGATCCAGTTATAATCTGATTTTGCTATCGTTTTCGAATAGCCAATCAAATTGCCGAACGGCCTCTTGTATCCCAGAGTAGAGGTAGAGCAACGAACTCACTCTGGGGACGAGATTGGAAGAAGGCCTACTTATGATGGAATCGCAAGTAGTTGCCATTTTTTACTTCGTGTTTCCTTGCAGCAATGACATTTTCTCTTGTTTCTCTGCTACTGTTTACCAGAACCGCAGTCAAAACATTTCAAACTTTACTCTAACTCTCTAAGCGAATATTTACAAAAAAATTTCGATCATAATATCTCCTGCTTCCATGCCGGGGGTAAAGTTCTAGCTGCAGTCAGATAGGCTACAGATCTGAGATCGCCCTCTTCCGACCACGAGGTTTGGCCTCAAAACCTGCGTTTCTCTCTCAATGAAGAGACGGGGTGGAAGGTGAAATAAACAAAGAAACCTCATCAGGGGGTTTCGTTGACTTTGGAGGCGCGTGAAGTAGGGTTTGAATTAATGCTAGGGGGGCATTGAAGTATGGGAAGGGGGCTATGCTAGAGTGTTGCCAGTTTCCTTGTAAAAGACTGTAAATTTCTACTGTAAATTGCTCATGGTGTCATTAAACGAACAAAGAGACAAAATGTTACTTTTATCAAACAATAACATGAGATAAATATCTTTTTTTTGTGTATGACATCCATTTCAATTGGAAACTGCGCTTTCTTGAGCCCTCTGCGGTGGTACCGTCCAAAATTCATGCGTGAGCTTGCGTGATCGGAACAGGGCGACGGAATGAAGATATTGCGATTTTATCGCTGTCTTTTCCAACAACGATTTTACGGAAGACGCCCGGCTAAAGGTACACTAACTGTTTTCTATATTCTAAACTATGAAATAAGGAATAATTCATTAGCATTAACTTTTCCGATAAAATTTACTTAGGTGAAGTAACTCAAGGTTTCTTTTTCAGTGATCGGAACTGGGCGATGGGGCTCTATGCCCAGCTGTTTTCTCCTCTGTTTTAGAGGAATCTCGAGGACCATCTTTGGACAAAAATGGGGGGGGCAATTGCCCCCCATACCCCCCAAACACGTAGCCACGCCACTGCTCAAATCTTTAAAAATGTGGGTGTAAAATTCTATTTCATATTTCTTTAAGTTAATAGCTTGAAAGAAATTTGGTGTACTTTGCTGTAAACATAGTTACTGTGCTGTTAATTTCCCGCCGTGGAAATTGATATGTTGGCTTGTTTCAAATGTCGGCATTTATTGCACTCGACGAAGAAGCAAGCTTACTAAAGTGATCCACCAAAGTTTCTTTGATGTCCACGCATACATTTATTGTATTTATTTGTTACTTTTTATTATCTATTACCGCTGGTTAGTTTAAAAACAAAGATTCGCTGGCCACATCTCCTTTGTCATTGAAGTTTGATTGCGTTTGTGATTGTCTTCTTGGTCAATGATCAATAATCGTGATTTCTGTCATACATTACCTCGTGTGCAAAGATATCGTAATGGCGGAGGGGTTCTAGGCCAGAGTAGTGGTGATTTGCTCTGCGATTCATGAGACACGCAGTAAGTTCATGTAGCTTCATACAACAGGGCAACATTTCGTTTTCAATCGACCAAGAAGTTTGTTTTGATTTGGGTTGATTTGCATTTTGCATTTGTTGTGTTCGTTGGCCTAGAGTAGCCTAAACTAAATACCGAGGCGTTCTACATTCACATCACCAGTACCACTCCTATTCATGATCAGCATCATATTTGGCTTCAAATCATAGCTAATGAAATGAAATGAAACTTGCATCTATTTCTTCTTTCTCTTCTGTTGGCAATTTTCACATATTCGAACTACTAACAACTTCAGTTTGCCTATCCGCCATTTGGTCAACCTCGTGATCACAGCCTCTTTTCCAATTAGATCAAAACCGGTTTAACATGAAAGTCGAAAAATAAAACAGGAAAGACGAAAATATTGAGATGCTTTCTCCGTATATTAAGTCACTTTTGTGGAATATGACAAGAGAAATCAACTTTTTGTTGAGACTTCTACTATTTATCGTCACCTTTAAAGTCTTGAATTATTTTCTGCAAAGAAACATACAGCAGCATACTGCAGCAACACAGAAATGAAATAGTAAAAAACTGGCATTGTAAACAATGCAAAATTTAGACGCTTAAGTACTTACTCCTGCAAAGATTGAGGAAAGTTATCCCAATTTATAGTAAATCCTACATGACCATTATTAGGATCTCTGTGGCTATCTAAAAGTATTGGCAACAAAAGATCATTATCTTTTTTGTTGAAACATCCAAGAGCCTCCATTTTTACACCACACAACTGTTCAAGATCAGCTGAAATAAAAAGAATATTGGCTGTTAACATTGTTAAGAGGGGTACTTCAGGGGGGTCCCAATACCGCAATACCGCACGAAAAAGGCACCAAATACCGCAATACCGCACCAAAAGAGAGCAAAATACCGCAAAACGCTGGAAAACTAAAAACAACGTTGTTAATACAGTATACCGGTCTGCAGCAGCTTGATTCCGACCTAAATCCACCTTCCTTCATCAAAATTTGTAGTTTTGTCTATTAGATCGTTGCTAGATGTTTTACAGACAATTGTGTGACGTGAGAACGACGGAAAAATTTAAATTGATGTGCTTTCAGTAAAACTGCATTGACGGCAGAAATTATGAATATATAGAACATATCATTGTTTTGAATAATCGATTCTGCAACACAAGGGCTGACTTTTTCGCGAATGCGTAAAAAGTTTACTCTGGTTGACGCTTTTTTGAACACATTTTCCGAATGTCGATGTAAGTTCAGATGGTTATCCAAATCTACACCCAAGGTATTTGTATGATTTTGTCTCATAAATAGTTTGATTGTAGATTTTGATATCCACGTTTGGCTGTTTGGACAACGTTTGATGTGATCCATATAGCACAAATTCAGTTTGACCTTTTCTCAAGTTAATGAATAAGTTATTTTTTAATGCTCTATTTCATTTGAGTTCTTTCTTGCACAATATAAAACAGTATCGTCGGCATAAAATATAATGCCAGCATCAGTGAGCGGAATAAGAACGTCGTTATCAGCTCAAAGAGAAGGGGCCCCAGGATGGATCATTGTGGGACACCACATGTAACATTTCCTTCGTATGAGCTAGTGTTATAAAATATTTCCTATTGTTTCCTATTAAAGAAATAATCACCTATCCATTGTAATTCCACATAATCTATACCACAACTTGGCAATTTTTCCAGCAAGGTTGCATAACGTACTGTGTCGAAGGCTTTACGGAAGTCAATATAGACAGCACCACAAAGTAGCCCCTTTTCAACGTTCTGTCTCAACTGTTCTGACAGTAAGGTAACTGCATGCTGCATAGCTCTCCCTTGTCTAAACCCACACTGATGCGGGCATAAACTGATGCCATTCGATTCAAGGAACGGAACTGGGACAGTTTATTGTAAATGAGCTTCTAGATAACTTTTTGTAGAGCAGGAATTACCGTGATAGGCGTATAGTTGTCCAACACTGTCGGATTGCCTGATTTCAAAATATGGGCGATTTTCCAACATCTTCAGTTTTGATTCATGCAAATATTTTGATTCTCTTTCTTCACATAAAAATGTTGCGTGCTTTCCTCCGCGCAGGTACCATTTCAAGGTTGAGCAGGTGGAGCAGGCACAAGGAGAGAGATATAAGGGACCTCCCTCTCCTTAGTTTTTCTTTCCTCTATCAATTCGTCTCGAAGATGCTTTATTCTTCAACAGGAAAATGGCATTACAAGAAATTTGGATGTTAATTTGCGTACAATACCGCATACCGCGCTGTGGAAGCTGAATACCGCAATACTGCAAGTTTTTTCCGTCATTACCGCAATACCGCATAAAATTTACCCCCGATACCGCAATACCGCAAACCCCGAAGTACTCTACCCCTCTTTTAAAAGTGATGCTCAGTGCTCATTGCTAATGGTGGAATTTTTTTATGAATTTATTACGTAGATGAAATTTAATGGTGCTTTATAAAACGTCCAAAATCTACAATTGCCCTGGTAGCTACTCTGAAAAGAATTTTCGTAGATTTTGAAGAATTTTCGAAGGTGCAAAATACGAAGCTCGAACGCACCTCTCGTACAAAAGTGTATCAAAATATTGTTCGATCCAGGCTCTTTTGTAGAATAGCTAAACGGTCGAGCAAAGTGAAAGAACTGGGCTATATAGCGTCCGTCTATAAATAGGACAAAGAGAAACCAAACACTTTATTGTTCTCTTTGGCTTTGATTTCTGTAGCCGTGCGTTGGATTATCAAATACAATTAGGCTATTTATACCCGAGGGGGGGGCACTGCACATAATTTGGGTACGGGGACGTGCCATCAGGAAGGGTATCGATTTCAGTGATGTTGGTATAAGGAACAGTATCGATTTTCACGATTTTGGTATGAGGAACAGTATCGATTTTCGCGATTTTGGTATAAGGAACGGTATCGATTTTCGCGATTTTAGTATAAGGAACGGTATCGATTTTTGCGATTTTGGTATAAGGAATGCCTTTGAAGCTTCGATGGCACATCCCAGACCGGAACCTGGTCAAGTACCCCCTCGCTTCGGTTCACTCCATCAATAAATGTTCCTCCGCCGTGGATGATAATAATAATAATTATAAAAAACTAAACCATCCTTCAAATCAAACAGAATATATACATATAACTAGAAATAACGATACGTTAGGAAATGCATGCGCTTGAGAGCCAAAAAGTAGTTGTATCATGGTGGTACACAGAGATGGACAAAGAGAAATGCAAGAGGTGCTTGATTATCACCAGGATATCAACAATAACAGAAGAAAACAGAAAAGTAACACAACTTATTGCAAAGAAGTATTAGCAACATGAAATGAGGTCTTGTTTTTGCCATTACAAATAATTTTCTATCAAAGCTGCCAAACTGCAGGTGTAGAGTTTGAAAGAGGTCTGTTGACACTATATCCTGTGCACATGAAGTAAAGTCTGTGATATATTTGTGAGGGTTTTAGGACTTCTTGATTGTAACTGATGATGCTAATACTTCAGTGCTATCAAAACTATATAGGTAGCATTTACATATATCAATGACAAGTATAAACTATAAAACCCCAAGAAATTGTCTGTAATAGCATAGTAGTTTTCACAATTCTTATGTTTTACCAGTCTCTTTGGCTTGATTGTTTGGCATACAGTCTTGATTTTCTTTTTTATGTCACTGTCAGTTTCCTTTTAATGTTCATTAGGTTTTTACGAACTGGAGAAGAATTTCCAATGAGACATATTGTTGATACATAGTGTACTTCTGGGATAAAGCCTATAAGAAAAATAAACTACATCACAGACTTGTTCAACCCCATCAGGTTTTACTAGAATTGCATCCTTGGCAAATGTGACTTATGTAAATGATACAATGGAATGCATTAGCAACTGCCTGAATAATAATGTGGTCACACCATGTTCCCTTTGCAGACATTTGGGTAATATAAGCATTGAAGTCCATAATTGTAAACACATCCTCGGTACAAGTGTTGATGGTTGTTCATATGAGTTATACCACATTCCCTGATATGCTTTTCAGGGTTCCAAACATTAAATGTTAACGGGCACGAAAAAAGCAGTCTCCTGACCCCCCCCCCCAACATCATAGGGAAGAAGGACCTTTTGGCCTGAACTTCTTTCAAGCTCATCCATGACAAAAAATGATGCTGGCAAATAAATGATAAAAAATTTCTATTTGCAAATATTTCACAAAAAATTCCAGAATTTGGCATTGCAGGTATGAGCAAGGATAGATATATATGCATGACTCAAATGCCATGAACTGGGAAACTGGGAAGGGTTGCTTGCAAGCACTGGCAGCATTATATGCCAGGCACACTTTCGTGTCCCCAGAACAAGATTCACATTCAGATTCAGAATCACATTCAGATTCAAAATCAGATTTAACAAATGAAGGAAACCTTGAAAAATTTGCACAAAGCCCCCAAGGGGGAAATTTTTGGAAAGTTCTCTTCTAAGCTATAGCTGGATACCATAGCTTGTTTTTATTTTAGGTTTGGGCTCGATATCTTGTAACAGGGGGTAATGGGGGCAATGTTTCCTTCATTTGTTGAATCTGATTTTGAATCTGAATGTGATTCTGAATCTGAATGTGAATCTTGTTCTGGGGACACGAAAGTGCCAGGCACAATCGGCAGAGAACTGTTTGAAAAAATAAGAAACTGAGTATTGTTATCTCAGATACCAGCAATGGGCAATGATTTTGCTCAGTGTACCACAATGGGCATAAACTGGCATTAGTCTGGCTTTCATGATAAGTTCTAAGTGAGTAAGAAACTGAGAGTCAGTACATTTCCAGACACTGACCATGGAGACCTCTCTGTGGGCCTCTTAGGCCCACAAGAGAGGTCTCCAGTACGATACGATAGCGCCCAAGAAAGGTCGCAGATGAGCTCATTGCAGCTCTGCCACAGAAGAGACATTAAGGTAAACATATGTCTCAATGAATAATGTACAAAATAGTCAGTAACGGTACAGAAACAATAAAATTTTGAAGAATAAATGAAAGAACCTTACCACATTGACTGTCCCCTCGCTGTTTGCCTTGCTGTGCACGCCTTCTGCAATCACTGATCCAGCGATGATCCATCTAAACCATTCATTGATCAGCTATAAAATGTCATACCTCAAGAGTATACCGTCATGTTCTTTTCATTCACGCATATGACTCGAAAAGGTATCATAAATCAAGATGCGACGATCACTTAAAATCACGGTTGCCATAGGGATCCTGTTCCCAAAAGACAATGGATGATTTGCTGACGTTGCACAAAAATCTCAAAGTATGTCAAGATTAGGAGGCATGCTGTCGCATGCAAAAACAAAAACTGTTCGATGTCGCAAAAACGTTTCGATATAAAATCTATCTAATTATAATAATAATAATTAATTTCTTTAAGGTTGGCGTGGTATATAGCACTAGGCTAATTAATGCCAACCATTATCGATACAAAAGATGTGTAGTAATTATAATCAACCTGAATATAACCTAAATTTACAATAAAATCCTTACACAATCTACAGTTGCATGAAACATTCCAAAACTTAATTTCCCTTTTAAAATTCTCTACGGATCGGGACTTTTTTATATGCAATGGCAAATCTCGCCAAAGATTTTGCCCCAGGAAGCTCACAGTTTCTAGCCCATAGGCTGTAGTCCTAGGTTTGCGTGCATAAATGTTGCTCGTAACTCTTAAGTTGTAATGTATTTCTCTCTCTGCGAAAATTTCTCTCATAAAACAAGGATTTAAATACATTCTTGTTCGGTAAATTTCAGTGACAAGCAACTGTAGATTTCGTTGATGAATGGAGACTGAATGGTCTGTAATTAACAGTTCTTCAAAACTGGAGGTCCGATCATGATACGCTATTCGCAATGCTCTTTCGTGAATAGAGTTAATTTTTGCGTTAACTCGTCTATCGTGAAACATCCATATCAATGGACAGTAGCTAAACTGTGACATTACGAAAGCTCTCATGACAATCTTAATTTTTTCTTCAGGCATATACGTAGAGGCCCTTGCAAGAGCATGTAGCTTCTGGCTTGCTTTCGTACACACCATTTTCACGTGTTGCTTAAAATTTAGCTTTTGGTCAATTACAACGCCCAGCAATAAGATGAGTCATAAGACGTATGTTTAAAGGGCATATGTCATAAAGCTGATTGGTTCATGCAATACAATTCTCTCTATTGTTTATTACAAAGCACGGGATCGAGGCTGAATTTTCATTGCAATAAAAATTCATGAAACAGAAATAAAGTCACGAAACAATAGAATTCCACTCCAAACTTTTTGTTGTATTAACCAATTGCTAATGTGACATATGTGCTTTAAAGAGAAGTCGTAAAAAAAATAATAAAAATGTAACCAAAACCCTGCTCACACTTTATCAAGTAACCTTAGTGCGCGGTAGACTTATTGCCCAGAGTAGCCCCAGCTATTGTCAACTACACATTTTTTTATAAGAAACTGGTTAATATAAGAAACTAATACTACGATGACCAAAAATTTAAGAAACTCTAGTACTACGCTCAAAAACAGTAAGAAACTCTAAAACTTTATTTTTGTATGTCTTTCTTATTCTATGTCTCTCTAACAAAGGTACATTCGTCTTTTCTTGACTTTTAACTGCAAAATTGGTAAATATTTGCCTTGATGTGCATGGCTTCTTCCTGGTGAGAATGTCAATGCAAAATGGAAGCCCTTTCTCGAGAAGAAGGCTCAACTTCGAACAATACCGCAATTTTTGGCCGAAAAAAATAAGGAACTAATTAAGAAACTTTTACTACTAAAACACCGAAATTTTCATGCGAAATTAAAAGAAACTTTTAGTACTAAGTGTTGATCCAAGTTTCTTATAAAAAACGCGTAAAATGAGACCAACGCAAATAACCGAACTGCCAGGTATAAGGTCTGTAAGTGTAGGGGTAGAAAGGGTAGGCCGGAGGTAAAAATGGTTCGATGCTTGCTAAAAAATTGTATGCTTTGGATGGAGGGTAGAGTACCACATGTATTTAAAGATTTTCATAAAATTCATGCATATTCTTGCCTCATTAGGCTTGCCTCATTAGGCTTGCCTCATTAGGCTTGCTTTTCTGGTGAGATGTCTGGTGTTCGGGGGGGGGGGGATGGCTGCGCCTTTGCCTTGGTGCTCCCTCCTGTCGGACGATGGGGATCGGCGGTTTTGTCCGATGGATCTCGGGGTGGCTCGTTTGCTGATGTGCTCGGTTCTGTTCTGTGGCACCATTAGTGGTGCTTTGTTTGGGGTGGAGCTGGAGCGATTGGCTGGCGGGTGGCCCTGTTTGCTGTTGGGTGGGGCTGCTGGCTCTTGTCGTTGTCAGGGTGGCAGGCTGGGCAGGTGGGGCGCTGCCGTTTGTCCGTGGCTGGGTGTCCTGCCCTCTTGCACTTGCGTTAGAGTTTTAGAGGGTCTTCTTTCTAATTATTGCAATGGTCCATAACAGGGCATCTCAATGGGGCTGCACTTATCAATACATAAAACCTCCAGATAGCATTAGAGCATACATATTCATTTATTTATGCATATTCATTTAGTTTAGTTTAGTTTCGAATTTGATTAGTTTCTTCTTATAATATAATTAGAAGCTACATTTAATTATTCGAAATAAAATAAGATGAGAACAACAAGCCCATTTTATCCCCACAATGGCGAGGAACGTAACTGTAACTGTGACATGTAACTTAATGTAGGCTCATCTTAAATTAGAGCTAACTTGAGTTAGATTTGAGTAGTGTAAGTTTTATGCTAACCAACACTTATTTGAAGGTCAGCCAAGTAATCAAATTTTGGGGATTTTTCGAATAGCCAAAATAAGGCAAGATTCGCCCCATTACGGATTTGCAGTTTGCTAGGCAACGATAATCGACGAGAAATTGTCGTTGCTCTAGCGCTAATTCTTAAGTATATAAATTGAGAAATTGAAAACAAACACTTTGAGGACCCTATTTTAGCCCTTTTTAAGGTATTTAATCATTAATCCGGGGTTAGCAAGTTCATTTAGTAGGAAAACGAGCACG
Source organism: Aurelia coerulea (assembly GCA_039566865.1). Lineage (NCBI taxonomy): Eukaryota > Metazoa > Cnidaria > Scyphozoa > Semaeostomeae > Ulmaridae > Aurelia > Aurelia coerulea. Next base: position 8,696,130 of record CM076945.1, on the reverse strand, counting down.
ATCCATTTGGGTGGAAAAAGGGCCTAAGTTGAAATTTTCGAGAATTTCCTCACAGCGTTGAAAATAGAATGGCTCGTTATTTGGCGAATTTTAGAGATAAATTAGAGATTAAAAGTGTTTTAGTGAAAGAATACAATTTTCCGTCGATTCTTTATATGCCGCCGCAGGGACCGCGCAGCCATTGGGCTAGGGGGCTATAGCCCCCCATTTTTCTCAAAGATTTTCAATTTTTTCCATTCAAATAAATAAATGGCAACGAAAAATAAACAACTCATACACAAATTTGTGTGTCAACCAGGCAACCGTGGTATATTTAGTATAACGTAAAACATAGTCATTAACACCCAACTGCTGTATCTGCTAAGAGATCTTTCTCAATACTGTAGCTAGACGCCCCAAAACCTGGCTCAGTTCAAACTTGAAGCAAGCAAGATTCAACAATCTAGCAATATAGACTTTCATAAACAACGAGCAGACACGATGCCCCTCTTGGAAGTTGCTAACTATTTCGTTAAAAATAAAATAAGCATCGCAACTTTGGAAAGTTTGACAGATCTTAAGTAGTAATAGTTTTTTTCAGAAGAAAAGCTTTGTTGCTAATTTCGTTGGTTGTACGGATATAATTCTCTTTCATAGTAATTAAAATATTTTCTGAGCCGAACTGCACATAATAAATATAGACGTAAAGAGCCAAGTCTTTTTTGAAAGGGGCGTTTTCCGACGTCCTGAAGGGCGTGGTCTGAAAAACCCCGAACCCCCGTTGCAACTCACTTCGCTCGTCGCTCAGCCCCCCCCCCATTTTGAAACCGCTGCACGGTCCCTCTGATGCCGCGGCCGTTTACTCACTCGCAAAACGGAGTTACGGCGTAAAATGGAGTAGGCGTAAATTATTTTCCATTTTTGGGGGGCGTGCGCTCCGTTTCTGGGGGCAATATTGAACCCCAAATTGCGTTATTAATTGAACCCCAAATTGCGTTATTGAACCCCAAATTGCGTTATTAAACTCGAAGACGAATGGTCTCTTGAAAACTTTTTTCGTTTTGAAATCGGGCTTGTAACCATGGAGCATCGACTCCAAACATAACCTTGGGTCGGAAAATCGCAAAATTTATTTTTCAACCCCCTGTTATGACGTCATAATGACCCCTTATGCTCAAAGGAATTGCTCAAAGGGTAGACACAGGCTACTCAAAGGGTAGTTTAGGTGATTTTCCATAATCCCAGAAAGCGCATATCTTGATAAATTTTAGGATTACATGGGTTTTGTAAATTAGTAATTGATTGTTCAAATCAGGTGTCCTTGTAGGTGTCATTGTAAATCAAGTGTGTTTATTCCCAGTACTGTAGAGTAATTGGTGTCCTGTAACCCAGGACAGAGAGTGTCCTAGAACCGTATCGTCACACAGCAGTACGCAGAGTCAGTCCTTTCTAGGTCGAGATGACGTATGAATAACTTGGTGGTTTCAAATTCCGGTGTTTATGTAATACGAGATCAACTGTTATCGATCTGGCCACAGGGAATCAGACAGCGTGATTTTTGATTGGTCCACACTAACAAGCGTTAGAATTTGAAAGATTAACAGGACCGGGCCATAGGACACCAATTACTACGCGTATAGTACCGGGAATAAACACACTCCCTACAAGGTAGGCGCCCTTGTTCAAATTTGGAGATTTGGCCAATTTTGGTAAAATTGGCGACTACCTAATGTTCCCCTGAAAGCAAAGCAACTCATTTGAAAGAAGAAGATGGTACGTTTTACACGATTTTTGAGAAGATTTGACGCTTTTGCTTACGCAAACAAATTTAGGAAGTTTCACGGAATAAACTTTCGGGAACTTTGGCCAAAGATGAAATAATGCTAAAATTTCTTCCGCAAAAGTTTCTTGGTTTATTCCCTTTACTTAATAATCAGAAATCGACCAGTCACATAGTCCACTAAAGTGCAAAACGTTATTCGAGGTCAGATTAAAAACTTTGAATGGAAATGAAGAAGAGAAAAGCAATCTCTCCCTAAAAAAGCATTTTCGTATTTTGATAGCTTCCATTGAAGAATTGAAACGATCTTGGAAGCAGTAAACGAAGAATATTGTGTAAGCTTACCAATGTTGCAGGAAATTAAAACTTAATCAGTGAACGACAAACTTTACCATCACCAAACCCAGCCAAACCTGATAACATTGGTAGTAAGACACTGCAGCTATGCTTCAGCTTGTACGCTTGTGAGGAGGAAATTTCATGTTGCTTTTCAGAGAAGATTCCGTCCCATCTCATCCCTTTCCTCCTCCATAGCACTGTATAAAGTTATCCTCTGAAAAGCATAAAGCTACAGCAATCAAGCATATGTTCCAAATCTTTAAAAAGGCTGGTGTAAAATTCAGTTACCTATTTCTTTGAACCGAATGACTTCAAAGAAACTTAAGCTATTTCTCTATAATTCTACCGTAGGACTTTTCTAAAAAATCTTCAATATTTTCATAATTAGAGTGTTTTTTACTTTTTCAAGAATTCAAGAAAAATGTTCAAAAAAACTTAAAACCATCGCAATTTCTAAACTGTTTGAAGCAACATGAAATAATTTCGAAGAAATTCATAGTTTATGGATTTCTACAATATGGTATCAAGCAAATTATAATTTTTCTTTCGATTGATAACTTTTAGATTTAGCAAATCCATACTAAAAGAAACCAAATAAAATTGGATTCTTCTCGCGGATCTCCTTACGCAGTAAAAAATCCTAACCCCTACCCTTCGAAGTTGAATCCTAGCTTTAGGTCTTTAGCTTTCCCGAACGTTGTGTAATTATATGCCTCAGAAATCCTCGGATCGTTGACCCGACCCCCGGAAAAACCTATTGTTTCCTTTGAAACCAGACCTTGTGTCTCACCTTTGTCTAATTCACAATAGATTATGACTACTTGTCGCCTAAGAAGAATACCTTTGATCTAGCCGACCTCATATTTACAGGCAAACCTCAGATATACTGGCGCCTCAAATTTACAGGCTCGCACTACTGTGGACTCTGGAGAAGCGAGAAACTGGCAGTAGAATGAGGTTCAAAAAGTGGAATTTTGCTATCAAAAACAGTTAAAGTACGTTTATCATTTGTGCTGCTTCACGATTTTGATTAGTTGTCCTTTTCTGCAAGATACAAATGTAAGTACCTTTTAATTCGCCTCTTATTTATAGCGACGGTTTGGTTTTTTAGGCCCGTACAGTACAACTTTTCCCGTTGTTCATTCTACCCTCAGCATTGAATCTTGAATATCTTCCAGAGGTATCTATGTCAGTTTCAAACTGAAAAAGATCCAGATCAACGGGAAAAGTTGTACTGTACGGGCCTAAAAAACCAAACCGTCGTTATAAATAAGAGGCGAATTAAAAGGTACTTACATTTGTATCTTGCAGATAGTGCTCTAATTTTGGCATCTTTTGAAGAAGTTTTGAAGATACTTCAACACACAGAAGGAGACCTTCGAATCAAAATATTTAGTCTCCATGAGTATGTGTTTCAGTCATCAATTAGCTGTTTACTATGACAAACTACAGCTGTATACTGTATACTGTATATACTGTATACTGTATACTGTATACTGCATACTGCATACTGCATACTGTATACTGTATACTGTATACAGTGACAATGAGGTCGAATTCAAAGTTTTGGAATTTCTTCAAATTTTGAAATAATTCGTAGCGCCCTTGATTGACAATGCATTAGGGCATTGGGAATAGGTCTGTGAAATTTTTTTTTGAAAATCTTCATTTCCCTCGTATCCAATGATACTTTCGTGAAGGGTGGTTAAATCGTCCAAAAAGGGCCTAAATCTGAGATTTCAGATTTCGCGGTTGGTTTTTGCCTCCATTTGATTGGTTTAGAGCATGTCACGTGTCAATTTTCTTAGCCAGTAAGGATTTAGTGCCTATCTTGGTCTTGACTGCTAATAGATAGAGCAATCTCTGCTTTCCGCTCCAGTGAACAGCGAGATGCAATTTCGCAAAACCACTCTCTTCAAAAAACAGATAATTTCTCTAATATCATTCGGCCTATCGATAAGCAGTAAAAAGGATGTTTTTCAGCGTAGTCTGGACAATCGAAAGATGTACAAATCGCAATGTTTTCGCCAATGCTGGCTTCAAAAATCCTAGTTGGAATCTTGTTGTTGATTTCAGAAAAGTGGATTTATTTCCAAAACTACTGGAAAAAGTTTCGTTTATTTTTCGATCCATGTTTAACTAGGTAGTTGATCTACAACTTTGCCAAATCTGACTGAAAAAGCTCGGCTAGATTTCCTGCAATCGAATTTTATGATTTCTGTTTACTTTTCGAAAGCGAAAGGGAGAAACCTTGGTCAACCTGCTACTTTTTCGTGAAAATTTAGACAAGGTCGCCGGAGCCACAGGGGCAGCAAAGTGCCCTTTCCAAAAATGCATTTTAGAGAACTATTGATTAATCGCGTCTGTTAGTTGGAAGCGAGTTGTTTCTCATCTGCAGTCACAATAATAGAACGATTCCTTCTGCTTTCAAGATTACAGTACGTTCGAAGGACACTGGCATCGCCACCAGGTGGTCTGGGGTGGACATGTCGACCACAGTTTTCACAAAGTCAATGTTATAATTTCTCGAAATCAGTCAACAAGATTGGGGAGGGTAGATTTTTATTGACTTGAAACTTTTGTGATAACTGGCCTTCCCCTAGAATTCTCGATTCCTTTATTGAAGACTTCGAGAAAGGCCTTAAATTTCAATTTCTAACACCATATCTTTCCTTCCTCGTAAATAAATATATGATGTTCTTCTCTCTCTCTCTCTCTCACTGCGCATTCGGCTTGCAACTGTATCATTGTTCACCTTGCGCGATACTACAAATCAAATTAGTCAAGTTTTTCCATCCATTACGATCGTTTGCGTAATTTCTCAGCATGTTAAATCCTTGTTCAGATGTTCTTCTCTCAGTTCTCTGTTTCGATTTTTGTTGCACAAAGATTCCCGCTGTTGTAAAAAGTACTGCTTGAGATGGTTGCTTTTCCATAAATATCGAAATAAATCAAAATAATAAAAAAGGCATTCCCATCATGTTCTCCGAGTGTCTGAAGGGCGTTTCCCACGTTTTCCGAGGGTCTGAAGGGCGTGGTCAGGAGAGTTTCTCTGGGGGCTTCGCCCCCATACCCCTTTCCACCTTTCCACCCTAGCTTTTTGGGCTGGTGACGCCCGTGTCAAAATAGATGTTGAGCACAATATCCTAAACGACGATTCCCGATTATTTTCAACGGCAAACTATTATTTATTCATTTATTTTATTTATTTACTTATTTATTTATTTATTTATTTATTCATTCATTTATTTATTTATTTATTTATTTATTTATCTATTTATTTATTCATTCATTTATTTATTTATTTATTTCTTTATTTATTTATTTATTCATTTATTTCTACATATTCATTTAGTTTAGTTTAGCCTCGAATTTGATTAGTTTCTCCTTATAATATAATTAGAAGCTATATTCAATTATTCGAAATAAAATAAGATGACAACAACAACCCCATTTTATTCCCCACAATGGCGAGGAACGTAACTGTGACATGTAACTTAATGTAGGCTCATCTTTAATTAGAGCTAACTTGAGTTAGATTTGTGTCGTGTAAGTTTTATGCTAACCATCACTTATTTGAAGGTCAGCCAAGTAATCAAATTTTGGTGATTTTTCGAATAGCAGTACTTTTTTGGGACAGCCACTTTCATTTACCTGTCTGGCAGTTGGTTCCAATATATCCATGAAAGCAATTGCATGAATAGCAGTTAATTTTGTCGACACACATTCCATCGTTCTGGCAAGGATTACTGTAGCACTCATCTATGTCTGCAGGAACGACGCAAAATGATTTGATGATGAAGGTTATGCAGTGGCTCAGCGTAACAGGCACCATTTCACTGCAAAGAAAATCACTCACCCTCACAATGTTTTCCATAGTATCCAGCCGCACAGCCACACACATAATGATTGACCTTATCGGTGCAAGTTCCTCCATTCTGGCATGGGTTACTTTCACATTCATTAACATCTACAAAAAAATCAAACACTCATTACAAGTCACGTAAATCCATGAACATTTTGCAAAGCAATGTGGCAGACCATAGACTGATTACTGGTATTGTACATGTCGTAGTTATCCCTGTCGATAGACTGATTGACGCTCAAACTATTAAATTAAATTAAAAGATGTAAAAAGTGTTGTTGTTGCTGTTCTTATCATGGCTGCTATAACTGGGGCTTTGTTGTGAGTAACAAGGACAGATTTTGTAACACAATAGCATGAGCAGCTTTTGATTGGCACCTCAATTCAAAGCAATTAGCGATCTGACTGAAACAAAGGAAATTCTCTCAACCAGTAATTCAAAACAAACAAAGCCACAAAACTTTCTCTGAAACCCAGGTAGCTAGCTCGCTCGTTGTGCATTCCAGAAATTTTTTTCAAGAGCTAACATGAGCATAGATCGAAAGAAGAAGGATATATCTACGCATCTGCCTCTGGCGTTTAATTTGTTTAGTTCAGAAGCCGATTGGGAGGCGACTCAATCTTCTTATTTTTTGGATGTGAATAAAATACTTACTGCTCAGCTTTTGAACCAAAGAAATAAAATGCCCGTGGTACATGTGTAGATATATCCTTCTTCTTCTTTCGACAGATACTCGTGTTTGCTCTAAAAAATAATGTCTGGAATACACAACGAGCGCGATAGCTACCTAGGTTTCTGAGAAACTGTTGCGGCTTGCTCGTTTTGAATTACTGGTTGAGGGAATTTCCTTTGTCTGCAATCGCTAATCGCTTTGAACTGCGGTGTCAACAAAAACAACTCATGATATTGTCCTACAAAATCTGTTCTTGTTGTTGTGAGTGTAAGTCAGACTCAGCACTGCTGATTTTAATTGAAACATTAGCTACAACTTGCCAAAAATAGAAATTTGAAGGTCAACCAAGTAATCAAATTTTGGTGATTTGTCGAACAGGAGTATCATTTTGGGACAGCCACTTTTATTTATCTGTCTGGCAGTTGGTTCCATTATATCCAGGAAGGCAATTGCATGAATAGCAATTAAATTTGTCGACACACATTCCATTGTTCTGGCAAGGACTGCTGTAGCACTCATCTCTGTCTGCAGGAACGAAGCAAAATTACTTATGATGAAGCGTATGCAGTTACGATATATGCGTCAAATCTTTGCAAAACTTGGAAATTAACCGTGTATAATATTATTGCACTTATGCTCAAAGGTGCTCAAAGGGTAGTTTAGGTAATTTGCCATAATCCCAGAAAGAGCATATCTGGATATCATCATCATTTGTAGGATTACATGGGTTTTGTAAATTAGTAATTGATTGTTCAAATCACTGTATACTGTATACTGTATACTGTATACTGCATACTGTATACTGTATACTGTATACTGTATACTGTATACTGTATACTGTATACTGTATACTGTATACAGTGACAATGAGGTCGAATTCAAAGTTTTGGAATTTCTTCAAATTTTGAAATAATTCGTAGCGCCCTTGATTGACAATGCATTAGGGCATTGGGAATAGGTCTGTGAAATTTTTTTTGAAAATCTTCATTTCCCTCGTATCCAATGATACTTTCGTGAAGGGTGGTCAAATCGTCCAAAACGGGCCTAAATCTGAGATTTCAGATTTCGCGGTTGGTTTTTGCCTCCATTTGATTGGTTTAGAGCATGTCACGTGTCAATTTTCTTAGCCAGTAAGGATTTAGTGCCTATCTTGGTCTTGACTGCTAATAGATAGAGCAATCTCTGCTTTCCGCTCCAGTGAACAGCGAGATGCAATTTCGCAAAACCACTCTCTTCAAAAAACAGATAATTTCTCTAATATCATTCGGCCTATCGATAAGCAGTAAAAAGGATGTTTTTCAGCGTAGTCTGGACAATCGAAAGATGTACAAATCGCAATGTTTTCGCCAATGCTGGCTTCAAAAATTCTAGTTGGAATCTTGTTGTTGATTTCAGAAAAGTGGATTTATTTCCAAAACTACTGGAAAAAGTTTCGTTTATTTTTCGATCCATGTTTAACTAGGTAGTTGATCTACAACTTTGCCAAATCTGACTGAAAAAGCTCGGCTAGATTTCCTGCAATCGAATTTTATGATTTCTGTTTACTTTTCGAAAGCGAAAGGGAGAAACCTTGGTCAACCTGCTACTTTTTCGTGAAAATTTAGACAAGGTCGCCGGAGCCACAGGGGCAGCAAAGTGCCCTTTCCAAAAATGCATTTTAGAGAACTATTGATTAATCGCGTCTGTTAGTTGGAAGCGAGTTGTTTCTCATCTGCAGTCACAATAATAGAACGATTCCTTCTGCTTTCAAGATTACAGTACGTTCGAAGGACACTGGCATCGCCACCAGGTGGTCTGGGGTGGACATGTCGACCACTGTTTTCACAAAGTCAATGTTATAATTTCTCGAAATCAGTCAACAAGATTGGGGAGGGTAGATTTTTATTGACTTGAAACTTTTGTGATAACTGGCCTTCCCCTAGAATTCTCGATTCCTTTATTGAAGACTTCGAGAAAGGCCTTAAATTTCAATTTCTAACACCATATCTTTCCTTCCTCGTAAATAAATATATGATGTTCTTCTCTCTCTCTCTCTCTCACTGCGCATTCGGCTTGCAACTGTATCATTGTTCACCTTGCGCGATACTACAAATCAAATTAGTCAAGTTTTTCCATCCATTACGATCGTTTGCGTAATTTCTCAGCATGTTAAATCCTTGTTCAGATGTTCTTCTCTCAGTTCTCTGTTTCGATTTTTGTTGCACAAAGATTCCCGCTGTTGTAAAAAGTACTGCTTGAGATGGTTGCTTTTCCATAAATATCGAAATAAATCAAAATAATAAAAAAGGCATTCCCATCATGTTCTCCGAGTGTCTGAAGGGCGTTTCCCACGTTTTCCGAGGGTCTGAAGGGCGTGGTCAGGAGAGTTTCTCTGGGGGCTTCGCCCCCATACCCCCTTCCACCTTTCCACCCTAGCTTTTTGGGCTGGTGACGCCCGTGTCAAAATAGATGTTGAGCACATTATCCTAAACGACGATTCCCGATTATTTTCAACGGCAAACTATTATTCATTCATTTATTTTATTTATTTACTTATTTATTTATTTATTTATCTATTTATTTATTCATTCATTTATTTATTTATTTCTTTATTTATTTATTTATTCATTTATTTCTACATATTCATTTAGTTTAGTTTAGCCTCGAATTTGATTAGTTTCTCCTTATAATATAATTAGAAGCTATATTCAATTATTCGAAATAAAATAAGATAACAACAACCCCATTTTATTCCCCACAATGGCGAGGAACGTAACTGTGACATGTAACTTAATGTAGGCTCATCTTTAATTAGAGCTAACTTGAGTTAGATTTGTGTCGTGTAAGTTTTATGCTAACCATCACTTATTTGAAGGTCAGCCAAATTTTGGTGATTTTTCGAATAGCAGTACTTTTTTGGGACAGCCACTTTCATTTACCTGTCTGGCAGTTGGTTCCAATATATCCATGAAAGCAATTGCATGAATAGCAGTTAATTTTGTCGACACACATTCCATCGTTCTGGCAAGGATTACTGTAGCACTCATCTATGTCTGCAGGAACGACGCAAAATGATTTGATGATGAAGGTTATGCAGTGGCTCAGCGTAACAGGCACCATTTCACTGCAAAGAAAATCACTCACCCTCACAATGTTTTCCATAGTATCCAGCCGCACAGCCACACACATAATGATTGACCTTATCGGTGCAAGTTCCTCCATTCTGGCATGGGTTACTGTGACATTCATCAACATCTACAACAAAATCAAACACTCATTACAAGTCACGTAAATCCATGAACATTTTGCAAAGCAATGGGGCAGACCATAGACTGATTACTGGTATTGTACATGTCGTAGTTATCCCTGTCGATAGACTGATTGACGCTCAAACTATTAAATTAGATTCAAAAATGTAAAAAGTGTTGTTGTTGCTGTTCTTATTATTGCTGCTATAACTGGGGCTTTGTTGTGAGTAACAAGGACAGATTTAGTAACACAATAGCATGAGCAGCTTTTGATTGGCACCTCAATTCAAAGCAATTAGCGATCTGAGACAAAGGAAATTCTCTCAACCAGTAATTCAAAACAAGCAAAGCCACAAAACTTTCTCTGAAACCCAGGTAGCTAGCTCGCTCGTTGTGCATTCCATAAATTATTTTCAAGAGCAAACATGAGCATAGATCAAAAAAGAAGGATATATCTACACATCTGCCCCTGGCGTTTAATTTGTTTAGTTCAGAAGCCGATTGGGAGGCGACTCAATCTTCTTATCTTTTGGGTGTGAATAAGATACTTACTGCTCAGCTTTTGAACCAAAGAAATAAAATGCCGGTGGTACATGTGTAGATATATCCTTCTTCTTCTTTCGACAGATGCTCGTGTTTGCTCTTAAAAATAATGTTTGGAATGCACAACGAGCGCGATAGCTACCTAGGTTTCTGAGAAACTGTTGCGGCTTTGCTCGTTTTGAATTACTGGTTGAGGGAATTTCCTTTGTCTGCAATCGCTAATCGCTTTGAACTGCGGTGTCAACAAAACAACTCATGATATTGTCCTACAAAATCTGTTCTTGTTGTTGTGAGTGTAAGTCAGACTCAGCACTGCTGATTTTAATTGAAACATTAGCTACAACTTGCCAAAAATAGAAATTTGAAGGTCAACCAAGTAATCAAATTTTGGTGATTTTTCGAACAGGAGTATCATTTTGGGACAGCCACTTTTATTTATCTGTCTGGCAGTTGGTTCCATTATATCCAGGAAGGCAATTGCATGAATAGCAATTAAATTTGTCGACACACATTCCATTGTTCTGGCAAGGACTGCTGTAGCACTCATCTCTGTCTGCAGGAACGAAGCAAAATTACTTGATGATGAAGCGTATGCAGTTACGATATATGCGTCAAATCTTTGCAAAACTTGGAAATTAACCGTGTATAATATTATTGCACTTATGCTCAAAGGTGCTCAAAGGGTAGTTTAGGTAATTTGCCATAATCCCAGAAAGAGCATATCTGGATATCATCATCATTTTTAGGATTACATGGGTTTTGTAAATTAGTAATTGATTGTTCAAATCAAGGGTTCCTACCTTGTAGGAAGTGTGTTTATTCACGGTACTTTACGCGTAGTAATTGGTGTCCTATGACCCAGTCCTGTTAATCTTTGTATACAGGGATTTTCAAATTCTAACGTCTGTAAGTGTTGACCAATCAAAAATCACGCTGTAGGATTCCCCCTGGCCAGATCGTTTAACAGTTGATCTCGTATTACATAAACAACGGAATTTGAAACCACAAAGTTATTCATACGTCATCTTGACATTGAGAGACTGACTCTGTGTACTTCTGAGTCACGGTACGGTTCTAGGACACTCTCTGTACTGGGTCACAGGACAGCAATTGCTCTACAGTACTGGGAATAAACACACTTCCTACAAGGTAGGCGCTCTTGTTCAAATTTGGAGATTTGGCCATTTTTGGCGAAATTGGCGACGACCTAATGTTCCCCTGAAAGCAATTCATTTGAAAGAAGAGGATGATACGTTTTACACGATTTTTGCGAAGATTTGACGCTTTTGCTTACGCAAACAACTTTAGGAAGTTTCACGGAATAAACTTTCGGGAATTTGGCCAAAGATGCAAAAATGATAAAATTTCTTCCGCAAAAGTTTCTTGGTTTATTCCTTTTGCTTAAAGTAGAAGAAACGACAATCAAGGTAGGGAATTAATCAGAAATCGACCAGTCACATTGTCCACTAAAGTGCATAACATCATTTGAGGTTTGATTAAAAACTTTGAATGAAAATGAAGAAGAGAAACAGCAATCTCTCCCTAAAAAAGCATTTTCGTATTTTGATAGCTTCCATTGAAGAATTTTAACGATCTTGGAAGCAGAAAACGAAGAATATTGCGTAAGCTTACCAACTTTGCAGGAAATTAAAACTTAATCAGTGAGCGGCAAACTTTACCATCACCAAACCTGATAACATTGGTAGTAAGACACTGCAGCTATGCTTCAGCTTGTACGCTTCAGAGGAGGAATATTCATGTTGCTTTGCGGAGAAGATTCCGTCCCATCTCATCCCTTTCCTCCTCCATAGCACTGTATAAAGTTATCCTCTGAAAAGCATAAAGCTACAGCAATCAAGCATAGGTTCCAAATCTTTAAAATTGCTGGTGTAAAATTCAGTTACCTATTTCTTTGAACCGAATGACTTCAAAGAAACTTAAGCTATTTCTCTATAATTCTACCGTAGGACTTTTCTGAAATCTTCAATATTTTCATAATTAGAGTGTGTTTTACTTTTTCAAGAATTCAAGAAAAATGTTCAAAAAAACTTAAAACCATCGTAATTTCTAAACTGTTTGAAGCAACATGAAATAATTTCGAAGAAATTCATAGTTTATGGATTTCTACAATATGGTATCAAGCAAAAGTCTGTGACTTTTCTGGTTTATGGTTTAGAAATTTGATGACGTCACACCCTCAAATGAGTTGTGTTGAGTTGTGTCACACCCTCAGATGTAACATGTGCCAAAATTTTGAAAAATATTCAAAAATTCTGAAAAGTCCAACGGTAGAATTAAAGATAAGTGACTAAAGTTTGTTTCAAGCCACTCAGTCCGAAGAAATAGATCACAGAATTTTACACCCACCTTTTTACGCCGAGTTAAAGATTTGGAAGCTATGCTCACCAATCAAGCACAACTGCGGCGTCTAACTTTCCATTGTTATAACAAGTCTCAGAAAATGGTGGAGTGATGAAAACAAAATAAGGTTGCAAGTATCTTGAAGCAATGTTATTACCTGTTTCGCAATGGACTCCAGTGTATCCAGGTATACATTGACATGTGAATGAGTTCACTCCATCAATACATGTTCCTCCGTTAAAGCAAGGTAAGCTTGAACATTCATTGTTATCTACAAAAAAGGAACGTATGAAATTAACCAGATACAGCAATATCTCTCTGCTTTGTGAGACAAAATGAAATCGGACAAAATGTTGGAAAATTTGTTAGACATTTCCCTCTAGCTGATAGAAACAACCAACAAACTGAGACCCTTCAGGCTCGTAGAGCGGGTCTACCGTCGATTTAAATACCACGATATAAAAAGTCTACGATATAAAAGGTATATGCCTCATGGTGAGGACTAAATTTGGGTTTCTAAATGCTGTAGGCAGGGCCATATGAGGCATCGTAAACTTAGGGGCACGACACTTCAAGGGCACTCTTTCATCCAGCTGAAGGGGAATTTTTTGTAAGAAAAAAGCTACCCTTCGTTATAATTGTAAAATCTTGAGGGTCACCTGCCCCCATTACCCCCATTTCCCCCACTGCCCCCACTGCCCCCACTGCCCCCACTGCCCCCACTGCCCCCACTGCCCCCACTGCCCCCACTGCCCCCATGTCTCTGTATTTAGGTGTCATAAAAGTGATTTTTTTTTTTTTTTTTTTTTATATTCAATATAAAATTTTACAAGAACGAACTACTTAAGACACTACGTACAAGCTACTTTACTAAACTACGAGGACGATACCACGGAGTGCAAGAGACCGTGACAACTCCGCAGCCATTAACATAGAGAACATGTAACTAAACTAGAATTAAATATACGGCTACGAAAAATACACATAAACGATTTTTACTGATAATTACTAAGGTTCGTTTCACTTTGCATGTCGGGCTAACTTTGGGCAAGCAGGTCTTGGTAAAAGTGATCGTGTCAGAGTCATTTCATAGGTTTCGTAAGGCCTCTGAATAGGCTTGTCAGTGTTTTGATATTGAAGGGTATTGCTATTCAAACAATTTCCACGTTTCCACCATATAAAACGAGTATCATTGTGAATGACTGCTGTTTTTCATCACTTACCAATCTCGCAGTTTTTGCCACTATAACCAGTTAGGCATGTACATTGGTATGCATCTTCTGTTGGCGTGCATATACCTCCATTTTGGCATGGGTTCGTGGAACAATCATAAGCATCTAGGGAGATAAAAGCAAGCTTGTTTACATTACAAAGGCAGAAGGGCTGCTTAAAGGGGCTCCGTCGTCAAAATGTAAACAAAACGATGAATTTTGCAGTTTTTTGAAAGGTGATATCACACAGGATTTCGTATTTTTTTCAAAATGAAAGTTGCTGTTTGGGCATAAATCATTGTACCTTCACTAAGGAACAAACCAAACATTCATATCTTCTACGATTGCTCGGATATAAGTGGATTTGAAACGGTCACTTTGTGGTGGCTTGGGTGAAGCCACTAAACAAACTGCAGAGAACAATGGATGAACAATGGATAATCCCCAACGCCTTTGCGTTTACGGATATGTTAACTGTTTGACGACTGAGCCCCTTTAAAGGGGCCCCGTCTCCAAATTTCGGTCGAAACGGTGATTTGAAGTTTTTTGATGGGCAATATCCAATATCACACAGACGTTGACCTGTTGTTTCGAAAATGAAAGCATCATTTTGAAGATAGATCTTTGTACTTCACAGAGGAAAATCCAAACATTCATATCTCTTACGATTGCTTGGATATAGGTGAATTTTAACAAGCAATTTTTTGGTGGCTTGGGTGAAGCCATCAAACAAACTGCAGAAAACAATTTATTTTTCAGAAGCCGAAAAGTTTCTTTCAGGTGGTTTCTAAGTACTTGGGTTACACGCATCTTTTTTGTAAGAAACCGCTCATAAGAAACGGTAGGCTCAATTTTTCTAAAGTTAAGAAACCACCCTACCTGAATTCAAAAAGATAACAAAGTTTTGCAATATGCTGTTTTAATTTTCCCAGTGCACTGAAAAATATTTTGACAATGAACTGTCATAGCAACTGTTGGACATTAGTTTGAGTGCGAATTATGTTATTTGCTAGTTTTGAGATTATACTAAGTAATTTGGGAGCCCTCTTGACAAAACTAAATTAACTCTACACTTCCAGCATTAAAAGTACAATAAACACTTTTGGCAGCAAAATGGTCCAAAAATTTAAGAAACTGCCTAACAGCCCCGGACTTTAGTTTCTTATAACAAAAAATACGTGCAGTCAAAAAACTGTATACACTATTTGAAAAATCGTACAACATATTCAATAAGATCAATTTAAAAAATTGCAAATACGTTGACTTGCTGGGAGTCTGACTTAATTTTGGGAATTCATTCAGCATTAATTGTTTTAATCACACTCACAAAATACAAGGGCGGGCATGTTCCACTCAGAATGATTGCCCTACCGTTATCGAAAAACCGGTAGTTCACGAAAAAATTTTGCCCCACAATTGTCTCAAAAACTGGTTGCTTTTGATGGCAAATTTCCGCTGTTATGTTTCTTCAATTTGACGTAAAATTTTAACATAATGTATCACTGACGATTTTGTCGCCAAAGCCGGTAGTATCGACCAACTACTGTTTTCGAAAGGAAGTTGTAGTTGTAGCCATGAAAGTTCAAGTGTCCCAAAACCGGTTGCTATGCTAGACAAAGGTAGGACCTCTTTGGTGAAAAATTTGAAATCCTGGTCTTTTCTTCAGAAATTTGCCGGACAAAGGTGAAACCGCTTTGGTAAAAAATTGGAATTCCTGCTCTTTTTTCCGTAAATTTGGCGAACAAAGGTAGAACCAGCTTGCAGATACACTTTAGGATTCTGATTAGATAAGAAGCTAGAAAACTTGATTTTTGTGACAAACTGATGGAATAGGAAGATTGATATTCAAATTTCACCTTTGTCCTAAAAATTGGTTGTTTTGGGGAAGAAATTCGTAATGTTTGATAAAATAACATGGGGGTCAAATATTTTACAGTACTTGCCCACCCCTGGAAATGTACGGGAATTGAGTTACTGAATAAAATACCCAAAAGCCTGTCAGATATTGGGATATTCTTTCAATACAATCAACATGCAAAGGCAAAGCACAACGATTAAGTTGTGAGCACAGGAATAAAGCAAAGCCATCTATTAATACTGCTACAAGGGTACTGAGTGGGCAATCCGAGGGGTGTATCACTCTTCCGAAAAAGCGTACGAGATTTTTCTAAAACAATAGGATTTTCAGGGTTTCTTTACGGATATTTCTTGAAAGCAAAAGGTTTTTGGCAAAGGTGTACGCAAGTTTTAGAGAGTGATACACCCGTTGGGGCAATCTACGGGTTGAAAAATTCAAAAACCTGTCAGATGTGCTTCATATACTTCCACTTCACATAGTGTCAAACATTCCTTTGCTCGCAACTGGATTTTGACGATGCGACCAACTATGGGAGAATCGCAACTAAGAAGTATTGTAGCACCACTGCCAACTACACCACTATGGTGCCTACACCTGAAATTAGAATGATATCAACAAATCAAAATTACCACAGGTAGTACGAGGTGTGCTGGAAAGAATCTGGGCCTAAATGGGAAAGGGAGATGAGGTTTACAACTGGCTGCTTGGGGCAGGGGCTGATCCAGCCCGAAGTTGAAGGGGGGGGGGCAACTTGCAAAGAGGGCGCCAAAAAGATAACGGAAAATGAGCGTGCCGAAGGCGCACGAAAATTTTTGAACGCTTTTTAAAGAAAATTCTTTGATTTACTACTAAATAACGCCTTGATTTATATGTTTCCTCCATATTTAAATGGAAACAGTTAGAAAATTATGCGCTAGAGTCAAGACGAGGTGCGCTTTTCTGGCCAAAGAAGGGGTGCCAAGCTGAGTTTTCATAGTGAGGGAGGCACTTGTCCCCACTTGCCCCCACTTGCTCCCCGCCCCTGAATCCGCCACAGGCTTGGGGGCTTTTCTGTTCGGTGCATGATGAGGTGTGGGGCATTTGATGGTATTTGGGTGATTGCTGCAGGGAAGTTTGTTCTTAGCTGTGTTTTGGGGCCGGTTGCAGGCACCTGATGCTATATTGGAGTGCCAATCTGGCCTGTTGTGTCTCTTATTGGCCTGGGGTGCAGCTGGGTGTGGGGCCCTCGCTTCATCTTTTGGGTGCTGTTGGGCGTTTCATCCTACTATGGATGTTGGGTCGGACCTTTGGTGTGCTTTGGGGCTGGTCTCACTCTTTGTAATAGCAATTTCCAAAATTTGCTTTTTGGATGTATCAACCTCAAAGTATTTGTCTAAAACCTTTCCAAAACTGAATGATATGCTTCTAACACAGAGGGTGCTCTCTCCTCGATTAGTTTGCCTACTGAGAGAGCTCCAATTTTTAAAGAAATTCCTCTCCATACGAATTTTTAGTATTGCTGTATTAATCTCTATTTTCTTTTTTTTGTCATTGTATCTGGTGATGTTATTTGTATGCTGTGGAATCTTAAAATGAAACTGAACTGAACTGAACTATGTTTACACCGTCTCTGTACAGTTTTGCTCCGCTACAAAGCTCTTACTGTTCAATGGCATTGCCACACCTTTAAAAATCAGTAACAATTTTCTTGTTTTATATGGATATTTTCTTATTCCAACAAAATTCTTCCAATTTCAAGAGAATTTTCCGTACTTAATTTTCTTATTGAGAAAAGTTTCCTTACTATTCTAACTATCCAAATTTTCTTGTTTCAAGATAATATTTCTTTGAAATCAGAAGCAATTTTCTTGCCTTCTTGCTTTGGATATTTTCTCATTCCAAGAAAATCTTTCTAATTTCAAGAGAATGTTTTCTTTCTCTGGTTTCTTTTTGAGAAAAGTTTCCTTACGATTCTGACTATCCAAATTTTCTTGATTCAAGAATTAATTTCTCAAGATAAGGACATTTTTCTCATTTTGGAATAAAGTGATTTTGTTCCAGTGGCACTGCTTCAAAACAAAAATTTTCTAAAGATAGGAGGAACAAAATTGTTACGGATTAGCAGCAACAGGGTAACCGGGAGGCTGATCCCTTATCATTTTGTTACGAATATAAAGTTGCAACGTTACCAATGTAAACGAAGTCTTAGGCCCTGTTTACAACGTACCAGTACAACTTTAGATCCATGAGAAAAGTCTTAGAGATCAGTCTCCCCTTGACGCTGTTTCTGCTAATCTGTTACACTTTTGTTCCTACCTCCTACCTATAGAATAGGGGAGGCTCCAGCCCTGAAAAAATGGGGTGAACAAGATATAGAATTGATTGCCAGAAGGTACACCTAATGTTTTTTATATCGTTTTAACTTATGAATAAATACCTACCTGAGGAAAGTGGGGTCACCTCACCTCAGTTCACCCAATGGCCCCGCCCTTGCTATAGACCAATTTTGTTCTGGAGCAGTGTCGCTCTTGAACCGTCCGTAACCACTTTATAGCGGATCAAACTGTGCACAATGTAAACATGGCCTAAGCAGTACAGGATTGGAGCACTTGATCGTAACAATACCGAGTGCGCCAAAATAAACTATGTACGTTTGACAGGCCACAATAAATCGTACACTGGACAGATTTTGAAGATTCTTTACTTAATCTTTAGCAGAAAGCCTAACTTAGATTCTAGGATTTTTTGCAAATTTTTGTTTTGTTTTCCGTTTTTAGAGCCAGACGCGAGTTTCCTGAAATTTCCGTTATCGAAAACATTGAAAACGATAAAAAAAACGTCGATCAAATTTTCTAAAGAATCGACATGAATGGACAAAGAGAAATCCATTTCGTGGTGATTTGGGATATCGAAATTGATTAATTAATCGATACAATTAATCGATTAAACAGTGAAGGAATTCAAATGAAGATCCTCCTTCACAGCGGCCTCTTAATTGCTTAAGCCTCCGCAGAGGTAAATATTTTTGCGCTGGTAGAATACAGAGTCGACTTGGAGCAAGTGTAGCATGCCAAGCAACGCCATCTGATGTAATTGTTAAAAGATCTGTCTTAATTTTTTCAGAATTGCTATAAAGTCAACCTTGTCCCCAGGGCCTTGGACAAGGTTGCTTTAAAATTTCTCACTCAGCAAAGGCTCATTACCAGTATGTGGAGTTTTCCGAGCGGGCGAAATTTTATGCAATGAATGGCTACTTAAGCGTGACTTTCTATTCAAATTCAAAACGACAATTCCTCTCGTAAACAATAGAATTCCCATCTGCTCGGAAAATTCCAGTGACAAGAAATCAGCCTTAATGAGGCAGAGCCTGCTCATACTTACAGACGATTGTCAACTGTCACATCAAAATTTAATAATCTATCTGGAAGATCAACGCCTCCTCTGTTCGTGATATTCAGACTGTGAACAAGGTATGGTTTTCCAAGATCAACACTCCACCATGGTTTATCTTCTGAATTTGTATGTGTACACGAGGCTCCACGGAAATCCACGTCTTTGTTTCCATCGACAGCTCTGCCCGAAGCACCACCCCTATCACGTGTTGATGACTGGCTGGTTTCTTTTCCCCTTGCAATGTTTCTGCTTGATACTTTGAGACAAAATTAACAAGCGGTTAAAAAATACCGGATGATTCAAAGATGTATGTGTAAAAAAGTTGTAAACAAAGAAAATACAACTAAAACCCTGTTGACACTTAATAAGGTCATCGCTTGGTCGCTGTAGACATATTAAGGCTAATTTTCAGTCAGTGGAATTTTCCGAGCGGGCGGAATTTTTGACAATAAAAGGTCGGTCAGCCGTAACTTGCTATTCATTTCCAGAGCGACATTTTCTCTCGCATACTATAGAAAATCCACCCGCTCGGAAAATTCCACTTACTGGAAATCAGCCTTTACGATGAGTAGTCCCAGCTATTGCCAACTAAAACGAGAATAACGCAAAACCGGACGACCAGTTATATGGAGTAGAATAAGTAGGCTAGAGGTAAAAGTGGTACAATTGCTTGCCGAAAAATAGTATGCCATGGACTGTTCAATCAACATTCAATACTTTAAGAAGGGTGGTTCCAACAGATGTTGCTAGAGAGTACCGCAAATATTTGAAGATTTTCATAAAACTTATCAATAATTTTTCAAAATGTGTACAAAATATACAAAATGAAAAAACAAAATATACAAAAAACGCAAAAATTTTCATAAAACTCATCTATGTTTTTGCCTCACTAATTTTACACTAGGCTTGCCCATTTTATCTCCACTGTGACGAGGAACGTAACTGTGAATTGAATCTTATAGTAGGCTCATTCCAGATTAAAGCTAATTTGAGCTAGATTTTTGCAGTGTAAGCGTTGTGCTAACCAAACGCGCTTGAGCTTCTTTTCGTTCTGCTTAGCTGTACCCCCTGGATACCAGAGGCTAGATCTAAGAGAATGGGTCTGGTACCAACAGTGAGGGGGTAACTCCTGTTGGGCATCTGGTATATATGTGCATTTGAGAATCTAGAGGAAGGACCCATAATCATGGCAACATTTAAGAACTGTAGCCAGAACTAACAATTCCACAAGATTCCTGATAAAGATATGCCACTTACCAGTAGCTGAGCTAAATTCCTTTCCATGAAAGTCTTTTTCAATAAATAACTAGCATTTGTCTATGTCATAACAACGGCAAAGTCTTCGCAAAACAGACCCATAACCCGAGCAAACTTTAACCCTCTGACCTGGGAGGGGGGCTCCCTAGTACATTTTTGTTTACAGCGTTTTCCACACATGCAGCATGCCTCTGATACTTCGTAAGTTCAACTTTGTATCATAGAGCAATACAATTGCAACAATTTGGGCATTCTATTTTTAGCCTTGTCTCCATGGTTACCAATTTTTCATACTGCGCTCTGTGAAAAACATACTTTGTATTTCTTTTAATCATGTTTAATTGGTCCAATTAAGTCTAAATTAAGAATTTATATATATTTTGATCTATATCTTTCATTTCTTTATGCAAAATAAAGTTTCATGACCTTTTAGCAACCGTTCATTTATATGACGTCATATGACATCATAATGATCATCATGCTCTAGCAACAACAACAACATCGCTAATTGGATTATGACTTCAAATTTTCATTGTTTACATAATGAACTACCTTTGTGCTAAGTTTGGCTGCCATATCTCTTATGAAAACAGAGATAAACAGGGGGGCGGAATCCGCCCCCCCAGGCATTGAGTGTTTCAAAACACCCAGGTCAGATAGGGTTGAGAAATATGGCCCATAACCCGAGCAAAATATCGCAAACTAACCCATAACTCAGAGAGCTCATGTATACCGAGCCCTCTATGGGAGTTACTCCCTCTCTCTGCAACCCAGAGTAAGCTTTAGGACATTGGCTTGATAATAGAAACCCAAAAAAGCTCCTTTGATAGTTGCACGAAAGAGATTCTTTTCTCTAATAGTTGTATATCACTCACTCAGCAAGGTAACCTTTTGAAGACTTTTTTGCAGATTGGAAGTAAACTGATTACAAGTTTGTAGTTATCGCTATGGATAGACTGAGACGCTCAAACTAAGACTCACGGACATTCACATTGAAAATTAGGACGAAATGTTTCCCCTCGATTTCATGTCCGGATATGGAAACCATAGCAACATTGTACGAAAAGCCGAGTACTCCAGGCAATGGCATATGGGCCTAAGTTGTTAGCTCAAGCCTCAGATGGTAAAATGCCTCAAAATTCAAGTTTTCAGTGACGTTAGCAATGAACAAAATCCACAAGTATCCAGATGAATGTTTCCTCAATCCAAGAATCAACAAACCTTTTACTCGGATTTCCTCATTTTGAAAGCCACTTAGTTTCCGTGAGCTCACCACAGCCATAAGATTTCCAGCTGCCGGAGGTTGCTATGACTACCTTTTAACCTCGTTTCAGTGCGAATAGAAAAATTGGTGCCCTCTTTGTTTCTTCTCGTCCCAATTTTGTATGTGAAGTCCATAAGTCCCAGTTTGAGCAAAAACTATGTTGTTGTTTTCGTTGGCATTGCTGCTATTGTGATAACAGAAACTATTTCGTGAGAGACTGGAAGATCAAGTGACTTTTTAGAAATACAGTAAAACTATTACCTTTGAGTTTATCACAGTGAAGTTCATGATGGTTATTGTCACATTGGATGCATTCATAATAAGGTGGTTCGCACGAATCTTTGCAAAGTATTCCTGGTTGGCATGGATGTAGTTCTTCACAGATTTCTCCAACCTGAAAAAAAAATATCTCGCTGTGTTCACCATTACTGCATGCAAGAGCAAAAGAGGAAGAAAAGGGCATTAGAAGCATAGGTTCCTATTCTTTGAGACGGTAGGTGCAATATTGCTTATTTCGTTTAACTTGACTTGAAAGAAACTTTATCTATTTTGCTATATGATTAAGGTTTACAACTTGAAGATTTTCAAATGTGTTCAACACGAAATGGCAATACCATAAAGCATATATGTCACATTAGCAATTAGTTAATACAACAAACAAGTTTGGAGTGAAAATCCATTGTTCGAGACTTTTCATTTCTGTTTCATGAATTTTTATTGCAATGAAAATTCAGCCTCGATCCTGTGCTTTGTAATAAACAATAGAGAGAATTGTATTGCATGAACCAATCAGCTTCATGACATATGCCCTTTAAGCGCCTAATCTTTAGAAATAGTCGCACAAATGGTTAATGGAAAATGCCCTTTTCTTGTAACACATTTAGTATACACCGTTTCAGTTTCTGTGTGAGTAACAATTCTACCCAAAAAGAAAATTTTGAAACTTTTATTGATGCCAAGGGAGAATTTTCTTCTCGTTGTGTAGCGAGAACGGTGTATACACATTAGCATACACCGTTCTGTACACCCCCGTCTAAGTGCCCCGCCGAGAGGTCAGATGTTCATCGGGGTCCTTGTGACCGAAAATATGGTCAAATTTTCACCGGGGAGTTCCAACTATGTAACGAGGACGGCATAATTATTGGCGGGGAATTGTTTCTACGAGGCCTTTTTTTCTCAAAATTCTCCCCGGGGTTCGCCAAATTGCAGCCGAGGTTTCACTTGTGAGGCATTTTGTACCGGGGAGATTAACGTCTTTTCCGAGGACCGATTTTGCTCCATTTCTTTCACCGAGGAAACCACCGGGGTAGGATGTACCGGGAAACTTAGACGGGGGTGTTTCTGTGTGATTTAGATTTCGACTTCCCATCGCTATGTGAGTAAAATTCGACTCAAAAAGACGAAAGTGTGCAACTACGGTGCATGTACATTTAATGTGCACCGAGTCAGAATTCCACTAGACTTGCTCCAAGTCTATTCAGTGGACTATCAGCATTAAAAGAACATAATTACTGCTGCGGGGGCGTAAGCTACTAAGGTGAATATTCATTTTCGTTCTCGTTTCTCCTTCGCAGCGTCACCTTGGTAGCTTGCGCCGCCGCAGGAGTAATTGTATTCTCTTAATGCCGATAGTCTACTGAATAGTCTTGGAGCTAGACTTGGAGCAAGTCAAGAATTCCACCCAAAAAGCAAAACTTTTGAAATATTCTAGGTCAATGGAAATGTGTTTCTCTTGCAACAAGGGGAATGGTGTATACGCATTTCGTTTACACCGTTGCAGTAACTTGTGAGTACAATTCCCACTATCAGCCCATGCAGTTCTTTTTTCAAACGTCGGACAATTTGTTTGGGACACATGGACTTATTACGTTGAGTCCTAGTAATCGCTACAACCCACCCACCCACCATACTCGACTCAAAGTAATAAGTCTATAGGACACCCTGTATTATATTTTTAGCAAATTGTTTCAATAATTAAACATTTATGCCGATACGAATAGTGATACCTCAGTCTTGTTATAGTCCGTAGTTTTAAACACCCAGCCACTCTTCGATTGAATTAAGGCTCCTTCTTCGCCAATCGTCTTGCTATTTATTTCACATTCTTTTGTCTCCAACTGTATGTTGTATGACTTGCAGAGTTGATGTTGCACACACTCCGTCATACACTGAATATCAGTAACACCACTGAATTTCATCAGAATGCTTCCATTGAGAACTTTGTCAACCTCAAAAATTGTGAAATCTGCATGGTCCAAACAGGGCAGTCGTAGGATGAGACACAGGCCATTAGATATCGTGGCAAGGAGGAAAACCATCAACCTTAGATAGAAAAGGACCATCAGCGTAAGCAGCTCTTTCTTTTCTCTAGTTGATACATATACCGGGTGAGTCAATAAAAAGAATTCCTGTTTGAAAGGTCATGGCTCCCTGGATATCAAGAGGATGGTATCTGTAAACATATAATTTTATGATAGATATGTTCAACTCCATTTTGAATGAGGAATTTTGTTTTGAAAGCCTCTTCAAGAAACCTTCAAAACGTGCCCAAAATCACGAACAAATATCCATAAAATTTCTGCCTTACACGGGCCTTATCTTATGGCCATGAGGTCTGCATGCTATGGCACATGCTATCTTCTTGGGAGGATGAACAAGTCTTCCCCCTGGTATCAATAACCTATTCAGGGGGATTCCATTCTCCCAAGGGGGCGAAATACATGAATACCTGTGAGTGTCATCTTTTTTAGGAAGGAAAATCAAGGAAAATTTGCTCATTGTTTTCACTCGTCTTTGCATGTTTTTGGAAGTGGCTATTTGCAGAAAATCTCCCATATCCACGGGAAGGAATGGCTGATCAAAGCCGGGTGCATTACTGAACCTTATTGAACATATTGATAATAAAACAAGACAGTTTTCAATATTATTGCTTTGATATTCTGGGAACAGTGGCCTTCCAAACGCGGATTCTTTTTTTGACTCACCCGGTATTATTGATGCAAAGCAGCATAGGATTCTTGCTCAATAAATTTTGCAATCGATTCTGTTCGTATGTTTGTCTGTTTGTATGTTTTCAACAATTTTTGCAGGCCTAATTGTGGATGTCAAATTGTATTATTATTGCTGGTTACAGCTAGGCATTAGCAAATGTGCAGTATGGAAAGTATGGTAATGATCTCTTATTGTCAAATGACTAAAACAGCATTGTTTGCAGGGTTAATTGACTTATTTCTCATACAACTGTAACTATTATTGAAGTTTCATGATTTTAGGACTTTAGAGGATTCTTACTTGAAGGCATTGATTGCACAAGTTTCTATTGACCGCAATTGTACACATTCTTTTTATATTCCACGAACAAGGGCAGATTTTAATATCTAAGAGCAATAAGCAAGTACGTAATTTTGCAAACAAGGTACAAAATGTGGTAGGACAAGATTACTGGTCAAGTGTGCCTGAAAATGATACATTGCTCTTAGTCAGTAGCAATAACTTTCACGATTAGCATCAATGGAACAAGGATAGATTTTGTAATACAATAGCACGAGTTGCTTTTGATTGAAGTCTAGCTACACGCCAGTAAAGAGGGGTACTTCGGGGGGGTCCCAATACCGCAATACCGCACGAAAAAGACACCAAATACCGCAATACCGCACTAAAAAATAGCAAAATACCGCAAACGCTAGAAAACTAAAAACAAAGCTATTAATACAGTACACCGGTCTGTAGCAGTTTGATTGCTACCTAAATCCACCTTCCTCCATCAAAATTTGTAGTCTGATCAGGATAGGAGAATTTTGTTTTTATCCAATCAGTGAATTTGTTATGATCCGCCTTGGCCAATCAGATCGCTAGAAATAACAATGGAAAGTGTGGGGGTCAGCGTTTTTCTTCAAAAGTAAACAAACGGAGCTGTGGGAAAATGCCCAAAACCACTATCCTTTCGAAGGACGTGATGCAGTCCTTTTTCAGCGAATTTGATGGGGTTTCGAACTTTTTTGTGATGAACAGGACTTTTTCTCGAATCTTACCAGATATATTTTTGATATCTGCAGCGGTTCGCCCAAAATCAAAGCTGCGAAGCGGGGGTTTCCCTGACGGCTTACTACGCCTCATGACACACAATGCATTCAAACGAACGAAGAGTAAAAGGCCAAAGATGATGCTCAAGCCTCTCACCAACGCAAAAAGCAGTCTTCAAATTATTGCTTAGATTAAACAGTATCATCGGAGATTCTTTTTTGTGGCATTTTGTCCTAAGATGGATTATTTGTTCAGGTGCAGTGGTGCTGCCACCTGCCAAGGCATCGTTTGACTTCTTGCCAGAAAGGGCCTAAATCATTCAGCAGGGGAAACGGACTTCAAATCGAATGATTCAGAATTTGATTTGCCACAGAACGAAGTTAAAGACAGATTTTTCAATATAGATGAGAGTCAGGCATGTTTTGTGGTTATTTCTAGGAGTTAATATCACTTAGATCACTTCCCTCGACGTCGAACATGGACCACGAAGCGCTGGGTCAGGCGACAAATTTTGGCGGGAAAACTGAATGACGACAGTATGTTTATTTTTGGAGGGAGGAAAATAGCATTTTGACGAGATTTGTGAATGTAAAGCTGCTGAAAATTTCAATACGTGCGGAAATGAACACCACGAAGAACAAACAGACTTCCGACGATCTTTACATTAAAAGTTCAACAGCCCATTATTTGCATTTGGTGCTCACAAACATGCAGAGGCAAAGCAGAATTTATGCGACACCTTCAAAATCACATATATCACCGTAGCGCGAGCCTGTAAATTTGAGGTGCCGGTATATCTGAGGTTTGCCGGTAAATATGAGGTGTCGTGGGACTACTCAAACACCTGGGTTATTGTTTAAGAAGCCATTCAAATTAAACAATGCAGTATAGAAATCGCTCATTGTACAAGACACATTACTCTTTTGTGGTCACCGCTGTTGACCGCTTTTTGTCGGGGGGTAAGGTTGGTAACAGACAGGTTCAGCAATACCTTTGTCCTTGGAATATTTACTCTTCAAAGAACGTTTAGCAATTCTAGCTAAACAAGATTCATAATTTGTTTCATTTAATTTAGAAGCCAAATTAAAATGCATTCTCCAATCTACAGCCGAATTTATATAAATCCTATAAGAGTTTTTCATAAGAAACTCTTATGAGCGCTCAGCTCTCAGATCACTAAAAAAGCAAAACAAACTTGAGCAGCATAATTTGCATCTTTTTTTCGTAATCTTCATATATAAAATGAGAGTTAAGAAACGTTGGAGAATCTTTCACGATATCGATTTACGAAACGGTAGCCTTCACGTTCCTATTTAACGCCTGTCTCAGAACGTCTCAAAGATTAGAGAAAATTGAAAAATCGACAAACGATATACGAGGAAAGAGAAAAAGAAGCTTAAAAAGATGGGATAAGCTATAAGGTTTCTGAAAAATACCACAGGATTTTGCGACGAAAGTGAGTAAGAAACTAAACCAATACTAAGGAAGGGTTGTTAAGTTCTATCTTTCGAAATTTTGAAAGATGTCTCATAATTTTATCAAAATTTAAAAACCGCAAATAGTATGCAACGAAAATGAATAAAAAAAATTAACCCATAGTAAGGAAGGGTTATTAAGTTCTACCTTTCGAGATTTTGAAAGATGTCTCATAATTTTATCAAAATTTAAAAGCCGCAAATAGTATGCGACGAAAGTGAATAACAACCTTAACCCATAGTAAGGAAGGGTTATTTGGTTCTACCTTTCGAGATTTTGAAAGATGTCTCATAATTTTATCAAAATTTAAAAGCCGCAAATAGTATGCGACGAAAGTGAATAACAACCTTAACCCATAGTAAGGAAGGGTTATTTGGTTCTACCTTTCGAGATTTTGAAAGATGTCTCATAATTTTATCAAAATTTAAAAACCGCAAATAGTATGCGACGAAAGTGAATAACAACCTTAACCCATAGTAAGGAAGGGTTATTTGGTTCTACCTTTCGAGATTTTGAAAGATGTCTCATAAACCGCAAATTATATGTAACGAAAATGAATAAAAAATTTAACCCATAGTAAGGAAGGGTTATTAGGTTATATCTTTCGAGATTTGTAAGATGTCTCAAAATGTTATCAAAATTTAAAAGACAGTAGTGAGCATGAAGATTGTTATAGAACCTCTAAGGAACTCGCAAGAAACTCTGACTACTCAAAATCTGATAATCTTAAGAAAGTTTCAGTACTAGCCCAAATTCTTAGTTTCTTATGGAAATATACCGTATGTACGTACTTACGATAGATTTTATTGCATTCTGCAAAGTAAGGAACATTAGGCCAACACGTATTTTGATAAGAAACTGCTTACACGTATTTTTATAAGAAACTGCTTACACGTATTTTTATAAGAAACTGCCCATAAGAAAACTCAACTCTCATATCGGCTAAAGATTAACGAACTCCAGTACTGGGAAAATGTAAGTTAAGAAACTATTTACTTTGATAAAGGAAATCCTTGAAATATTTTTACTTTACTTTCACTTGTTTCCTGTATCATATTACTCGTAAGGTACTTGAGTAATGTCTAAACATCGGAAAGGCCTTAATTAAAGACCTTATTTTGAAATGTTCACGAGGGCACAGGTAGTGAGACATGAATATTGTTATGAAACCTCTGAGAAACTCGTAAGAAACTCTGAGTACTGAAAATATGATAATTTTAAGAAACTTTCAGTACTGGGCCAAATTCTTAGTTTCTTTTGTAAAAAATACGTGTATATGAAACTCAACTCTAGGATTTCCAAAAATTTGAGAAACTCCGTTTATCACATTTTGACTTGTTTCCTGTATCGTACTAACGAAAATTGGAAGGTACTTGTCTGAGTGATGTTCATCGGAAAGGCTTCAAAAACTTCGTTTTGAAAGGTTCAGGAGAAGGCACGGGAAAGTGCACATGAAGATTATTATGAAACCTGTAAGAGATTCTGGAAACTCCTAAGAATCTGTAAGAACCTTAGGAACTTATAACTCCGATAATCTTAGTAAACTTTCAGTATTTTCCCTAATGCTTAAAAAAGGAAGAAAAACAGCGCTCGAAAATCATAATCTTCATCAACCCAGATACAAAACGGTATTGCAATGGAACGAAGTATTTGAGCAATAAGACAGTTTACTTTCGACTGATAACTTTTAGATGTAGCAAATCCATACCAAAGGAAACCAAATGAAATTTGATTCTTCTGGCGGATTTCCTTACGCAGCAAAAATCCTAACCCCTACCCTTCGAAGTTAAATCCTAGCGTTTGCTTTCCCGAACGCTGTCAGAAAGAAAAGATTATATGCGGCAGAAATCCTCAGACCGTTGACCCGACCCTCGGAAAAACCTATTGTTTCCTTTGAAACCAGACCTTGTGTCTCACCTTTGTCTAATTCACAATAGATTATGACTACTTGTCGCCTAAGAAGAATACCTTTGATCTTGCCGACCTCATATTTACCGGCAAACCTCAGATATACCGGCGCCTCAAATTTACCGGCTCGCGCTACGGTGGACTCTCCAAAATCATGAATCAAGAGGTAAATTGCTCCTAATTTTGTGATTTTGTCATACAGTATTTGCAATTTCTTTTGCACCTGCACAGAGCAGGCATTAATTTTTAACAAGGGTTAGGAGGAGGCAGCAAATGAAGGAGGGGCTCTGAAACTTTTTTAGAGTAAATTTATTGGGGTCTTGTCGAAAGTTTTATGCAAATTGTGCTGAAGTCTGGAGATGAAACTAATTGATATGGAACACATTTACACTAATGCAAATCAAATATCCAGTAATGTATTATTCAAAAAGACTCTCAAAAAACTGAACGAAATTTTCAAGAGTCAATGGTACAAGAAAGTAAACCAATCGTCAATTAGCAGCAAAAATAACTACGAACTTATAAACTTTTCAAGATGGAGCTGAGAGGGAAGACTTATCTAAACCTCCCTCAATTCAACTTCAGGAAGCTTATCGCCAAATTCCGATGCAGTGACCACCAACTCAGAATCGAAACTGGCAGACACCAAAAACTAGAAGTATCAAAACGAACATGCGACATGTGTAAGTCTGGCAACGTGGAAAACGAAATTCATTTCCTGATTGAATGCGAAATATATCGCGACCTAAGACATACTTTCCTCGGACCTAATTTAAACAGGATGCTAACAGTGACACAAGTAGAGCACACATTCATTGATATATTGTCATCCCAAGATATCAGCAAGCAGAAAAACCTCGCACAATTCTTGCAACAAGCAGCAGAACTCAGAACAAAAACTCTAAACATGAAGCCATAAAATGTCCACTCGTAAAAACACACCAAAACCGAGTATGTTGCCATAACCCACGAAAATAATTCGTTTTATTATACTTTTTTATTACACGATATTCCGTTACTGTTTTCTCGCTGTAATATTCTATGGTAGTTTGTTATAATTGTATTTTTTTTAAATTATGTTCTGTTTAGGCCGTATACAATGTAGTATTGTATTGCGCTTTATATAAAATGAAATGAAAAAATGAAATGCCAAATATTTCAATATTTTCAAAATATTTAAATTTTGTACATTTTTAGGTTCTGAAAATTTTGAGGAAAAATTAGATAGTGTCCGAGGTTTTACATGCTTATGCCAGGATGGAAAGGTTTTTTGCACAAATTTGAAATACTGTATGCTTCTATCAGTTATTAGCAATGACCAGGCCTGTAGGAAGCAGGGGCAGGGGGGCTGAAGACCCCCCAATGATTTTGAAAACAACGATGCTGTCACAAGCATTAACTATATGTATTGTTCTCCATTGTTTTAAGAACAGTTCCCCCAAATCCGAAAACTTTTCTACCGCCCTGGTAACAGGGGTCGATCCAGCTCGAAATTGAAGGGGGGTCAATGCAAAGAGGGCACCAAAAATATAACAGAAAGTGAGTTTGAAGGCATGCAAAAATTGTTGGATGCTTTTGAAAGAAAATTCTTTGATTTACTATCAAATATCACCTTGATTTATACGTTTCCGCCATATTTAAATCAAAACAGTTAGAAAATTGTGCATTTGAGTCAGGACGAGGGGCGCTTTCTCACCAAAAAGGGGTGCCAAGCTGAACTTTTATCATGAAGGGGGCAGTTGCCCCCACTTGCCCCCTAAATCTGCCACTGCCTGGTAAAGACAGCTTCCAGAGACCCAAGAATAACCTCACTGCAAATTGCTATAATATTAGAAATAACAAAATTCTCATCTGGAGCAGTCTTCCCAATCTTTACTGTCTGCTTTATGGTAAATACATTTGGAAACAAACCAATTCTATACGTTTTACTCTCTGATTTGGATCTTTCTATGAAAAAGTACTGAAGTTAGGAGGTGAACCTCTGTAAGCCAACAATGTAATTGATGAAGCCCAGGAGGTGGCAAAAATTACATTCAACAACAGAATTTGAGACAGAAAGTTTCAAAGTCATTGCTTCAAGGAAGAACACACATTATCACATTTGAATAATCATTCTGCATTGATTTACCACTTAGACTACCCTCGCATGAGAAAACTCAGACCGATTTGAGTTTCAGATCGGTTTGAAGTTTGGTTGTGTCTGCTAATTTGCTCGGCTCCTCACATGAACATTCTAAGATCGGTTTGAGTTCAGCTCACTAGCTCTGCACATGCGCATTTCACAAAAATGTTCCTGAATACAAACAATGCGTGCGTTCCCCTGTCAATCAGAAAAATTATGATTGCATTGTTGAAGATTTATCTTGATTGTTTTGATTGCCAAAAGAACACAAGGAATCCCACTCACACCTGCTCTAAAAATTCATTTCGCCCTGAAATAAAAAAGTTTCTGCTCACATGAAAATTTCAGGTTGACCTGAAAACTGAGACTGACCTGAGAAACCGAAATGATTTTCAGGTCGACCTGAGTTTCATTTTGCCTGTGTCATGTGAGCACTCCAAGGGCTTTGACCGCAAGCCGAAATGAGTTTCAAACCGATCTGAAACTCAGACTGGTCTGAGTTTGCTCATGTGAGGGTAGTCTTACATTCTTCTAATGTAGTTGATTCAAGACCAGGCTGGCCTAGCAGGGCTGAAATACATGCACCTTACAAAATGGTCTTGAAATTATGGTGCCAAATCTACCTGCATTTATTAGAGCTTGCGTTAGAATCCTCGATTTAATCACTCAACTAAAAGAGCTAAGAAAACTTTTGCACCCTTCATGCACTTTGGGACAAATTGCAAATTGAATTTCAAAATATGACAAAGGTTCCTATCATTTTCAGTGTGATCTGATTTCTGTTAAAACTGTTCGTTGCTGTAATATCTCACTGAAGGTACTTGGAATCTTTTTTACAACAAAAAACAAATCACTGTCAAATTTTTTAGCATCAAGATTAAGAAACTTGCAAGAAGCTTTTGGTTGGACAAAGTTTCTATACAACAACATGAATCCTCTTGTAATTATTCTGTCCCATCATGAAACTAAACAAACATAAATAGCTTGATGTACATTATATTTCCAGGGCTTTCATATTGATAAAAGACTAGGGTCTGGAGGGTTGTGGGTAGGTTGTGGTAAAATTGTTTGTGTTATTTCTGAGAAACAGTAGACCCTGAACTTCTTCATCAATACCGAGCAGGACCGAATATCAGTATAATGCTCAGAGTACAAATAATAATGATAATACTAATGATAATAATAATAAGTGCCAGAGATGCCACTGATCAATGGTTAGCTTGTAAATTTGCATATCAAATCAGAATGTGTTTGGCATCAACAAGACCAAATCAAAAAGGGCTGACAATGAAAAGGGATGGGGGCATTGTGGGAATGAATTGGTCAGTAGCATCTATGAATTAATATAGGTGCAAATTAAAAGACAAACAACAAAGATCTAAAATGTATTCAAAGGCAATCCTTTGACTTGTCTATGATTTATCAATGTTGTGTGCATTTAGATTAACAACGTTTATATTCTTCATTTCGATTTCTTGCTGAAATTTTACTCCTGTAGATAGGCCAAAACTCTCAAAATTTAACCAGGCTGGGTGGCTGACTGCATTTAAAATGCTAAGAAACTGTGTCATTGCGACAAGAATGACCACAGAAGCACTGTTCAAGATCAAGAACGAATCCAACATGGCGCCATTCTCGTGGATGTGGCCATTCCTGCCATTACCATGTCATGTAAAATGGATCATACCAAACAGCAAATGTGTCCCATATGTGATCAACTTCTGTAGAGGCAAATGGATATTCTTGTGAAGAAATCGAATGAAGCATAGCTAAGGATGGATGCGATTCTGTTTCAGGTATGCGACTGCTATACTGCTAGGCCTAGTCTATGCATGAAGCCATGAGACCAAGGAACAGCGGAAGGCAATCGGTAAATTTGAAGATGAACCAAACCCAAACAGTGATAACGATAAAATCTGTAGCAGGCTCGTTGAGACGTCTTCCTAAAACAGATCATCAGCTCCAACAGAATAGTTATCTGATCCAAGATGTCCCAATTTGCTTTCATTCTTCATCTGACAACTGCATTTTCGTGCCGTCGGTTGCCCTGTTCACTTTGCTTTGTGTGTCATGAGGCGTAGTAAGCCGTTAGGGAAACCCCCGCTTCGCTGCTTTGATTTTGGGCGAACCGCTGCAGATATCAAAAATATATCTGGTAAGATTCAAGAAAAAGTCCTGTTCATCACAAAAAAGTTCGAAACCCCATCAAATTCGCTGAAAAAGGACTGCATCACGCCCTTCGAAAGGATATTGGTTTTGGGCATTTTCCCACAGCTCCGTTTGTTTACTTTTGAAGAAAAACGCTGACGCCCGCACTTTCCATTGTTATTTCTAGCGATCTGATTGGCCAAGGCGGATCATAACAAATTCACTGATTGGATAAAAACAAAATTCTCCTATCCTAGTCTGATCTATTAGATCGTAGTTAGATGTTTTACAGACAAAATAGTGATGTGAGAACGATGAGGAAAAATTTCATCGATGTGCTTTTAGTAAAACTGCATTGACGGCAGAAATTATGAATCTATAGAAGAGATCTTATATCATAGTCGTATCATTGATCTAAACTGTTCACCCTTCAGCGGTACTTTTAATATCCGGGTCAAAGGTGCAAATGTATTCAAAAGCAACATGGTTCGAAAGGAAACTTTTTAAAACAAAAAGTAATAATAAGGATATTGATAATAACTAATATTTGACAGGTTGACTTGTTCAGCATAAAACTATCTATCATTCCAGGACCTCTAGTCCTACCTATTGACAATCGTTGTAGTTAAAATCAAGGTAAAAAGTAGGATAAAATGAAAACAGTTTAATGTACAATTAAAGGATAAGAATTGATTAGAGTCAAATGCGTTTTTTTGGACATCTACAAAGACTTCGATGGTTTTAGTTTCTTTTTATATAGCAAGATGGATATTTCGTTGGTTGAAAATGCGGGCTCCCTGGTAAGCAAACGATCATTTTCCAGTTTCAGTGCGCATTTTCGGTAAAACAACACTAGAGTGTTGATTTCATGCTGAGATCTTTTGAAGTATCCATTCAGGTTTTGCTGTCCCATGACGGTATCTTTGCTCTTGGGTTGAAAATTATGGCTGCTCTATTTTGTATATACTGTAGCTTGTTTACTGTTCTTTGGGGTAGGGAAAGCTGTAGTGGGTAGCAGTACAACAGTAGTGGCCGTATCGTATTATTATGTATATCGATTCTGCTACATAACGGCTGACTTTTTCGCGAATACGAGATAAAAGCTTTACTGCCTTTTTTGTGCACATTTTCAAAATGTTGATGTAGGTTCAGATGGTTATCCAAATCTGCACCAATGTACTTGTATGATTTGGTCTCATGAATAGTTTGATTGTAGATTTTGATGTCCACCTTTGGCTGTTTGGACAACTTTTGATGTGATTCATATAGCAAAATTCAGTTTTACCTTTTTTCAAGTTAATGAACAAGTTATTTTCATTAAACCAGTCTGCAACTGTTTGCAGTGCACTGTTAAGTAAATGTTCTATTTCATTTGAGTTCTTTCGTGCACAATATTAAACAGTATTGTCAGCATCAGTGAGCAGAATATGAAACGATGTCGTTGATTATCAGCCTGAAAAGGAGCGGCCCCATGATGGATCCTTGTGGGACACCACATGTAACACTTTCTTCGCATGAGCTGGTGTTATCAAAAATTACTTTTTGTTTTCTATTAAAGAGATAATCACCTATCCATTGTAATTCCACGTCATCCATACCATCACCTGGTGATTTTTCCAGCAAGGTTACATGACGTGCTGTGTCGAAGGTTTGACGGAGGTCAATATAGTCAGCACCACTATACATAGCCCTTTATCAATGTTCTGTGTAACCTTTTCTGACAGTAAGGTAACTGCAAGTTGCGTGGATCTCCCTTGTCTAATCCCAAACTGATGTGGGCAAAATAGGCCATTCGATTCAAGGTACTGGGATGTTTGATTGTAAATGATTTTCTCGATAACTTTTGATAGAGGAGGAATTACCGTGATAGGCGTATAGTTGTCCAACATTGTCAGATTGCCTGATTTGAAAACAGGGGTGATTTTCTCATTTAAAGTTTTGATTCGTGCAAATATTTGATTCGTTTTCTTCAGATAAAAATGTTGCGTGCTCTCCTCCGCAGTACCTTTTTCAAGGTTGCCAAGATACTTCGTTCCTAAACAGGAATATGGTATTACAGGAAGTTTGGATGTTAAGTTTCGTACAATACCGCATACCGCGCTGTGAAAGTCCGATACCGCAATACCGCAAGTTTTTTCCGTCATTACCGCAATACCGCACAAAATTTACCCCCTATACCGCAATACCGCAAACCCCGAAGTACCCCTCAGTAAATGTAATGAGGAGAATAATGACAGGTTTTGTAAGACCATAGCACGAGTTGCTTGTGATGACACCGCAATTCAAAGCGATTAGCCATCACAGACAAAGGAAATTCTCTCAACCAGTAATTCAAAGCAAACAAAGCCGCAAAATTTTCTCTGAAACCCAGGTAGCTAGCTCGCTCGCTGTGCATTCCAGAAATTATTTCTAAGGGCAATAATGAGCATAGATCAAAAGAAGAAGGATATATCTACACATCTGCCACAGGCATTTTATTTCTTTGGTCCAGAAGCTGAGCAGTAAATGTTTTGATAACCCCAAAAAAATAAGAGAATTGAATCGCCTCCTAAACGGCTTTTTAACCAAACAAACAAAATGCCCGCGGCAGATGTGTAAATGCATCCTTCCTCT
Organism: Aurelia coerulea; assembly: GCA_039566865.1. Classification (NCBI taxonomy): domain Eukaryota; kingdom Metazoa; phylum Cnidaria; class Scyphozoa; order Semaeostomeae; family Ulmaridae; genus Aurelia; species Aurelia coerulea. Next base: position 8,660,110 of record CM076945.1, on the reverse strand, counting down.
TTCGATCTATGCTCATGTTTGCCCTTAAAAACAGTTTCTGGAATGCACAACGAGCGAACTAGCTACCTGGTTTTCAAAGAAATTTTTGCGGTTTTGAATTGCTGGTTGAGAGAATTTCCTTTGTCTGCAATCGCTAATCGCTTTGAATTGAGGTGTCAACAAAAGCAACTCATGCTATTGCATTACAAAATCGGCCCTTGTTTATTCCACGTAAAAACTGACATGGCAAATTACTTTACAATACTGAGATGACGATGCCAAGCGGAACAAAACATTTTGACAGCCCCAAGGCCATTTCAATGAAAACATTGAAAAATGCATTTATCTAAACTACACATAACTATTGCAAAAAATAAAAAGAACAAAGGAAAAGAGAACAAACAAACAAAGGTTGCAAAGAAAAGATATTTAGCACACATTTTGACAACAATTTCTGCAGTAACCCCAGTTCGCAGCACTCCCTGCTGGCTATTGTTATTGCTAGTTAAAAGCCTATAAAGCAGTCAACAGAAATGTTTGTTTTTAACATTGTTTAGAATGAGTCATATTTCCAGTTTATGGTACAGGATCCTTTTTTGAAACAATATCTTCTTAATAATAATAACACCATTTTGCCATTTTGGAAATTTGGTCGCATTGACCTTTTGATGCGAGACTATCCCTGCCACAACAAGCGTACAACTATGCCTGATTAGCCCTGGTGATGAGAGAACACCACAACGGCCATCTGAAGGGTTTATTTGCAAAGTAAACTTATCTGTTGATTGCATCAGAAAGAGATTTAAGCTAATTTTAGAAAGTAATGATGCAACATTTCGCTGATATGATGATTCAAAATGATAAGATACACCAATTGCCTGCTTATTTTAACTCACATCAAAGTGCTTATATTTTACTTTATTTACTTGTTTATCATTGCACAATTACACTACACGCAACAAGAAGATTTTTTTGACCAATTGCCTGCCATGATTAAAGATAGATGACACATTTTCTAATCGATTCTTAAGAAAGCATAGTTTGTAAATATTGCTTAAAAATTTGCAGAGTATGAAGCTAAAATCCAGAATGATTATTACCTCATTAAAAGAGTGGCATCCATTGCTTCTTGTAATAAACAGCGTGTAAAATCAGCTCTCTTTACGACTAGCTGGAGGAGGCTCTGTGGATGAAAATATTAGTGCAAATCATGTGCAAAGCGACGATATATACCAGGAGAGTCAAAAAACATTTGACTTGCTACAAGTCTCAGTTTTAAGTAGTAATCGAGTGTCGCAGAGAGCTAAATGAAGAATCAGAATGGAATGGAAGGAAGGAAAGAGCCGGAAAGAGCAAATCAGTAGAGTCTGCACCTACGAACTACACACCATGACAATAAGAACAGAAAGCAAACGAAGACTTGTGCAAGTCAAAAATTGTATTCACTGTGTGAAAAATGGCACCGGCTGAGCAATGGAGCTAATTTGTAGTATTTCAATTCCATCATTTTACTGAGGCTTTAACTTAACTTTGTAAATTTTTTCATGAGTCTAGGGGCATTATTTTTTCTGAAATCAGGATCTATAAAAGTCCTTTTTCTTAATTTACCAAAAGCAGCCAAAAATGGGCTATTCACTATCACGTAAATTTTGAATCTTTGATGCTCTGCATTTCAGAGAGAGCATAATTACAATGCATCATTTTCCCTTCCCGTGTCATCAAAAATCAGGGACTGAGCTGAGGAAAACGTTAATTTTCCATTTTAAAGGTTGATAATTGGATTTAGATTGAACAGCGCACTTACCATTTTTGCAAATGCCCATGCAAGCCACGGAGGGGGGGGGGGGGTTCTTGGCCAAATTTTGGGTAGGGGTCTGCCGCGATCATCTTCAAAAAGGTACCGTTGGCTAGACTAATTTTTACGAGAATGGATACCCTTGGCTAGACCAGTTTGCCCGTCATCTGAACCAATTTTTACGAAAATGGTACCCTTGGCCTCCCTTGGCTAGACCAATTTTCACCATTTCCAGGACCAATGTTGTCAAATTTGTACCAAATATGATGTCATGACCGTTTGCTAGACCAAAATTGCAAACAAGTATACCCTTGGCTAGACTAGAAGTCCGAAAAAGTATGCCTTTGTTCGCGGCACATCCCCAGGTACAGTTGCTATTGAAGAACCCCCCCCCCCCCCCTCACCGTGATGGAAGCTAACTTTCGGTAATTCTTGATTTGAAATTAAAGTGAATCGACATAGTTCAAAGCCGACCGCTGACCAGGGCTCAGGGCCAAGTTGAAAATATAATCTAGTGTACTTGACAACTTCGAAGCATGCCGTTTTATTGTGTAGCTAAAGAAACAATGTGTGCATGGGCGTTTCTTTAGCCTATTTATAGCAGCTGCGAGAAATAAATATTTCTATTTCCTTTAACCCTATCTCACCTGGGTGTTTTGAAGTGGTCAATACCTGGTGGGTTGATTCGACCCCCCCCCCCCCCCCGCTCTCTCTCACTCTCTTCCTTCGCTGTTATAGTAGCTATAATCTTTAAACTTGGTAAATAGATGGACTTTGATGCAAACAATCAAAATCACGTGATTAAATAGATTATCTCTATTGTTCTGGCTGCTATAACAATAGGAAGATATTACGTTATGATTATCATGATTATTGCCATCATAATTGAAACAATAAGATGAGGCACTAAATTGAAATTTTTTGTTTCAAATTGTGTTGGATATCATCAAATGCATGTGTAAGCATAATTTAGCAGATATTTGAGATTAATATCTGCAACAATTATAAAGAGTGCACAAATTTTGTTGACTACACAGAAAAACATTGGTTGCCATGGTTACGATGCTATATTTAGAATATTGAAATTTTCATAATTTGATACAGTATAGATATAGACAATGGAGTTGTAATTTTTCAAATCCTTTTAACTATTTTTGTTGTACGATTTTTCAAACAGTGTAAACATCTCTCTGATTCATGTCATCCGGCATTCCAAATCAGTTCGTATTCAAATTAATCGCTCCGCTCAATTTATCGCTAGTCACTGAGTAAGTCGATGAAAATTCTTTGAAAGTACATTTCTGTGGCATCAAATTCTTGGGGATCTCGATACGAGTTTGTTACCGTCAAATTTCCTTCCTGGTATCGCGTGAATGACAGTTGAAATTTTGCTACCGTAAGAATTGTCACTATTTTCAAATGCGCCAGTATCGTTGGAATATAGTCTAAGTGAGTTTAGCTTAAAAAATTCAGGCATCGTCGCCAAGGTAGACTGGGCGGACATTTCCAGCCCAGTTTTCCAAGGATAGCATATATATGATGCTTCCATATATTCTTAAGCAACAACCGTGTAAAAATTGCTTGGTATACTTTTTGGAACTTAATTCTTTTCCAAGTCCATCCCAATTTTTTTGGGTCTGGCAACGTCCCTGCTCTAGCATAGGTTCCAAATCTTTATCTCGGCGTAAAAAGGTGGGTGTAAAATTCAATGACCTATTTCTTCTGATTGAATAGCTTGAAAGAAACTTTAGATACTTATCCATAATTCTACCGTTGGACTTTTCAGAAATTTTGAATACTTTTCGAAATTACAGCGTATCTTACATTTCAACTCATTTGAGGATGTGACGTCATCAAATTTCTAAATCATAAACCAGATGAGTGACAGACTTTTGCTTGATACCGTATTGTAGGCATTCATAAACTATGGTTTTTTGTCGAAATCTTTCCATGTTACGTCAAACAGTTTAGACATTACGATGGTTTTCAGTTTTTATGAAAATTTTTCTTGAATTCTTGAAAAAGACAGAAAATTCCAACAGTAGAATTATAGAGAATTAGTTAAAGTTTCTTTGAAGTCATTCAGGTCAAAGAAGTAGGTCACTCAATTTTACACCAGCCTTTTTAAAGATTTGGAACCTAAACTCCCTGCTCTCACTTACCTCTTTTGAGTAGCAGCTTTCATAACTTTCACCCGAGCAGCAACTTCTTTCTGCGACAATTTCTTTGCTGCAAAAGAACTCTTTGGACACTTGTTTACAACTTAACTAAATGATATGATTATCTAATTGACCAATCAGATCTCGGTAAATCATCCGCATATATGTATGCGTTGTATCTATAACTGCAATTTGGGATTTGTTACACTATGACAACTGGTTGCTGCATTGATAGGCGGTTAAGATAATATTTTCATAAATATAAAAATATGTTTGATGAATATTCAGCATATAGATTTTATTTAAGGGTCTCATTGGCAACAATAAGGACAAGCAATCGCATTTCGCATTCACAAAAAGCGCGCAATCTGTCCCCTATTGTTCTAACCTTAGTTACTGCTTTGTTTACCTTATTTACGCTGCAGCTAAATGCATGCATCACTGTGTCTCTATGACCCTGATTTCTTTGGATAAAGCGAATTAACACCAACTTCAGGAATATACAATAGAGATCTTTATCGATTTTATTTTCATTCATCGAAGGGGACAGATTGCCTTTAAAGTAAATCAACGGGGTTAAAAGCAACTTAGCTAGGGGGACTGGGTCCATCTAAATATAACCTATTGTATTTTATGTTCTTGATCGATGGAAACAAAAGGAAGATTAGGGGCGCCTGCCGTTCATTTGTGCTATGTTTAGATTATGTCGCTATATCTTAAAAGCTGGCCCGGGCCAAGTTAAAAATATAATCTATTGTATTCAACAACTTTGGTGCCTGCCGTTTCATTGTGTTGCGAAGGAAACAATGGGTTTGTGGGCGTTTCTTCGGCCTATTAATAGCAGCTTGTCGATATCTATGTCAATTCCCTTTAATGTTGCTGTATGTATTTCGGTGTTGTTTTGCTTCTCGTGAGCATCAAAAAACTGCTCATCATAGCAAAACTGAGTTCCCCAGCAAATGAAAGATGCCTGACCCGTCGCAATGATCGCTTGCAGGATCGTATGTTCCTATGATGACCGCCAACTTTAAAAGGAATCGACATAGCCATTGCTGGTGGCCATTTTAAATAGGCTAAAGAAAGACACCTGCACACTCATTGCTTCAACGGCATGCGTAGAAGTTGCCAAATGAATGTAAACCATATGTCTGACTTTGCCTGAAATTTCGGACGAATTGACTTCATCTTTTTTCTCTCTTTTTGCTGGGGGGGGGGGGCAATTTGAAACCAGTTGCTTAATCTATTACTAAGCTGAACTGTTTAAAATGAAATTGAAATAAATTTAGGCATTTTATTAGTGGTCAGAAGAACAGAAGAACAGAGGCTTGACACCCGGGTGCATGTAGAAATGTGAGTCAAAATTAATGGTTGACTGGCTAAACACTTTCCAGTCACTTTCTAATGCCATCTCGCAGGGACGTAGGAAGCATCTCAAACTTGAGGGGGCATGACACTTTAAGGGCAATTTTTTCATTAAGCTAAAGGAGTACTTCCTGAAAATAAAAAGGGCACTTCTTTGTTTATTGCAAAATCTTGGGGGCACGTGCCCCCAGTGCCCCCCCGGTTCCTACGTCTATCTCGTAGTGGATACTCATCATAGAGGAAATTGAAAATGAACTGAAACGAACCCTTTGGCAGGAATGCTCTTGGGTCATTTTAATTTCAATATTCATTGGCTCTATATGCCCAAAAACGCCCAGTGGACGATCGATCATTAAGTATCTGCTAGGGTGGGCCGGAAGGAACGTGGATGGCCACGCAATCTATTCCAACAAATTGGATGGGCTACCAAATAATTTTTGCAGTTTTGGGTGGGCCATGAAACAAATAGATTGATTTATCCTGCAAAATTCATCACAACATGACTTTCTCGACCATTCTACAAGACTTGTTTGGTGACACAGTTTGAAAGCAGTATTGTTTCTTTGTAGTTAGTCCTCTTCAGATTCTATCATGACCTTCGCTGTGAGGAGCGATTGGCCTGTGGCGAGCCGAGGGGCATTTCACTCCAAAAAATCTCGTACACCTTTGCAAAAAATCCTTTGTTTTCAAGAAAAATCCACTAAAAATCCGTAAAAATCCTTTCGTTCTGAAGAGATCTCGTACGCATTTTTCGAATGAGTGAAACGCCCCTCGTGGCGAGCGGTCAGAGGCGTCGCCGGCCCAAATAATCTGCGGTGGAAATACGGGAGGGGGTCTGGGGGCGAAGCCCCCATAAAAAATTCTCCTGACCACGTCCTTCAGACTCTCGGAAAAAGTGGGAGACGCCCTTTTTATTATTATGATCTATTTTGATATTTTTGAAAAGCAATCATCGCAAGCAGCAGTTTTCGTAACAGATGGCATTTTTGCGCAACGAAAACAGAAAAGTACATGATATATCAATTTAAAATTGAAATTTAAGACTTGTCTCGACATTTTCAATAACAAAACTTCAAGAGGAAAACCAGTTATCATAAAAGTTCCAAGTCAATAAAAATCTACCGCCCCCCCCCCCCCAACTGTCAACTGTAACTGTTTTTAATGGATTTTGAAAAACTAGAAAATCGAGCTCTGTGAAAACTACTGGGGTGGACATGTCCACCCCAGTCCACCCCGTGGCGACGCCACTGCGAGCGGTGACGAGCAGAAGATTGCTTTAGCGATAAGATGTGTGAAGTATACATGTTTCAAGGGTTTTTAGAATACCAAATGTTTCCAAATCTTGATGCAAATAAATAGTCACCTAAGGACAAGCGAGGACAAGGATCTGAGGTTTCCTTGAGTGATAATTTTGAATTTTGATGATAACCGGTGTCAGTGTTGTCTCGTTTCCAGCATGGCTGAAAGCGAGACGAACTAAATAGCCGTGTCACGCAAACTTGAAGAGGAAGGGAGATAGACGGCGACTTCGCCTCAAATGAGTAAAAGAAGCACTCAAAATGAGTAGCAGTGATGAGGAGCAAGCTTGCCAAAGACAAGACTCACTTTTTGATGTCGAACGGGTAACAAGATATCCTTTCGTTTCTGTTTAAAACGTGATGTTTTCATCTATTTTCCTGCTTAGGCCATTCCCATTTTCATTCATATACAATACAAGGCAATTACTGTAGAACTTCTCTTTTGTTTTCTGTTGACCTCATAACAGGACTTCAAGTTTACCATTTCAGTTAACAACTGTTTGACGATGGGTTTCAAAAGGGTTCCTCACAATCAGTTTTTACGTTCCCGAATTTTAAAAACGTTCAGAAGCCACGACGGGTACTATCTATGGCAATAAGTACTGGCGGGATTTATCAGGCAGTGTCCAGTGAGTGGGATACAGTAAGAACCCGCGTATTTTGCAACCTACAATCTACATCTACAACATACAGTTCAGTTCAGTTTAATTTTAAAATTCCACTACATACAAAAATCTTTCTAAAATACATACAATTAACCAGAATAACAAATTACAACAGATGACAAGAAAATGACAAATTTTACAATAAGAGTAGAGTAGCGTCGCCCTGGTCTGACCACTAATGGATTCCGGGTTGTGCAACCGCCTTGCATAATACTTTGAAACCAAAGGGAGCTTGAGCCTAGCTTTTCCAAAAAGCACACGAAAGTTGTTTGCTGATGTCATCTCTTTGATATTTTTTCGATTTCGCTGCTTTGCGTTGCTCAGAAGAGCTACAATAAAGTTTTGAAGTTGACCTACCTGCAGCGAAGGTGTAAGTACATTCCCTTTCCCTTTTGATGTTTCCACATACCATGTCTATTTTGTGTCGCTTCTCGGTATATCTTATAGCTAAAACAGAATTGGCTTCAGGACAGTTTCCTCCGACTCTTCTGGTTTCATATCCAACGAAATCTCAAGAATCGCACACAAATTGTCAGACCTACGGCTCATTTTGGAAGAGCACTGTAACTGACATAATGGCGCCCAGGTGTGTCCACACCGTTAAACCCTTTAGTTCTGTAGGCTGTTGATGCATAATGTGCTTTAGAGGTGACTGAGGTCAAGGATAAGAGAGTTAAAAGCGGGATTGAAATCAACAATATTTTGAAATCATTTTCAATAAAATCAGAATTTGTTTTGTAACTTTCCGGTCTTCTGGGAAATGAAATAATACTGTGGTGAACTGGCGAATGGCTTGAAAAGTTGTTGATGTATTAAAACAATCAATTCTGCCGCGGTCTGACCAGGGCGCTACGGCCTAATTTAGGCGTTCAAGACTTGTCCGTAATTGTGAGGTTCCAGCATGACAAAAAGAAAACGGATGATACAGATCTCACTGTGAGGTTTGTAGCCTGAGTTGAGAAGCCTATTCAAGGTGAGTTCCTCTCCAAAACTTCTTTGACCTCGCGGAAAATCTTCGTTTTCTGAAGAGTGGACGGACCAGGGCGACACCGCTCTACATAGAATTTCATATGTAGAGGAATTTCTTAAGGAGGAGCTCTCTCAGTAGGTAGACTAATCGAGGAGAGAGCACCCCTAAGCTTAAAACTTATCATTCAATTTATGAAATCTTTGAGTGATTCGATTGATCAACAATGTAAGGAAGAATTATCTTATCAAGGTATTCAGGATTGGTACTTAGTTGAGAACAGATGCAATTTCAGATCACGACGGAAAATCACTACTGAAGTAGATTGTTTTATATTGAATGGAATGTCGTTCCAGGATTTAGCGCCTGCATATTTAATAGATTGTAAGCCATATTGCAAAGTATTCGTAAAGGGGCATTCCTCGAAAATTAAATGCATGCAGAGATTCATTTTGTGATCCGATCGAGAAACAGATTATGTCAGCCCTCAGAAATCGTTTTCCTTTCCTCTATCGCACTTCTCAAACGCGAGATATGGAAGGAAACATCTGACCAATTTTAATTTCAATACCCTACCATTTTATGCATCGTTCTCGGCGAACAAAGGTAGAATATTTTCGTTTTTGTCCGTCGGTCGGTCATAGTCGAGTCTTCATAGGCTCCTTGCGCAACGCTCGTTAAATTGAGTTTGAATGTCCTGTTGTATTCGTTCATTCATGTGTCCATGGCCGACTACACGAAAGAGAATTGATCGGTTTTACCGAGAATTCTCGTTTTCTGTCTCGGATTCAAATTCCAGGATATGGCTGAGTTCTCGGTCTCTATTTTGAAAAATACCTGTTTCGTTTTTGGCCGGTTTGAGCTTTATTCAAGTTGGAGAAACATTGGAAAATGTTTATAATGATAAGCATGTTCGTTTTAAAAGCAAACAACGCAGTTCACCAATATCCAGTTTTTTTCTGCGGAATGCCCCTTTAAGCGTCATAAAAATATCACCTTGGCGAGCCTGCCTTGTATCATACTGATGAACGGTAGACAAAGTTTCAAAAAAATTATGGAAGAAGGTAGGAGAAATCAGGTGAACAGATTCATACACAAAGATAAGTAGCTTGAAATGAAATAAATCATTTAACTTTAGAATTTTCAATTCAAAGAAAATAGGTGTAGATGGTGATGTAAAACTCTTGAAAGCAATAGCCCTAACAATTCTCTTTTGTAGAAGGTAAATCGGTTTGGTGTGGATGTCATAGGTAAGACCCCAGACAATGATTCCATACTGAAGAAAAGAGGCAAATAAAGAGTAATACAAAGAAACTAGGATGCTAGTAGGCAGAAGATGCCTTATTTTGAAGAACATACCACTGGTTCTTGCTAACTTCTTTGAAAGTTCGTTCAAGTGATATTTCCAATTGAGGTTTTTGTCCAAAAGGAGACCAAGAAACTTAACATATTTAGCCTGGATTAACATGCTCTTGTAAAACCAATCTTAAAGTTGACAGTTTTATCTAAAGAATTTTGAGTAGAATGGAAGATGACAAAGCTTGTTTTGTCTATATTTAATACAAGTTTATTAGCATCAAGCCATTCTTTAACATTCTTAAGTTCTTTGTTTACTACTTTCTCTAGTTTACTAAGATTGTCAGATTCAAAATATATGTTTGTGTCATCAGCAAAAAGATAGAAAGATAGCTTGTTAGAGGAGTTTGGAAGGTCATTAATATAGATGAGAAAAATAAATGGACCAAAGACAGAGCCCTGGGAAACACCACAAGTAACATTAAGATGGCTAGAGTTGCAAGTCAGCCTTGTTTCTTAAACAGTGAATAAAATTGATTGGTTCTTATAAAACAATTGAAAATTTGTTGACAATTTCAGCCTATACCTATAGTTTCTTATGGGTCATCATATCAGCAGGGTATCAGCAATCAATTTTTGTCACAGTTAACAGAATTGGGCCGTTAGGGGGGCTGTCTAGCTCAAATCCGTTAAAGATTTTACTTTTGTGATTGAAATTGAACAAAGTAATATTTCATTATCAACCTTCAAAAATAACTTGTTTCAGTAAATTTTTTGTAGCAACGGAAGACAAATGCCATGCCTTAGGTCCAACGGAAGACAAGTGCCATGCCAGGCCTATAATGAGAGGCTGTAGTAGGCTCATGACAAGCGAAAATCTAGTGATAAATTTAGTGGTCGTTAAGAAGGGGGGGTCAGCCATTAACGGCCCAATTCCTTTAACTATGATGAAAATTATTTGTTGATGACCCCTTAATCCATTAGGTTCTTGTACATGCATGGGTTTTTACTGCTGTATGGCATGCAATTGTCATCTGGATATTCAACATTGGGACATTGGGAGTCATTCACAGCAAACAGTAGTCGGACAAGAAGTGGTGAAAATGACCATTTCTGCTTCTTCTTGTGGGGATGTTAGTTTAGAAATAGTAGTAAGAAGCTTCAAACTACAAGTTCCAAATAAATTTGGTAACAATTCACCTTAAAATTTTCTTACAAACAACTTTAATTTCCAGGTGTTGTTCATCAATGAACCTGCCTAGGCCCACGCCATCTCTGTAATGTTTCGTTCTTGATGAGCTCTTCCTGTTCGCCTCATCGCCAAACATTCTCCCCTTTGGGTTGATGCCATAGGGCTTCGCAAAGTATTTTCATAGATGTAGATTCTCCTGAAATCGAGCTGAAATGCTATATTCAAATTCATTTTTCCAAAACAGTGCATTTTCACACTTTGTCGGTCTGGGGCAAGTTGTAACAGAACAAAACTTCCACCAAAAAACGAGTTACTTAAAGTTCTTTCTGAAAGCTATTCAGTCAAAAAACACTTTCAAATGTGCTTGATATACTAGAATTAGATTCTACCGAGAGAGTGAAATCAAGTGAAACTGATACATTCAGCAGTTGATTTGCAAGATTTTCAGATTAGCAAAGCAGTTAAGACATCTGGTGTGCAAATAGTAAAACAATTCTGAATGAACTGCCTTTTATCTAATGTTGAGTTTATTTGATTATAATGTTACCAGTTTACCTGATTTTGAGTTTATTTGATGTTAAAAGTAGGATATAAGCAGACAGACTTTATTCATATTTTGTTCTGTTACAACTCGCCCCGGTACCTATTACAACTTGCCCTAAGCCCAGGGCAAGTTGTAACACCCTGATGTTGATTTTCATGTGCGATTTACCGAAAACTTAAAAGCACCATATTCGTGAAGCAAACACAATTATTCAATACCCAAATGGTCAAACACAACACATGGTGGTATAAGACAGGTCTGCGTTTTGGTGACGAGAAATTTCAATTTTCTGAAAAGTGTTAAAACTAGCCCTGGTCTCCCCTACCCCGAAATTAATGTATTAGCAAGGCTATTCAAAATAGACAACAAGGAACAAAGGAAACTTCCTTGGTATATCAAAGATCTTGCAGAAAAGTGCCACAGTCTTCAGACTGGGCAAGAGGAACAATTTGTGTCTCAAATAGAGTCCTGATGCAACTTCTGTTCAGTTTAGTTGCAGCTCAAATTTCAAATTCTTAACATAAATATTTCAATTAAAACTGATACAACTAAAAGTAACACAGAAAATCATTGAGCAACAACTAAAAGAAATGTAAGTAGCTATATTAGTATGGTGGCAATTATTAAAAGGAGGAACTCTCTCAATAGGTAAACTCGTAGAGGAGAGAGCATCCCCTGCTGTAATTACTGTAATTACAGCACAATTTGTAAAAGAATTACTTCTGTAAAACTCTAAGACATTAAATAATTACTAAAATTATTTTATGCAGACCATTTAAAGCAAACAGCTCTGTCATTGTTTATGCAATCAAAATATATTTGTATTTATTTAGGTGTCAGATGTTGACAAATCAGATATCGAGAAGTTTTGGAATGAAAATCAAATATGTGTGGAACTAACAAAAGCAGGTAAGGTTTCAGAAATTTTCATATGACTGAATCTTCTGCAGGATGGGGTCAATAGGGGTATCAAAAACGGCAAAATCGCCAAATTATTTAGGAAAAGTGCAAAAATTACCTGTAACTTCAGCTGAAACCATCATGACATAATGACCTCAAAGACTAAAAGCAGATTCAAATGCTTAAAGTTGCTGGTAAAAGTGAATCAATTTTAATGCTGATTTCAAATAAGATGAAACTGGAGCATTGGATAACATAGAAACCATTTCAATTTTTTTAAATGCAAAACATTCCAAGATTACTATATTATACCGGGTGACCCAGAAAAAAGTGACCCAACGCAGTCTGTTGCAGAAAATTAAGTAAGTGGCCGATTGAGATGCTTCAAATGTTGTTCTGTCGCTAAAAGACTAGCCTCTGCTTTGAGTATTTTTAGCAATTTTTTTCGGCACGGTAAATTTCCAAAATTAAGGATTTTGAGGGAAAGAGCATGCCTGAAATCCTCAAAAAGTCGTCAAAAACAGGGGATCGATTTACAGCCATTTCAAATCTTCAAAACAACGAGGAGCGTGTTTCATTTCAGCCTGGGAATAGGTAACCCAGTCGGGAGTCTTCAGAGCAAGTTTATAGTCCCTAGGTACTTGAAAATATTCTCAGGCAGAATGAAACACGCTCCTCGTTGTTTTGAAGATCTGAAATGGCTTCAAATCGATCCCCTGTTTTTGACGACTTTTTGAGAATTTCAAGCCTGCCCTTTTCCGCAAAATCCTTAATTCGGGAACTTTCCCGTGCCCAAAAAAATTGCGAAAAATACTCATAATGTAGGCTGGTCCTTTAGCGACAGAACAACGTTTGAAATATTTCAATCTGCCACTTACTTTTTTTTCTATAACAGATTGCGTTGGGTCACTTTTTTCTGGGTCACCCGGTAGGAGTATTTTTTGTTCCAGATTCTGACAGTTGAAAGTTGTAAAAAAAACTGCAGTTCTTGATCTTTATGATTTCATACTGTTACCCTATCAGTACTTTTTGACCAAGTATATATATTGCCTGTTTTTTGGCATCCCTCTCATCCTTTTATTTGTAAATGTAAAGGCAACATCATTTTTGACGCATTCAAAGTGAATGACCTGTGCTGTCAGTTGAAAGATAATATCTCATATCAGGTGAGTTAAAAAACAATCCTTGTTTGAAAGGACACTGCTCCTTGGATATCAAGGGGATAATATTGGCAAATATGACATTTAATGATGGACATGTTCAAATCCATTTCAAAATTTACCTGACTGAAATCACCTATTCACTCGTTATGAAATTGTGAGGGCTTTCACCAGAAATCTCCTTCATAAACCTTCAAAACAGAATTAAAATCACGACCAAGTTTTCTTAATATTTCTGCCCTACAGCAATGACTTTTATACATGTTGTAGCATGTGTTAACCTAATGTGAGGGTGAAATCACCCAGAATAATGTTTTTATGATCTCAAAGATTACAATTTTATCCTCCCCCCAATGGGATGCAAGGTACTAGAGCCCACAAAAGTCATTGCTGTGAGGCAGAAACTTTGGTATTGATATTAAGCCTGTTTTAAAGATTTCTCAAAGGGGCTTATGTTCACTACTGAATAAAGTATTTGCCAACATTATTTCCTTGATATCCATGGATCAGTAGCCTTTCAAATGGGGGACAGTTTTATTGACGCATCGATGATTGTATTTATAATTTGAATAATTTGAACAAACAAAGCAAAGCCAAAACAAACAATAATGCTGTGTTAGCTTTCTCATTGTCCTATCTGCATAGACTGTGCCATTGCTCAGATCATTCATTTTAAACACGGTCATATAATTTTCAACGTTTTTCCTTTCAAAGCTGACGGCTTTGGGCTTACACTGGAAGGTGGTGTTGATAGACCTTTATACACAAGAGATACTGGAATATTTATTACAAATATACGCAAAGACTCAAATGCAGACAGAGTGAATTGTCTTGAAGTTGGAGACAAGATTTTAGAGGTACAGTAGATTTATTCCATGATGAATTTCAAATGTTAAAGGAAAAATCAGGGGTTGGTATGATTGATGATAAAATACAAGATAATACTGCTATGAATGATGTTTGATATTTTTCCACTTTTTTCACCTTCTCCTTGTGAAATTGCGTATTCAAAGAAGCGATTAGAGCGAAGTGACATCATATCGCGCAAACAAAAACAAGGCTGTGCGATTGTTTTTCGCCTCTTTATCGTACCAAGCTTCTTATCGTGTTCTTGTGTGCCATTTTCAATGCAAGAGTATACAATAAAGATGCTAGCAGCGATTAAGAGGCAAAAAACAATTGTACAGCCTCATTTTCGTTTGCGCGATATGACGTCACTTCGCTCAAATTGCTTATTGAATACATAATTTCACAAGGAGAAGGCGAAAATAGTGGAAAAAAGTATATGCATCATTCATAGCAGTATTATCTTGTATTTTATCATCTCTTTATACAATCATTTTCTTCTCTCTTTCTTCTCTCTTCGTTCTTTCGATATCTCCTCCGCAGTACTAAACAATATTTCCTCCGCAGATACATATTATCCAGCGCTCCTCCATAGAAGCACACCAGCAGTGTCTAACTACCCATGAGTAAATGCTATATTCTGGCAAAGAGTTATTTTCTGGCAAATGAATTCCAAAGTCATTTGAAAGTGTGTTATCGTAATATTGAAGAGGTCTCGAGTACTTTTACAGCCATGAATCGTTGATAATGTCTCGTTGGTCAAATTCGTTTGACTTTTTTTTATTCTATCTTTTATTCTCTCTTCAAAAAGGCATTTTCTGGCAAATGAATTCCAAAGACATTTGAAAGTGTGTTATCGTAATATTGAAGAGGTCTCAAGTACTTTTACAGCCATGAATCGTTGATAACGTCTCGTTGGTCAAATTCGCTTGACAGTTTTTTTTTATTCTGTCTTTTATTCTCTCTTCAAAGAGGCATTTTCTGGCAAATGAATTCCAAAGACATTTGAAAGTGTGTTATCGTAATATTGAAGAGGTCTCAAGTACTCTTACAGCCATGAATCGTTGAGAACGTTTCGTTGGTCAAATTCGTTTGACAGTCTTTTCCATTCTGTATTGTATTCTCTCTTCAAAGAGTCATTTTTTGGCAAATGCAAAATTCTAACGGCGGATTAAAAACTTAGCAATGCCTTCTTGTTGGTCAAGCTTCTTGAACCGCTTTTGAAGAAATTCCCAGCAGAGAAACACGGGCCGTCTTCCTCGATCTGTCGAAAGCTTTTGATAGGGTTTGGCACGAAGGGTTACTTTACAAACTTGAGTGCAACGGAATTTCTGGTCATCTCTTGTCATTACTTAGTAACTTTCTACCGGGTGACCCAGAAAAAAGTGACCCAACGCAATCTGCTTTAGAAAAATTAGTACGCGGCTATTTGAAATACTTCAAACGTTGTTCTGTCGCTAAAAGACTGGCCTACATTATGAGTATTTTTTGGAATTCTTTTCGGCAATGTTAATTTCCCAAATCAAAGATTTTGGGAAAACGGGCAAGCTTGAAATCCACGAAAAGTCATCAAAAACAGGGGATCGATTAAAAACCATTTCAGATCTTCAAAACAATGGGGAAGGTGTTTCATTTCAACCTGGGAATAGGCACTCAGTTAAAAGTTTCCAGATCAAGTTTATGGTCCCTAGGTACCTAAACATTTGGGGCTGAGCATAAAATGTTCTTTGTAAACTTGTGGAATTTCAAAGAAATTCAATTACCACGCAAGTCGAAATGTTCAAGAATTGCTTACAGAAAAGCAGGAGTATCCTTGTCCCTTGAGACAAGAATACTTAGGTATCTAGGGACTATAAACTTGCTCTGACGACATCCGATTGAGTTGCCAATTCTCAGGCTGAAATGAAACATGCTCCTCGTTACTTTGAAGATCTGAAAAGGCTACAAATCGATCCCCTGTTTTGGACGACTTTTTGAAGATTTCAAGCATGTCCTTTTTCTCAAAATCCTTAATTCGGGAAATTTACCATGTCGAAAAAAATTGCGAAAAATACTCATAATGTAGGCTAGTCCTTTAGCGACATAACAACGTTTGGAGTATTTCAATCAGCCACTTACTTTTCTTTCTATGAAAGATTGCGTTGGGTCACTTTTTTTGGGTCACCCGGTGAAAATCGCAGGCAGCGTGTTGTGTTGAATGGAAAAAGTTCTCAATGGGCACAAATATCTGCTGGAGTGCCACAAGGTTCGGTCTTGGGTCCTTTGTTCTTCCTTGTATACATTAACGACATTGTGGAGAACTTAAATTGCGATGTAAAAATTTTTGCCGATGACACATCTCTTTTTTCTGTTGTGAAGGATGAAAACAAAACTGCTAATGATTTAAATAGAGATCTTGAAAGGGATCGACTTTGGGCATGGCAATGGAAGATGAAATTCAATGCAGATAAAACGGAAGAAGTTATTTTCTCTTCAAAAAGACTCAAGCCCACTCACCCTCCTCTATTCTTAGGGAATGATGAGGTCACAGTAAAAGCAGAGCATAAGCATCTAGGCATGATCCTCGATTCTAAGCTAGATTTTCAGAGTCATATCAAAGAGGCTATTGTCAAGGCTAGGCGAGGTATTTGTATGATACGATATCTTTCTAAATATGTTTCCAGAGCTGTACTGGATCAGATTTATAAGTTATATGTGAGGCCCCATTTGGACTATGGCGATATAATCTATCATAGAGATGATCCTGGGATGCAGCTGAACTTTACCCGGAGACTTGAGCAGACTCAGTATTTGGCTGCATTAGCTGTGACTGGAGCATGGAGAGGTACAAGTAGGAACAGGCTCTATGATGAACTAGGCTGGGAAACCCTTTACCATAGGCGATGGTATAGACGTTTGTGTCATTTCTTTAAATTAGTAGGGTCCCATTCACCCGAGTATTTGTTTTCTGAAATCCCTCCGGAGCGTCAAATATTGTACAATCTTAGAAATCCGCGGGTTTACGATCAAAATATTGTACGAACTGTTCGCTTTTCAAACACGTATTTCCAGAGCACACTCCATGAGTGGAATTTACTCGACGACGAGATCAAAAATTCAAGGTCCATTTCTGAGTTTAAACAAAAATTGCTTCAAATTATAAAACCTGTGACAAACTCCATGTACAACATTTCTGATATAAATGGTGTTAGATACCTGACTAAAATTCGATTGAAATTTAGTGCTCTTAATGAACATAAATTCAGACATAGATTTGACTGTATAAACCCTTGCTGCGCCTGTGGCGAAGCGGTAGAGGATAATGAACACTTTCTCCTGCACTGCCCTGGTTTTGACACGATGCGAAGAGATCTCCTTGGTCAACTTTCTGACATTCCCGGGATTGATATTACATCAATGGATTCAAAATCCTTATGCCAACTGTTACTGTTTGGAAACAACAACTTAACCGTTGTTGCAAATCGTATAATTTTAGAAGCGTCGATGGCATATTTGAAAGCAACAAAAAGATTCAGTTAGGATGGCTCTGCTCTCTGCTCTGGTTGGGATGGGGGCAGAGTTACCTTAAATTGTTGAGTAAATCGCAGCGCCCATTCGTTTACGTCTTCGTAATGTAGTGTTTTTTGTGGTAATGTTGTGTTGATAAACTATACTATTTATTAATTATCTATTGTAAGTGCTATTCACAGTGGGAACTCGATGACCATGTGTCCATTTTCACTGTGAGTGGCACACTCTATCTTATGTTTAGTTTATCTGTTAAATGTAGTTGATTTTAAGGAGTATATATAAAAAAAAAAAAAAAAGCTTCTTGACAATATTTTTCTATTCTCAGGTGGATGGTCATTCATTAGAGGATCTCAATCATACAGAAGCAATCAATTATTTTAAAACCAGTAATGGAGTTGTCAGATTAGTGGTACATAAAAATATTGGAATTCTCTTAGAGGTATGTTATTCAGAATGTGTTCACAATGCCGGCCGGCACCTTTTGAAAACGATGAAAAATGTGATGGATAGGCCTCCCGTTCACACGAAAACGGCACATTTTTGTCGGCAGGTTTGAAAATGGTAGATTTTTAACAAAAACGTCTTGGAAATGTCAATGATTCGAAAAATCTCAAAAAGGCTCTGAAATCTTTAAAAGTTTCAGAAAAAAATTCAATAGTCTCTGAAAAATCCAAGAGATATTTTGAGAACCCTAAATCTCAGACGTTATTTTTGGAGTGATTTTCCCCTTTTGTTATCGTTTCTGTCAAAATACGTGCATGTTTCTGTTACAAATCCGCCCATTTTATGATGATTTCTCTTTCCACATAGGCTGTTTCAGCATCGACAAGCCCCAGCGGAATGGATTCTTCAGCTGATCAATCAAAGGACTTAAAGGGATTTTCTCCAGTTGGTTTCGTTGTTGGTACATTAGTCGGGTGTATCGTTGTTTTCGCAATCAGAAGATATTGGCTTCGACGATAGTAAATAGATTTAAATGCATGGCCCTTCTCGTGGAGTGTAATTGGACCGGAACAGGTGTTATGGAGTATTGTGTCCGTCAGTAGGTTGTCTTGTTTAAAGAGATTACAACAAATACCAGCACAATGAACAAGGCTGAGGCAATTGGCAACTAGGGCACCTTTTGGCATAGAAAGTATTGGGGAAATACCTTGTCCAGTCCCGTGACCAGTCCGTTTTAATTCCCTACCAGTGATCCATAATTTCCCCACCAGTGGAGTGCTTTTTCAGAAAGAATACTTGGTTGAGTCATAATAATATCTTGTAGTTGCCAAAATGTACGACAAAGGAATCATGGACCAGTTGAAATCAACTTTGAATTCTACATCGAGAAAAAGTCAATCGACACATGTTAACATTTATTTAACCGAAATTGGGTATGGTCTCAGAATTATGACAGATTTTGCTATACCATGCCTATTAAAGGGGCTCCGTCGTCAAAATGTAAACAAAACAATGATTTTTGCAGTTTTTTGAAAGGTGACATCACACAGGATTTTCGTGTTTTTTTTCAAAATGAAAGTTGCTGTTTGGGCATTAATCCTTGTACTTCACTAAGGAACAAACCAAACATTCATATCTTGTACAATTGCTCGGATATAAGTGGATTTTTAACGGTCACTTTTTGGTGGCTTGGGTGAAGCCACCAAACAAACTGCAGAGAACAATGGATGAACAATGGATAATCCCCGACACGTGCGAGTTTACGGATTTGTTTACTGTTTGACGACAGAGCCCCCTGTAAGGATTTTCAGAGTGCCCTTTTCATTTTTTTTTATTCACTTACAAATTACAATAAATATTACATACTACTATACCTTTCTAATTACTATACAACACTACAGGGACGATACCATGGGGAGCGAAAGACAATGACTACCCCATGCCCCAATCTATAAAGACATGCAACGTTTAACTAAATACAACTACACTACAAACGATTAGAGACTAGAGACTAATGGATACCATATTAAATTCTGTCTTACATCAGATGTCAGGTCAGGGTTGCGATAAATTTATAATTCCCCACCCATGAAATATCCTTAACAGATACCCTGTGAAAGCAGCTTTTATATCGGGAATTTTCATTAGAAACAGTTGGATTTTCTTAAGGGTATACACAGGGGCATAGCAAGGTATCAATTTTTGGATAGGTTTACTTGTTTGGAAATCGCCCGAAGTTGTTCCATTGTTTACTTTAAACATTTTTTTAGTTAACGATAGCCATTATTGGTCTGTATGATTTTGCACCAAATTCTACATGAATGTGTAAAAGTTTGCCGAATTTGGAGGTTTTTGAAAATCATTGGGGGTGCCACATTCCCTGTCTGCATCGCCACTAGCTACTCCCATGAGAATTTAAGTAATGATACGCCCCTCAATCTGAAGCACTGGGTATCTCATAGCTGCATCAAAAACTGCAATTATCGAATGAGTTTCATGGTATGTTTAATTTTCCATGATGCGTCTGGTGCCCAGCAAAGATTTCTAAAAAGAGAACTTGACGGACGAAGACAAGAAGCTTTTTACTGTAAATTGTAGTTATAGCGAGGGCATCTGAATTCCGATCATCCATATTGCACACCACACATCTTGCACCCTTTATATCTCCATAAAAGTCTTTAATTTATCATAGTGGCTCATTATGTTCAAAATGGCGATTTTTCAAGTTTAGAATAGGATAATACTTGATTCCTCAAGTCTTGCTGCCTCATCCTCGCAATACCAATGTTGACAAATCCCTGTTTTCTCAGATTTGTGATGAAACGACAGCGAAACGTCATTTGAGTGTACTATATTTTCGAATTTCTTTACTGCATTTATATAGTTGATAGAAGGGAGCTTATGATTTGTCAACCTATTTTAAATATATTTCATTTGATAGTGACGTTCAATTTATGTAGCTCTATTTGTCGTTCTGTAAGCAGTATTTTGTTTGCTGTTTGCAGAAATTAGGAAGGCCCTCTCAGTGGTATAAGGGAACAGGGTATGACCAAAATTTCTTGAGCTGGCAAGAAGAGGGAATTAGTAAAATCAGGGAACAAATGTGTGAAAATTCATATTTTTGGAGAACCAATTGATCTTTCAACAGGGAACAAGGGAACAAATAGATTGATAACCGGGAACAAGGTAACTTTGATCCCTGAATATCAAAGCCATAATATTGAAAACTGCCTTGTTTTATTCACGATACGTCCAATTATGTTCGGTGATTTACCCGGTTTTAATCGGTCGTTCCTTCCCCTCGATATGTGAAATTTTCTGCAGAAAACCTCTTTTGAAAACCTACAAAAGAACGAATAAAACGACGAGCAAAATTTCCTTGCTTTCCTTCCCAGCAATTATGCCACTTGCATGCATTCATGTCTTTTGTCCTCTTGGGAGAATAGAGTGCCCCTGAACAAGTCATTCATACTAGGGTGGGGTGACCGATTTCAGCCTGGAAAACTTCTAAAAATGATTACGCTTATATATTCAGAGAGCAATAGCCTCCGCGCTTTTTTATTCACTCGGTACAATTTACTATCAAATTTCTTCCCATTTTCAACTTCAAAAAGATGACAATCGCAGCGATCTTAGGCAATCAAACAAGCAGAGACGATATGCTTTCACATGTAGGAGGCACATAAATGTCTTTAAGTTTTCCTCCTTGATCATGCTTGCTTCAAATTTTTGGAGCAAAAACGTATTGTAAATGGTCAGTTCAAAAATAACTGTATGTTCAAAAATAACTCTCAAGCAAAAATAACCCATAACCCATTTTAGCCAAATACGATTTTGTATCTCCAAGTTTGGCTTTCTGCTACAAAATTGTTTGTATTGACGAGCGCTGGTACGTCATTTGGGGATGCCTGGTAGGTACTCCACCGGCCACATTACAAATACAATATATTGTTTTTGACAACTTTGACTCGTGCTGCTTCATTGTGTAGCTAAAGAAACAATGGGTACATAGGTGTTTTTTTAGCCTATTTATAGTGTCTTCTACAGTAGACATAGCGATGTCTAATCCCTTTAAAGTTAGTTGACGGAGCTAAGTAGATACAATCTATGAACAGAACATAGAAGCGCCTACACAGGTAACTGCTCCTCTAGTGAAAAGATATGCACGCATGTGTCGAAATCATCAAATACCATAAGCTCATTTTAGACCTGCATATGCAGCTCTTGAGTTGGTTATTTACGAGGGGGGGATGGGCAACTCCTATAGGGGGTTTGGTATAGATGTCCCTTTGCGAATTCAGAGTTAGGACCCATAATCAGGGCAACATTTTGAAAATATAACCACAGAACCATGGCAAAAGTTTCCACTCGAATCGTGACAAGACTATGCAGTGTATCATTCGTACAGAGTCAATTGAAAATTTGTACAGCTAAGTTCATCTTTTATGAAAGTTTTTTGTCATAATAGCCAATAATAGCAATAAACTGCTAACATTTACCCATAACTACAGCAAATCTCCGTAAAGCAGACCCATAACCTGAGCAAAATTCACGAAACATGACCCATAACCAGGGCAAAGTATCACAAATTAACGCATAACCCGGGCAGGCACATGTATACCGGGTCCCCTATAGGAGTTACCCCCCCCCCCCCTCAGTTATCTATCTCTGTCAACTAACTTTAACATGCAAATGATAGTTACTTATTTTGAAAGTCATGTTTTGTTGGTTCTTCTTGCAGATTGAATTATAGTCTGCCTCAAATTAGATGTCTCCTGCCAATTGCTGTCAGTAACACCAATTGAAGTGTTTTGCAAAGGAATTTTGCGTTATCGCAAATCTCAGGTGACATCTAATTTGAGACGGACTTTAGTTTTTGTCCAAAATATCTGGTAATTAGGTACATAAAGCGATTGGTATCTATTTTCATATGTTAGAAACAATTTGAATTTAATCAACGAAAATATTGTATATTTTTACAAAATGTTTCATCATGTCAATTTGTCTTTTAGATGACTGCATTTCAGTAATTTTGAGTTTCATTCTTATTCTTTGACCCTTCAGATGTTGGCTGGTACTTGTGTGCGAAAAATCACTCCAAAAACCCGCGGGGGGGTACATGACTTGAGGATGGACGGGGGTCTGCCGCCCGCTTTTTAGAAAGCTACCCTCTTCTAATTACCCAAACTTGTTTTTGATACCCACTTTTATGATGAATTTTGGCGGAAAACTGCCCATTTTAACAAATTTTTTTGAATCTCAGCGAAACCCCACCCTTGTTTATGGAAAATCTGCCGAAAAAGGACCCTTGTTTAGAGAATTTTGGGCCCAAATACCCACCCATATGGGCGGCACATACCCTTACCCTAAATATGTTATGTACCTCCGCCGGGTCCAAAAATAGCGTACATGATTTTGGGATATTGAATATCCCTCATATTTTTTCTGAGTTTTTCAAAGATCTTATAAGGATTTTTTAAAATTTCGGGGATCTTCAAGATTTGAAAGTATTTTGAGATTTTGCAAGATTTTGGAGGATTCAAACGATTTTTCACCCTGGCTACCAGACTCTCTAAAAGGAATAGTTTTGTGAGTTTTTCTGGGAGTTTTAAGATTTGCAAAACATTTTTAAGATTTTCTTTGGGATTTCTAAGATTTTGTGGATATTTTGAGATTTTCAAGATTGTTTGTGATTTTTGAAGATTTTTAGGCTTTTTGCGAAAATTTACGAGATTTTTGGACTTATTTGCCCCTCGCCTGTATCCACCAAATTTCATCTGTGCAAGGATCACCAAATAGTTAGTCCAAGGATGAGTCAAAATGCCACATTTGTACATTTTATTAGTTTGTGTCCATTACATGCAGTTTAATTGCAGGCAGTTTAATGCAATTGATCACCAAATGGTTTGTCCAAGGATGAGTCAAAATGCCATATTTGTACATTTTATTAGTTTGTGTCCATTACATGCAGTTTTTTTAAGAAACTGAAGTCTTTTCTTTGAATTTTTTCTACCAGAAATGTGTTTCTTCATTTTCAATCTTATTTTATAGATACAATGTTTCAAATAACTGTCCAAACTTCACACATATGGTTATTAGACATCTCTTGAGAAATCTCACATACTTGCTGATGTAACTCAGGATCATCAAGGAAGCCTAGCCCTATTCTTGTGGAGTGGAAACCTTTGTCCACTCTGAAAATATGTCATGCCAAAATGATAGTACTATATAGGTATTGTATCCTTATTGCAGCCTGCATAATTTGTTACTAAAAAATTTAATTTGCATGGAAGAATGGTATCAAAATTTCAGCCCCAGCACATGGTTTATTTGAAATGCACGCAGGAACCAAATGAGATGCAAAATGAAGAAGCATTTATTAGAGATCTTCTGTCTATTTGAATCAATTCTGGTACATGGCCATTGAGCAATACCGGATGTCCCAAAATGATTTGTCAGTGTTATCAATCCTGAATTATGCACCGATTTTAATGAATCATCTTTCATTTTGAAGCCCAATGGCAAACATAGATGTAGAAATTATTTCAATAAAATCATTCAACATGGTTCTACTGTAGATTGCTCAACAATCCCGCTTGGATGTTATTTTTGACAAATCATGAAAAAAGCAACAAAATCACAATCAAACTTCAGTCGTTTTTCAGCTGTGATAAAATGACAATATTGCTAACCAATGTACAGAAGTGTAAGAAATACAAAATGTTCAAGATGTTTAGTTCTCTTTGAGGTGCTGCATGTTCATATACAGTATACAGTAGCTCCAAAGCAAAATAACTTTGATATGGCCAAGTTTTGTGAAATTAATTTTTAAATCTACTAAAAGTTATGCCTTTCTGCTACAAAATGATTGGTGCTTTGTTCAAATTGGTCCATAGTTTAAGATAGAGCTTTCTGGAAAATATCAACAGATCATTTGAGACACCCTTAGGAAAATCCTCACACCACACACACAAACAAATTAGTTACAGAATAAAAGTAATGCAAGAATATCAAAACTACATAAAAGGTGCACCTAAAATATCAAACAAATAAATTTGTCTGTAGCATTATGCTTATAAATTCATCCTGATCAATTTCATTGTCCCCATTTTTATCAGCTTCATAAATCATCCCTTTCAAGTCACTATCTGTCAAAACTACCCCTGTTTCTTTAGCTGCCCATTTCAAATCTTCAAAAGTTATCTTGCCACTATTATTTCTATCAAATAATTTGAATCCTTGCATTATCTCAGAGAAGATGTCCCTTTCATCTCCTTGCCTTGAAATAACAAATTCCAAAAACTCATTGAAATCAATTTGGCCAGATTTATCAATATCTACATCTGCTAGCATTTTCTTGATTTCATCTTTGCTGAGATTAAACCCAAGGACTTTGCAACCCTTTCTTAATTCATCATAGTCAATGAAGCCACTTTTATCCACATCAAAAGCTTCATAAACCACTCTCAAGTCTTTGATGTCTTGTTGTGAAAAACTGTCAGTCACCTTTTTACTAAATCTATCACCCATGAATACAGAATCTTGCAAAGAAGAGGCTTGTTGTAAAGCTGTAACGAGACGCTGCTTTGGGGAAAGTGGACTTTGTTTGCGTACTTCTGTTACTGCCTCCCGCAATGTCTGCCTCTTTGTTGGGATGGGACTCAGGCCTTCAGATGCCATCTTGTCTACCATCCCTACCATACTTGTGTCACTAATAGCACGCTGCAGCACTTTGAGAGAATTCTGAGACTTCTTTTTCTTGGGCATTTTGTTTGTCTGTAAAGAAACTTTGAAACTCAAATCCTGAACTTTACAAAAGAGGATGTCTTGGGATGTTCTTAAAGTTGTCTGACTGATGAAAATTTGTGACAAAAAAATGTATGCCAAAAGTTTCATTTGTGATACTGGGTGCACCAAAAAACAACTATCAATATTTCACAGGTCATGATAAAATGTATACTAGACTGATTTTGGAGATTAATGACTTAAAGGGGCTGGATAAGAAATTGCCGGGGAAAATTTTGATAAGGCTGTTTTCTGATGAGCTATTCTATTGCGTCTATTTAACATAAATTCAAAATGAATGTCTCATCGTGGAGATTAGCCTTTGCACTTTCTTCTGATAAAATTTAAATCTCCATATGTTTTGCGATTGCCGCGATATAAATTGCCTGTATCTAAATAAGGATCTTTCCTTTTGAATTTAGCTACTAATTACAAAAGGAATTTCTCCTTTTAAAATCTGGTATTTGATGCACAGACCATGGATTTGTTTACGTATTTCTTATCCAGCCCCTTTAATCTTTATGAAAAAGCCTGAATCAAATTCTAGGAATTTGGCAATTTTTTACACTTAGCTGATTTAGAAAATGCTGAAAACGATTGAAAATGATGATCAAATTTCTAACGACTTTGACATGAATAGACAAAGAAAAAATTAGGAGATTTATAAATTGATTATACAGTTTAAAAACTGATTGATTAGAAATTGCAACAAAGACAGATTGCAAGGTGGCTTGTACACAAATTGCTTTACTTGCTTTTTTACTTGTTTACACAAGCAAACTAATCTAATGAAATGACAAACATAGGCAAATATAACAGCTAATGGTGTATCTACTGGAGTTAGGAGGTATACATTTACTACAGTAAGACGAGGCTAACAAAAAAACCATGGCATCTACTGACCTACACTGCCACAGGGCAAGATCAAGAAAAAGAAGGCCTGTTTTTTAGGCCCCATTTCTTGAAAATTCTCCTTTCACATCGATCAAATCAACAGTAGTGATATATAGTAGGTAGTGTTACGATTCAAAGATTTGAATTCTCTTGGCAAACCTCTTACCTTTTATTGCTCTTTCGTTGGAAAATTCCTTGCTTTTTGTGCATTGGTTTTGTTTTGATCCTCTTGACTCCTTCCTTTCCTTGCTCTTTTTTCCACTGGAAAAGAAAAGATGATTATGACAACGGTGCTGTTGTTGTTGTTGTTCATGCTGTTGCTATGTATGTTTTTGCTGCGCAGCAGAATTCCTACGCAGGGAAAGATTTAATTTGGGGGGTGCACGACAAAAAATCATTTGTTTACAAAAATTTTGCTCGAATGGGGAATTTCCGCGCGATTATGCCCGATTTTTTTCAAAAAGGCTAGATTTTTGCAAATCTCCCAACTTTAGGGGCTATAGCCCCCTAGCCCCATGTCTCCTCCGCCTTTGGATATGGGGCTCGAATTTGTTTGTTTGTCACCTTATTTTCATTCGATTATCTTTATCTAGCTATGCATATTTACAATATATACAACTAATCCAAATCGAACATACAAATATATAAATTAAGAAATGAAGAAATTAATAGATAAGTTAAATAAGTTAAATATTCAAGACATATCTCGAAGACTTCTACTTCTACAATTTTAATCAACAACTTCAATACTGAAGGCTCCGTTGATGTAAAAGATTGGAGACAAAATTGAGAGATCATCTTTGACGTCATATATCGAACCACCCTTCTTTGGCCTCGTTTTCAGATGAATGACATCATGTGACAACAAGGAGAACGAAACTGAGACTGTCTTCGAGCAACTATGGCTGACGATCAGAGAGCCCAGTCGTACCTGGCCGAGGCAGACAAGAAAGTCAAGTCATCCGAGAGCTTCTTTGGTGGTTTATTCGGGTATTTTTTTATTGTTCTATGTTTCTTCTTTCATTCTGGTTTATTTTGGGGACCGGTGTTTCACAAAGTAGTAGACAAATTAAGATTAAAGCGGTTTCCACCACATGATGGCACAAATAAACAAAGCAGGAATAGGAAAGAGATTGGTTCAAGAAGGAAAGGAATGTGGACAAAGATAAGAGGAGAATGGCACATCCCATTTTATGGTTACTCGGGGTGTGAAATAGATATCTGCTTTTATTAGTAATTGCCAAATCAAAACAGGCAAATCCAGCCTTTAATTGAACTCATTTTCAAGGCTAAAGCAGTAAATTGGCAGGTTGACTTTGCTGTCATAGCCAATAAGGTTACTGATGTGATAAGAGAATTCCTGTCTGCAGGGTGGAGCACTTACCTATACATAAAAAAGTTATTTTCAGAAAGTTGCTGTTCCGTGCACTTTATTTGCACACAAATGGATTCTTTAAAGGCATTGAGTCGAGTCCACATAAACCAGTATGGAAAGTAGGACAATTTTCGCCGAGGCCTTGGGTGTGCAAGAAGGGTCCTCAATTGTTTATCTATTGTCTGTTTTGAGTACCCTATTGTTTTTCTTGGGTGTGCAAGTGCCACACTTTCCATACAGGCACATAAATAGGGTGCTCATGACCAATATCAATTTCCTTTATATCATAAATAAAAGTTGTGATTCGATTGCTATTGAAATTAAACCAAAGAAATTCCTAGGATAATGCAAGGATTAAGAGTCTTTGGTCTCCACTGCTCATAACTTTAGCACTATTGTGTGATAACAAGGACCGCCAGCGGTTTGTCAGCAAAAATTCAGGATAGCGTTTACGCTCAACTATTTATATCCATGGACTAAATGCCTTTAAGTTTGCAGAATCTACAGGGTGTCCCAAAAAACATGTGCGCCGTTTGAATGGCTATTGTGGAGGAGCAATAAATCTAAATTTCCTGTTTTTTAGATTTGTTGTGATTCGATTGCTATTGAATAAGGGTTAAGAAGTCTTTGGTCTCCACTGAAGAGCAAAAATTCAGGATAGCGTTTACGCTCAATGTCAACAACTTAGAGTTTGGCACCGAGTTTGTGTAAATCTGACAAGTGGTTGCTGATTTATTGAGAAAGAAAGTCACAATCATTGGTTGCTTCGAAACCAGAGGATTTTGTCTCCGTACTTAACCTTATATCTTGAATTTTAGCATTTAATTGACTTAAACTTTACTTATGCCAGGAGACGTATTTGGGAGTAATCAATGACCCACAGTGGACCCATGGATGGAAATAAGTCAAAAATTTTTTTTTTCTTTTATAGCAGTTTACATTATTTATTTGAAGCACAAGTGTTAGACGGACAAAACGCAAAAAACCGCATGTCAGTATCTCTTTTCTAGGTAAAAGTATGGTTTTTTGAAGTGATGGGGTTTATCAAAGATCAGAGGACTCATAACTTTGGTTACATTATTTCGCCAAAATCACCTGTCTCCACAAAATCAACACTAGAAGCATAAAGTTTCTCAGAGAACCTTCATAACTGGTTTCTGATGGATTAGATGGATGAATTGTTCAAAATTAGCATTTAAAGGGCTTGAAAAGGCAAAAATTTATGAGGAAAATACGAATTTTAGGGTCCTCTGAGGCAAAGACACAATGTTTTTCCCTCTGTTTTTACTCGCATACTTTCAGTTAAAATGTAAATTAGGGTCCGATCCCGACCCATGGGCCCCCTAAACCATATGATATTTGGAAAGCTTATTTGATAAGCTTTCGAATGATGTATAACAATTATGAATTTGGATAGCACTTTAGAAATAAATTACATTTTATTGACAGGTACACCCACCCGGCGACCTTCTCTCTGTAGCAACCTAAATCCACAGAATGACTCCTAAAAGGGTAGGAATAGCTGACAGAACCTTTACATATGGTTTTTGATGGATTATATTGATGGATCATTCAAAATCAGCATTTAAAGGGCTTGAAAAGACAAACATTTATGAGGAAAATACGAATTTTAGGGTTGTCTGAGGCAAAGACCCACGGTTTTCCCCCCCCCCCAGTTTTTACTCACATACTTTCAGTTAAAATGTAAATTAGGGTCCGATCCCGACCCATGGGCCCCTAAACCATATGATATTTGGAAAGCTTATTCAATAAGCTTTCGAATGATGCATAACAATTATGAATTTGGTCAGCACTAAGAGAACCATACTATACTTTATCAACGGCTACCCCTACCCATAAAAAAACCCAATGATTGTTCTCTCGGTAACAACCTAAGTTCACAAAATGATTCCTATGCAGGTATGAATAGCTCAAAGAACCTTTACAAATGACTTTTGATATACTGAATTAAGGGGTTATTTAGAATTAGCACTCAATTGCTTCAAAATACGACAAATCCTGAGAAAATAGCAATTTTAGGGTCGTAGGAGGCAAATAACCATGGTTTTATCCATGTTATAGGCAATTCTTACCAAATATTTTCAATTCACATGCAAATTAGAGTCCAATCCCTGCACAACGGGCCCCCTAAACTCAATGATATTTGGCGATATTCTTCAAAATGCTCTCAGGTCTTATGATTGTGCAGCAGCAATGCTATGTTTGATGTAATGTCCTCCTATATAATGTTTTTGTATTGTATCCCAAAAAGTAGATGGACAACAAATATTTTTTCTATAAAGTTAATTTGTAATTTTCATCAAAGTATGGTCAAACAGGCATCAATAGAAAGATCTCAAAGAGCGGAGTTTGAAAATCGACATGAATTTGAATTTTTTTGTAAGAAAAGGGGCTTTAGTCCTCTGGGAATTCTAGCAACTTTTTTGTTTCATATCGTACCGACACCAATCTTACATCATTTGAAAGCACATTTGCTCCTGATTTCGAATATGTAATTCAATTTCTTGTAAAGTGCATCATTTTGGAATTATTTACCAAAGATTGAATCCTATTGTAGGTTACTGCCCATAGCAGATCTATCTATTATCTGTCTGTTAAATATGACTTATAACTTTAGAAGCACAAATGATATGAACATGCGGTTTTCAGATTTGGCATCAGGAGATAATGGACTCTCAGATGATATAAGATTGATGTTTGCAAGATTCCAAACAAAGAAGTTGCTAGAATTCCCAGGGGACTAAACCCCCTTTTCTTACCCCAAAATTCAAATTTGTCTCAGTTTTCAAACTCCGCTTTTTTATATCTTTCGATTGATTATAAATCACCATATTATCTTGCCATATTCCTGTTATAAAGACTTATTTCCAAAACTTAGCATTCTGGGTCCACTGTGTGACCATAGTCTTCAAGAATATCAACCAAGCAGCATGCTGAACTCAGTATTGTTGGTTTAAAACAACTTTATCACTTTTGAGAAGCAAAATATCTGATGGATGCATGTCATTGCCTGAAGCACTTGTGTTGCACATTTCCATTCCTAGCAACCCTAGATATGTCCAATATTCTTGGTTGTCACAAAATTCAATGTATGACTATCTGTCTCACTTATGAACATCAGAAAACAGGGCTAGGCATGTTTCTTTCAATAAATTTCGTTGATTTTAACGCAATGAAAAATAATGAATCCTCTGGTTTTGAGGCAGCCAATAATTTTGGCTTTCTTGCTCCATAAATTAGCAACTAGTGATCGGATTTACTCAAACTTGGTGTCAATCTTTAATTTGAAGTCTCTTCTGTCAAGAATCTTAAAAGCAGAACAATTGGATTTATGGCGGCTCCGCAGAAGCCACTCAAACAGCGCACATGTTTTTTGGGACACCCTGTACAGTAATCAGTAAGACCCATAAGGCATCACACTAATGGAGATAAACCCACCACCCATGCACAACCATGATACATCGTAAGGTGGTGAAAGGATAGAAACTCCATGGGAGCTGGCTTTGGAGGATAAATTGGTGTGGAAGTTTAGCTAAAATAGGGTATCTCTCCTTCGTTCAAATCGCTTGGGCGACTGTATTTTTATCACTAAACAATAGACATGTTGTTTTCTTTTGTTGTTTCACAAAATTTTCACTGCTGAAACTGGGGCTGAAATTTAAAATGTGTGGCCGATTTCTCTGCAAACTTTCCGAGGAGACGGATGTTTTCAAATTTTGTTTTATCGATTTTTTTCTGAGAAGTTTCTGTAAGGAACAGTATTCTACTGCTTCTGGTTGCTGTATACTGTTAGTACGAACAAAATTTTGACTGCAATGAATGAGTCTTGTCCATTTCTGTTGTGTCTGGTCATGGAAAACATGGTCCCGACAACTTCATAATTCCTTAAACCAAATTTAAGAAGCACCAAAAGAATGGTTAAAATGAATGAACTGAACCGGTAGAAATGTCATATTGGAAAAATTAGATCAATTTTCAATGAAACGTTTTGAGGAGGGGGTAGAGGTATTTTATAAATGTCCAAAGGACGTTTTTGCGTGAAAGAATCAATCTATGGGTGCAGCTGCTAAGAATAAAAAGAATTCTTCTAGAAGGCATTTAGACCAGGGTGTGTATTCCATGTAAACTCCATGCGGAAGGTTAAACTGATAACAAAGTCATTTACACCGGATCTATTGAAATTGAATTAAATATGTAATCATTTTCTTTTTTGTCAAACTTATTTTCATGCCGTTATGCCAAGAAGATTCCTTTTCCACATTGAAGATCTTTGGGCCTATGTGCGTGCATGGAATGAGCCCTGGCATTTAGATTTCAAATTAAATTACTGTACTTGCAATATTTCCAACACATTACTAAAAATTATGTTGCATTCTATGCTATCTTGCAGAGTACAAATTTTGAGGAGTTTCTTGCAATGGTAATTTGAGATTGTAGGAAACAGGAAGCTTTTTTAGGTTTCTGCAAGCTTTATATTCAAATTACAGTATTTCATAAAAACACTTATTTTCTCTTTATGGTGGAACCTTTGATGTCAAAGGTCATATTTCACACCACGGTCAGCCAAGGTTATTGGCAAAATTGTGATTTTAATGCCAAGACAACCAGAAAAGATGCAGTTGAGTTGCCACTTCTCGTTCTTGATGCTTCAGTAGTGTTGTTGGGACTCCTACCCTGTTTGTTTGGCTGTTCTACTGTGTTAAGTCAGTGAACCACAGATTTGTGGGGAAACCCACACATGAAATGCAATCTTTTATACTGTATGTTTATACAGTAAGTATATAAGAGATTTTTACCTATTTCTCATTTTCTGTAGTGGAACACAAAAGTTAGAAGATGCTTGTGATATGTATGTACGAGCTGGAAATGCATTCAAAATGGCAAAGAAATGGAGTGGTTGGTTCAATTTTTTGTTTTATAGATCGTCGAAGAGATAGACTGAGTCAAAGCACATAGAAAAAAATACAAAAATGCATACAGTACTTGTATACTAACTTCAATCTGTATAATCAAACTGTACTTTATTTTGCGAGTTTCTCAAAACGAAAACATTGAAAATGATAAAAAAATGTTAATCAAATTTTCTAAAGACTGAATGAATGAATGAATCGACAAAGAGAAGACTTTGTCATGGTAATTTGGAGATTTACAGATTGATTAGTATGTAATCGTCTGCAGAAGCGTTATTTCAATTATTGGCCTGTTGCAAAATTATAGTACTAGTTAAAATGAAGTGCTGCACCAAGCTGTTCCCCATACCACAAGTTCAACAAAACTCCATGCTCAGTTCAGTTCAGCTTTGATTTTGATATTCCACAACGTACATCCTTCATATACAAAATTACCCAAGCTACCATAACAAATTACACAAATTGTACGTAATATAACATGAAGCAAATAACAACAATTAGATAAAAGAAATAATTAGGGTATGTATGCAGAGGAATTTCTTAAAGGAGGAGCTCTCAGTAGATAGACTAATCGAGGAGAGAACGCCCCCTCCCCCCATTTTAAAAGCCTAGTAAATCAAAATGTTTGCTTGACCTCATGACCCTTCCTTGTGTTTGTCTTTTAACCCCCTTGACACAGGAATGCAACCTGCACCATTGCATAAATTCAAAAGAAAGACATTTCTTTGTATCGTTGAAAGTAATTTTTCATTTCTCGCAAGATAGAACCAACACTCGTGCATCACATTACAATTAGTCAATATCAAAGTCCCAAATCATCACAAAAAGTTTCCTCTTTGTCTATTCATGTTGAGTCTTCAGAAAATTTGATCAAGGTCTTTTTACCATTTTCAATGTTTTCGAAAAACGAAGATTAAGAAGCTGATTTCTATTTCTGAAGACGGGAAGCAAAATTGTTTTGAAAAAGTCCTAGAATCTGCTTGCGGCTTTTTTCTAAAGTTTCAGTCATGAATCTTGAAAGTCGGCCCAGTGTTAGCCTGTTAGCCACACCCAATTTGGGTCTGGTTAACGGGCTAGCCCAGTGGACGATTTATCATTAATAAATGTAAGTTAATTTAAGTTACCACATAAAACCAAAACTAAGCTAAAAATGCCCTACTTGATGCAAATAAACACAGAAGTTCAATTTTTGCATTAATTTCAACAAACAATCGTTTTCTGTATTAAGCTGTTTCTCATAATTTCACAAAAAAATTGTTTGAGAGTCACTAGAACAACCAAAGAGATTTATTTCATAAGTAAGCACTAAGGGTTCCAATTGGAATAGAAACGGCTTCTGTGTTTTGTTAGATTGTCAGTGTTTGTTTGTTCATCGTTGCTTGTTGGCTGCAGGAGAGATGTGCTTGATCACACCTCTTGTGGTATAGTTGTGTAAATCGTCTTGTGAATCGTCTCGTATTATGTTGTAATCGTTTTCGTATTTCGTATTATGTTGTAATCGTATTATTAGTTCAATTTGTGCTGTATCTATTAGAAGTTTCTTTTGAATTGTGAAAAAATTGTATTAGCTTTACTTAGTTGTTGTTAGATTATCTGTAGTTTTGTAAATTTTTCACTGATATAAAAAAAAAGAACAACCAAGGAATCTATTTGTAGGGCGACCATTTTAATATCGATATTCGTTCTTTTTAGCTGCAGGGAATGCTTTCTGTGAATCTGCAAAAATAAAGTTAAATCAGTTGCAAAACAAGCATGAAGCTGGAACACAATTTGTGGAGGCTGCTAATTGTTACAGAAAGTCTGATTTTGAAGGTATATATATATAGTTATGAAGATAAATTTTCAAATATATACGGTAAAACAGTTTACATTACTGGTTGAACCAAAGAGCTCCGTATACCGGGTGAACCAGAAAAAAGTTCCCACTTTTGAAAATTCATAGCACCAAGAGTACTGGATGAACTGGAATGGATCAATCTTTGCTTGACAGCCAAAAGATTGATTTTGTGATTTTTCTCGCCTTCTTATGAGCACTGGAA
Source organism: Aurelia coerulea (assembly GCA_039566865.1). Lineage (NCBI taxonomy): Eukaryota > Metazoa > Cnidaria > Scyphozoa > Semaeostomeae > Ulmaridae > Aurelia > Aurelia coerulea. Next base: position 8,625,470 of record CM076945.1, on the reverse strand, counting down.
AAGTTGGTAAATTAAATGACTTACCTAAAGATTGCAACAAAAGGGCAAAAGATTCTCGCAAAACTTTTATATGATGTTGCTCTTCAGATGTTGAAATAAATTTTGCTGCCATCCCCGTAAAAATCCGTTGAGAAATGATGGAGCTATGACCTTCAGAAGACCAAATTTGCATGATGACTGAAACCAGCGGCCGTCCATTTTGTCTTACTATTTTGCAGTAATAAGTATCTTCACTTGAGGTGAGAAATAATCTCTGTGAGGTCAGAAATAGTGAAAGTCTCTGAGGATTATTGGAATTTCACGAGAACTATGACAATAAGGCTGCTGTTTCATTTTTAATCCATGAAGATATTTATTGCTGCAAAATAGTGAGACAGAATGGCCCCACCGCTGGTTTCAGTCATCAGACAAATTTGGTCTCCTGAAGGTCATAGCTCCATCATTTTCCAACAGATTTTTATGGGGATGGTATCAAATTTTAATTGAACATCTGAAGAGCACCATTATGCAAACGCTTGGTGAGAAATCTTTTGCCATTTTGTCGCAATCTTCGGACAAGCGGGGCACAATTTTTTTGGGACACCCTGTATATAGATTGATCTTTTAAAGTGAATGATGTTTAGTGTTTTATTATAATCGCCTGGTATTATCAACATTTTTCTTCACAGAGGCAGTTAACTGCCTGCAAAGAGCCATTGAGATATTCACAGATATGGTATGTATTATCACACCATTGCTTTCATTTAATTTATGCATTTTTTTGAAGCGTCAGAGGATCTTGAGAAAATGGCCTCAGGCTCCATACCCTTATTTTGTTTGGAAGATTAATTATTTGGTGCCTTCAGTCTGTTAGATCTTTGTCAGAACATCAATTCATGCTGCGTGTCTCGGGAAACTATTTACTGATCTGAATAGTCATAGGTAAAAACATATATGTGTTCGGGCCTGGAAAAGGATAAAATAAAGCGAAAGAATAGTTTTATAGTTAAAGTAGGGTAAAGTATAGGAAGTTAATAACATGAAGTTAAATGTAAGCATACAAAAGTGGCTCAGGCCAGCACTTGCGGTTAAACTCTAGCCTATATCAGATATTACGATTTCCTGTTGACATAGATCAGTTACCCAAATATGGTGCGGCACGTGTATCGACTTATTGTCTTTGCAAGGTTTTTTATTGAAGGCTTATATATGCTGTTTTAATATTAACCTTGTAAATAGGGAATTTCATGCCAAGTATGTTTTGTAGATTTATGTAGAATATCTTCGATTTAGTAGTCCAGAGTAGAGACATTTATGCCAGTGCAACAGAAAAGTATCTACTTTTGACAGCAGGCAATAATGAATAGACCTTTACTGTTAATATACCTTTACTTGGTAGAAAAGAGGTTTGGATTAAGCGTCCAAATATGGTAAAGTTTGAAGAGAAAAACGAAAACTCGACAGCCATTCTCAGTGTAAACATTCCTAGCTATGACTTGAAGTTGCTTCGGTTCTCATAACTTAGTCTATACACAGGCAAGTTATATTCACCTTTTGGCGTTGTTTGTCGTATTTGTCATTGAATCGAAATAACGTTGCTTCTCATTTGAATAACAACAGCTGATAACAGTAAACCTCGATTCACAAACTCACAATATGAAACCCTTGCATGCTTACACTTTTGAACTGCAACTGTTACACAGCAAACTCACTTAAAATTGAATGAAAATAACGACAAACAATACCAAAAGGCAAGTTAAACTTGCCTGTGAAAAAACCGTAGTATTTGTAACTCACCAAGAGTAAAATTGTCGTAGATCAACTCTCTAAAAATTGTTCTGAGAACCGAAGCAACTTCTTGCCACAGCTAGCAATGTTTATACTGAGAACGGGGGTCGAATCTTCGTTTTCCTTCTCAAACTTTACCAGATTTAGACGCTCGATCCAAACCTCTTTTCTAGCAAGTAAAAAGTTTATTGTGGATTGAACCACTTTTGAACAGTCATTATTGATTAGTCAACATTCTAAGTAACATTGGCAATTTCTTCGATTTCAAGTTATAAGCATTCTTGATGCAAATTCTCACTTAGAAAATAACCCAAATCGACTGAGCTCTCACAAAAAGACGAATTTCTATAAAACAAAGGTTTCGGGTGTTCGGGAAGACAAAACGATTTGCTTTTTAGAGGAATAGATTTCACACCTCTGAGTCTACTCAAGCAAATAGAAATAATCAGAGAAGGTAAAGTATCATGGCTGGCTGCACAGAAGGTGTGAAACCTATTCTTGAGGCTGGCGAATTGCTTTGTCTTCATGAGACATGTGTCCTTTGTTTTAGAAATTTCGCGACATGACGAAGAACCTTATCTTTCGTATAAGATCCCAGGATATTGCTCTATAACTAAATGACAATGCTTGATAATGTGCTATAGTTCCAGCTTTTCCAGCAATGATTTCATCGTCTCTTTTCTGTAGGAATAAGATAACAATCATCCCAGAGATTAATTTAGTCCTTGACACTAATGCTCTGAAAGAATTTTTTTGAATTGGTAACAATTGGTAACATGATCAAAGTTTGTTTCGGATGTAACTGATTGAATGATGTAAACTCCATTCAAATATTACAGGGACGTTTCACAATGGCTGCAAAACATCACACAACAACAGCTGAGATTTATGATACAAATATCATGGACCTTGAAAAGGTAATTTCTGTAAAATTCTTGCGTAATTTATCACAGAGTCCATTACCTTTGAACTGCCACCATAAATTTAGTTACTCTAAGGTTTAATTTTAATTGAAATGCCGCAGTAGCTTTTCATTGAATGAATGTACTGAGCAGAATTTTGAAATTATATTAGTTATTTTGATTGTTGTATCAAAATTGTACTTTGTACCAGGAGAGTAGCCTCACTACAAAAGGACCCTCAACTTACGCTCATCTAATTGAAGTGAATTAATGTTGTTGTTGTCGCTCCAGTCAAGGGCCTTATGGACTAACTCTTCTCAAAACGGCAAAAAAATTCTCGCCATCCAAACATTCATCTAAGTACTGATAGCTTGTTTTGCAGTGTAGCACTTCAGGAAAACCACTTTTTGCGGCGATTTAGGGTCGGTGGTTTCAAGAAAAAATAGCAGGTGATTTAAGCCATGTCCGTTTCTGGAAGCGTAAGTCCATGAGTCGTAGTTATAGCGTCCATCAGCCTATCAATAGCGATAACCTACGAACATATAATCAGTCTACCAGGAGAGCCAGAAAAAAGTGTAGCAGGTGAGTGAAGGGCGCCTACCTTCTAGGGACTGTGTTTATTCCCAGCACTGTGTTCGTTACCCAATACACAAAGTCTGTCCTGCCAAGGTCAAGGTGGCGTGTGAATAACTTTGTGGTTTCAAATTCCGGTGTTGATGTAATACGAGATCAACTGTTATACGAGATGACCAGACAGCGTGATTTTGATTGGTCAACACTAACAGACGTTAGAGTTTGAAAATCCCTTACACGGACTAACAGGACACCAATCACTCTGTGTATTGGGTCACGAAAACAGTACTGGTAAATAAACACAGTTCCTACAATTCAATTCAATTCAATTTTATTCGCAGAATACAACAACCTAATACAATGTAATATAAAAAATAAATGTATTCTACACGACCCAAGAAAAGCGGAGCTTATCTAGCTTGGGTCGTAAATTAAAATTCAAAAGGATACGCGAAAAAGAAAAAATACGTCATAGTATAAAAGCTAGGAAAATTCAACAGTAAGATATATTTTTGTTAGTAAGGAATGTTATTGGTTTGTAAGTCTTATTGATCATGCAGATCTTTTATAGTTCATTTTGGTAAGCTAAGATGATGCTTTCTTTAAGTTTTTTACGGAAGTGTTTTTGTTTTGAGATTGACTTTAAGGAAGGAGGAAGGTTATTCCACATGCGAGCACCAATGTTTTGTATGGTGTAGTCACGCCACTTTTTATTAGATTTCACTATTTTATAATCTGATTTTTTTCTGGTCTCGTATCTATGAGAGTTCTCGTTGGTTTTGAAGTAATTTTGAAATACTTCGGGTAATTTATCTTTGCTGAAGTGCACTTGATGCATTAATTTTAAGATTTTCATGCGGTAAAGATCATAAATTTTAACTATGTTAAGTTCTTTATGGAGGCGATTTGTAGAATATTTACGATCTTTAAAGTGAATTATTTTCAGAATTCTATTTTGTAGGACTTGGAGTTCATTTAGTTTATTGGTCGCAGCTGTCCCATACAAGGGAGGCGCCCTTGGGTGAGCCAGAAAAAAGTCCCCGCTTTGCTTTCGAAGATTCAAGGCACCAAGAATACTTGACAGATTGCATTATTCAAATTCTATTTAAAAGCCAAATGCTCAAACCATTTTTGTTATTTTACTCGCATTTCACAAGCACTGAAAATGCAGGTAAATTCGACTTTACGAAAATTTCTTGGTTGCGAAATGCCTGAAAAGGTGCCTAGAACATTGATCAAATCGTAAAGAATCTCCTCACACAGAACAGTGCTCAAGGACAATACACCTCTCTCAGGAGTTATCAGAAATATATTCTCAAATGAATGCTAAAGTTTTTCAATCCCTTGGCAATCAATATGTAAACGGTATCTCTCACCCTATAATTTTGTACTTTCATTATTGTTGTGTGCGAGGAATTTCCTTTTGATTTGATCAGATCAAGAGATCAACTGATGGCCACGTGGGTAAGCATAGTTATTGCTTCCCGTGGTCTTGTCCTAGTAGTAGAGTAGAGTAGCTTACAAGTATAGTAATTAAGTAAATAAGTATTGTAAACTTTTAGATGAATGTATATAAAAAAGAAAATCAACTGATTTGATACTTTTCATTTTTCGGGCATTTGCAATCATGCAATTTTCGAACAGTCAAATTTACCTAAATTTCCAGAGGTCTTTCATAAGAACGCAAGAAATGTTACAAAATATTTCAATCTCTCGGCTATCAAACAGAATTCGACTTCTTCCCGTCCATTTAAGTACTCTTGGTGCTATGAATTTTCAAAAGTGGGAACTCTTCTCTGGCTCACCCGGTAGGATGACAATAAATTCTTTTTAAGTTCATTTTAAGCCATTAACTGTAATTAAACTTTTGATACTCATCAACAAGTTTCATTTAAAATATCTGATGCCTATTCTTATCGATCCCCAACTTAGTTGATATCAACTTTAATTTCCCTTATATTGTATTTTAGGCCATTGGTCATTATGAAACAGCTGCTGATTATTACAAGGGAGAGGGGTCAAGCAGGTATGCTGTGGTTATTTCCGTTAAGTTTCTCTTATAATTAAATTTGCTGTTGTCATTTTCCTGAAATTTATTATTTACCTAAACCAAAGTTCAATATGTAGGGATCCTGTTTCGCGAGATATTGACCGATTTAAGCCAGGTAAATTTTGACGCCTGATTGAACGCATCCGATATTAAACGTGGCATTTGTTAATCTTTTTGCGTGAATACAGTAAATCCCCGCATATAAGAGCCTACAAAATTGAGAACCTAAATACTGTTTTTCCTTTATGCACCTTGTAATTAAGAGCCTTTTTCAGTTTGATGAAAAATATGCTCTCATTGCAGGGGTAGCAAAGTTGATTTTGGATTCTCCTTATTAAAGAGTGAATTTCGTGAATTTCGTACAGTCAGTTATTCTGGAAGCTGTGCAGATCAAATCCTTGATTTTGCGCGCAAAGCATGCTGGTCTTTGTACTCCTGTAAATTTAATTTTTTTCCCAGTTGGCTGTCAAAGTTTAAATCTCCTCCCCTGCTGTTAGTAAGCTTAGAATTGGTTATTAGGTACATAATGATTTTGCCAAAAACAAATAACAGGGCTGAACATCTTTGGCGAAGATTCTAGAGGGCCTAAGCAAGGCACTCTTCAAAAAAGAACCTTTATACCTTGAAATTAATCTTAGTGCCTTTAAAATAAGACCCTATGTCAGCCTGGCTGTCAAAAAAGTAGGTTCTTATATGCGGAGGTTTACTGTATCCTATTCCTTGATATCTAGGGAACAGTAACCTTTTAAACGGATTGTATCAAATGCATTAAAGGAAATCGAAGCATCAATAAGCCTTTGATAAAAATAGCTATGCAAAGGCATCATGCCGTGATACACGCGGAACCATATTTGGGTAACTGATTGGCGTCAACAGGAAATGCTGATATGTGATTGGCTAGAATTTGACTGCAAATGGTTTATGCCATGTTTGTATGCTTAGATTCCCTTCAAGGGAAACGGTAGTTTTTGGGTCCCTTCAAACTGACCTCTTGGTTGAATGAACTAGATGGAATGAACTAGATCCGGAGGTTAGACTTGCACCATCGGTCGCTATCTTTAAGAGAAAGCTGATTTCAATTATCCGCCCCCCTGCTAAATCTGTCTTTGGGATTCATGATCCAATAGGATTATCCTATCTGACTCAACTTAGAGTGGGTCTTAGTAAGTTATGCTTTCACAAATTCAAGCACAATTTTAGGGATTCCATAAATCCAATGTGTCCTACAAACGATGGTATTGAGACTACGGAACACTTTTTGTTGCTCTGCCCCTCCTTTGAGGTTGAACGTCGAAATCTTCTCGCTAGAGTGTTTGATTTGCTGCGACCATTTGGACATATCGATCTTTCAAATGAGGTTTTGACACAACTTTTATTATATGGTGATAAAGACCTTCCAAAGGACCTCAACAGAAATATACTCGAGCTGACTCTACATTACATCCACGCAACTGGTCGCTTCAGTTGAGATCACCGTAAATCTAGTTAAACGTCGCCAAACCACTAAGTCCATTTTCGTAAAGTTTCTTGTCGTAGAGTCCTGTCCATATTTTCCTTTGCAAGCCTGTTTCACATTGGATGTTAGGCTTATATTAGAAATTCAGACCCGATAGCGGTGTCTCGAGCCATGGGGACCTTGGGTGGGGAGCAGTGACGGGGACGGTTGTTGTCGTTGTTGTTTCCTCGGCCGGCGTTCCGATTGTTCACTATTATATTTGGCCTGACATCTAATGTGAGACCGGCTCAAATATTTATTTGTAAAATGTTTTTATAATTAGCATTTCTATTTGTATTAGTTGTAGCGTATGTATAGTAGTTTGTAGTAGTTGTATTTTAGTTTATATTAATTCCAGGGGGTAGACATGACATTTTGCTCCTCCTGGTCCCCGTCCTTGTAGTGTGGTATAGTAGATTGTAGGTATTGTTTAGGTAATTTTGTTGTAAATTTTTATATTGAATATAAAAAAAAAAAAAAAAAAAAAAAACCTCTTGGTTACAGTAAACTCGCGTATATGTACCTACAATCTTGGCCAAAATACTTGGGACAAATCATAAAATTGCACTACTTCGGTCTTTGATTACGTGCCCCCCGCTCCCCCCTTCTCAAAGTTGCTTGAATCAAACGCCTTTCGACCTTCTCAACATTGAAGTAGGGGGAAGGGGGGATAAGGAGACTCTAAACGTATGTTTTCCCCTCGATATTTTAGGAAACATCATGAAGACACTGAAATTTGCCTGCGTCCCAGCTTTTTTTGGCCAGGATTGTAGATTAAGAACCTACAGGCTGAAATTTCCAATTGTTTATAAGAACCAATCCATTGTGTTCATTGTTTAAGAAAACCAGGCTGACTTTCAAAATAGTAGGTTCTTATTCGCAGGTTTTTACTGTATTCTAGTATTGCTATTTAAATCTTTGAAAAAATACCAGACCTGGTATAAAAGGGGTGAAAGCTGTAAAATTCTAGTCCTGCAGGCAGTCCATTTTATCGGCACTTTACTCTTAAAGTTTGTCTCAAAATAGGAAGTCACGTGAAAATGCCCGCCAATAAAACAGTCGAAGAGTTTTTCACGAGTATTTTGCGTGATCGCTAATCCTACATCACATCTAATTTTACACGGATTTTAGATTTATGTACGTTAAATGTTTATTTTGCAGTAGTGGGAACAAATGCCTGCTTAAAGTTGCACTTTATTCGGCTCAACTTGAACATTATCCAAAAGCCATCTCAATATATGAAGAGGTTAGTTCATCATTAGAAATTTTCTTTCATTCAGGGTGCCCATGAAAAATCATTGCCGCATACATACTTGCGCTATATACTCTTAAAGGGGCTCTATCTCCAAATTTCGTTCGAAACGGTGATTTTGAATTTTTTTGATGGGCAATATCAGACAGACGTTTACCTATTTTTTGAAAATGAAAGCATCATTTTGAAGATAGATCTTTGTACTTCACAGACATTCATATCTCTTACAATTGCTTGAATATAAGTGGATTTTTAACGAGCATTTTTTGGTGGCTTGGGTGAAGCCACCAAACAAACTGCAGGAGACAATGGAGAACAATGGTCACGTGCGGTGTTATCAGATTTTTTACGGTTTGGCGATGGAGCCCCTTTAAGAGTGGATTACGATAATAGCAAACAATTGAATTGTTTTTCATTTTTGGTCATTTTCAAAATTATAGTCTTTGGTGTGATCTACTTAATTTCATTTGGTCTCAACCTGACACTTTTATTTCAAAAAGAAGAACACGTGCGAAGATGTTTTTGGAAAATCTTGTATTTGAAACCTCAGGCTGAGGACACTTTGCCAAGAAGGCAAGAGATTGATAGTGTGGCCTACAGTAAATTTATTGTGCGATTTGGATAAGCAGCCACATCTAATTCATGTGGTTTCCGCCTGATATTTTTACTTCAAAAAAGGGATTTATATATGTCGTATGAATGAACTTTGAGAGCAGGTGTTAGAACTATTTTAATTTGCAAGAAAATGTCGATTAAGAATCCCGTCACAACCATCACAGGTGTCTTGCACACTGTTTGCTTCGTGCTTTTCGTTGAAGATTTTTATATATAGCAGGCTATATATCCGCCTGATATTTTTACTTCAAAAAAGGGATTTATATATATCGTATGAATAGCCTTTGGGAACAGGTGTTATTTTAATCTGCAAGAAAATATCGATTAAGAATCCCGGCACAACCATCACAGGCGTCTTGCACACTGCTTGCCTCGTGATTTTTGCTGAAGATTGTTATATATAGCAGGCTATATATCCGCCTGATATTTTTACTTGAAAAAAGGGATTTATATATATCGTATGAATGACCTTTAGGAACAGGTGTTAGAACTATTTTAATCTGCAAGAAAATGTCGATTAAGAATCCCGGCACAACCATCACAGACGTCTTGCACACTGTTTGCTTCGTGCTTTTCGCTGAAGATTGTTATATATAGCAGGCTATATATCCGCCTGATATTTTTACTTCAAAAAAGGGATTTATATATATCGTATGAATAGCCTTTGGGAACAGGTGTTATTTTAATCTGCAAGAAAATATCGATTAAGAATCCCGGCACAACCATCACAGGCGTCTTGCACACTGCTTGCCTCGTGATTTTTGCTGAAGATTGTTATATATAGCAGGCTATATATCCGCCTGATATTTTTACTTGAAAAAAGGGATTTATATATATCGTATGAATGACCTTTAGGAACAGGTGTTAGAACTATTTTAATCTGCAAGAAAATGTCGATTAAGAATCCCGGCACAACCATCACAGACGTCTTGCACACTGTTTGCTTCGTGCTTTTCGCTGAAGATTGTTATATATAGCAGGCTATGTATCCGCCTGATATTTTTACTTGAAAAAAGGGATTTATATATATCGTATGAATGACCTTTAGGAACAGGTGTTAGAACTATTTTAATCTGCAAGAAAATGTCGATTAAGAATCCCGGCACAACTATCACAGGCGTCTTGCACACTGCTTGCTTCGTGCTTTTCGCTGAAGATTGTTATATCTAGCAGGCTATATATCCGCTTGATATTTTTACTTGAAAAAAGGGATTTATATATATCGTATGAATGACCTTTGAGAACAGGCGTTGGAACTATTTTAATTGCAAGAAAATGTCGATTAAGAATCCCGGCACAACCATCACAGGCGTTTTGCACACTGTTTGCTTCGTGCTTTTCGCTGAAGATTGTTATATATAGCAGGCTATGTATCCGCCTGATATTTTTACTTCAAAGGTGGGTTTATATATATATATCGTATGAATGACCTTCAGGAACAGGTGTTAGAACTATTTTAATCTGCAAGAAAATGTCGATTAAGAATCCCGGCACAACTATCACAGGCGTCTTGCACACTGCTTGCTTCGTGCTTTTCGCTGAAGATTGTTATATCTAGCAGGCTATATATCCGCTTGATATTTTTACTTGAAAAAAGGGATTTATATATATCGTATGAATAACCTTTGAGAACAGGCGTTGGAACTATTTTAATTGCAAGAAAATGTCGATTAAGAATCCCGGCACAACCATCACAGGCGTTTTGCACACTGTTTGCTTCGTGCTTTTCGCTGAAGATTGTTATACATAGCAGGCTATATATCCGCCTGATATTTTTACTTCAAAAATGGGTTTATATATATATCGTATTAATGACCTTCAGGAACAGGTGTTAGAACTATTTTAATCTGCAAGAAAATGTCGATTAAGAATCCCGGCACAACTATCACAGGCGTCTTGCACACTGTTTGCTTCGTGCTTTTCGCTGAAGATTGTTATAGCTAGCAGGCTATATATCCGCTTGATATTTTTACTAGAAAAAAGGGATTTATATATATCGTATGAATAACCTTTGAGAACAGGCGTTGGAACTATTTTAATTGCAAGAAAATGTCGATTAAGAATCCCGGCACAACCATCACAGGCGTTTTGCACACTGTTTGCTTCATGCTTTTCGCTGAAGATTGTTATACATAGCAGGCTATATATCCGCCTGATATTTTTACTTCAAAAAAGGGATTTATATATATCGTATTAATGACCTTCAGGAACAGGTGTTAGAACTATTTTAATCTGCAAGAAAATGTCGATTTAGAATCCCGGCACAACCATCACAGGCGTTTTGCACACTGTTTGCTTCGTGCTTTTCGCTGAAGATTGTTATACATAGCAGGCTATATATCCGCCTGATATTTTTACTTCAAAAATGGGTTTATATATATATCGTATGAATGACCTTCAGGAACAGGTGTTAGAACTATTTTAATCTGCAAGAAAATATCGATTAAGAATCCCGGCACAACTTTCACAGGCGTCTTGCACACTGCTTGCCTCGTGATTTTTGCGGAAGATTGTTATATATAGCAGGCTATATATCCGCCTGATATTTTTACTTGAAAAAAGGGATTTATATATATCGTATTAATGACCTTCAGGAACAGGTGTTAGAACTATTTTAATCTGCAAGAAAATGTCGATTAAGAATTCCGGCACAACTATCACAGGCGTCTTGCACACTGTTTGCTTCGTGATTTTCACTGAAGATTGTTATATATAGCAGGCTATATATCCGCCTGATATTTTTACTTCAAAAAAGGGATTTACATATATCGCATGAATGACCTTCAGGAACAGGTGTTAGAACTATTTTAATCTGCAAGAAAATGTCGATTACGAATCCCGGCACAACTATCACAGGCGTCTTGCACACTGTTTGCTTCGTGATTTTCACTGAAGATTGTTATATATAGCAGGCTATATATTCGCCTGATATTTTACTTCAAAAATGGGTTTATATATATATATATATATATATATATATCGTATGAATGACCTTCAGGAACAGGTGTTAGAACTATTTTAATCTGCAAGAAAATGTCGATTAAGAATCCCGGCACAACTATCACAGGCGTCTTGCACACTGTGTGCTTCGTGCTTTTCGCTGAAGATTGTTATATATAGCAGGCTATATATCCGCCTGATATGTTTACTTCAAAAAAGAGATTTATATATATCGTATGAATGACCTTCAGGAACAGGTGTTAGAACTATTTTAATCTGCAAGAAAATGTCGATTAAGAATCTCGGCACAACTATCACAGGCGTCTTGCACACTGTTTGCCTCGTGATTTTCCCAGAAGATCATTATATATAGCAGGCTATATATCCGCCTGATATTTTTACTTCAAAAATGGGTTTATATATATATCGTATGAATGACCTTCAGGAACAGGTGTTAGAACTATTTTAATCTGCAAGAAAATGTCGATTAAGAATCCCGGCACAACTATCACAGGCGTCTTGCACACTGTGTGCTTCGTGCTTTTCGCTGAAGATTGTTATATATAGCAGGCTATATATCCGCCTGATATGTTTACTTCAAAAAAGGGATTTATATATATCGTATGAATGACCTTCAGGAACAGGTGTTAGAACTATTTTAATCTGCAAGAAAATGTCGATTAAGAATCCCGGCACAACTATCACAGGCGTCTTGCACACTGTTTGCCTCGTGATTTTCCCAGAAGATTGTTATATTTAGCAGGCTAATCATAGATAAATGACGCTAAGATTTCCTGTGTGTACTTAGTCGGCTAGTGACAATGACTTATTTTTCATCCACATGCCAGAATCATGTGGCTTACACGTTGCAAAATCATATCGAAAGAAGTATCTTCAGAGTGAAGACAGTGCACCTTTAATGCAACATCGAAACTAGAAGGGCCTGTTTACATGATCCCGCCGCCTTGCCGGGATATCTCGCCTAGCAGGGATATCTCGCCTAGCAGGGATATCTCGCCTAGCAGGCATATCTCGCCTTGCCGGGATATCTCGCCTTGCCGGGATATCTCGCCTAGCAGGGATATCTCGCCTAGCAGGGATATCTCGCCTAGCAGGGATATCTCGCCTAGCCGGGTTGTCTTTCTTTTTGCGTTTACATGGGAGACAGAGGCGGGATGGGATGAAAATTATCCACAACAATTATGTGTTTCTGTATCCACAACAACATCAAACAATTATGTGTTTTGTTAGATTGTCAGTGTTTGTTTGTTTATCGTTGCTTGTTGGCTGCAGGAGAGATGTGCTTTATCACACCTCTTGTGGTATAGTTGTGTACATCGTCTTGTGAATCGTCTCGTATTATGTTGTAATCGTTTCGTATTTCGTATTATGTTGTAATCATATTGTTAATGCAATTTGTGTTGTATCAATTAGAAATTTCTTGTAAATTTGGAAAAAATTGTATTAGCTTTACTTCGTTGTTGTTAGCTTATCTTGTAGTTTTGTTAATTTTTCACTGATATATATATATAGAAAAATTATCCACGCTTATAGGGTTTCACCGATTATCTAACAAAAGACTGCCAGTTTTTTTTTCGTCGTAAGGTGTCTTATCAGATGTGAAATTGGCTATCACAGTTCGAGGCAAATGCTTTTGGTCTACGAGCCGGATGGTTTTCATTTCTGTCATCTTCAGCAGATTTTTTACTCGCCCAGTTTATTATTTTAAATTCCGTCTCAAATTAGATGTCACCTGAGATTTGAGGAAACGCAAACTTCCTTTGGAAACATTTCTATTGTCGTTTTTCGGTGGCATTTACAGGTGACATCTAATTATTATCTATTATTATTAATTCTTTATTTAAGTAGGCTCATATACAATAGCAAATTTAAAGCTAAGTAAGGTTTACTTACAAAAACTAATTTGGAAAAAGTTAATTTACACAATGAAAACAGTGCTATTTAGATGTTCAAACTAAAAAACCTAAATTTGGAACAAAGATTCGAGAAAGCCTACAGTTGCATGTCTACCCTCCCCTGTCCATGATTTCATCCTGTTTTTAAAAACAGCCAGGGAGCTAGCAGTTTTATCTCATTTGGTAGCAGCTACCACAGTTTATGTCCAATGAACGATTCGGTTTCAGTGCCAAAATATCTGTTCCTTGCATTTGGTTGCAAAAGATCATTGCCACTTCTTAAGCTGTAAGGCACATCATTGGTTACAAATATGTCCTTCATAAATTCAGGGTTTAGATTTACTTTCATCTTATAAATTTCGACCATGAGCAACTGTAGGTTTCTTTGATGGACTGTCACTGAGTCTTCCCTTTCCCGCAATGTTTCAAAATCAGACTCGTAATCTCTGTATCTGTACCCTCAAATGCATTTTATTTATCTTGTTATTCGAGTTCCTATCGTGAAACATCCACACCAGAGGACAATAGTTAAACTGGGACATAATAAACATTTTCATTAATAAAACTGTTTTTCCAGTTTCCATGTATTTTGAAATCCTAGCTAGCGCGCAGCATCTTGACACATTTATTCCTCTGCTTCTTAAAAGCCAGATGATTTACCGGGTTTCGGATCTTGTTATAGGCCGTTTTCAATGTCGTTCGTTTCATAAAAGCTTTCCTCAATTCCTTGGTCATAAAAGGACCATCGTTTGCTCGGGTATACTTTTTTTTTAAGGGGGCATGATTGTTAAACACTTGTATGACAATAGCTTCAAATGAGCGGTATGTCATGAGTTCTGTAAACTGGGCCTTATTTGATTTAAATAATACTGATAGCTACCGAGTGTCCCAAGAAAGTAATCCTGTTTGAAAAATCACCAAAAAATTTGATTACAAGGCCGATCTTCAAATTTCCTTTTTTTCAATAGACGAAAAATCAAATTATTTTCCCAGGTGTACAGTAAGGCCCCGCATTTAAGAAACCACCTAAAAGAAACTTTTAGGCTACTGAAAAATGATTAACCCCCCTGCTTACAAGAAACTCTTGAGGCTCATACCCAAAATGAAGTTTCTTGTATTTTAATCAACACTAAATCCTGGTCTGACGGTCTGAGGAGCATTCCACTGCATGCAAGGCTCATAAGAAATTGCTACAAAGATGTCTTTGGTTTAACAGATTTTTACCTAAATTTTAATTTATGTTCTTGGCAATCATTGGTAATATACACAAATGGCTGATCAGAAAGAAAGAAACGCAAACAATCATTGTAGACTTGAAGGACAACGAAAACTGTCAATACCATGGCTCTGAGGCGAGATTTACGATGTTTGCTAAAAGAGTATAGCTCAGAATAATGTTTTGGACGATGCCATTTTATAACGTTTTAAGTAATGGAAGCAAACTTTTGATCATCTTTAAATGTATTTGGATCATTGACAAAAGAGATGAAAAAGACAAGTTTTGATAGGCTTCACAATGGAATTTTTGGTGATTCTTTAAATGGGAGTACTTTTTGGGATACCCGGTTGCTAAAATATCTTTGCTATTTATATAAAATGGATACTATAAGGGCGGATGAAGAACGAACGAGAAATAGACAAAAATTTGATGTTCTTTAGCGCACTAAGGCCTTTCAAGTTATTACTATCACTCTGATGATAGTAATTACTTGAGAGGCCTTAGTGTGCTAAAAAACATCAGATTTTTGTCTATTTCTCGTAGCATATGGCTCAAATCTTTATAAAGGTCGGTGTAAAATTCTATTGCAGTTTTCTTTGAAATAAATGGCTTGGAAGGAACTTAGGGTTTTTGCTGTAAATCTGCCGTGGCAATTTATTAATATCCTGATTAGTTTCAAAATGGCAGCATTCATTAAATTTGAGGCTGTGACGTCATCGATTTTCTAAATCCTAAACCAGAAAAGCTACCGATTTCTGCTTGCCACCATTTTGTAGACCTTCATAAACTATGGTTTTCTTGAAGGTTATATGATGTTTCCTATAATAGCTTAGGATTTACGATGATTTAAATTTTTTCAAAATTTTTCATGAATTTTTTCAAAAAGAATTAAATTGCCGCCATTTTGAAAAAATCAATATATCAAAAAATGTCCACGGCAGATTTACAGCAAAGTACCATAAGTTCCTTTCAAGTCATCCACTTCAAAGAAAACTGCAATAGAATTTTACACCGACCATTTTAAAGATTTGAAAGATTTTAGCCCTTATGCTATTTCTCGTTCGTTCTTCATCCACCCTGATAGTATCCATTTTATTGTTTCTTTATTGCCAATATATGCTATTTATATATTTTTTTCATTTGTTCATTTTTTTATTTCTTTATTTTCTTGATTTTTCATTCATTCATTTATTCATTTCTAGGTTGCTGCAACTTCACTCGAAAGCTCATTACTGAAATACAGTGCAAGAGAATACCTCTTCCGTGGTGCACTTTGTCATATGTGTGTTGATATGCTTGAAGCACAAAGAGCACTGGAAAAGTATTGCCAAATGCTGCCGGCTTTTGAAGATTCAAGGGAATATACACTGTTAAAGGTGAGTTTAACTTATGCTATCGTTGTCTTGAGGTGCCTTATCAGATATTACATTCGCTGTCACAGTTGGAAGCGAATGATTTTTGGTCCACGAGCTGGATGGTTTTAATTTCTGTCAAAGTTGGAGAGGACATTGCGAACTGGCCCATGTTTTTAGGGGCCTTTTGCGGTAAATTCATGGAATTCATGAATAATATTGAAATCATTGCTCGAAACAGGGAGGTACCAGGGAAATACTTAAGAAAGAGGAGACACTAGTTTACTCTAAATGCATATTTTGCAATTACTAAATGCAAAAATGAGTGAGATTTCAGAAAAACTTGGTACAGAGGTCATGACGCTGCACCCAAATTCTGCAAAAATTGTTTTTATCTTGACCGCCTCTGAGGCTTAAATGCTTTATAGACTGCAGATTTCGCCCATTCATTTAAAAGTTTCGCAATGTTAATATAGATCGACATAAAGTAAAATCAGTGAAGCACCAATAAATTGTTGTTTACAGTCACACATTGATTACATAGTAATGTATAAATAGTGATTACTCTAAGCCAATTGTTTCTAATCATTTGAGCTAGATCTTATACCGGTACCATTTTATGTGGTACCTTGTCGCTAGCGACATGTGTAACCAACTCAACAAATATGTTAAGGATATTTTTATTACTGAAAGCAACTAATTTAGATTTGTTAGGATGAATTGCAGTTTATACAGATGATGTAACGGTAAAGATTGCCGATACAATATGATGCAGCATTTAAAGTAGACAAGTTCAGTCTTTGTTATTTTAATGGAAAAATTATTAGTTAAGCTGATTCAAAAGGAGAGCAATGATGAGACGATCGTATAAGGCCAATTGTCCGCTGATAAACAATGAATTTAGTGAATCAAGTTCATATTAGTGTCCCTTAGATAGTTGAAATAACGAAAATATGTTATTACGAAATGCGTAATTTTCTGATTACATAGACAATAGAGATATTCACGTTTGACAAGCCATTAAGAATCTTTCACTTGAACAATTTGGAAGATTGAAATTATGATTGATATACCGGGCGAGTCAGCAAAATTTTTGGAAGTTTTAAAGCCTGCAGTAAGAACCCGCAAAATAGAAAGCACTTTATAAGAAACCGCATGCTGGTTTTTTTAGAAATGGTGCCCTTATACAAGAAATTTTTCAGCGTGATTTTAGGAAGGTTTCTTATAAGACGATCCCAAATAGATTCATATTCATATACACCTTCGTTGAAATCAGGTGCCAATTTTTCAGAGATTTCATGTAAAAGCATCTCCATCTACAGTATACTTGGCATCAGGGCATGAAAAAATATTTTCCTTCTTGCGACCAGACAAAAATCATGCTCAAATTTCCTGCAAGAATATAACAATAAAATCTGGTTTCGTCAATGAGATCACCATCAGAAACAGGCTCAAACCAGCACGTGTCACGCATCACCTTTTGAAACATCATCTTGCAAGCACTGGGATGTAGAGCTGCTTATTATTCGGATACATGAGATACAATCCGCATTTTGTTTGAATTTATTTATGTTTTTAATTTGTACAAACAAATGGGGAAACAAAGCATGATGTGTGAAAGGGGATATAGTTTGGAAATTTCCTGCAGGACAGTATGAATGGAAAATTTCCTGCGACCGCCCGGTCGCATGGTCGGGTGGGTTTTCATGCCCTGCTTGGCATGTCTGCTATGATTGAGTAAATTTATAGAGAGTGCTAAGTAACGAGTACTGTTCGATAGTGTTTGTTCTGGGTTTTTTTCAAACATTTAAATTGAAATAACTGAAGGAAAAGGAAATCACAAAATCACAAAAATGATCAATAATGTTGCCAGATTTAGCTGATTAAATACTCTCTGTGCGTAATTTGTTTTGTTGAAAAGACAGCACAGCATATATCCTTAGTTTATAACATTTAACTGTTGGGAAATCCCTTGAGTGAATATATAGAAAGATTGCTGCTCGTGGAATTAATTTATTCTTGCGAAAATTATCAATAATGTTGCCAGATTTAGCTGATTAAATATTCTCTGTGCGTAATTTGTTTTCTTGAAAAGACAGCACAGCATATACCCTTAATTTATAACATTTAACTGTTGGGAAATCCCTAGAGTGAATATATAGAAAAGATTACTGCTCATGGAATTAATCTATTCTTGCGAAAATTATTAATAATGTTGCAAGATTTAGCTGATTAAATACTCTCTGTGCGTAATTTGTTTTGTTGAAAAGACAGCACAGCATATATCCTTAGTTTATAACATTTAACTGTTGGGAAATCCCTAGAGTGAATATATATAGAAAAGATTAATGTTCATGGAATTAATTTATTCTTGCGAAAATTAGCAATAATGTTGCCAGATTTAGCTGATTAAATACTCTCTGTGCGTAAATTGTTTTGTTGAAAAGACAGCACAGCATATATCCTTAGTTTATAACATTTAACTGTTGGGAAATCCCTAGAGTGAATATATGGAAAAGATTACTGCTCATGGAATTAATTTATTCTTGCGAAACTTATCAATAATGTTGCCAGATTTAGCTGATTAAATACTCTCTGTGCGTAATTTGTTTTGTTGAAAAGACAGCACAGCATATATCCTTAGTTTATAACATTTAACTGTTGGGAAATCCCTTGAGTGAGTATATAGAAAAGATTAATGCTCATGGAATTAATTTATTCTTGCGAAACTTATCAATAATGTTGCCTAATTTAGCTGATTAAATATTCTCTCTACGTAATTCTTTTTGTTACAAAGACAGCATAGCTTTATGTATCTTATTATGCAAATAGATCGGTTCTCAATTTTTATCGCCAGGCTTAAAGATAACCCCCAGCTTTGCGTTAAAGCAAATCGGCTTTCTTATTCTCCAGCATAGATTGTGATGCGACTTTAAATCTGATAAACACTGTTTATTTCGTGCTTGGGTCCTTGATAGTTAAGTCTTTCTAAAGCGGCGATTGTAAGAGATTTTCAAAATCATGTCGCTTATATTTTCGCTCAATATTGTCTTTAGCGAACTCTATTGTGAAAGAGTTAAGTATCAGGACCATCCTTAGTGAAGGACCGTTGACGAACGAGGAAAGTTTGAAATTATCTCATCGATCGCTGCTTTCTTTCATCTATGTTTGCAAAGATCGTTTGATAGGATTCAGTTTCTTATCTTTCGATGACTCACTGGAGAAACCTCCTTTTCAGGGCATGTTTGGTCAATTTCTCCCTCTAGTTTGGTTTATCGCTGAAGAAAACTTCTGGAATGCTATTACTGTTGAGCTTTGATCTTCTAACTAATGTGTTTGGAAATTTTTGCATTTCATGCCAAGATGATAAATATCGAACATAGGGCTCAAATTGTAGTACCGAACATATGGCTCAAATCTTTAAAAAGGTCGGTGTAAAATTCCATTACAGTTTCTTTTGACATAAATGGCTTGAAAGGAACTTAGGGGTTTTTGCTGTAAACATGCCCTGGAAATTTATTAATGTCTTGATTGTTTTCAAAATGGCGGCATTTATTAGATTTGAGGCTATGACATCATCAAATTTCTAAATCCTCAACCAGAACAGCTACAGATTTCTGCTTGCCACTATATTATAGACTTTCATAGTCTATGGTTTTCTTGAAGGTTATATCATTTTCCTCTATTGATTCAAGATTTATGATGGTTTGATTTTTTCAAAATTTTAATAAAGTTTCCAACAAACTAAAGAGTGAAACATCAGTTTTGAAGTTCAAGACTTATTGCAAGGATTTTAACTTTGACTTTTAACATTTTCTTTGAACTCTATTATTGTAAATAACTTTTAAAACTATATTGGTGTGAATTATATATTTAGGTATTTTAGGTTGACAGGTCCTTGGTTGATAGCAGCAAATTAATTTTGCTGAGCAAGTTTACCTGTATAAATATGGTTTTATTATTATTATTATTAAAATTTTCCATGACTTTTTTCAAAAGTACTTAAATTGCCACCATTTTGAAAAAAATCCAGATATAAAAAATGTCCACGACAGATTTACAGTAAATGCCATATAGTCTTAGAACCGGAAAGTGGTTTCGTATTTAGGCTATATTCACACTGCTCCGTATTCGTTTTTATCCGTTTTCATATTGATTCGTTTTACCTGTTCACACTGCTCTGGGTTTGTATGAAAACGCAACAAAAATGATGAAGCGTTCACATTGCTCCGCTCCGGATGAAAATGAAAACGCTATGAAAACAACACCACCGCCTCTTTTTGAAATTGGAAATTTTGGCGTCAAAGCATTTCATTAACTTCCAGTGAGTCATCCATGTTGAGAGAAGTTGTTCAAATTGGCGCGAACTAAGCATGTTGTTGAGTTGTTGTTGTTGTTGTTGTTGTTGTTGTTGTTGTTGTTGTTGTTGTTGTTGTTAGCGTTTTCAAAAGTATCCGTGTTTGCGTTTTCGGTGTTCACACTGCGTATTTGCGTTTTCAAAAGTGTCCGTTTTCAAACATCTCCGTTTTCAAAGTGCGTTTTCAAAAAGTCTCCGTTTTTTCATGGCGGAGCAGTGTGAACGCAAGGCTAAGACGGATACCTTTTTATATCCGTTTTCATATGAATACGGAGCATTGTGAACGGGGCCTTAGTTTACTGATATGTTCTCGCAATATTGGCTACCACAGAGTTTAGTTGGTATCTTTATTTGTTATTTATATTGGTGTATAGAAACTTACAAGAATTAATCTGAAGCAACTTTAAGTTGAAAAGCGAAAATAAACGAAATGTATGTAAGTTTGTAATATTTTGCCATACAACTAAACATTGAACGTAATATAAAAATTTACAAATAGAAAGAAGGCTATCTACATGTGTACAATATAATAAAAACTAAAATCTAGAATAAAACTCTCCTAGTTTAAAATGGAAGGGATAACGCAACCTTGTTTCCATAATGGTCCCTCCAGAGGTATTATAGAAAAGAAAAGTTTTCATGGAAAAAAAGAGACAACAATATTTTTTGTAGACAAGTAGAAAGTAACGTTTGAAACTGTTAACGTTCGTAGCAGACTTTAGGTCAGAGTGTAGTTTGTTCCAGATTTTAGGTCCTAGGTAGGAGAGACCACTTTGCCCTGTGTTACTCTTTCGAAATAAAAGAGTTGGGTATAGGTAGATGATATTTTAGTTTCGACATAGAAGGCATTGGCTCCAAATCTTTAAAATTGGTACTGTAACATTATATGACTTATGTATTATAACTCAATTCCTTGAAAGAAACTTTAGCTACTTTGCTGTAATTCTACCGTTCGACTTTTCTGAAATCTTGCATATGTTCGAAATCACAGTTTTTTTTTTATATATCAGCTCACTTGAGAATGTAATGTCATCAATTTATAAATCGTAAACCAGAAGAGCGAAAGACCTGTGCTTGATATCATATTGTGGACCTTCATAAACTAATGTTTTGTTGAAAATTATCCCATAATTTCTTGAAATGTTTAGTTTAGCACTAGGCCTATTGAAAGTTAAAAAGTTTAATATTATTGTGTTCTAAACTCCCCTTGAATTCTTGAAAAAGAAGACGACAGACTCTAATTCTGAAAAAGGTTGAAGATTTCTCAAAAATCCAACGTAGAATTATGGCAAAGAGGCTAAAGCTTCTCTCGGGCCATTCAATTCAAAGAAATAGCTTATACAGGGTGTCCTAAAAAGTCGTGCCCCGTTTGCCTAAAGATTGCGACAAAACGGCAACAGATTCTCGCCAAAATTTTATATGATCTTGCTCTTCAGATGTTCAAATAAATTTTGCTGCCATTCCCATAAAAATCCGTTGAAAGATGATAGAGCTATGACCTTCAGAAGACCAAATTTGCCTGATGACTAAAACCAGCGGTCGGCCATTTGGTCTTATTATTTTGCAGTGATAAGTAGCTTCACGTGAGGTAAGAAATAATTTCTGTGAGGTCAGAAATAGTGGAACTCTCTGAAGATTATCGGAATTTTCACGAGAGCTTTGACATTGGAGGCTGCTGTTTTATTTCATCCATGAAGCCATTTATCGCTGCAAAATATTAAGACAAAATGGCCGACTGCTGGTTTCAGTCACCGGGCAAATTTGGTCTCCTGAAGGTCATAGCTCCATCATTTGAGGACGGATTCTTATTAAACCTTAATTGAATATCTCAAGAGCAACATCATGCAAAATTATGGCGAGAATCTTTTGTCATTTTGTCGCAATTTTCAGGCTGACGGGGCAAAATTTTTCGGGGACACCCTGTGGAATTTTACACCAATCTTTTCAATGATTTGGAACCTTTGCTGCCAGAGATTGATTTTTGCAGATGTAGAGGACCCAGCTTCTTAATTAAAGCCACTGAAATTTCTGAGATAAAATTTCAATCACGACATTCTGAATTTGAAAATCGATCAAAGCAATCTCTCTATGCGCTAAAAGGCTGGGAATTATCGCGTTTCCTTGTCTTAAAGCATGAAAGAAGTTTATTGCAATCAGTCGGATTGTTGACTTTCTCATTACTTTTCTTTGCAAAGTATATCTTTCTTCTGACCTTTTTTGTAGAGAAGGATCGATTTGCCAGATGTTTTCGTAATCGATTCTGCGATTTAGTAAATAGCAATAAGGCCATATTGTTAAATACATCGCTTCATCATTTTACTTTATGTTGTGCATACGCCTCTGCATATGCCTTGGCGATCAGGTAGACAGATAGAAATTGATTATGATACCGGGTGTCCCAATACCCATGTATACAGATTTGGTTGACTCCACTGATGTGAATTTAGCTTTAATCAATGGCTAATCACTCTCAAAATGTTCCTCGATAGTTAACTTGAACATGGATACCTCGTTTGTTCATCGAGGCAAGATTTGTCATGGCAATATGCAAATGAAAATGGAAAAGGAGGAGTGTCATGCAGAAGCAGCAGAAATTATATCTCGGTCTGCCTCCTCTTTCCTTTTAGATTCGCTTAGCCAACAGACATAGTCCAAGACAATGGAACAATCTTAGCCGACCAATCATTCGTTGGTGTCAGCTGGATTAGACGAAAGCTTAAACTTTGATTTTATAACGTCATATGCAGAGATCCGTGATGCTATTACACGGCATATGTTCGTCTTGAAAATGCAGGATTTTGAATAGAGATAAGACAATAATCTATGTATGCGTTGTTTATTTTGTCTATTTCAAGTGATGAATTTTTTATGAGATCTGTTTAGTTGTTTTGATTATCAGCAGAAAGTCAAAGATTTGCGCCATTATAGAATCATGCAATTTTTAACCCTGACGCTGAAGTGTAATTAAACATTGACCTCTTTTGATGCAATTTTCTACAGATGACTTCAGTGTGCTCAACTGCATCTTGCCCAAATTTAATCAATTTTCATAATGCTGTTTATTGTTTAAAGGAGTAATCAATCAACTTCTCAAAATACCTTCTCTTCAAACATCATCTAATTTCATTCATGTGAAATTTGAGTAGATCATTTATGCAATTTTTCACAAACAACGGCAAGTGTTGTAACCATAGCATCCGTTGATGTTGATTGACATGCAGGGAGTATACGATCGATTAGTCAAAGTTTCAAATATAAATAAGGCAATTCGCAAAAAGCCCCGGGTTTAGATAAAGAAGATCAAAGTTTTGGACCAAAAAGAACTGCTAGTGTTTGAGAATTCGTAATGTGGAGAATAAATAAAATGTATTGATAGCCCAAAGTCTTAAGTACCAGGTGAGCCAGAAAAAAGTTCCCACTTTCGAAAATTCGTAGCACCACAAGTACTTCATGGATTTGAATGATTCAAATTCTAGTTAGAAACCAAAAGATCAGTGTATTTTTGTGATTTTTCTCGTCTTCTTACGAGCACTGCAAATATAGGTAAAGTCAACTTTACAAAAATTTCATGTTTTGAAAATGACTGAAACAGGGCCTAAAACACTTGATCAAATCGTCCGTTAGGACTCTTTTCACACAGAACGATACACACGGGCATTTCACCTCTCTCAAGAGGAATTAGACATAGATTCTCAAACAGATACTAAAGATTTTCAATAAATGTGAAGACGATATCTCTCACCCATGAGAAATTCCTTTTTCTCTGTTGTTCTGAGCGAAGAGTCCTTTATGATTTGATCATGTATTTTAGGCCTTTTTCAGTCATTTCGCAACCACGAAGTTTTCTAATTTTGAATTTACCAATTTTCCCAATGCTTGTAACAAAGCGAGAAAAATCACAACAATACTTCGATCTTTTGGCTGTCAAGCAAATATTGATTCATTCCAATCCATCCAGCACTTTTGATGCTATAAATTTTTCTGGTTCACCCGGTATTTTTGTGACTTTTCTTCTATTTTCTAAACCTTGTAAATAGAGGTAAAATTGGGTTTATGAAAGTTTATTTTTTCGAATGCATGAAAAGGGGTAGGCCTAAGTAATTTTGCAACAGTATCATATCATATACCAACCTCGTTCCCAGGGTGTTCTGATGTCATGCGCTGATCACGAAGCCGAATGAACACCGTTATGTTGAGAATACGTGAGGTAAATAATACGTGAGGTATTGCACTGAATCGAAGTATTGTCGATACACTCTTTTTTTATTAGAGTACTGTTGATAAGAATATTCAGGCGCCGATTCATCCAATTTTTAAGAATTTTTAAGAATATTACTCCAGCCTCAGCTTGCATATTTGTGTCTCATTTTGTCAGCAGTTGCCTGCTTTGCGATGTTCATAACAAGAATTGCATGACTGAAACTTCTTTTAACTAGCCATGCTCCCCTGAAACCATATCACACTTGAAGAAAATTAGAATACTTTAAGAATATGTTCAGGCTCAAAACGGAAATTGTTTTAAGAATATCGAGGCTGGGCAAAATTTTTAGTGCAGTCTTCTTTATAAGAATACTATAAATTTTTTCCAGCTTCGATATTGTTAAGAAATTTTCGTTTTGAGCCTGAATATATTCTTAAAGTATTCTTATTTTTTACTACAAATCTGCTATTGTTTCAGGGGAACAGGATAGTTAAAGGAAATTCCATGTCATTACGAAGAAATGGTCGAACATTTGAAAAAACGAGATATGTCAGCCATGCAATTCTCTGTTATGAACATCGCAAAACAGACAACTGCTGAAAAATGAGACACAAATATGCGAGCTGAGGCTGAGCAATATTCCTATAATATTCTTAAGAATTGGATGATTCTGAGCCTGAATATCCTTATAAACATTATTCTTATGAAAAAAGAGTGTGTCAACAATACTTCGATTCAGTCCAATACCTCACGTATTCTCCGTAGACCGAACTTTCAAATATTCGAAGTTCTTATTGATCGACAGGTAAAAACAAAGCAAGTGCTGATCAGAAACCAAGGGATGATACGCCCGATTATTCAATCTGCAAACGTAAATAAAGCAATTTGCAAAAATTTGCCCAGAAACTGTACTGACCTAAAATAAGTGCAAGCGAAAATATGGTTGAGAAAAGACATGAGTATCTAAAGCACCTGAATCTCGAGGTGACGAACCCTCATTACTAAGTTTGATCGTAATTTAAAGCAACATTTTGATTTCTTTTTCAGGCGCTGTTGGATGCAAACGAACAGCAAAACGTCGAAGCCTTCACTGAAGCGGTAAGTTCGTTATAACCATGTCATTTTATCAACTTAGCAACTGATATAGCTTATAGCGAGAGCTTTGAGGTTTTTAAAAGTCAACGAGATTTTGATGTGCTAGAATTATTCCTTATTCTTGAAAAAGAAGAAAAACACTCTAGATCGGAAAATATCGAAGATTTCTGAAAGTCCAATGGTAGAATTATAGAACAATAGCTGAAGTTTCTTTGAAGTCATTCAGTTCAAAGAAATAGGTCATTGAATTTTATATCAAGCTTTTTAAAGATTTGCAGCCTATGCTAATGTGCTGCGTTTTCAACTGTCTCTTCGCTTTCACGTTGAAAACGGATGGTTTTCAAAATGCATCGTTTTGAAATCTATCCGTTTTCGTTAGCTTTTTCAAAAAGTCTGTTTTCACGGTGGAGCAGTGAACGCAAGGCAAAAACGGAAAACTTTTCCTCGGCTTTTGTATAAACACGGGAGTAGTGTGAACGGGCCATCATTTAGCGCTTTGTGATTAGCGTGCGATCTGAAATAACTGCTTGATCAAGGACTCATGGTCTGCGGTCTTTCGATTCGTCGGCCGCAACTTGCTAGGCAAATAATACGAAAACCACACACAATTTTTAAAGTTCTTGAGTCCTTATTAACTTAAAGCCAAATCTACTTATTTAGTCTGCTATTTATTTCTTATTTAAACTTAGCTAACAATCTAAATCCTAATTTCTCAAACTTTTATCTCTCTGTTATTCCTTGATAGCAAAGATTTGATTTGCCTTAAATGGCTGCAAGGGAATATCACCATTCTATAAGAAACTTATAATCATCCGCAAAATAAGGTTTGTCTAAGGTATATCAGGCTTCTTGGTCAGAAAGATATCTTGATCTTTCCTTTAACGATTCTTACTCGTAAACCTATAAAGAGTTGATTATGATACTTCGCCAAGAATCTACTTACGTCTGGAACGTTATTAAATTGCCTGATTAACGATCACGCTTACAGCCAAGTTTGCATATTATGGCTAGTGCGCGAGCGTAAGTATTGGAGACATTTGCGATGCTCACCGGTTTGATCAAGCTCCTTAGCTCGATCAAATCGGGCTAATCACAAATATATTTCAAGATCTCTCAAAGATCTTACAGAGATCGAAAGATCTCTCAACAGAATTGTGAGATCTTCCGCTTGTAAATGAGGATCGTTGAAACTAAACTAATGGCTACATCCCGGGGGGGGGGGGGGTACTTCACATATTTTGGGAACGGGGACGTGCCATCGGGAAAGGTATCGATTTTCGCGATTTTGGTATAAGGAACGGTATCGATTTTCACGATTTTGGTATAAGGAACGGTATCGATTTTCACGATTTTGGTGTAAGTATAAGGTCGGATATACATTTTCGGAACATTGGTATAAGGTCGGGTATGTTTTTAATGCTTCAATGGCACGTCCCCGACCAAAACCTGGTCAAGTACCCCCCTCCCCCCGGGGGCTACATGCCAGACCATTGCCATGTCATCTTGCTGGAGATACCTGAAGTACTATACTGCAAAGGAACCTCTTACGTTCTTGTAGCATGGACACAAATATTCCCATAAGAATCTGTTGAAGGGAAATCATCATAATGCCTTTTTTATCGCGGGTGGAAGGATTTCAAAGTATTTTATTTTCATTTCATTTTTTTTTTTCATTTTAAAATTATTTATGCACGGTAGCCCCGTCAGTCAGTATGATTGATTTTCAGGGGGCCGTGCCAAAAACTTTACAAATTGAAAAATCTACTAAAATTAATAACGGGAAAAGGAAACTAATTACAATCATAAATAATTTATCTACAACTATTTACAATAAATTTACAACAAACCCTTTATCTTGTTCTTAAAAGAAGATAAAGAGGGAGCTTGCTTGGCCTCGCGGCTGAGATCATTCCAGATTTTTGCTCCACGAAATGCGAACGCTTTCTGTCCATTACTAGTTTTCATGAATGGCACTAGCAAGTCAGTTTCGGCATTTCTAAGGTTGATAATATTGCGATCAGAATTTCTAACAAATAAATGCGAGAGATAATCAGGCGCGAGACTATTAACAGATTTATATACAGTTGTTGCAGTCTCACTTCTGATCATATCCCTCACAGTTGGCCATTTTAACTCTGTAATCAAAGCTTCGGCAGGAGCATCGTAGCTGCTATTTGTAATAATTCTAGCGGCACGATTCTGCAATTTTTGAAGCTTAACCAGTCGGAACTCTGCACAGCTCCCCCACACAGAACAGCAGTACCGAAAATGTGGCTCTACAATACCTCTATATAATGTGCAAAGTACAGTTTTTGGCAAAAATTTCTTTGCATATTTTAAAAAACCTAACGAGCGGGAGACTTTGGCTTGAACAGATTTAATTTGCTCGTCCCACACGAGGTACTGGTCAACTTGGACACCAAGATACTTAATACTGTCGACGAGTTCTACAGGGGAATCATCGATAACGAATGCAGGAGAATCCACAGTGTTTTCACCAATCTTTTTAAGATTTGGTCTAGATCCGATTACCATTGCCTGAGTCTTGACTACATTCAAAGACAATTTATTGCCCTGAAGCCATTCTTTCAAACATTTCAATTCGTTGTTGAGCGTTTCGGTTAGATCCTCAATGCTCTTAGAGGAATAGGATATGCTAGTATCGTCGGCGTACATCGTAACTTTGCAGTTTTTCAAGGCGAATGGCAGATCATTTATATAGATTAGGAAGAGTAGCGGACCTAAACAAGAGCCTTGTGGAACACCACAGTTGATGCTTCCGATGTCAGATTCCACTCCATTAACCTTAGTGAATTGCTGCCTACTGCTGAGATATGATTTGAACCATTGAAGCTCAAGACCCTGAATTCCGTACTTAGATAGCTTTTGAATAAGTATGGCATGATCAACAGTATCAAAAGCCTTTTTCAAATCAATGAAAATATTTCCTGTAAATTGTCCACGCTCAGTATTAATGTGCCAGTCATTAGTGCCTTGAGCGTGGAAAATTTACAGGAAATATTTTCATTGATTTGAAAATATTTTATGCTAACTTAGGCCCATATGCATACTGTATCCAGGCATGTGGCCCCTAGTTTAGCGTCAGTTGCAGCTCACGGCGTGGTGAGTTGCCTGGTCGGTCATCCCAAAGGTCACCCATCCGGATTTTGACCTCATACGACCGAACTTAACTTCAATCACCTAACGGAAATTGTATAAGCCGCTCATAGAATATGAAGTTCTTCTTCCATTGACATCAGAACAAAACTGCGAAGGTGCGTTATTCACTGTTAGAAAAGATAGGCTTTTCAATAAAGTGGCTGAAAGGAGGACCGTTTTTCATTTTGTACTCCAGTGACCAAAGTTTTTCTCCCTGTGTCTTCTTTGGGCACTTATCTTACTTTTCACCCTTCATTTAAAGTATTTGATGACTGCCGAGGTGATGAGCTTTTTAACGAACTTAGAAAGTCTTATATGACTGGAAGCTTAGTGGTCAGGCTTGTGCAGTATTCTGGACGGGCAACTAAGCAGTGTCCGTTGCCCAATAGGCTGGCAACACCACTCAGCTGATGATGTGGGCATGTTCGTCTGTCGAAAGAAAAGCCCAACGCCTTGGAGTCGAGGTGCTAATGATTCTCTTTGCTTTCAGTTTTCAACCTTAGAATCATCTTTGAAATTGGGGTATACCGTAGAAAAGGACAGGGCTCAAATTTTTAAAAGGGTGGGTGTAAAATTCTATTACATTTGTTTTTGAGTTAAATGGCTTGAAAGAACTGAGGGTACTTTCCTGTAAATCTGCCGTGGAAATCTTTTGACATCTGACTTAGTTTGAAAATAGCACGGGGGAGGGGTTCTTGGCCAAATTTTGGATAGGGGTCTGCCGCGAGCATATTCAAAATGGTTCCGTTGGCTAGACCAACTTTTACGAAAATGGTACCCTTGGCTAGACCAATTTGACCATTGTCTGAACCAATTTTTACGAAAATGGTACCCTTGGAGACCAATTTTGGCCATGTTCTGGACAAATGTTGTCAAATTTGTACCAAATATGATATGACCGTTCGCTAGACCAATATTGTCAAAAATGATACCCTTGGCTAGACCGCTGTAGGCCAAAATTGCAAAAAAGTATACCCTTGGCTAGACTAGAAGTCCGAAAAAGTATACCCTTAACTCGCGGCACATCCTTAGTTACCTTTTCTATAGAAGAACCCCCCCCCCTCCCGTGGAAAATAGCGGCATTTTCCAAATTTGAAGGTGTGACCAAATCAAATTTCTAAGTCCTAAACCAGAAGAGCTACAGATTACTTGTTGCCACCATATTGTAGACATTTATAAACTATGGTTTTCTAGAGGATTTTATCATTTTCCCCCAATTGATTTACTTACGGTGATTTGCATTTTCTCAAAATTGTCCATGAAGTCTTGCAAAAGTAATGAAAATGCCGCCATTTTTTAAAAGAATCCAGGTATCATTAAAGGTAATGTGTCCATATAAGTACAGAACTTTGCTATTTTCACGTGATATTTCATGTGATCACTTTACCATAGAATTAGAAAGATAGCCAGGTGTAATATAAGCAGACTGTTGACTTAATTGCGGCTGTGATTCCGAAGCTGAACCCGAAGGCTCACAGGAGGCAGCCTCGCTGTGAATTTTAAATTCTAATTTTGCATGTGATCAGTTAAATTCTACCAATCACAGTGTGCTGTTCGGGCTCTTCGTCAGCATCGCGTAAGCACATTTTGACAGGAGTGTATACGCTGTTGCACTTACATGACACATTACCTTTAAATTTCCTTGACAGATTGACAGCAAAGTACCCATAGTTCCTTTCAAGCCATTCAATTCAAAGAAAAATTTTATACAATTTTACACCCACCTGTTTAAAGATTTGAAGGATTTGCTCCCGATGCTCCGTAGAAAAATATTTCGAATTATTGACATAGAATTTCTAAAAGATAACGGTCTATTCATCACAGTTCCTTAGACATGCATTAAGCACAAGAAATGTTGGACCTTGATATTCTCGGACATTTTAAACTTCCGAAAAGTGTAGTGCCCAAAATTTGTTGTGTTCCGAAACATTTAGTTTTTACCGCAAAGAAAGAACGTGTTGTCTTGCTCACGAAACATTTTGCAGAGAAAGAAATGCGGTTGGAGAACTACTTCTTGAAGCATCATTATTGTTTTCCTTTACTTTAGCAATCATCCTATCATTCTCAGCAATAGTTATTGAATCGAAAATTCTAACAATGGATCCGTTGCTTGATCTACAATCAGCAAAATTATAACATTTTGTCATAAAACAACCAAAGAAGACTGTACATTAACTGTGAGGAAATATCTGAAAATTGTTTGTCCCAAGTATTTTGCCCGAAATGTATTCTTCTGGAGATTTTTGCGTTTGATGTAATTTATTATCCGCTTACCCCACACACTCTGTCTGGTATTTTAAACTTTCTTTATTAATCTACATTGTGCAATACGCCCAGTTTTGGTGATTATCCCATTCAAGGCTGGGTCATCTTTTGGAATCTTTCGTTCAGTCTTTTCAACATAAAGAGGTCATTCTCTTGTATCCAATGTCAGCAGAAAGTACGCCTTCAAGAAAGATAGGTCTGCCTAAGACTACTGTTCCTGGCACCAGACAAAGCGTAAAGCAATAATAGGAAAAAGATTCCAAGTATCATTACGTAGTAAATTACAATTAAACCTAACGTATTTTTAAATTGTTGCTAACTGTGTGGGTGTCCCAAGAAAGTTGTGCCCCGTTTTGTGTGGCTGCTGTGTATGAGTTGTAAGTTCAGTTGTCTAGTTCTCTGTCTAATATGCTTGAAATTTGAGTTTGAGACCAAGCAAGGACAGATAATGCTACAATAGGATTCTCTACTTTTTATTGACACCTAGATACAAAGCAATTTGTTATTGCAGACATAGGGAATTCCATGCCCTGTTGGTCAAGCCATAAACAAAAACAAGGCAAGCCGCATAAGTTGCCCTGAAACCCAGGTAGCTAGCTCGCTCGTTGTGCATTCCAGAAATGGTTTCAAGAACAAAACCTTGAGCACAAATTGAAATAAGAAGGACGTATCTAAACTTCTGCCTTGGGCATTTTATCTTTTTCGCACAGAAGATGAACAGTAAGAACCTACAATTTTGAAAGTCAGCCTAACAAGGTTCTTATGTTTTTGGTATTTAATGGGAAATGAGGCCGTTCAGGTTCTTAAATTGGTTCTTATTTTATTCAGGGCTTTCAGCAATTTGTTTTCTTCATATTCAAACTTCAGGCCTATTTCTTACTGTCAGTTCACATCACTTGAGTTTATGAGCTATTATTCCCAACAGAAATGTGTGGAAGAATCAGAAGTGTTTATATAATCCAGAGAAAAGCTTTGAGAAGCTCCTCGTCCATTAATCTAAACAGTTTTGATTCTTCCACAAACTTCTGTTGTGAATAAGACCCTATGATCTCTGCAAAAAAGAACCTATTTCAAATGCCAGGCTAAATGGGTTCTTATACAATGGGGGTCTAAATGCAAAATTTCAGCCTGCTGGTTCTTAATCTACTAGGTTCTTATATACGGGTTTTTACTGTATTTCGTTTGAGAGTCAACCGTATGTTAACTTTAGGTTAACCTTGGGGGTTACTTTATGTGGTACCCTGTATTTGCTAGACATGAATTCACTCGAATTTGCCACGCTGAAAAATTGATTTCATCCTAAGGCAGGGCGCAGGGCTTTACTCTCAACTGTTAATCCTACTGCAGAATTTCCCGAAATTAGCAGCTGACCTTTGGCTTAGTCATTGCCAAATCTCCTTGCTCTCTGCACGCCAGATGTCTACTTTTGTCTCTAAAAATCGATTCTTGGTTCTATAAGCATTAGACTTCATCTCTGAAAGACAAGACTATATCTCAATGTTATCAGTGGTCGGGGTTAGAGCAACTCCCAAAGGCCCCTGAGCTGGAGGACCTTTGCGGATCAAAGTGACAAAATCCTGACCTAACTTGGAACAAATGATAATAGTAATAACAGAAGATAGTAAGTAAACACACAAATGTTAAAAACCAATACGTTTCGATCATAAAAATCTTTCTCAGCTACTATCAATGATAATAATAGTAATAATAATTTGTAAACAAATGGTTCGCGGTGCAAAATTTAAAAATAGCCTTGAGTAACGGACTCATCATATTAAACCCATAAACGCAACAAAAACACCGAAATCAGTGGAAAGAAGACTATTAACTCCTGTAAAGAAACAATAACCAAAATGAGCCTGTGACAAGAGAAAAACTGTTAAATCCTGTAAGGCAAACCGAATTAACCTTAAAACCTGAAAGGAAAGAAATAAGTTAATAGCTCACCAGTAACTTCTTAACTTATTTCTTTCCTTTCAGGTTTCAAGGTTAATTCGGTTTTGTGACTAATATACCAAATAGGCCCAAATCCTGAAAGTGAATAAATGGAGCTGGCTGGAGTATTCTATGAATAGAACACGGAAAATGCCTATACATGCAATCGTTCCGTTAGCTACACAAGCTCCATGCGTTTGTCGAGATCGTTCAGTGCAATATAGGCCGATCATGGACTGCGGAGACCCCTTCCGCGCGGGACTTTTATCTCCGTTGAAACTCCTTACATCCTTTTCAGCAAATCTAAAGGGCATGGTTGAAAACAGTTTTCCAGGAGAGTATACCATCCGACACCGAAATGCCTGCTTGCTTCCCTCACAGACAGCTCTTAATTGGCGTTTGCCCGAGGGCCTAACAAGCCCTGCTCAAAAATGTGTACAGTTCTGAGTGAATCAAATCGCAAAACAGCAACAGTGCCTTTCTTGTGTACAATATACACCTGCTTTCTTCGAGAGACGGCTATTCGCTCTGTTGCATTGCTGTTTTGGAAGGCCTAATCAAAATATCCATGACAAATGCGCTGTTGCGTCGGTAAGTACAAAGAATATTCATTAATCTTTAAAATCAAGGACGAAAAAGCATAAAAACAGATGGTCGTGATGCGCTTAAACCCTTTCTTGTTTGCTATTTGACTTTTAGTTCAACAATCTCGCCAATATTTTGAAAATTTGCTCAGTTAAGTATGAGAATAGGATAGTTCCACGTTTGCGAGCCATCGTAAATCTCCTTGGTTGGGTTATATCTGCAGGGTGTCCCAAATATATAGACTCGTTTCATTTCATTTCATTCTTTTAAGGAGGGTTGCCCTTCAAAAAGTTGATTTTCAAGGGGCCCTCCAAAAAACATCATTACAATCTAAGGTACAAAGGTACAAATAGAATCCATAGTTTTGCACCTCTATAAGAGAAACTTCTCTGGCCATTTGCTGACCTTTTCATCGGCAACCTTAGGTCCGTCCCCGTACTACGAAGGCAACCTCCTATTATATTATAAATCTAATTCTAGTATTTATTCATTATTTATATAGCATTTATGTTATAGTATTATAAATCTATAACCGTTGATTTAGGTGAGCAGCCGGGACACTTTTGTGTCACCAATCAGAGAGCAGCATTTGCAGTCGAGAGAAAATCAACAGCCAAATATGGGCAAATAGCACTCAAATAACATGCTCGGATTGGTTGATCAAGCTGTCGTGACAACAATGCCAATATACGTTGACTCTCACAGTTTCGCACAGATATACCGAATCTAATTTGCCTCTTGCCTCTAAACAGGTAGATTATTGCAAAAAAGTTCAGGCATTTAAACTTTTCGGATCAAAGAAACATTCTTCTAAGTACTCTGACTATATTTTTTATTTTCAAGTCCTAGTTCGCAGAAATAGCTCAGTCCTCTAGGTGGTCGTCTAAACCAACAGTTAGATCATAGCAATATATCAGTTCTAGCAAATAGTGAAACTAGTTTCACTCAACATACAGGAATATTGTCTGCCGCTGACCAGAGCACTGCAGGCCGATCCGAAACATTTGTGCCGCGTTTGCTCTGTGCAGCTCAGCTGCACGTTGGCGGACGATTTGTTTTGAGCACAAACAAAACACAAGATTTGGCTCCATTTCTTTTTCAATCATTCTGGACCTAAGCTAATGAATCAGTTTATCTGGCAACGGGTTCATAATGGCGGCATTCTTAGTTTCAGTTGGTGCTTGTGTTCCCTGTACTTTTGTTTCACGCATGGCAAGTGCAAATTTCCCTCTTGCTGTTTCACTCCCCAAGGAACGTCAACTTACTCTCATCTCATTGAATTGAACTGATGTTGTTGTTGTAGCTCCAGTGAGAGCCTTATTTCCCTCGAGCTGTAAAACCGCACAAAAGTGTCAATCGGCGACACTTTGTCGTCCTTGTGTTGCAATCAAAATATTGCTCAAAGGAAGGCGTTTTTACAAGTATGGCTTAAAGAAACATTTATCAATGTTCTGGTAGCAAGTTTCATGGTACAGCAGTTCTGGAAAACTGCTGTTGTGACGTTTTAAACTCAGCATTTTTGAGAGAAGATTTCTAAGCGTTGTTGCTGTTGTATATTGTATTTGAACGCAAAATTTAGCTAAAATATGGCAGGACGAAAGAAAGCTGAACTTGTCCTTCTTTAGGTTTTTTCTATATTTCCTTGCTAGTTCTTGAAGAACTAATATCCCTCTGTTTTCTCCGTTTTCATCGCCATTATTTTCTTCCCATTCTGTGCAATCAACTTTAACTTCAAACTTGGAGCAGCCATTTCGTTTAATTGTACACTGTTACGCACTATAAAACTGCGCATGGTGACTTCTCTTATTTGGAAATTAAGTGTAATTGCTGCCCAACATTGTGGCCAAACTGGGAAACATCGAACTAAACGACAAATGTTGCCAAAAAATGTTTGAGCATGTAGAAAGGTTTCGGCAACAAATTTTCTGATGAATTTGTCGGCCGACAAAGTGGCCAAACTGGGCAACATTTGAGCAACATGTGCGTTTTGTCCATGTTGCCCGACAATGTAGTCCAGTTTGGCCAAGCCTTAACAGTCCAAAAATACTTTGTACTTGTTGAAATTTTGACTTAATTAAGAGAAACAATTCTGTGTCGGATATACAATAATCAGCCATTTCGCGAACAACCTCACCATTCAAACCTCGCACAGCTCTCAGCAAAAATCGTACGATAATAAAAGATCAGTTTAGTAAGACCTTCCCAAATAACAAAGCAAATTAAAAGTCAATAATACCATTATGTGGTCATGCTGTTACACTTGCGCTCGCCTGGGGTGCGGCAAAGACGTTCTTTTTTGAGTTTGTTGTCAATGCAGGAATCCTATCGTTGAGTTTTGCTCAGTCTTTCAATTAACCTGGTTTGCTGCAACAACTTTGAAATCCTGATTGTCTGCCAATCTAAATCCTTCAATTATCACAGGATGAATTAATGCTTCCAAAGTTTGTTTAATCCGAAATCTTTAGATATTTTCTAACTTTTGAACTTCAAATTGGCAGCATATTGTGAGATTGTAATGGAAGGTTCTTAGTTCAGCTTAAAGACAGAACTCTTTTGCTTCAACAGGCGCCTAGGCCCGCTATCACCAAACAATAGACCTTATATACAATCTCGTCCCTAGAGTGCGAGTTCGTTGCTCTACCTCTTCTCTGGGATAGAAGTGGCTGTTCAGCAATTTGACTGGTTATTCGAAAGCAATATATGAAATAAAGAGAATTTCTCGAATACTTCCTAGTTTATTCATTATACGAGAGGTTCGATCATGGGTGAGAGGAAACAAAATATTTATTCATAAAGTGTATACACAAATCATACCTGCATTTTTATCGGTGTTTCTGTCACCTTTTCCGTGCAGCAACCTTAGCTCAAAGCTCACTTTGTTTCAAATTTAAAGGCCTAATATTTTCCTGTTTCCTGTAAAAGCGAGGACAGCCTCGCTTTTACAGGAAACAAGAAAATATTAGGCCGTTTAGATTTAAAACAAAGTGAGCTTTGAGCTCTGGTTGCTGCACGGAAAAGCTGAGATTTTGCAAAATTTTTCAAAATGAAGCGATTTGTGAGATGTTCAAAGAATTGTCTAAAGATTTTTTGAGAATTTAGATCATTTGTTTTTGGAGATTTCTGTTTGGGATGGTTTTAGATCTTCGAAGAGTTTTAGGATTTTCTTTGAGATTTCGGAGATTTTGTGAAGTTATTTTATATTTTCAAAATTTCTCACGATTTTAGGGATTTTGATCATTTTTAGGATTTTTACGAAAATGTACGAGATTTTTGGAGTAATTTGTCCCTCACTGTATAATATTAATAATACAATTTATTTATTTACAGTTGGCTAGAGATGCTAATAAAGGCCAACTCTACCCTATTTACAATGTCTGAAATTAAGCTATATTGCACAAATGCGGCAGTTACATCCGGATCCCTTCTAACTTCTGATTTTCATTTTGAATTCATCATCGCTTTTCGCATCTTTATATTGGTCTGGAAGCCGATTCCAAACCATGCTACCCCTATACGAAAGTGACTCGTTTCCATATTTATTAGTCCTGGTTATGTTTGAAGAATGAAAACATTATGCAGGGGCTTTTGCTCCAACCGGAAGGAATAGACCTATATAGACATATAGGTACATAGGAATCAGGAATGTTGTAACAATGGGCATTATTTGTGCACACAATCGAAACAATCAGCGAAGCATCTGAGATATTTATAGGCATTGTTAATGTATACAATCAAAACAATTCTGATATATTTGGGCCAACAATGAATTTGGCGAAGTTGCCAATTCACATTTCCTCATTAAGGCTAATCACTACTTGCTCCTAACATTAATCCAGCGGCCAACTCATAACAAGGCAATTTTCAAAATTTGACCTCTTTGACCTGGCACACTGCCCTTACTGTTTGAAATCTTCGATATGGATAACTGTTGCCAAGGGAACCAACAAACCAATATAATGCTATCAAGAAACAAATGTGGCACTGTTATAGTGGCAACTCTTGTCAGGATAGGGTAAAAAGATTTGTCAATATTGTCGGTCATCCTTCAGTTCTACTCAGAGCAGTAGGAAGCATCTTAAACCTGGAGGGGCACTGCAATTTAAAGGCACTGTTTTCGTAAGAATGGCACTGTAATATACAACAGATTTTTGACGGGAAAAATGTGATATATAGAAGAAAATAGTATGAGTGCTGATAGATATCCGATTTCCTTCACAATGAAACAAATTGAGAGGTAAACATAACTAAATCACGAAGTAAATAATAACAAAATTAAACTACTTTCTGTCCGCATTGGTCTTTAAAAGAGGCTCATTCTGAGGCAAAAATGACACCTTTTGATCTGTTGCAAAA
Source organism: Aurelia coerulea (assembly GCA_039566865.1). Classification (NCBI taxonomy): domain Eukaryota; kingdom Metazoa; phylum Cnidaria; class Scyphozoa; order Semaeostomeae; family Ulmaridae; genus Aurelia; species Aurelia coerulea. Next base: position 8,587,439 of record CM076945.1, on the reverse strand, counting down.
TCTTGGGGGGCACATGCCACCAGTGCCCCCGGTTCCCTACGTCTTTGGACTCTCGCTACATCGAATTTGATAGTTCTGATGCATATCAAGAAATCTGGTCTGCTTCATCAAGTGGGTTCGTTATTAGGCTACAGCCATTTCGATATGAACTAAATCGTGCATTGCAATTGCAAATAGATATTCTACTACTTTGAGGCAAGCTATGTGCATGATCTCATTCTTCAAACATGGCTAATGGGGGCTTTTAATTTTAGGAAGTTGGAGGAGATCGTTGATTCTTAAGTTATATGGAAGCACTTTTCTATAGAAGAACTCCCACAGAAAGGAGGGGTTTCCAGAAGTAATACATTTGTATACCTCTAGCATAAGTTTCATCTGCCATAAGTTTGTAGTTAGTTTCATCACAATTATGAGCTCATCGTCTGCATTTTTCCTCTCCTAGGTCAGAGATTATGACTCTATTTCTCGACTTGATCAATGGTACACAGCAATACTGCTGAGGGTGAAGAAAAATTTAACTGAAGAACCGGATTTAACATGAACAAAAGATGAAGGTGAAATTGCAATGAAGGTGAACGATACACAGCATACAGTATATATCTTTTCAAATTCACTCTTTCTGTAAAATTTTTCAGATTATCATTTCTCATTTTAGCTCATGTATAATTCTGTGATAGGTCAATAATACCACCAGGTGATCCCAAAGGAGTGAATATTTTTGGAAAATCATCAAAATTTGATCATATCACCGGTCATGAAAAACTCTTTGCGTTCATTTGTGCCAAAGACCAAGTACAGATTTTGTAACACAATAACACGAGTTGCTTTCGTTCACACCTGAATTCAAAGCGATTAGTGATTGCAGACAAAGGAAATTCTCTCAACCAGTAATTCAAAACAAACAAAGCCGCAAAAGTTTCTCTGAAACCCAGGTGGCTGGCGCGCTCGTTGTGCATTCCAGAAATCGTTTTTAAGAGCAAACACGAGCATGTATCGAAAGAAAATGACCTATCTAAACATCTACCTCGGGCATTATCCTGAGGGAATAAAATAGTGATCAGCTGCTACATTTATTCTTTGATGCAATTACATAAAAAGAAAATTTCAAGATTGATGATATAATAGACTTTTAGTGATTTTCAAAAAGTAGTTTTTTTTATTGGATCACCTGGTAGTTGGGAGTATAAGAATCATAATTTGCAATTCGTACTTTAAAATAATTTCACTAAATAATCCTAGTTTTGTTATTTTCGCTTCAAAACTGTGGTCAAAATATTAACAGTCAATCCCAGCAAAGAGGGACATTCTTTGAGCATTCAGCCTTAGATATAGGTTCTTGTTTGAACATGTTTCTTGGATGGAATGTAGACTCAATACATTGTCCCAGTTATCGCAACGATCACAACAACAACGATGACAACAATGACAATAACAACGCTTATTTAAATTTTGATTGAATTGAGTTATTGAGCAATCTGATATTTTATACTCCTCCGCAGTGACGTATTTCGGGTGCAGTGATTGTGCTTAGCTGTATAATTGAATAGAATGAAAGCATTGAGACGAGTGGAATAAGTGTAGAAGTGTAGAATAATGTGAAAAAACTTAGAAAGAAGATTCATTAAATTCAATAAGATGCGAGAATTTGCTTATTCCAAAACACCAAAGCTCTGATTTAAAGGTGGAGGTAAATTTGGTCTTTCGAGATTAATACTGCAACTCTCAATGCGTCAATATCAACAAACAAGGTATTTAAAGGGGCTCTGTCGTCAAAATGTAAACAAAACAATGATTTTTGCAGTTTTTGAAAGGTGATATCACACAGGATTTTTGCATTTTTTTCAAAATGAAAGTTGCTGTTTGGGCATTAATCATTGTACTTCACTAAGGAACAAACCAAACATTCATATATTCTACGATTGCTCGGATATAAGTGGATTTTTAACGGTCGCTTTTTGGTGGCTTGGGTGAAGCCACCAAACAAACTGTAGGGAACAATGGATGAACAATGGATAATCGGCGACACGTGCGAGTTTTACGGATTTGTTTACTGTTTGACGACGGAGCCCCTTCAAATCAACTATCAAAGACTAGTTTTAAAACGATTTCGAATTGCTTTGAACTAATATTTCATCACTAGGCCTGACCACATCTGTTTACTGTTTGACGACGGAGCCCCTTTCAAATCAACTATCAAAGACTAGTTTTAAAACGATTTCGAATTGATTTGAACTAATATTTCATCACTAGGCCTGACCACATCTGTTTACTGTTTGACGACGGAGCCCCTTCAAATCAACTATCAAAGACTAGTTTTAAAACGATTTCGAATTGCTTTGAACTAATATTTCATCACTAGGCCTGACCACATCTGTTTACTGTTTGACGACGGAGCCCCTTTCAAATCAACTATCAAAGACTAGTTTTAAAACGATTTCGAATTGATTTGAACTAATATTTCATCACTAGGCCTGACCACATCTGTTTACTGTTTGACGACGGAGCCCCTTCAAATCAACTATCAAAGACTAGTTTTAAAACGATTTCGAATTGCTTTGAACTAATATTTCATCACTAGGCCTGACCACATCTGTTTACTGTTTGACGACGGAGCCCCTTCAAATCAACTATCAAAGACTAGTTTTAAAACGATTTCGAATTGCTTTGAACTAATATTTCATCACTAGGCCTGACCACATCTGTTTACTGTTTGACGACGGAGCCCCTTCAAATCAACTATCAAAGACTAGTTTTAAAACGATTTCGAATTGATTTGAACTAATATTTCATCACTAGGCCTGACCACATCTGTTTACTGTTTGACGACGGAGCCCCTTCAAATCAACTATCAAAGACTAGTTTTAAAACGATTTCGAATTGATTTGAACTAATATTTCATCACTAGGCCTGACCACATCTGTTTACTGTTTGACGACGGAGCCCCTTCAAATCAACTATCAAAGACTAGTTTTAAAACGATTTCGAATTGCTTTGAACTAATATTTCATCACTAGGCCTGACCACATCTGTTTACTGTTTGACGACGGAGCCCCTTCAAATCAACTATCAAAGACTAGTTTTAAAACGATTTCGAATTGATTTGAACTAATATTTCATCACTAGGCCTGACCACATCTGTTTACTGTTTGACGACGGAGCCCCTTTCAAATCAACTATCAAAGACTAGTTTTAAAACGATTTCGAATTGATTTGAACTAATATTTCATCACTAGGCCTGACCACATCTGTTTACTGTTTGACGACGGAGCCCCTTTCAAATCAACTATCAAAGACTAGTTTTAAAACGATTTCGAATTGCTTTGAACTAATATTTCATCACTAGGCCTGACCACATCTGTTTACTGTTTGACGACGGAGCCCCTTCAAATCAACTATCAAAGACTAGTTTTAGAACGATTTCGAATTGATTTGAACTAATATTTCATCACTAGGCCTGACCACATCTGTTTACTGTTTGACGACGGAGCCCCTTCAAATCAACTATCAAAGACTAGTTTTAAAACGATTTCGAATTGCTTTGAACTAATATTTCATCACTAGGCCTGACCACATCTGTTTACTGTTTGACGACGGAGCCCCTTCAAATCAACTATCAAAGACTAGTTTTAAAACGATTTCGAATTGATTGGAACTAATATTTCATCACTAGGCCTGACCACATATGTTTACTGTTTGACGACGGAGCCCCTTCAAATCAACTATCAAAGACTAGTTTTAAAACGATTTCGAATTGATTTGAACTAATATTTCATCACTAGGCCTGACCACATCTGTTTACTGTTTGACGACGGAGCCCCTTCAAATCAACTATCAAAGACTAGTTTTAAAACGATTTCGAATTGATTTGAGCTAATATTTCATCACTAGGCCTGACCACATCTGTTTACTGTTTGACGACGGAGCCCCTTCAAATCAACTATCAAAGACTAGTTTTAAAACGATTTCGAATTGATTTGAGCTAATATTTCATCACTAGGCCTGACCACATCTGTTTACTGTTTGACGACGGAGCCCCTTTCAAATCAACTATCAAAGACTAGTTTTAAAACGATTTCGAATTGATTTGAACTAATATTTCATCACTAGGCCTGACCACATCTGTTTACTGTTTTTGGTGCACTCGGTAGATTAATAGTGAACATCATGAGCATTATCCCTCACATCTTCGTTTCTGATCTCACCTGACAATACAAGTTTCCCATAACACTGCAATCAGCATGTTGGTTGATTTTTCATTGCTCGCCAAAGGCGTCAAATGATCTTGATAACTCATTGAGAGTTTAACTTGTCTTCGGTATCAACAGCATCTCGAGCAACAAGGGCAGATTTTGTAGCAAACTTAGCATCAGCTGCTTCGATTGACACTGCAATTCAAAGCGATTAGCAATTGCAAACAAATGAAGTTCTCTCACCTGGTAATTCAAAACAAACTAAAGCGCAAAGTTCTCCCTGAAACCAATAGGCAAACTGTAACCTTGTGCACGCGACAAGTGGTTTTTAAGAGACTTCGTGAGTTTATAACGAGAGAAGAATGATAAATCTAGGCCTGGCGGATTTTGTTTTGGTGATCCAGGAGCTGAGTAGTAATTTTTTCATTTGAACCCTAACTATGCGATAATTGCAATGCTTCTGCTCAACAGGGACAGATTTGGTAAGACAATAGCACGAGCTGGTTTTGATTGACACCTCAATTCAAAGCGATTAGTGATCACAGACAAAGGAAATTCTCTCAACCAGATAATCATAACAAGCAAAGCTGCAAAAGATTCTCTGAAGTCCAGGTAGCTAGCTCGCTTGTTGTGCATTTCAGAAATTGTTTCTAAGAGCAAATATGAGTATAGATGGAAAGAAGAAGGATATATGTACACATCTGCCACGGGCATTTAATCTATTTGGTTCAAAAGTTGATTGGGAGGCGATTCAAATCTTTTGTTATTTTGAGTTTAATTAAAACAGTTACTGCTCAGCTTCTGAACAAAACAAATAAAATGCCCGAGGTAGATGTTTAGATACATCCTTCTTCTCTCGATATATGCTCATGTTTTCCCTTGAAAATACTTTCTGGAATGCACAACGAGCGCGCTAGCTACGTGGGTTTCAGAGAAACTCTTGCGCCTTTGTTTGTTTTGAATTTATGGTTGGGAGAACTTCCTTTGTCTGCAGTCACTAATCGCTTTGAATTCAGGTGTCGACAAGTCATCTCATGCTATTGTGTTACAAAATCTATCCTTGTTCTTCTGCTCAGCTTCTGAGTCAAATAAACAAAATTCGCCTGACAGATCTTTAGATCGATTTTTCTTCTTTCATAATAAAGTCATAATATCTCTTGAAAGCTACTTTTCGTGTGCACAAGGCGATAGTTTGCCCTACTGGTTTCAGGGCACTTTTTGCTGCTTTGTTGTTTTGAATTGATCGATATTAACTTTAAATTGCTGTACCAATCAAAGCAGCTGATACTATCGTACTACAAAATCTGTCCTTGTAAGCTCGAGCCGCACTTTATTTGTTGCCGCTTAACAGCGAGCACAAAGCATAAATATAAGTTACCAGATGTTCAATTCCCATGAATATAATATGCATTCCCTTTTGATGCTAATTCAACAACCAAATTTTCTCCTCGCGATTTTAGATAGTACTTTAAAATTGGAGTATTTAATTGATCAAAAATATGCGATAGTAAGAAGGTAAACAAGACAGATGAGGTTTCTCTCTGTTTACTCATCAGCTTCTCCTGACGATGCACTGAACTTTACTTGACATAAAGCCCGTCGCCATGAGGGTTAAAACTGAGTGAAGAGATATCCATAAGGTGGTTCCTGATGTTCTGATGTTAGGCAGAATCTAATACAATAATATAATATATAAATGATTAAAGTACCAAAAATAGCTTAGATGTTACAATCTAATACATCTAATCTAACCTAATCTACCGGGTGAGCCAGAAAAAAGTTCCCACTTTTGAAAATTCGTAGCACCACAAGAACTTCATTGATTTCAATGATTCAAATTCTAGTTAAAAGCCAAAAGATCGAAGTATTTTTGTGATTTTTCTCGTCTTCTTACGAGCACTGTAAATATAGGTAAATTCAACTTTACAAAAATTTCATGGTTACAAAATGACTAAAATGGACCTAAAACACTTGATCAAATCGTTAGGACTCTCCTCACACAGAACAATACGCACGGGCGTTTCACCTATCTCAAGAGTTATAAGACATAGCTTCTCAAACAAATACTAAAGATTTTCAATCCCATGGCAATAGATGTGCAAAGGATATCTCTCATCCATGAGAAGTGGCATTTTCTCTGTTGTTCTGAGCGAGGAGTCCTTTATGATTTGATCAAGTATTTTAGACCTTTTGCAGTCATTTTGCAACCATCAAGTTTTTCTAAACTTGAATTTGCCAAATTTTCCAGTGCTCTTAAGAAGGCGAGAAAAATCACAAAAATACTTCAATCTGGCGGCCGTCAAGCAAATATTGATTGATTCCAATCCATTCAGTATTCTTGATGCTATGAATTTTCAAAAGTGGGAACTTTTTTCTGGTTCACCCGGTGATCTGATATAATCTAATCTTATATTAGAATCTAATACAGTATCCATTAGGTTTTAATCGTTCGTAGTGTACCTAATTGTATGTAGTTTAATGCTGCATGTATTTTCTATTGGCCATGGGGTAGTCATTGTCTTTCGCTCCCCTTGGCATCGTCCCTGTAGTGTTGTACAGTATTAGGAAAGTATAGTAGAATGTAAGATTCATTGTAATATTTTGTATGTATAAAAAAGGTGGTTCCATGAACAATGAAGTGAGAGCCATGGCCTGCAGCACTTGTGTCGCACAACACCATTCCTAGCAACCCTAGATATGTTCAATATTCCTGGTTATCACAAAATTCAATGTATGACTATCTGTCTCACTTACGAACATCAGAAAACAGGGCTTGATATGTTTTTTTTTTAATCAATTTCGTTGATTTTAACGCAATGGAGAATAATGAATCCTCTCATTTTGAGGCAGCCAATAATTTTGGCTTTCTTGCTTCATAAATCAGCAACTAGTGATCAGATTTACTTAAATTCGGTGTCAACCTTTAATTTGAAGTCCCTTCTGTCAAGAATCTTAAAAACAGCAAAATTGGAATTATGGCTACTTCGCAGAAGCCACTCAAAGAGCGGACATGTTTTTTGGGACACCCTGCATGCTTCTCTATAAATAGAACAAAGAAAACATCCAGACGCAGCGTTGTTTCTTTGGCTATGGATTGTTCACAGCACGTGTGGGGCATCGAGTTGAATAGGCTATTTTTAGTTTTTTGCTCTTTGCAAATGCAAACTTTTTAAGTTGCACAAACCCTTTGAAAGAACAAACCCTTTGAAAGATACTTGGTTAGGCTCTGTATCTGCACAACATGTTGTCCAGGTAATAAGATAGTCCTATTAAATCTCATTTTCATCGCTGTAGAGCTTAACTGTTAGCAAACTTGATCATGAAGTTTAGGCCTGTTTTCAAGGTTTCTCAGATGAGATATCTTTATAGCACCCCCGTCTAAGTGCCCCGGTGAGAGGTCAGATGTTCACCGGGGTCCTAGTGACCGACAAATACGGTCAAATTTTCACCAGGGAGTTGCAATTATGTAACAAGGACGGCATAATTATTGGCGGGGAACTGTCTCTACGAGGAAATATTTTCTCAAAATTCTTCCCAGGGTTCGCCAACTTGCAGCCGGGGTTTCACTTGTAAGGTATTTTGTACCGGGGAGATTTACGTCCTGTCCGAGGACCGATTTTATGTACGATTTAATGTAATGTACCGGGGCACTTAGACGGGGATGTTTTATAGAAAGGCTTGTGACATGACAACGATACGAATGAATTTAAACGGCAATATTTTATCATATGTATTGACATTTTATCTACATCTTAGCTACACTATAAGAATCATTTTGAAGGAATCTTTTTTCTTTTCAGTAATTTATGTATTTATTTTTAAGTGGGCTGGGAGTATTTTGAGCTACCTAAAGCTAATTTAAGCCCACTATGCATGCCGCGAGGCAAGTTGTGAGGTCATGCCCCGAGTGGTCACCCATCCAGAGTTTGACCTCACTCGACCGAGCTTAACTTCAGTCATCTGACGGAACTGTATAAGCCGCTCGGCCACTCACCCTGCGAATCTCATGACTAGCTAGCCAACAGCACTGCAACGTTTTAACTTTGACACACCAGGTATATTTTCAATGATGCGATGCAGACCGTATTTTCTTTAATTTTATTCTCCGAATTTTATAGGGGGCTCTGATTTTAAAATTTGATTTCTTGTCAACATTGTAAGAAAAGTACAGCTTTGAATTTAATACACCTCTTCGATATAGCAGCCTCGTTTTGGAAATGTATCAAAATTTACTTCTATTGTTCATATGAAAATTTCAAGCCCAGATTCGGATTTAGCACCCAAACTTTAGTCTAGTTTCGTGTTTTTGAACTGCTGGCGATTGTGATGTTGATTTTATGACGATATAAAGTTTAAAAACTTATAAGGGATTTGACCGTGAAAAATCGTTCAGAGGTTGAAACTTTACGCCCTGAGTCATTTCCACGGTCAAATCCCTTATAGGTTTTTAAACTTTGCATCGCCATAAAATCAAAATTACTACCGATAGCAACATAAAAACTTGTAGTTAGACTAAAGTTTGACTACTAAATCCGAATTCGGCCTCAAAAATTTCGTATCAAAGAAATGTGAGTATTTTCCAAAACGAGGCTGTATATTGAAGTGGTGTATTGCTTGTGATGATTTTCATTGGACTGATTATAGCCGTAGTTATTGCTATTGATAGGCTGCCGGATGCTCTAACTACGACTCTTAGCGAAACATAACTTTGAGATTTACTACTTTTGCCTCGTTTCGATATGGGCCTAAGCAAAAATACCAATTTGAAAACGAAACAAAACGTCAGTTAATGTTTGGCAAAAGCAACGAAAACTACCCACAATCCTGGCCAAAGGGAGCTGGGATGCAGGCAAATTTCAGTGTCTTCATGATGTTTCCTAAAATATCGAGGAGAAAACATACGTTTAGAGTCTCCTAATCCCCCCCCCCCTTCCCCCTACTTCAATGTTGAGAAGCTCGAAAGGAGTTTGATTCAAGCAACTTTGAAACGGGGGGAGCGGGGGGCACGTAATCAAAGACCGAAGTAGTGCAATTTTATGATTTGTCCCAAGTATTTTGGCCAAGATTGCAGGTACAAAGTTTGACCCAATCTTCGACTATTTTTCTTGGATGACTTTCTCCTGTCACGCCAAGCTCTTTAAAATCTGCTTAGAGCTTCGAGTTACCGTTGGTCAACATCAATTAATCACGTTTGCACAAAATCCATTGGTGTTGTAGTGGAGCCTCGTTTCGAAGGGTGCTTGAAGTTCAGCACCGTCAGCTCAAAAAAATGCGGTAACATTATGAGTCCCAGTGCGAATGGTCTCGGTTTTGTGTAAGTCTCGTTTGAGTGATAACTGGGGACTCATTGTATAAGTCTAGATTTTCAAAATTCAGAAGCGAACATAGCCCGTATACGTAATAAGTTTTAAATCAAATAGGAGACCAGATTAGAGCGATACAGCCCCTGATTCTGAAGGAGACACTCATGGGAGACTTTGCTTGATTTAAACATTCAACGATCGATCGTGCATTTTGGCGTGTCTTTTAGACCCCGTTTACACTATGCCGGTACGAAATGAATACGGCATGAAACTGTGCCGTATTGGCCTCCCGTTTACACTATGCCGGCATAGTTTTCACTTGAATACGGCACGAAATGAATACGGCATGCTAACTGGCTTCGCCACTGAACCGGCATAGTGTAAACGGCGAATACGGCATCATTTCATGTCGGATTCACATCGAGGCAATAATCTGGCAAATGAGAGCATGCGCCTTGACAAATCCTCACTCTGCGCATGGTCAAAACCTATCATATTCATTTCGTGCCGGTATAGTGTAAACGGCGACTCCGTTTTGACAGAAAAGCCAATACGGCACAGTTTCATGCCGTATTCATTTCGTACCGGCATAGTGTAAACGGGGTCTTATTTAATTTCTTGTACGCATAAACTGCAAAATCAATGAGGAAAGCGATGCGTCATGCAGTTCGATCCATGTCGATATCTGCGATTCATTTATTGGTACCAGAATTTAAGGTCAATTTTCTCATCTATACTGGCTACCTCCTGAAAGTTTACTTAAGTTGGCAGATCTATACAACCGTAAAATTCTTCGTATTATCTCATCGCTCAAATCGGAGGTAGCTTTTACGCCACTAAAATGCTAGATCTTAGAGCAAATATCTGTTTTTGACATCGGTCGATTTGATTAAAAGACAAATCCACGCTGTTTTTGGATGCCCTTACATGCGTATATCTTATACAAGCTTACGAGAATACATGTAATTGCATGCTGCTAACACGCTCTATAGATCGTGGATTTAGTCAGATTTATCAACAAATGCTTTGAAAAAATCTCTCAATAATTGCAACGTGGGTTCAAATCAAACGCAGATTGTACACAAAAAGAAATGGATTCAGTTAAAGCACATATGTCACATTAGCAATTGGTTAATACAACAAATAAGGTTGGAGTGGAATTCCGTTGTTTCGTGACCTTTTATTTCTGTTTCATGAATTTTTATTGCAATGAAAATTCAGCCTCGATCCTGTGCTGTGTAATAAACAATAGAGAGAATTGTATTGCATGAACCAATCAGCTTCATGACATATGCCCTTTAAGGAACCCCACTATGGGTGGAGAGTGGGAGAGCAGGGCTCGAAACATGAGAGAAAGAATAGCTTTGAAAGGTCAGTTCAAAGCGATCCGCAACTGGAACAAAGAGAGTTTCACAGCCGATTATCCAAGCCTTGAATATAAACAAAAAGCTACGTTGAAACTTTGAAATCAGGCTAGCTAACTCAGTCGCGTGGCATGCGAAGATGGCTGTTGAAAGAAGACGTGAATATATATCCAAAGCAGAAGCATAATTCTAAATATCTGCTATCGGAATTGTATTTATCTCATTTAGAAGCTGGGCAATTAATGTTTGAACTGAACTGTATAGGTACAAAAATTTACTTTTGGTACTTGGATTTGTCTCCTTGTTTATAGATGAGCTCTCGCTCGACGCTGCTTTCGTCTTCATTTCATTTCAAAAATGCGTCGAAAGGGAAGTCCATATTTCTTATTCAGAAAGTGTTGTTGTAGGCCACTGAATATTAAATCAAAAATTAGTTTTTACTTTACTACGATTATTATGATAAATACACCCACGGCGTAGGTTGTGTTTCCTATTGATATTTCATATTTAATTCTTTCAAGGCGGGTCGCCCTTCGGCGGAAACTGGTTTTCAATCGGCCCGCCGATAAAAATATTAAGTGAAATCTACTGAAACAAAGTAAAAAGCTAATTAATTAAATTAAACTATAAAACCTTATTTACAATATTGAAAATCTATGTACAATAATGTTCATAATTTACAATCAAAACGAGAGAAAAAATTGCCTGTTTCTAAATAGTTTTCTTGAAAGTCTTCTTGTTTCTGTTTTTTGCGGAAATACTTTTTGAGGTCGGAAAACCATCATAGCCAGAAAGGACGTCAGAAATGGTTTTTATAAGGCAGTGAACGTCAGTGATTAATTATTTGATATTAAATTCGAAGCGAATTCCTTTGACGCTTTTACTTCATTTTGATCAAATATCTGGCAAATATAAAAAAAGCTTCATTCTGTGCGCAGAAATCCTACGCAAACAAGTTTTGGCGTCAAATCTCTTGAAAAGATTCAACGAATGTTTATTACACTTTCCTTTTGATTTCTTACTCAAAGGAAATTTCAGGTACTTTGCTTTCCTGATACTGTGGGAATTTTTTTATATCTTGATTATTCTTAAAATTATGAGCAGGGATGGCTCAGTGGTAGCACGCTTAACTAGCAATCAGAAGGTTGGTAATGCGAATCCCCACCCTGTCAAACCTATTACGTAGAGTGAGGAGAGTCGCCAACTGTCTGTAGTTCCAGGCTAAATGAATAACGAGGTGCGGTCACATCAAGAGGAAGGACCAGGACACGGCTTTGATAAGCTTAGCTTCTCAGTGTCCTAAAACTATCTTCTTTTATTCAGTAATTTATTTTTGAATGGGCTGGAAGTATTTGTAGATACTTAAAGCTAATTTAAGCCCACTTTGCATGCCGCATCCAGGCATGGGACCCCTAGTTTGACGTCCCTTTCGAAGGACGGTGAGGTGAGTTGCGAAGTTAGGCCTCCGAGAGGTCACCTATCCGCAGTTTGACCTCACTTGACCGAGGTTAATTTCAGTCACCTGACGGAAACGGTATAAACCACTAGTCCACTCACCTTCGGATGCTAGATACAGGGGCGGATCCAGGTCCAAATCTGACGGGTGCCAAAGGGAGGTAGAAAAGGGGGTCCGGGGGCGAAGCCCCTGGGAAAATTTTTGGGGCCACGCCCTTTACTTTGGCTTAAAACGTGACCACGCCCTATATTTTGCTTGAAAGTTTGAATTCTCATTTTGAAAATCAATGACAATTTCTGTAAGACTGTTCAGAAAATGACAGTGAACTTTTTATTTTAATGAAAGTTTAGGACAAACTGCAAAAACTACTGTTGGACAAATGGCAAACTCCACAGTACTTTTACGATGAAAAACATGTCTCATTTGAAGGAAGGTGTTGGATTTTTTTCTAATATGGTAATGAATATGAATGGTGCATTCTTCATATCACAAAAGGGGAAAAACAAATTTATTCAAACCAAATATGTTTGGGAATTCGTGATTACAGCCATTATTCGTAAGACAATCTACTGCTACAAAGCCCTTTTGTCCAACCGATATTCCGTACAAATATACCTACCCAACAACAACTCGCAGTCAACAATTTCTAACTCATTTTGATTACTACCCATTTGTTGTTTCCAAAGTAAACATAAATCAAAGGTCTTGCCGGGGGTCTTGCCCAAGTCGTATGGTTAAATATTGATTTAGTTCATGGTAAAATAGCAGCATACACAAAATGAAGGGCCTACCGAGATTGCCTCACAGTCGCTGAGCTTTTCCTTTATAACTTCTGGTATCTACTGAAGCTTCGAAACAATCTTGGATTCGTTGATATATCTTAAGTCTTCCAAATCGAGACTTCTTTTCTACGTGGAACGGATAGCCTTACTTGCATCGTCGGTCTGGTTCTTGGCTTTGAGAACATTGGCCGCCATGTTTTTGCGCGGCATTCTGTTTTGTAAGCAGTTTGTTCTTCATCTGGTGATTGGCTAATGGTCTAGTCATTTCTATCAGACGTTCTCCTATTGGCTTGCACCCCTCAAGGTTCTTTCCGATTGGCTTGCACCCTCAGTTTCAAACTACGGGTGCTCCCGCCAATTTCAAGCAACCCTCATGCAGCTCTCTGATTGGTTTGCACCAAGGCGCCTTCTTTACGCGAGTTGCACTGTGCCTGCCTCCGCAAGAGGATTTGGGAATGGAAACGCGGAGATTCCCCCTATGAATAAAGACTTTTTGTTTGCGACGATCAAAGCTGCAGGAGGATGCCCTACGACAAATTTACCATCGATGAATGGGGCTCAAGGGGTAGGGGGGGGGGGCTGAGAGATGAGAATACGGTGATTTCATGAAAATTTATCATTCAAAGATTTTAACAAGTAATATTTTAACTAATACTTCACAACAGAAGATTGTTGGAATCTTGCCTTTCCCAAAATTAAATGATTTCCTTGCAACTCTGACAGGTGCTTGCGCACCCGTTGCACCCCCCTGGATCCGCCCCTGATAGAAATTTAGAAAAAAGAAATAGCAGTGTTTCTTTACTTCACCTGTTTTGAGGTTGTGACGTCATCAAATAGCTAAATTGTAAATAAGAAAAGCTACAGACTTCTACTTACCATCATGTTGTAGATCTTAATAAACTATATGGTGTTTCTTGAAAATTATGTCGTCGTTCCTCCATTAATGTGGGATTTACAGGTCTTTCAATATTTTTGAAAATTTTTCATGAATTCATTCAATGAAAAGAAAAATGGGGCAGTTAATAGACCACTGTTTAATAGACAATTAGATAGACTCTACGAAAGAGTTTGGACCGCGCGTTATTTCCACACATTTTTATACGTGAGGTTCAATCGAGTGGCGTTAGAGCTTCTATCGTTACTGTGCATATTCGAAAATTCTGCAAAAGGTCTATTCTGGAAATAATCAGGATATCAGCATAGGTTCCAAATCTTTAAAAAGGTCGGTGTAAAATTCAGTGACCTACTTCTTTGAACTGAATGACTTCAACGAAACTTTAGCTATTTCTCTATAATTCTACCGTTGGACTTTTCTGAAATCTTCAATATTTTCAGAATTAGAGTGTTTTTTTTTTACTTTCTCAAAAATTCAAGAAAAATGTTCAAAAAAACTTAAAACCATCGTAATTTCTAAACTGTTTGAGGCAACATGAAATAATGTCGAAGAAATTCATAGTTTATGGATTTCTACAATGTGGTATCAAGCAAAAGTCTGTCACTTTTCTGGTTTATGATTTAGAAATTTGATGACGTCACACCCTCAAATGAGTTAAAATGTAACATATGCCAAAATTTTGAAAAAATATTCAAAAATTCTGAAAAGTCCAACGGTAGAATTAAAGATTGTTTCAAGCCACTCAATCCGAAGAAATAGATCATAGAATTTACACCCACCCTTTTTACGCCGAGTTAAGGATTTGGAACCTATGCTCAGGATATCAAAAATTTTCCGCCCCGAGGCAGAAGTATAGCAAAGTGCCTGAAATTGGATAAGCACGTTTCTTATCTTCTTGAAAGATCTCATGCCTGTACTACGCAAGCAAGCTTCTTTGCGTTGAGCGACAAACGAGCTATCTTTGTCCATCAATTTACCTGATTCAAAAGATTGTTCATAGCAGAATACCTAATTCAAATATTTAGAACTATCGAGCAGAAATTGGCCACAAATTTCTATAGCGACGGTGAATTTGTAAAATTCGTTTTTAGCAGTTACTGGTGAGTCATTAACTTTTTCTTTCCTTTCAGGTTTTAAGGTTAATTTGGTTTTGTCTTACAGGATTTAACAGTTTCTCTCTTGTCACAGGTTTTATTTTGGTTATTGTTTCTTTTACAGCAGTTAATAGTCTTCTTTCTACTGATTTTTGTGTTTTTGTTACGTTTATGGGTTTAATATGATGAGTCCGTTATTTAAGGCTATTTTTAAATTTTGTTCCACGAATCATTTGTTTAAAAATTTGTTTTCAAAAAGCTAAGAGAAAGAGTGGGAAATTTTGACTGAATCGCGCCGACATTTCGGTTCCAGAATAATTGTCAACAGTGGATAATTAGAGGGATCATGAATAAGAAATATGTACCTGTTGCTTTCTTACGTGTGGAATTATACGAGGAATTTTATTTGTTGATAAATTCTCTTTTTGAACCTTTTTTAACCTTCAACCTTTTTTAATCTTAATTCTCACGAGATACATTAGTTGTCAAAGGGCAACGCAACATGTTAGCGAGGAATGCTTTTAACAAATGGGAAATATGCAACTGCTTTTAGTAAGCTATTTGTTTTAGTTTTTATTATTGCTTGATGACTAAGTGACACTTGTGTTATTTGCATAAGCGAGTTTTACGTATAGGTCAGGTGCATATGCAACAGAAATGGACCCAACTGAGATCCCTGTGTAATGCTATATTTCATTTCATTAAAGGAGCTCAGTCGTCAAACAGTAAACAAATCCGTAAACTCGCACGTATCGGGGATTATCCATTGTTCATCCATTGTTCTCTGCAGTTTGTTTGGTGGCTTCACCCAAGCCACAAAAAAGTGACCGTTAAAAATCCACTTATATCCGAGCAATCGTAGAAGATATGAATGTTTGGTTTGTTCCTTAGTGAAGTTCAAGGATTAATGCCCAAACAGCAACTTTCATTTTGAAAAAAATACGAAAATCCTGTGTGATATCACCTTTCAAAAAACTGCAAAAATCATCGTTTTGTTTACATTTTGACGATGGAGTCCCTCTGACAGTAAAAATCAATTTTAATATGTTTGAACATTGCCATGGTACAGACTTTAAAGTTGTCTGTACAAACGTTTTTAAAACATTGAACAATCTTAACCGGTCATTCCGGGGCGACATTTTTCCAAATACCGGGTGAGTCAAAAAAAGTTGGCACGTTTGATGGGCCATGGAATAAGAAGTACCCAAGGTGACTGAATTTGGTCAATGATGCTTTAACCCCTTGGTTTCTTGATGAGTAATTAGAAGATTCTACTGGATGAAGCAGAGAAAAGTTAACCAGTTTGGTAGGCCACGAATCGAGAGTACGTGACTGATATTCAAAACTGAAATGTCACTTTATCGGTCGAAAGTTAACTGAGATTTGTAAATATTGAAATTTGAATTCTTTTCTGAAACAGACAACTGTATTGAATTTATATTTCAATGGAAAGTAAATCATGGACCAGAATCGAGCATGGAATTCTCGTTCCCATACAAACCCCTTGCCGACATTTTCCCCTCTTTTGGGTCTGCAAGATAAGACGAGAACAAGGGCAGATTTTGTAATACAATAGCAACGGTTGCATTTGATTGACACCTCAATTCAAAGCGATTAGTGACTGCAGACAAAAGAAATTCTCTCAAACAGTAATTCAAAACCTATGAAGTCGCGAAAGTTTCCCTGAAACTAGTCGTGCAATCTCTCGCCTTGTGCAAGCGAAAGGTAGTTTTTAAGAGAAGTTATGTGCTTATATCGAACGAAGAAGGGTAAATCGAAAGTTCTGTCTGGCAGATTTTGTTTATTTGATTCAGAAGCCGCGCAGAAGGCATTGTAATTTTTGCGTATTTGGGGCATAAGTGAAACGATTACAAAACAGCTCCTGGATCAAATAAACAAAATCCGCCAGACAGAATTTTAGATTTACCCTTCTTCTTTCGTTATAAGCACATAACTTCTCTTAAAAACCACCTTTCGCGTGTACAAGACGAGAGTTTGCCGTACTAGTTTCGGGGAAACTTTTGCGGCTTTGTTTGTTTTGAATTACTGGTTGAGAGAATTTCTTTTGTCTGCAGTCGCTAATCGCTTTGAATTGAGGTGTCAATCAAAAGCTGCTCATGCTATTGTGTTACAAAATCTGCCCTTGCTTAAGATTAGCGATTTTACCAAAAGAAATTTTCACATTCAGGTTTGCCTTTTACTGATAGATAAGCATTTTAGTTTTGAAAATCAGTCACGTACTCTCGATTCGTGGCCCACCAAACGGGTTAACTTTTCTCTGCTTCATCCAGTAGAATCTTCTAATTACTCATCAAGAATCCAAAGAGTTAAAGCATCATTGACCAAATTAAGTCACCTTGGGTTGTAATAGCCTTCTATCATTGAGATCTCAGATCTGGAATAACGCGATGATCTACAATCTCTTGCAAAAGTGTTGGACCCCTACGAAAATCTACGTTTTTCGGAAATATTGTCCCCCCCCCCCCCCCCCATTTCGATGTTGCTTGCATTGGTGAATCATTCTGTTGATGGATCTGCATGAAAAACACCTCTTTGCCAGGTAATCAACATTGAAACGGGGGGGAGGGGGGACAAAAATTCAAATTTTTCAATAGGGGTCCAACACTTTTGTAAGAGATTGTAGCAGCTCTCCCCCTATCTTCCAGACAGTTCAGCACCAAACCACCCAAATTTTCCCATAGTGCTTGACTTCCCTCGTCATTATACCGTCCAGCTGCTATGTGATGGTACAAAGATGATAGAAGTCTACAATATAAAAGGGTTAGGCCCATTGCATGGTTTGGTGTGGAACTGCCAGTCTCCTTCTTTTCCTTTTGTGTGTTGTTTTCTTGTTTTTTTGCTTTGTCCCTCGTATTGCTGTATTTTTTTTTCTTATATATTTATATCTTGAAGTTGTATTTGCAAATTGTTGTAGGCCAGATGACCTCGTGCCTTCTTACACCAAGAGCGGTACAGTAGTAATGTATTTAATTTAGTTTTAATTTATTATGAATAGAAAAAAAATCTGGAATGGACTGCCAAAAGAAGTTAAATCCGTTAACGTCAACAACTGAAATGTTTTTAATCGAATGATAAATTATTATGGAATGGGCCATACCACAAATGCAGTGCCTTTCAATACGTATCTGGTTTGGGAAGAAATCTATTTAGATTATGAAATGACTAAATATTTTTTAAGTTTTCTTTGTAGTTATCAATTGAGATTAGTTTGCATGTATGTATACTGTAGTAAGGTAGCTGAAACAATCCATGTTGAATAGGTTGACGAACAAACAAATGTCAATATGGCTACACGTCAAAGAACTTGCCGCTGGATTTGTTTGTTGAAATTTTCCGATATTGTTGGGGAGATGAGATACGGTTACCCTGGGTACTAGAGCCTTGACTTTTTATTAAGGCTCTGGTACCCAGGGTAAGATACGGTTTGTTCGAGGAAACTTATGTGTCCCCCTTGCAATTGGTTAATGCTCATGCGTACGTCATAGTTCCAACCCAAAACGCTATTGCGCATGGGCATTAACCTACTGCACGGGGGGACACATACGTTTCCTCGGACAAACCGTATCTCTTCTCCCCAACAAGATACCGAGATAAATTGAAAAGGAGCTAGAATCCACAGGTCCCGGAACTACCTGTGGGATATTCCCATCCAATCGATATTCCCCAAGAGAATTCATACCATATAAAAACAAAGAATGCTGCGTGGCCATTCTTCTTCAGCAACTCGAGAGATGCTGCAAGAACTGCCCACCACTCCTTCCGCAGAGACGGTTTGCAACTTTCTACCTTGCAAATAACGAGCCTCCGAAGCACTCTCCATATCTTAACCATTTGAAAGAAAGAGAGTGAGAACCGGTGAGAATTCCTCACTATTTAGCTCAATCTTGTTAAGAGATAAACCATACACTACCGACTTGGAATGAATATATAGATCATCGTTTGATAACCATCAGATTTGCAACGTTGCAACTTTCGTTCTGACGATTAGTCGGTCTTGCCTTCTCGATGGCAAGGACCACAAGAAAGGCTCAAATTAAGCTTATCCACAAAAGACGGGATGCTGGTTGGGTTGATTGCCTCTTATTTTCAACGTTTGCGGTAAGTAGTAGGCTGAACAGCATGAGGGGATCCTAGTTATTAGAGAAGCTCATCGCTAGTTTATGGTACAATGCGTAGCTGTTTTTATATTTAGTTTTGAGCATTTGAATTTCGGCAGTGTTTATTTGTAAAAATCCTCAGGCAATGATTATTCCTAATGCTGAAATCGTCAGCTCATACTTCTTTAGAGATAACTTACACACTGCCGATTTGAATATGAAGATATGCATCAGATAACCATCAGCTTCTCAGTGTAACAACTGTTTTAGCGCTGAGCCACTGTGGACTTATCAGTGACTATAGGCCACAAGAATGACTCAACCGTAGATGATCCATAAATAGGCCGGATTCTTTTCGGGCTGCTGCCTCTATTTTGAAGATATGTGGTGACTAATAGACCAAAAGATTTCCAAATTTTCAAAATACCATATTTCTTTCCTTGGGTACGGTTCCTTTTGAGAAAATAATACGTACGATCACACTGAAGAAATTTTCAAAACAGCATAAAAGCACCATCAGATTAAGTAAAATGTATAGGGGTATCATCGAGCCCCATTTTCAGTTCTGTTGTTCGGTGTGGGGGTGCTGTGGGGTGACTAGACTGCAGACCTTGCAAAAGTTCCAGAATCGAGCAGCTAGAATTGTAACTAAAAGTAGATTTGATACGCCTGCTGTGGCATTAATTCGCAGTTAAAATTGGCCAACTGTAAATGATATTATTAGAAGCGAAACAGATACCACAATGAACAAATCGCTGAATGGTCTCGTCCCCGAGTACCTTTCCGAGTTGTTCGAAAAAGATTCGACTCGCTCGAAATGCCTGAAAACTGAGAAATACCGAAACTTATTTCTCGTTACCTTTACGGAAAACTAACAATGGGCAGAGGGCTGTGGCCCCGTTTACACGATACCGTTTTCATATCGGATTGTTTTCATATTGGATTGGCCTTCTGTTTTCGTGGACCTAGGCTTTAGAATCAACTTGAATCTGATGCTAAACAGGCACCCTCCCTTGCCAACTTTAAGAGAGGAATCAAAAACTAGCTATGCAAGAATTCCTTTTTTGTTAACTATTATGTAGTATCTATCTTTTAATTAGTAAATGTTTTCCCACGGCTGGGCCCTGAAAAGCAGTTCTCTTGGACTGACGGGAGCCACCGTGCCTAAATTATTAAAACTGAATGAAATGAATCAAATTTGCCTGATATTTCTTCCTTACAGCAATGACTTTTACATGCCTTAGCACGTGTTATGCCCTTGGAGGATGTTCCGTCTCTGGGGGCATCACAAGATTATTTCATCCTCCCAAGAGGCTAACATGTACTAACTAAGACTTCTTGAAGAACAAGGACAGATTTGGTAAGACAATAGCACGAGTTGGTTTTGATCGACACCACAATTCAAAGCGATTAGCGATCGCAGACAAAGGATATTCTTTCAATCAGAAATTCAAAACAAACAAAGCTGCAAAAGTTTCTCTGAAACCCAAGTAGCTAGCGCACTCGTTGTGCATTCCAGAAATTGTCTTCAAGAGCAAACATGAGCGTATATCGAAGGAAGAAGGATATATCTAAACATCTACCTTGGGCTTTTTATTTCTTTGGTTCAGACGCTGAGCAGTAAGTGTTTAAATTACACCCAAAGAAAATAAGAGAATTGAATCGCCTCCCAGTCGGCCTTTGAACCAAACAAATAAAATGCCCGCGGCAAATGTGTAGATGTATCCCTTTTCTTTCGATCTATGCTCATGTTTGCCCTTAAAAACAGTTTCTGGAATGCACAATGAGCGAGCTAGCTACCTGGTTTTCAAAGAAACTTTTTGCGGCTTTGTTTGTTTTGAACTGTCTGTGATCGCTAATCGCTTTGAATTGCGGTGTCAATCAAAAGCAACTCGTGCTATTGTCTTACCAAACCTGTCCTTGTTGTCTTGAAGTTATTGCTGTAAGGCATGAATGTTAAGAAAATTTGATAGTAATTTCAGGCCCGTTGGGGCTTTCTCGTGAAAATCCCTCATAATTTAGGAATGGAGCAGCCAATTTCAGTCGTTCTCGTTGTTCTTCTTTTACTCACCCGGTAGAAGATCCAATGCTGCCTGTACTGGAAAAGGACTGGCAAAGATGCTGAACAAATTTAAATGTATACCGTATCATATCATTATAACGTACCTCTAGGGACCTGTATGTACATTAGGTTATTAGGTACGCCAAATCAAAGGCCGTTGGCAGTACCAGGAGAGTAAAAAACTTGTAAATCTTTGACAAGGACCTTGAAAGAGCACAATTTGCCCCCAAGGAAACGTTCTGGGTGAAAAAAGGAGTAAGACCAGAGAGATACTGGACAGATAATAGCAAACTGTGGGCAGAAATCAACAAGTTGAATGAGCTAAACGCACAAAAACTTAAAATAGAATGACCTGGCGGAACTTCCATCATGATGTTACGTATTCTGCCACTAGCGGAGAGAGTATTTGATGTAGCAACATCTAATGCTCACAAGTATGGTGCAGATACTTTTTTAAGGAAGGGGTGACAGGGCAGTTTGTTTTTTGGGGTAAAGTTTGCTGCGTGAGACGATATTTTGAATAATTTTCTCCTTCTCCTTCCTCTGCAAGCATGTCCTGATGAAAATGTCCTTTTATTCTCGTTTGGCTTGTGTATTTTGTGATGGAAAATTGCAACATTTTAGCGAAACTCATAAATTTATTATGTTTACCGTCTATGTTTAAGGAGCTCGATACCACACAATCTCTAGTGGTGCCGCACAAGATTTTAACAAGCAGAGTTTTTTGCTTCATTCAATTTTCGGATTTCCCAATTAAAGAGCTGTTCTTTAATACCAGGCAAAAGAAGCTAGTTGGATTTAATATGATCACCAAGATTCACAAAAAATGGTAAAAGGAACAATTTTCTTTGATCACCGCAAAATACATGGCTGCAAAAAGTTTAAGTAAACACAATCGACAAGCTACCGAAGCGAGAAAAACGATAAATCTCTCTACGTTTTGAAATATCCAGCCTCATGCATCATTCATGAAGGGGATTGTCAAACTTAGCAATGTAAATGAATACAGCAAGTTGTGGGTGAATTTTCTGTGTATGTTTTTATCCTTTGGGAATGGATTTTTTAACAGTAGATTGTTAATTGCTCGATGACGTTAGGGCCTTATTTGTTAAATTTCTAGCTTAATTATAAACTTTTCTTTCGTTACAATTTTGATCCGGTTCGAATTTTTAATTGTACGTGCATGTAGTGACAACATTTGGAACGGACTCTTTATTGTAAATTGTCAATTGCATGATACAGTTTGGACCTTTCTAACTTAATAAAAATACAATTGCATATTTCGTTACAATTTTTATTCATTTCTGTAGGTTTCCGTTCTCAATTCAAAATTTCTTGTTTTGCGCATTGTGTGTATTTATGTATTTAAAATTCTAGTCGAATACACCGTGAAACGCACACTCAAGGTATTCGTAATAAAAAGACACAAGACTATAGTGCAATAGGACCATAGGGCCATAGCCATAGCGCAATAGGGCCATAGGGCCAGGGCTGTTGATTGGCAAAACCCAATTTTCTAACTTGATTGCAAACTTTATTTCGTTACAATCTTGATTCCGTTCGCGTTCGAGATGTTATTGTTCTCAAAATCTCATTGCTAATGCTAAATTTCGTGTAAATTTCGTGTATTTCATGGGAACACATTTTACAATAGTTGGTTGCAAAACTCAATGGACGATTACGCTAAAGTTGGCGCTGGCGGCGAGGAACTATTCCTATGCAATCGTCAAAGAATCGTAATTAGAACGCAATGCATCGTGGTAAAAAGCTCCTCGCGGCGATCTTTAGCGTAATCGTCTATTATATTAAAATTCTTTCAGTAGCTAAAGAGAAGTTTGAAATGAGACGTATCGCTGCGTAGGAGCTCCAACGGTTTCAACTGTATTTGAATAATGACGGCATTCGATGCTTGTTGTGACAAGAGAAGAACGAAGAAATAGCAAAACCATCAAGCTGAATCCAGTTGAAGAGAAACTAACAACACATAGTGAGTAAGAATACATCTTTGATCATAGTATAGGCCACATCAACAGTGCATTATTGACCATGATTTCGTTTGTCGCCACAAAACACCTTTTATAGGTGATTCAAGCATGAGCGATAGGACACCAGATCTGTATCATTGTGAAAGTTTCGTTGCAAACCACTTTAGCCAATTGTTTTTTGTGTGTTTAAAGGGAATAGACAAAGCTATATCTCGTAGCCGCTATAGATAGGCTAAATAAACGCCCACAAAGCCATTGTTTCTTTACCTCCACAATGTAACCGGATGCATCAAAGTGGTCGAGTACAATAGATTATTTTGTTTACCTGGCCCGGGCCAGCTTTTAACTATGTCGATTCCCTTTAAAGTGTTTAACATTTTTACTTGGTAGTGAGCCACCCTATCGCTGTTTCATGACTTTGAAATATTCAGTAGTGAGCCACCTTAAGATGGTGTTAAAAGCACTAGGACTTTACAACCAATTTCAACGTGCTAAAATATTTCACAGGAGAGAAGGCTGTCTTGAGTGCGAAGAAACATTTCCTTACTAATTAGTCACTATATGCACCACAACATAGAATATAGATGCTAAATCTTTGAAACTTTAGCTGATTTGGAATTTATGAAAGAAATGAAAGAAATCCTACCGTTGGATTTTTCAGAAATCTATCAATTCATTTGAAGACACGTAACGTCACCAAATTTCTAAATCGTATCCCCTGGGGGGGGGGGGGTCACGCACACATTTTTCTGCAAGAGGGCGTGCCGCTGAACAGCGCATAATTTTCTGGATTCCTTCTTCAGGAAAGGGTATCATTTTTTTATAGCCAGCTCCATGACATTTTCATTTTTCAGTTTTAAATATTCATACGCGTAACGAAGCTTCGTTAGAAGTAACTGCTTTACCAATTGACCTAAAAAACCTAATTGAAGAAATTTCACATATGCTTTATTTCATTGGTGGACTGGCCACCCTCAAAATCCAGTAGAAAGGGCCCCCTTTTTGCTGGAAAAGGGCCCCTTTGGCAAAATAAGGGACTTCTTTAGTAGTTTTACATTTTGAATAATGGACATCTCACTTCACATTTGAATCCTTCCAACTGAATATAGTCAAAGAGTGAAGATACGGATGGCGAAGAAAGGAGCACCGTTGCAGAAAAAGAAAAGGTCCCCTCGTGTCGCTAAAGGCAAGCATGCTATTGGGAGATGCATTCTAAGCCAAAGTAAAGGGCGTAGCCCCAAAAATCTTCCTTGGGGTTTCGCCCTTAGACCCCTTCATTGTACTACCCCCCCCCCACTTAATTGACCCTCGCCACGCCGCTGCTTGAAATACCTTCAAAGAAAATGGCTGCGTGTAGGTAGTGTAGGGTAAGACTCTAACGAATACTAGAAAATGACTGGGAAAGTCATTCTAAGCCAAATTAAAGGCCCAAAGGCTGCCGGTTTCAAAAATTTTCCAGGACAAGCTTTGTCAAGGCCTCCACTTTGAGGGCACGCAAAAATTGGATTTTGACGAGGACAAAGTAAAAGCTTTAGCGCAAATATTTTGATAAGAGTGTTGATTGATTGATTGATTGATTGATTGATTGATTGATTGATTGATTGAAACTGCTGAAATTATTTTGAAAATTTCAAAATTTGCAATTTTGCTCGATTTTGCTTTGGTAAAGATGGGATGGCGACAGGCATTTTAAGCCAAAGAACAGATGTTTACTCAAAAAATTTCGCTTTGGATGCTAATTCATAAAACTACTGTTACAAAGGGTCACAAATTCAATTCTACCACCGGTAAACATGGGATTGGGAGAAGCATTCTAAGCCAAAGTAGGGGGCGTGTCCTCAGAAATGTTCCTAGAGACTTTGCCCCCAGATCCTTCATTTTGATACTCCATCAGTTAATTTGCCCTGACCACACTCACACTGCTGGGTGCGGATCGGGAAAGGGTTGCTCTTTGCTCAACAGTTAGAGAAAGGAAAACATTATATCGTCTGGCCTACAATACTAAAAAAAGTCAACATTACTTTTATAAAATAAAGGCTACGTAAGGATTGTAATCATGCCATAAGAAGAAATATACGTCATTATCAAAGAAAATGACTTTAGCTTTGCTACTGGTAAGAAATCAAGGAATTGCGACCAATTTTGCTCATGACCACACCCTCATCATTTAGACCCCACCCACTTAGGGCCCCCCTTAACTTATCCATGGCCGGTGCAAAAATCGGAGCCAGTCCGCCATTGCTTTATTTAGTAATAACTTACGCCATATAGCATTGTTCCATACTTCCATGGTTGACTCTGCACCAGGCCCGTAGGAAGCGAGGATGGGGGGCAGTCGTGCTACGTTACAAGCATTCACTGGATATATTGTTATTGTTCTCTATCGTTATAAGAAGAAGAAAAATTGCTCTCCCAAGTAGAAGGTGCTTCCTACGGCAGTGCTCCGCACAACCTTGTCCCCATATGGCCTTTTGTCATATTGGGATGGAGACGAAAAGTAAGAATGATTTTTCTCTCTGAAGGTTTGCGCTCAAGGTAGATCTGTACACGTTTTTTTTTATGAGAAACTTGGATCAGCACATAGTACTAAAAGTTTCTTAATTTCGCATGCAGATTTCGGTGTTTTAGTAGTAAAAGTTTCTTAATTAGTTTCTTATTTTGTGGGCCTAAAATTGCGGTAGTTGAGCCTTCTTCTCGACAAAGGGCTTCCATTTTGCATTGACATTGTCATCAAGAAGAAGCCATGCACATCGAGGCAAAAATTTACAAATTTTGCTGTTAAAAGTCAAGAAAAGACGAAGGCACCTTTGTTAGAGAGACATAGAATAAGAGAGACACACAGATATAACGTTTTAGAGTTTCTTAACTGTTCTTGAGCATAGTACTAGAGTTTCTTAAATTTTTGGTCATCGTAGTACTAGTTTCTTATAAACCAGTTTCTTATAAAAAAAACGTGTACGTAACCCTATCTGACCTGGGTGATTTGAAACACTCAATGCCTGGGGGGGCGGATCCGCCCCCTGTTTATCTCTGTTGTCATAAGAGATATGGCAGCCAAACTTGGCACAAAGGTAGTTCATTATGTAAACAAATGAAAATTTGAAATCATAATCCAATTAGTGATGTTGTTGTTGTTGCTAGAGCATGATGATCATTATGATGTCATATGACGTCATATAAATGAAAGGTTGCTAAAAGGTCATGAAACTTTATTTTTCATAAAGAAATGAAAGATATAGATCAAAATATATATATAAATTCTTAATTTAGACTTAATTGGACCAATTAAACATGATTAAAAGAGATGCAAAGTTTGTTTTTCATAGAGTGCAGCATGAAAAATTGGCAACCATGGAAACAAGGCTAAAAATAGAATGTCCAAATTGTTACAATTGTATTGCTCTATGATACAAAGTTAAAGTTACGAAGTATCAGAGGCCTGCTGCATGTGTGGAAAACGGTGTAAACAAAAATGTACTGGGGGGGGGCGGAATCCGCCCTCCAGGTCAGATAGGGTTAAAACCTGTGATTTTCTTAGAAGCGCAGTTTTCGACGATGCAGTCAGGAAATGTCCCTCTACTATAACCCGAGCATATAGTTCATTTCATGTAAGATTTTTCTCCTATTTCCCCTTGACTTATCTCAGTTTTGCCGCTCCGAGAACTTTATATCCTAGGGTGCAACAGAGAGAGAGAGCATTTTCAACATCATAACATGAAAAACATAAGCGTACGAGAAGAAAGAATCTAGGGGGACTGCCCGACACAAAGTTCATTATTTACCAACATTTTTGCCCAACTGAGGGCAGATTTTTGCCCGATTGGGCTGATTTTCAATAATTTTTCTAAAGTTGGGGGCCACCCCCCGGTCCCCACCGTCGTCTCGTACGCGTCTGATGAAAAGTGATCAATACTTTGCACATAAAAAGATGTATTTCTATAGTAGGGGAGATCGGGGCCAGAAGTAGCAACAGACAGAGACCCTTACTCCGTTGTTAGAAAATGCTATGCTCATCAGGCGTTGTGCTATGTGTCCCGGTGGGGGGGGTACATAACATATTCAGGGTCTGGGTATGTGCCGCTTATATGGGTGGTGTTTTGGGCCCAAAATTCTCTAAACAAGGGTCCTTTTTCGGCAGATTTACCCTAAACATGGATGGGATTTCGCTGAAATTCGCAAAATGGTTAAAAATAGGTAATTTTCCACCAAAATTCATCATAAAAGTGGGTACCAAGGCAAGTTTCGGTAATGAGAAGAGAGTACCTTTCTGAAATCCGGCGGCAGAACCCCGTCCATCCACAGGTCATGACTCATATACTCCCCGGGCTATGTGTGAATGAATGTCTACTTATCAACCTCACTTTAACCCCATTCCACCTGAGGGGCAAAAAATGCCCCCTCCATTCAAACTTTTGACTATAAAGCAGAGAGTAAAGGGGGTAGGAGTCAGTGATTTTTCCTAGTTTTAATTGGCAATAAAATTTTAGACTTTTCATTGCAAGAATTTAATTCAAGAGACCAGCGGATCCCCATAGTTGGAGAGTAGTGGTCAGGAAAAATTACAAAAGCAATTATAATTTATTTGTTTTAACTTCGATGAAGTCATGCTTAGTACCAAACGAATGCCCTTACAAAATTCTTTCGTTTGATATACATACTCTTGCACGACCCGTCAGGTGAGGGGCACTTCCTCCCGTCGATTCTTTCGTTTATGTGACGTCATGGTCACATCTGATTGGCTAACGTGCAAATGTAACGGTTCGCCCTGGTTTTCCAACGAAGTGAAAGCTTGAAACCATTTGAAAAACTTCGAAACGTTTGTTGAGTTGAAGTACTGCGTCGAGCTTTCCTTCCAGCCTGCCTGAAGCGAGGGTGCACAATAGGGTACGTTCATCCCGCCATCCCGCACATGTTTTTCGGCATATCCCGTATCCCGCCGCTGTACTTTGTCAAATCCCGGTCCGCTCCCCCTTGGCTATCCCGTATCCCGCCAGCTAGGGATCGTATATCCCGCATCCTGCCCGTCAAAAAAGGCCGATCCCCAGAGACGTAGGAACCGGGGGGGCACTGGGCACACGTGCCCCCCCAAGATTTTGGAATAAACAAAGAAATGCCCTTTTTGTTTTCAGGAAGTGCCCCTTTAGCTTAATAAAATAAGTGCCCTTGAAGTGTCGTGCCCCTCCAAGTTTGAGATGCTTCCTACGTCCCTGCCGATCCCACACTCCCACCAAAACCAATTGTGCACCCTCTGAAACGGCCCCAATAATTTACTGAAGTTTATTGATTTTGTTACAGTGAAAAAGGCTGTAAAAGCCCCCGGTCCCCAAATTTTGCTCGCTTCACTGGCACCTAGTTGCAGCCCCCCCCCCCAATATCAATTTACTTCCAACAGACCAGTCTTCGAATGCCAAAAACTATCGTTTACAATTTACATATTCGATTTTTGAACTTCATAGTCTCAAGAAGATGCCAAAATATCCTTTCCCACAGATCAAAATAAATACACGACGCCCTCTCGAGAGCAAAATTACACATTCGCACTCTAGAGAATTGAATTAGCGAATGATTAACGGTTCATGAGATTTAAAAAGAATCTCAAACACTTTAAATAAATAATTGAATTCAATTCATATTTTTCTTCCATTTACTTTATCTGCCGTATTGTCTATTTTCTCGAAAGAAACATGCTTCTGCAGGTCGTTGCTCGTCTCAAGGTGGCGAAAAGCTTTGATGTTGCGCGATAGCGCGATCCCTTGATATTGTTGTGTTTGTTGACCAGAATAATAAGGAACACTTCGAACACTGTGAAGAAATCCACAATCATAGATTAACATAACAATAGACATTGTTCACAAGAAACAACTACTGTATTCCATTATGTCATAGTTTAATCTCCACTGTTATCTTCGTTGTGGTTCGATGGTTCTGTTCTGTACAGTGAAGGCGAAAATGTAACGATGTTTTGACAGGGCTGATTTTGTGCGTCACTGAGTATATCCTCGCTGGAAAACAGAAAAATCTTGCCTTGATAGCAATTAAAATCCACGGGAAAACAAGGGAAATAGAATTTGAAGGAAGAGGGAACATGAAGAAAATCTTTCCAATTCAAACTATTCAAACAGCAGGTCGCGAAATCGAGGTAGATATTCATTCAGCAAACTGCTTACAATAGAAACAAAAGAATGAACTGTTGAGCATAACAAAGCAGACCTTGATCTCCATCACAAATAATTGATCAAATTTGTAGGTACAGAGATGTTGACCCATTGACTGGACTAGATAATAAACTCATTGGCGTACTGTTGCTGTATTTTTTTAGTGCCAGCAACATTTTGTCGGCCATTAAATCGAGGGAAATCTCAAGGCCATTCGCCCAACACGATGCCATGGCAGTTGCACCTGTCTTTCTGATTTCATCATTGAATAGCATGGACTAATGCTCTCAAAGGGAGCCTAAGACACGGCGATATTTAATGCTTGAATAGCCTCGCGCTTCGTACAGAAACTGTTCTTAGTTGCTGGACTTTTATGAGCCTTGCCTCGACTATCCAAGTTACTAAAGTTTCATTCTGGGATTCAAATTGGCGAAGATTTTCTCTTGAACATTTAACGACTTCGTGGAGACAAGAATTATCGAACAGCTGCACACAAGAACGTATGCTAATTTCTTTCTTTTGAAAAAGAAGGTTTATTATAAATACTTAGAACAATTTATTGTTTATTTCGAGCCATACTGTTCGCCTTCTGTTTAGTTGCATGGGCCCTTTTGCAGAGCCAAGCCTAAATCAGACAGACATGGAATGAAGAGTTGTTACTTGTTCCTCATCATTACATGCAGTCATCGTTGTTGTGGTTAGGCCAGAGCATCCTCGAGCAAGGAAGCCTTGCTGTTGCGTTGCTTTGTAGAAAGTGCTGCTGATACAGAAATGGGCGCTTGGACTTTAAATCGGGGACTTTATATTCTAGTGTTTATACTGCTTTCACTGGCAGCAGTCTTCATCGAAGATGCAGAAGCTGGAAATAGAATTGCGAAGAAAATTGGAAACAACAGGACTATCATGGTCTGTGAGAATGCAGAGAGAATAAAATGTGTTGACGGTGTTCTCCTGCCGAAATGGGGCTCCGATAAAGACCCCAAAGGAGCGAAAGCAGCACGAGCCTTTATTTATTTGATTTCTATGTTCTTCTTCTTTCTGGGAATTTCCATCATATCTGACAGGTTTATGGCATCTATCGAAATTATCACGTCACAGGAGAAAGAAATTAAAGTCAAAGATCGCGCAACCGGAACGGTGAAACTTGTAACTGTTAAAATCTGGAATGAAACCGTTTCAAACTTAACCCTCATGGCCTTAGGTTCATCTGCCCCCGAAATTCTCCTGTCTGTTATTGAAATTATCGGTCGGAACTTCCAAGCAGGAGAGCTTGGACCATCAACAATCGTTGGTTCGGCCGCCTTCAATTTGTTCATGATCACTGCAGTTTGCACAAGTGTTATCCCGGACGGCGAAGTTCGTCGAATTAAATTCCTGCGAGTGTTTGCCTTCACTTCAAGTTCTGCTATTTTCGCTTACATATGGATGTATCTTATTATTTCAGTATTTTCGGCGGGAGAGATCCAAATTTGGGAAGGTATTTTCACCTTTTTGTGCTTCCCCACATTCGTAGGTGTTGCTTACATGATAGATGTAAAGTTGAACTTCTATCGCTTTCTTCGAAAGAAGTTCAGGAAGAGAAAACTTCATGGCCAGACTGTCATTCAGACAGGAGATGGTGACATCGTACAGGTTGCAGTGGTTGATAGAGCGAATGGAGATAGCCGAGATGTGGAGAAGAACCACAACATAGCAGAGGGAGACAAGCTCACCGACAATGGAGGCGCACTCACAGATGTAGAAATCACAGCGGAAGACCTGAAGGAGACTCGGAGACGGCTAGCAATGGATGCTTATCATCGTGCTAAACAGAAGGCCCCTGAAGCTGATTCGGAAACCCTGGCACATTTAGTAGAGCAAGAAAACCTGAAGCTGCAACACAAGAGCCGCGCCTTCTATCGCATAGAAGCGACGCGCAAGATGACCGGCAGCGGTAGTGTGTTGCGAACGCGCGAAGTTAAAGACAGTGCAAATGCTAATGGTCCAAAACCTGTTCCTGTGGAATCCGTTGAGATGAAGGATATAGTTGCAGAAGAAGCTGATGTGTCCGGATGTAGAGTGTTCTTTCACCCTGCTGAATACACTGTGGTTGAGAGTTGTGGGCGCGTCTATCTCACCTTGGTGCGCGTCGGAGAAGATTTATTCAGCACAGTTTATGTAGACTACAAGACAGAAGAGGGCACAGCAAATGAGTATGAAGATTATGAGCCAGTTGATACCACTCTCTGTTTTAAACCAGGAGAGACGAGCAAAATTATATCTATTGGTGTGGTAAGTCTATTATTAATATTGCATATTCTCTACAGAGTCTTTTAGAATTTTTTTATACTTTATACTAACTGCAAACCAACTTCTAAACCAGAGATAACGGGACGAACAGTTTGGCGAAGAGCAGCCCCTTCAGGTGAGAAACGGGGGCTGAAGGGTGAAGGCAGGTATATTTGAGGGCTTGGAACCCCTGACTCTAAATTGGTCTTCTGTTTTAAACAAGGTAGCTTTTGCTTTGGTTTGGTATTATGAAGGAGGGGAGTGGAAGAAAGTGTCCAGTTGAAAAATGTTGAATTGAACCTAAAAGAGATCTCGAAGAGTTTCAAAGATACGACTACCGTAAAAGCTATATTTTGCCCCCTCTCTATAAATCCTTTCTCTCTAATAAGCCCCTCCCTTCTAAGTTAAAATATTGAGAAGCCTCCCTCTTTATTTTAAGACCCCACCTATATCAAAATGCCAGAGGTTACCAAAGATTTTTCATTTATCTGCCTGAACAAGTAATATAGGAGTCATTTGATTTTGTGAATAATCTCTCCTCTATGATAAGCCCCTCTCTTTTGAGCACCCCTCTGATGCCTCCCCCCCATTGAATGAGCCCCTTGGGGCTTAATGGAGCTTCTAAGAGACGATTGCGCTAGAGATGGCGGCGAGAAACTTTTTACCAAGATGCATTGCGTTCTTTAATCAAATACCTATCGAACAATCGAGCCTAATGCATCTTGGTAAAAAGTTCCGCACCGCCATCTTTAGCGCAATTGTCTATTGCTTTGAAAATTTGAATCCTGAATATATACATACTAAAGGGTGTCCTAAAAAATTTGTGCCCCGTTTGCCTGAAGATTGTGACAAAACGGCAAAATATTCTCGCCAAACTGTTCTTTTATGTCGCTCTTCAGATGTTCAAATAAAATTTGCTCCCATCCCCGTAAAAATCTGTTGAAAAATGATGGAGCTATGACCTTCAGAAGACCAAATTTGCCTGATAACTGAAACCAGCGGTCAGCCATTTTGTCTTACTATTCTGCAGTGATAAATAGCTTCATGTGAGGTAAGAAATAGTTTCTGTGAGGTAAGAAATAGCTGAAAACTCTCTGATGATTATCAGAATTTTCGCGAGAGCTATGAAATTGGAGGCTGCTGTTTCATTTCATTCATGGAGCTATTTACGCTGCAAAATAGTGAGACAAATTGGCCGACCGGTGGTTTCAGTCATCAGGCAAATTTTACGGGGATGGTAGCAAACTTCAATTGAATATCTGAAGAGCAACATCATGCAAAATTTTGGCGAGAATCTTTTTCTATTTTGTTGCCATCTTCATGCAAACGGGGCAAACATTTTTTGGGACACCCTGTATATAGTGCCAGTGAGCCTAGAAAAGTTGTCAAGTGTGAACAATCATAAAAATTCAAGCTTCAAATAGTCAATGAATTATTTTTGCATGTACATGTCAATGGTCGAATTAATCCGGAGCTTATGCAGGAGAAACCTCAAGCAACAATAGCCAGAAACACTTGACTATTGAACCAAATGTATCATTTTTAGATTTTTCCAACAGTTCGCTTTCGTACCACGCTTCAAAACAAGGTAACTCAAAATATTCAATACAACAGACACAACACTATGCTACTCTCCTACGCAGAGGTCCCCCGCTACGCAATGTCCTAATCCTTGCAATGCAAAAACAGGGGAGGGGAACCTCTGCATAGGAGAGTAACACTATGCCATCATCTAGTCCTTGGACAACTCTCGAGTACCGAATAAATGGGGGAGGGGTGAAAGTAATCGAAAATAATCAGAGGGTTGGAAATGGCTCGAAAAAATAATCTGATGGTTGGAACAATGGAAGATGAACGTTTTTTTCTTATTTAAACACAAATCTTTTTTATATCTATTCACAAATACTATTCATTATCGTTTCAATTTTTGCAAGAATTAACAAATGTTGTGTTGGAATAAAAGTGGGGGCAGGGTTATTTTTCAAAAGTTGATAAGAGGGGGAGGATTATTCGGTACTCGAGAGTAACAGTAATTGTAACAATAAGGATAATAACATAGATCATTGGTACAAACTAGCAGCAACAACAATAATAGTAAATTAATGATAAAATTAAAAGGATGCCGTCTGTGAATATCAATTTCAGTTCTACGTCTCTGGAATGCTTCATTAAATGTTTTTCTAATGCTTTTATATTTTCTTTACTGTCATCAGCAAACACTTGTTTTCGATAACCCCTTTTTCAGTAATTCATTTTGAGATGGCAGGAAGCATTTCTAGCTACTTAAAGGTAATTTAAGTCCATTATGCATGTCGCATCCAAGCGTGGGACCCCTAGTTTAACATCCCTTCCGAAGGACGTAGAAGTGAGTTGCGAGGTCAAGCCTCCGAGGTCACCCATCCGGAGTTTGACCTCACTCAACCGAGCTTAACTTCAATCACCTGACGGAAACTGTATAAGCCGCTCGGCTCGGCCATTCACCCCTAAATTAATGATGCTCGTTTACATCCACTCCACCAATTTCTGATAGAACAATTTTTGCCGGAACAGCCCTCAGTTAAACACAAACCCGCCCCCTGGCCCCCGGGGGTGCTTGATCTACAAATATACAGGGAGGAGCCACTTGAAAATCTGAAAAGCCCCCTGTCCTGGAGTCAAATTCTTGAAAATGATACCCTGTCCCGGATCAAAATTTGTCCTTGAGTTTCTTCAAACAAAATTGTGCGCTGCCATGGAAATTTGTAAGAAATCATCAGAAAATGCGGAAAGGTTGCCATTCTAACGATTTAAATCACATTCACAGATTGCAAATGACCTACATACAATGACGTTATGGAGTCAATTACGAAAAATATGAACCTTGCCATGGAGCGGATTATACAAAACTTATACGCTGTCCCGGAGTAGGAATCCTGAAAATGATACCCTGTTCAGCGGCACGCCCCCCGTCGGAAAAGATATGTGAGTACCCCCTCCCCTCGCCTGGCCCCCAGCTGTCTACCATCTGCCATCAAGCGCGTGCAAATCAAAACAATGGAGCAAATGAATTCCGAAAATCACTAACGATTTTTTAGAAATGAGATTTGAAAATGCTTGAAGGAATCTTTCTAAATCTGCTAAATTCCACAGTTTAATTCTGGAATTTGATGATGTCAGCATTTTTTTATAATGACGTCATTTTGGCCGCCATTTTGGACTAATTAGCAATTTTTTCAAGTTTTTTCGAACTTTTTCAATGAAAAACACTCTAATGATACATTTGTCATGGATAATCATCATTTTGCAGGTTCTTTTGGTCTCTTTTTACATAGAATAAATTAATCGCACAAATGACGTCATAAAAATCGGCTAATTTCTGCCAAAATATCACTCCAAAGTCGTTATTTTCAGTACAAAAATATTTTATCACCATTTTTGTTGACAAACTGAACCAAAAACTGCATAAAGTTCATACAAAATCTTCATTAAACTTGAATTCAACTTGGAAGCCTGATTTTCACAGATTTTCAACTTTGTGACGTCACTGTGACGTCACAAGGCGTCGCAGCCACACCCAAATTACGCTACAAGCTGCAAATTACCTGTTCTATAACTGTGCCAAGTTTTATTGAATTCGGATGCGTCTAAGGCAGTTAGAAGTGACTTAGCAGATGCGAACGTACTACTAACGCGTAAATCTCGAATGTTTGTCAAGCGATGCCAAGTACTTTTGAACAATTTTGCTATTCGAGAAAGAAATCGCTCGCCGCAAATCCTCGATCAAATCCCCCACCCTCGCATAAGCCCCCTCGGGTAAACCCCCACATAATAACTAATTTTGACAAACAAGCCCCAATGGGGGTACTGGAATTCCACAAAGGGGATAATTTTACACTAAACATTCTTTGTCTTGGAATTGTCGTTATATTTCGATTTTAAATTTCAATGTATCATTTCCTATGAATTCTAGTTTGAAATTGATATATTTTTCACTTTTCTCCATAACTTTATCTGCTAGAATCGTAGTTTGCCATAAAAACATCTATCGTATTATTTAACAACTTCGCCTTTGAATATTCCCTCTTCGAAGGAACCCTCTTCTCCCACCCATATAAAGCCACATTTGCCATCGGATCCCAGCACTATGCGCATACATACACCATGCTTGCCCAAGAAGTTGATTTCTAACTCATTATCTTTGACAAAGAGCTTTTTGATTTTGACTTTCACAAATTCCTCTGAACTTTGTATAAGAAAAGTTGTGAAATCATTGAGAATAATTTTGATCTTGAGAAGCAAAATATTGAAAACCTAATTCCTAAAGTTTATAAATGCCCCGTTTTCTTGAGATTTCCGATGTCTACAATAAAGAATACCCCTTTCTAACAATTCTATGCTATGTCCTAGATCATTGTTTTCATAGCATAGGAATCAAATGTTTCCGCCAATTTTTGCTCGTGGCCCATGGCCGACAACGTCCAAAGCCTCATTATCACTGACCAATCAGACGGCGAATAATAGAAGAGGACAAAAGAAACCTGTGAAGATTTTTCTACATTTTACCTACTTTATAAAATGCATCCAAGATAAAAAAATTGCCGGAAATTTCCCTAAATTTTTAAGTAAAGCTACTGTCCAGATGTTTGATACAAGTTTGGATAGCGGTTAAAATATCTCCAGGTTTCGAGGATGGAGTCGCACGGCTCGCAGGTGCATTACATTCTTCCAAAAGCTGAAATATTTGATAATTTATCACAGGTTAGAATATAATTGAAGATAAACAAGTTTTCAATCTTAAGTGTTATGGCAACATGAACAAAATAATGGTCTGTACCCAGCTGTTACCAGTTTGGTTCTCTGTATCTCAAGCAGGAGAACATCACTCGCTAATCTTGTTGCACGAGGAGCTGTGTGTTTCTATAAGTTGAAGCCTCCTGGTCTTGAAGATTTTGAGAAGAGTCTTCCTTAATTAAGCTGTTTTTCACCATCGACAGGTCGATGATGACATCTTTGAGCTTGATGAGCACTTCTTCGTAAAACTGACCGGCATCCGTGTCTTGGGTGAGGATGGCATGGAGCAAGAAAGTACTGAAGCAACGATTGGAGACCCTGACACTGCTGTTATCACCATCCTTGATGACGACTACCCTGGTGTGTTTACATTCGAGCAAGAGAATACAGAAGTGATGGAAACCATTGGCACTGTGTCAATCAAAGTGATCCGTTTGTTAGGTGCAAGATCAGTTGTCAGAATTCCCTACCACACTGTGGAATGCTCGGCAAAAGGAGGTGGTGAAGACTATGAAGATGTTGTTGGTGAAATTGAGTTCAGAGATGAAGAGACAAGGTATGCAAATTTTTCTAACACGTTGTCATTAAACAAATGCAGCTACCGCTGTTTATACCCTCTTCAGGTCAAGTGACCACTTAGGAAATCACCTCTGTTGATACAGATGCCCGTTTCACCATGGGTAGCTAAACGCTGCTGATGTGCTTCTGTGGAGGAGCACTGGAACTAATACGTACCTGCGGAGGAATAGTTTCTATAGTTTACACTAGCTCCTCCATAGTATTAAATAACGATTTCCTCCGCAAAAGAACAAAGCTGTGAGAATCGAGCACAACTGCGGCGTCTAACTATCCATGGTTTCACGCTTTGCATGGTGCGGTACGAAGTTCTCTTTATGAACAGAAAAGTTTCCTCAAGAAAACAATCACGTGATCCGAAGTAGGTGTCAACAACGTCGGCTGAATTCGTCTGTTCTCCTTTTTAAATGCGATGTTCAAGGTGCTCTACCTTTCGGAACTGCCGGGTCGCTTGTGTCAAAATGTATTTGCCTGCTTACCAACAATCAGAAAAAAACTCCGGTATTTGTTTCCAGTTGTTTTATTTTCCAAAAGAGGTGGATATGGGACAGTGGTCGCAGACAAGGATGTCGCAGAAGTAGGTCGGGTGCCAGAAACCATCCTTTTTCAGTAGATCGCACTAATTCCTTGCCTTTGTACTGGAAATCATGTATCTTGCGCCGGACATCTCTGACTTGGATCAACATTGAAAACGATGGTAGAACAATAGGCTACTCTTTAGAAAGAATTGACGTGGTGTCAAATGCTGGGGTTGCAAATATGAACTTTCCATCAAATTAGGCTAGGCAGGCTGCAATATTGTACAGAACAGCGTAATGCAAGTGCAGTGCAAGACAACGTGTCACGTGTGAGGTAGGTATAGCTTGACATAATACAATACCCTTGTAAAAAAGCAATACAAGATCATGTAATACAGCGTGCAAGCTTAACTGTTTGTGCAGTACAACACATAATATACCAGATAATATTCCGTGATATCATATGATACAAACCCGTGCGATATAGTGTCGTGAAATACTAATGGGGAAGATTGATATTCTGTAGCAAGTGCTATAATGTCTATAACAGTGAATAATCAAGCAATAGAATAATACCGGGTGTGTAAAAACAAAGTCAACAAGTTTGGCGTGCTGCGGAATAGAAATGATGCAGCCGACATGCAAAACTGAAGTGTTAATCTATCAGTCAAGGGCCAACTAAGATGTGAACATTTTGTGTGGCAAAATCACTCATCTTTTAGACCATGAAATTAGGGAAATGCAGGCACGGGGTTTGTAAATGACCGAGAATTCCACGTTGATTTCTGGTCCATAGGACAATACATCAAAGCAAGTAGTAAATTTCAAAGCAAAAAGGTATTGACCCGGCGTAGTACTGTCCATAGAAATAGACGATATTACAGTTAACAATTGGAAATCATGAAATATGATGAAAAGTTGAGGATTGGCTAAGTGATACAATTTTATCGTTTAATACAGTTAATGTGATTAATTCCCTTGTGAATGAAACTCTTTTGATACGTTATTCTACATCTTGACAAAAAAGATATAAATCAACACAGTTTAACCAAATTGGATATTATAGAATATGAAGGGATGGTGCAGGATTACAGGTGAATTTGCAAATGATGTTATATGTTATCTATATTGTACTGTGACATCTTGTGAAGCTTCTATAGTGTGCACTGCTGGTGTGCTTCTAGGGAGGAGCGCTGCAACTAATATGTACCTGCGGAGGAATAATTTATATAGTTCTGCGGAGTAGGTAACGAGAGACTGACAGAAAGAAAACGTTTCTTTCTCTCAATCTCTTACGCTAGCTCCTCCATAGTAGTAAATAATGTTTTCCTCGGCAAAAGAACAAAGCTGTGGGAATCAGGCACAGCTGCGGTGTCTAACTACCCATGGTGACATCATATACCAGGTGAGCCAGAAAAAAGTTCCCACTTTCGATAATTCGTAACACCACAAGTACTTCATGGATTTGAATGATTCAAATTCTAGTTAAAAGCCAAGAGATCAAAGGACTTTTTTTATTTTTCCCGTCTTCTTAGGAGCACTGCAAATATAGGTAAATTCAACCATACAAAAATGTCATGGTTGCAAAATGACTGAAAAAGGGCCTAAAACACTTGATCAAATCGTTAGGACTCTCCTCACACAGAACGATACACACGGGCGTTTTACCTCTCTCAAGAGTAATAAGACAAACAGATACTAAAGATCTTCAATCCCATGGCACTAAATGTGCACGACGAGAAATTGCCTTTTCTCTGTTGTTCTGAGCGAGGAGTCCTTTATGATTTGATCATGCATTTTAGGCCTTTTTCAGTCATTTTTCAACCACAAAGTTTTTCTAAATTTGAATCTACCAATTTTTCCAATGCTTGTAACCAAGCGAGAAAAATCACAAAAATACTTCGATCTTTTGGCTAACAAGCAAATATTGATTCATTCCAATCCATCCAGTACTCTTGATGCTATGAATTTTCAAACGTGGGAACTTTTTTCTGGTTCACCTGGTAGGTTTCGATCAGAGTCAATTAACTCAGTTTCGATTGAATTTGAGAATTGTAGAATATAAAAAGGGAGTACACTCTTTTTTTTATAAGAATACTATAAATTTTTTCAGCCTTAATATTCTTAAGAAAATTTTCATTTTGAGCCTTAACATATTCTTGAAGTATTCTTATTTTTCCAAATCTGATATGGTTTCTAGGGGAACATAGTTCAAAGAAATGTCATATCATTATGAAGAAAAGGTCGAACGAAAGAAAAGGACAGGTCCTTCCCTTGTAGTTTTGCAGTTATTTTACAATTAACTAGAAGGGCATAGTTTACCCAGGATACCTACAGAAAAAGTCAACTCCCTGTAACAGACACCTCAACAAGATGGAAACCTCTTTAAGGTTACTGTATTCCTTCAGGATGATAAGAATTTTTGTCCGATCCATTTTAGGATTTTTATACTTGGATAGCACACATCTACAATTTCTGACAATTTTGAGGAATTTTCCTGTATTTTTCAGCGCATTATAAGCAATTTAAAGCAACGTATTTCCAGTTAGGAAAAATGTTTTATACATTAGGAGGAAAATTTGAAGGCCAAGGGTTAATTTCAAGTGCTCTTGATGTACTGTTGAATAGATTTTGCGGTTCTGATGCCCATTACATCAGTATGAACTCTTCACTAAATACATAAAGGATTAACATAAGTAACATTTTTGCAAACCTCTTCAATTTCGCCTAATCTGCGGCCAGATTTATCTCAAACATTGACAACGTGGAGTTTTACGCAAAGAAACTAGTTCAGCCCTTTGCCCAAAATCGAATTTTCAACAACCACTGAGTATTCATACGGTTCCCTGTACCCACTAGCTTAACATATTTGGCTGAGATTTTGCAAACAGAGAGAAAAAGCATAGGGGGACTAAACTATGTCTCAATTTTGAGAAAAATTGCATGGTCTAAATTTAACATTTGACTGAATCTCAAAACGGGGCCAAGGAGCGAAGAGCTAAATTTGTTTTATTAATTATTCTAATTCTAATAATTATTTCACGCAAATGAAATCTCACACACGGTTTTCTAGATTGCAAAATTTTCATTGAGACCTATACGTGTTATGTCGCGTGTGTGACAATCAAGAGAGAAAACATCGAGAATGGTCACTGAAGGGGTACAGTAACCAGGGGAAACTCGCAATTTCTCCGACAGATGAAATTCAATGAAATTTCTCTCTTCAAGGTGTTGGTCCTGAGGGTGTCTGCTTTACAGGGAGTTTATTTTGAATATGTATACAGGTGATAAAATTTCAGTTAGAAATAACTGTTTTACAAATTGACCTGTTAGAAAATCTAATTAAAAATAATCTTTCATATGCAATATTTTGTAGAAATTTAAGTGATTTAGCATAACAAAATAGGAAAGAAAATTAAAATGTAGCTGTCGAATGGATCTTTTAAAGGTAATGTGTCCATGTAAGTACAGCGACTTTGCTATTTTCACATGATATTTCATGTGATCACTTTACCATAGATTTAGAAAGATAGCCACTCCTAATATAAGCAGGCTGATGACTTACTTGCGGCTGCGATTCCAGAGCTGAACCCGAAATCTCACAGCAGGCAGCCTCGTTGTGAAATTTAAATTCTGGTTTTGCATGTGTTCAGTTAAATTCTACCAATCACAGTGCGCTCCTCGGGCTCTTCGTCAGCATCGTGTCAGCACATTTTGACAAGAGTGTATACGCTGCTGTACTTACATGGACACATTACCTTTAAAGGTTGTCAAGGAGGGTGCCAACTTCATTTCCCTGCTAAGCTCATTACATAATTTTGCTCCACGATAAAAAAAGCTTTTTGACCTGTAGATGTTCTTAACAGAGGTATCTGCAAATTCGTTTCGGTAGAGCGAAGGTTAAGATCACTACCCTCTGAACATTTCTTAAATAGTTCTCCTGAATAATGACTTGCCCTATAATATCGAGAAGAGGGGAAGATAAACATACAAAGATTTGTCTAGCATAATAGACCTTTCATTTATCAGCTTCCATTAGGGTCGGATGAAATCATGGTGGGTCATTGGTCATCTTTTCTAACATAAGAGTCAAATAGATTCTCTTTGTCTTACTTTGTCTTACTTTGTCTACTTTGTCTTACTTTGTCTTACTGTGTCTTACGTTGTCTTAGTTTGTCTTAGTTTGTCTTACTTTGTCTTACTTTGTCTTACTTTGTCTTACATTGTCTTACTTTGTCTTACTTTGTCTTAGTTTGTCTTACTTTGTCTTACTTTGCCTTATTTTGTCTTATTTTGTCTTACTTTGTCTTACTTTGCCTTACTTTGTCTTACTGTGTCTTAGTTTGTCTTAGTTTGTCTTAGTTTGTCTTAGTTTGTCTTACTTTGTCTTACATTGTCTTACTTTGTCTTATCTTCTCTTACTTTGTCTTAGTTTGTCTTACTTTGCCTTACTTTGCCTTACTTTGTCTTACTTTGTCTTAGTTTGTCTTAGTTTGTCTTACATTGTCTTACTTTGTCTTATCTTCTCTTACTTTGCCTTACTTTGCCTTACTTTGTCTTACTTTGTCTTACTGAATCTTACCAAGGGGGAGGGGGTGGTTGAAGGGTATCTAAAGTCTATCTCAAATTAGATGTCACGTGAAATGCCCGCGAACAATAACAATTGAAATATTTGCACATCAATTTTGCGTTATCGCAAATCTTGCGTGACTGCTAATTTGAGACGCTATAGGAGCTAAGAAGGAGGGTCCCCGATACTCATTAATATCATAAATACCTTTACATAAGCTAAGAAAGTGCTTGCTACGTTTTCAGGAACCCTTTCAGCAATTATCCAAGATGCATTAAAGCTGGCAACGCCCTTTTCCTTAGCCTTTGTTACTCCGGCTGTTTTTAAATCTTTATTTGCGTATACAAGAAATCTGTGAGACAAAGGCATATTGTTATGATCGTGTATAGCCATCTGCCTCACTGTGGCAGGTACGACCTGCTAAATCTTTAAAAACAAGCCTTGATGTCTTCTACTGATAGAAAAACAAATTTGTTTTTGACTACAATTTCTTAAAAATCATAAATATTTCTTCGATATTCACCATATGGATTCATAAGCAAATAGCACAGTAAAAGCGTGAATTCAATCGCGGATATTGATTAATTATCAACTATAGTCACGGTCTTAAAACTAATGAAAAGTTCCTCACGAATTTACTTCTCCCTCAAAAACTTAAGGCCTCATTCATTATTTTGATCCAAGCTTTATTGAATTGAATTTGTGGATTGAACTCTCAAACTAGTTAGGGACCGTTTGAATTGATCGGTTTAATTCATGCACAGTGAAATCTCTTAAAAGGCTAAAAGCTGTGGAGAAACAACCGATAATACCGCTTAAATACCAATACTGGGATGATAAAACGTTTTGCCGATATTGTGCTGAAGATATTCTTTTTGGCCTACTGTATATTTGGCTGTTTCTCGCTGAGCAGCCGGATTTGCTTGCTAAAAAGCAGATTTCCTAATTGCAATGACTGAAGACTTATATTACATATAAAAGTTAGGCTGATTATATGGCCGTAGTTATCGTTGTTGAAAGGCTGCCGGATGCTCCTAAAAGTCTCGGTTTGGTGTAGTAGTCTCGTTTTCAGAGCGATTACTGGGACTCATGGACTTATGGACTCATCGTAATAAGTCTAGATAGAAGTTACTTCTGGTAGAATTCGGATGGAAAGCAACCGATCATTTCGCGATGGTGGGGTTGTTATTGTTGTTGTTGTTGTGATTTTTGAAACCACATTCTAGATAGTATTCATGCCTTGAATTGAGCAAACAGCATCCTAAAAGATAGCTGGGCCTTTCACTAAAACCTGATGCATTTTATTGATAACATCTGGGTAAAGGAAGAAGGCCTAGTTTGGCCCGTGAAGATTTTTTGGATCACTCGGTATGACAGAAAATTATGCTGATGAGCCAACAAGGACAGATTTTGTAACACAATTGCATGATTTGCTTTAATTGACACCTCAATTCAAAGGAATTAGCGATTGCAGACGAAGGACATTCTCTCAACCAGTAATTCAAAACAAACAAAGCCGCAAAAGTTTCCCCAAACCAGTAGGGCAAACTCTCGCCTTGTGCACGCGAAAGATGGCTTTTAAGAGAAGTTATGCACTTATAGCGAAAGAAGAAGGGTAAATCTAAAGATCTGCCTGGCGGATTTCGTTTATTTGATTCAGAAGCCGAGCAGAAAGAATTCTCGCGCATCTTTGGGCTTAAATGAAACGATTACCACAAAGCTCTTGTATCAAAAAAACAAACTGCGCCAGGCAGACCTTTAGATTTCATTTCACCAAAGAATGATATGTGGTTAGATTTTTTCAAAAAAGTGGATGACGTCAGTCTTTCACATCAGGAAACAGAGAGCTACTGATCTTTCTAGAAATTAATGGGACAAGAAAACCTTACATATGGAGGCAATGAAATGCAGGCAGCTGAAACTTAATTGCCTCGACACTTGCATATTGCCATGCAGAACTGAAAATGAGAGAATTTTGAAGATCCTTTATTAGATGTTGTGCAATATGCCTCTTCGGCAGCTGCTTGGCCTAAGCCTACTCGTTCTTGTCGCTTCAACAACACCGCTTGCCAGTGCGGCAAAGTGAAATACAAGAATTGATGATAATGAAACTTTGACTAATTGCGCTGTTTCCCCAATCGTTCGTTGAATATTGAATTGTCGCTGTTACTTTGAGTCGAATCTTTTAAGGAACATCGTTCAAGAATACTTTGCTGAACATTGATAATATGGCTTGTTTGTTGTTGATAAGCGTTCTTCAAAGGCTTGCCGCCTGTCAGTATGCAGGCGTGGGCATGCGCCGTGTTTG
This sequence comes from Aurelia coerulea, assembly GCA_039566865.1. Classification (NCBI taxonomy): domain Eukaryota; kingdom Metazoa; phylum Cnidaria; class Scyphozoa; order Semaeostomeae; family Ulmaridae; genus Aurelia; species Aurelia coerulea. Next base: position 8,543,025 of record CM076945.1, on the reverse strand, counting down.
TGGGGATCTTATGTTCGTCGAAAACAAGATGTAGCGAAACTTTATCAACAAAGAGTAGTCTTAGATTATCAGTTAAGCTGCCAAGCAGACCATTTTCGGCGATAAGTATTTGTCAAACCGTAGTCCTTTTCTGGATAATACAGTAAGCACCCGCGTATCGGAGCCTGGTGGATTAAGCACCTGCATGCTAAAATTGTCAAATTAGACCTCCATTTTATATTGTTATTATTATTATTATTATCATTATTCTCTATTTGTCCTTGAGGCTTGGTGACAGGAAGTCTCTTCAAAACTCTAGGACTTTCCTGAGGATTCTGGCAGAATTAAGAATAACTGTTTTCTGCATTTCAAAAATCTTGGTCTCAATCCTGATCTCTTTCAGTCTTTTATGGAGGTCTTCCCAGATCTCCTCCGCAACGCAAAGTGCTCCGCAATGTAAACTCCTGCACAATACAAGCTTTCCGTAACAGGATTAACCCATTTCAGAACATGTTAGATGCTGTTTCCCTTCACCATGAATGCAATATCTCTTGATCTTTGACATAGTCATCATTGACTGTAGCTTAATGCCCAATAATGTCGTCGAAATTGACAAAGATATCAACCCGCTCGTCTCCCCTTTGGTGACATTGTCTCTCCAAATACTTTTAAGATCAAGCTCAGTAAAAACATGATGGGACATCAATCATTTTGAATTTAGAAATAATACAAATGTTAGCCACGAAAATTTTAAATGATTATCAGTGCATAAAAATGTTTGTCTCAACCATTCCTACTATTTTGCCGAATAATTGTCAAATTGCAAAGCAGGACGTTTAAATCGACATTGATTGCCTTTTCTTATCTGCTCTCGTTGATGGATTTTCAATCGTTGTAAAATAGCAGGAATCGGGTTTCTTGACGCTATCAAAATAAGGTATACGTTATCATGATGCGCGAGCCTTATTTGGACAGACACTAGGCTTTCCGATGCAGTTCTAATAAGAATGTTTCAAAACTGAATTGTGCTTAAAGAGGGAATCTGTGCATATAGAAGTGGCTCAAACCACTCGGGGTCAAATTCTAGCCTATCAGATATCAATCAGTACTGCCTATTGACTTAAGTCATCTATAGGTTAGTCCCATAAATATGACTCGACACGTGTCAAGATGCATTGACTTTCCACGCATCTTTTTATGAAAGGCTTTATTCTTACGTGAAGTTTATTAGTCAAAAATATGTCGAATTCTTCGTAACATCACATCTTTACAAACTAGCTTTACACGTTACCTGTGAACTTTGCTCAGTTCATCTAACAATTGTATGCTTTATCAGAATAGTCGACACTGTTAATGATTCCATTGACGTCAAACCATCCGTATCTAATCGCTTTGAAATTAAACAATTTCCAGGTCTTAGACATAATATTAGCACTGCTTTTATTCCTGAAGAAACAAGCTGCTAATTCAGCTCAATGTCTAGCTATAGGTAAAAAAAACTGAGTAAAAAGAGCTTGAAGGGCATATGTCATGAAGCTGATTGGTTCATGCAATACAATGCTCTGTATTGTTTCTTACAAAGCACAGGATCGAGGCTGAGTTTTCATTGCAATGAAAATTCATGAAACAGAAATAAAAAGTCACGAAACAATGGAATTCCACTCCAAACTTGTTTGTTGTATTGACCAATTGCTAACGTGACATATGTGCTTTAAAATGCATGGCGGGCTGTGGAATAGGTGGAATAAAAAGTACGTGGCCGATATTCAAATTAAAATGTTAAAGCACATATGTCACGTTAGCAATTGGTTAATACAACAAACAAGTTTGTAGTGGAATTCCATTGTTTCATGACTTTTTTTTCTGTTTCATGAATTTTTATTGCAATGAAAATTCAGCCTCGATCCTGTGCTTTGTAATAAACACTAGAGAGGATTGTATTGAATGAACCAATCAGCTTCATGACATATGCCCTTTAATCTATCACTCCAAGGATAAATGGAGGTGTAGTCTATAAATAGGACAAAGAAATGTATACGCACGCAACAAGGACAGAATTCGTAAGACAATAGCATGAGCTGCTTTTGATTGACACCGCAATTCAGAGCGATTAACGATTGCAGACAAGGGAAATTCTCTCAACCAGTTAATCAAAGCAAGCAAAGCCGCAAAAGTTTCTCTGAAACCCAGGTAGCTAGCGCGCTCATTGTGCATTCCATAAATTGTTTTCAAGAGCAAGCATGAGCATATATCGAAAGAAGAAGGATATATCTACACATCTACCTCGGGTGTTTTATTTATTTTGTTCAGAAGCCAATTGGGAGGCGATTCAATTCTCTTATTTGTTTGGGTGTAATTAAAACAGTTACTGCTCAGCTTCTGAACCAAAGAAATTAAACGTCCGAGGTAGATGTGCAGATATATCCTTCTTCTTTCGATATATGCTCATGTTTGCTCTTGAAAACAATTCATGGAATGCACAATGGGTGCGCTAGCTACCTGGGTTTCAGAGAAGCTTTTGCGGCTTTGTTTTGAACCACTGGTTGAGAGAATGTCCTTTGTCTGCAATCGCTAATCGCTTTGAATTCAGTTGTCAACGAAAGCAACTCATGCTATTATCTTACAAAATCTGTCCTTGTTGGTGTAGTCTACAAATAGGACAAAGAAGTGCCTACGCACGCTAGTATGAGAACGAGACGAGAATTCCAAGTTCGATTCTGGTCCATGATTTGTTTGAAATCGAAACATAAATTCAAACAATTGTCTGTTTCAGAAATAGAATATAATTTCAATGGGAAGTAAATCATGGACCAAAATCGAAGGTGGAATTTTCATTCCCATAGAAACCCCTTACCAACATTCTTCTGATTTCTGGGTCTAAAAGATGAATGCTTTTACCAAACAAATCTCAGCATTTAATCTATCCTTGGCTGATGGATTAACATTTAGTTTTGAAAATCGGCCACATACCTTTTATTCCATAGCCTGCCAAACGTTTAATTTCATTACTCTAAGTAGAGGCCCGTTGCAAGACTCAATTACCTTCGCCATTGTTTACTTGCGTCCTTTGAGAAGATGATACTGTACTCCAATCTTCAGATCAAAGAACACAGGGAAACAAGGACAAGTTCTTGTGACATAACTCTTCGCCATTCAGTTCAGTCCAGTCCAGTCCAGTTCAGTTCAGTTCAGTTCAGATCAGATTTATCCAATGAATCTCTCCTTTCTGATTGTTACTTAAAACTCCCTTGAAATTGCATGGTTTTTATCTGATTGGTTTTCGTGACTAAAAGAGCACTGAATTGAATTATACTGTTACCCATTCATTTCAATCAAAATATTAAACAATATTTAATGAAATTCTTTTCTATGCGCAGTTTCATTTTCAGTTCATAATGATTTGTGTGACTCGTTTTCATCAATATAAGAGCATTGAATTGAATTAAACTCTTACCCATTCAATTCAATCAAAATACTAAACAAGACGAAGCGAAAGGCAAAACTTATTTAATGAAATTCCTTTCTATGCCCATTTCCATAGAACTTAGTGTAATCACAACGCTTTCATTTTCAGTTTATATTATTTTGTGTGACTTGTTTTCATCAATATAGGAGCATTGAATTGAACGTTATCTCTTATCCATTCAATTTAATCAAAATACTAAGCAAGACGAAGCGAAAAGGTGAAACTTATTTAATGAAATTCCTTTATATGCCCAGTTCCATAAAACTTTACTGAAATCACAAAGTTTTCATTTTCAGTTCATATTGAGGTTAACTGGTTTTCATGACTAAAAGAGCATTTTCTTCCCAATCAAATTATCGTCGGGCGATTTTACGTGATCATCTTTGCAATTCCAATCATTTCTTCAACAAGATTGAGTTTGTTTTGTTTCTCCTTCAAAACAAGGTGGTTGAAAATGTCGGCAGATGTTGTATTGGTAAGACTCATACGATTAGTTCGTAATGTTTCTTGCAGGTCCTTCAATGCGTGTGTGGATTTTTACCAAACAGCGCAACTGGGAGGGAATTACCGGGTGTCCTAAAAACAGAAAGGAGATTTGGTCGTCCTAGCGATGAAAATGTAGCTTTGGCTTGTAGCTAATCACTTATAACGTTCCTCGACAGTAAGCTGAAACGAAGATACCTATTTTGTTGGTAATGGTGCTTGGAGTGTGGAAATATTAATCTTGAAAGTTCTAATTTGCCTCCACCTCTAAGCCAGAACTTTGCCTATCAAGCATAAGAAAACTGCTGAAGCACGTCAAAATTAGAAATAAAAATTAAATTAAATTAATAAACAAACTCTAGAAAATAGAATATAATATGATATAATTTCTTTTCAAGCTTTATCAAGGATATTGTTGATATATTCACTGTGCTTCTGGAATGTTCTTAGGCCAAAACTGCAAAGCTCTTGTTTGGAAGTGACTGCAAATTTGAACTTTCAACACTAATATTTCTACATTCAAAGCACCTATACCAAGTTATGTTCAAGTTTAATTATCGAGAAACGTTGCCTCTGGGATCGTATGGGAGTTTCGAACTCAGATTCGATTTCGAATTCGAAACTCCGAGATACAATGTCAACAGCACCTCCACATTCAACAGCAGAATGGTTTTATTCTTGACCTCCTAGAACTTTTAGATGAAGATTCTAGCAACTCGATTTACCGACAAAACTGGCGTTTTAGGCGTAGTTAATGTTTCCAGCTACGAAATATAGCTGATCAAATGTGACTTTGTAAAGCAACATCTGGTAACTTATCCAATGGATAATATATGTTGGCAACTTTTTTTTGTTTATGGGAACCTGCCCTTGGGCTAATATATATATATATACCAGGTACTGTAAGATATAGGTCGAAACACAGAAATGACAACAAACTCGTTGAGACGTAACGCTAATATGATATGCTACTAGTTTCGTCTGTTCACGCAGACTCTTCAGACAAAATAAGCCTGAAGAGTCTGCGTGAACAGACGAAACTAGTAGCATATCATATTAGCGTTACGTCTCAACGAGTTTGTTGTCATTTCTGTGTTTCGACCTATATATATATATATATATATAGGTTTTCGGTTAAAATGTGATCATTTGTCATGTGGTACTTTGTCATGTGTCATCAAGAAAATATTCCAAGAAATGGTTTGGCACTGTATTTGAACTTTTGTGTTATAGATAAACAATGGTAAGCACCTTTTTAAGTGCAGAAAATATTCAACTACAACGCTAAAATTCTCTTTCGATGTTGACTTGACTTCGACTCATTGTTGGAAAGCAAAAGAATTGCTATTTTTCAAGCAACTAGCTATTTAATTCTGACTTTGTTGTGCCATAAATCAGCAATCACTTGTCAGATTGACGACTAAAACAAGATTTAAAACGACAAGTTGAAGCAGTTCCTATGAAACTGTAGAAAAGCAGGACAATTGAATAAACGGCTCCACCACAGCAGCCACACAAACCGAGCACAGACTTTTTGGAACACCCTGCAGTTTATTGATGCCGCAAAAGGCTTCAGCAAAAGTAAGTAACTGTGCATTAGCAATCGATGCGTCAATTATCGCCGTACAAAATAAGTTTCAAGGACTACAATAATTTCAGTTGTTGTGCTATTTTATTGTTTTTTCTTCGCTGTTACGTCTGTTTCCTATTCATCAATTTTTCACAGACTAAACTCAAGTTTCTCAAGACGCATTAATTTCTTGCAATGTTTCAAAGTCAAGATTTCGTCACGATAAAGATCGACCACATGTTTAAACATTCAAATCTTTTCAGTTGGAGGCCGTATAGGAATTGAATGGAATTGCGTGCTTCGGGTTTTACGTGCAAATTTGTGGCCGAGGATTATGAATAATTTACGCTTAACTTTGGATAGAGACTTCGCTATTTAAGCAGTTGTTTTTGATACTTGTAATAAGATGTTCGAAGCCACAAATACTGTTTTTGATCAACTTTTCAAAGGCAAGGTGATTTTATTTATTTACATGCCAATAGCCTTTTCTTATGCAGAACCATTCCTTTGATTTCAAATGCAGCTTGCCTGGTCTATAGAAAGTCTTGTTTGCACAAGATAGCTCTCATGATAAGAGATATCAGACTTTTAATCGGCGATGAGTAATTAAATGACCACGTATGTAGCTTAATGGTGCTGCCTTCCTGGCTAATTTGAAACAGGCAAAATTATATTTGTATGCGTTACTATTGTTATTATTGCTAGTTTATTAGACTAATGAAGATTTTATGATCGAAACATTTGTTTTTAACAGTTTTGTTTTATATTTTATTTTCTGTTATCTTTGATTATGGTTCATTTTTATTATTCTTATCATTATTAATTCTTTTATTTGAAGTTGGCTAAAAAATGACAGCTATGATTGTTAATTAAGGCCAACTATTTACAAAAATGCATACAATGTTATAAAGAAAATGTAATTCACAATAAAAAACCTAAACCAGGGTAAAATATTTTACATAATCTGCAGTTGCAGGCTTGGCATTTATGGGCGTTAATGATGAGTCTTTTGAGTATCTGAATGTATATTCTTAATTGTTCAGGTCTGGTGATAGTGTCTTTCATATTTTTCCCCCTAAATCTAACCGTATCTATTCCAAGGCAAGTTGTTTTTTCCTTGTGGTTCTGGTTCTGTTTCTGGTTCTCACATAGTATATTGGCGTTAATGACAAGGTTCTGGTTGGTTTTCATGCCTTTCCAACTAGCGTTTCCATTCGTGGGGTTCAGCTTTGTTTGCACAAAGCAGGTTTGGTAAAAAACGCGGTACGAAATCGTTATCGTTAGCAACATACATGATTATGATTATGGCTACATTTAGACATGATCATTGTACTAGATTATGACGCAGTTTTAGTTATTGTTCTGTGTTTTGCGTACGGGCAATAAAATATCTTTATGCCAGTCTGTACTGACTTCGTTTAATGAAGAGGTTTACTCATACGTTATTCTTACATTTCCCACCGGTCAGTCATCCACACAACACAGCAAAGACAAGAGCAAGCATAGGCTCATATTTGTTTGTATGCAACAAGGCTGTTAAGACTAGACTGCTTCCAAAACAAATTCGATTTTGCTGTTGTACCCTTTGGGCTCATGTCTGCGCCAGTGGAAAGTATGAGTTCTCTCAGGCAAGCCTAGATGCCTATATGTGGTCAATGAGGCCAACCATGGAATAAAAGACATAGGGGTCTGTGAGGTTGCCTCGAAGTTGCACTTTTTAGCACCAAGAGCTGAGATCCCAGAAGTAGCTTAGTCCTTATCAAGTCTGCAACCTCTTTTCATGACACTCATACGGTGTGGGTGGGGCGCGAGCCCCGTCCGTCTGGGTTGCAAAGTCACAGGATTTGCACCGCTGCACCACAACTCCTTCAAACTGAAAGGGAAAGAGACAACTCCTGAGGCAAGTACATAAAGAGATGCAGTGAGTTAACATCCACTTAATGATGATTAGAAACTTTCTAGGCAAGCTGCCGCAATTCCAAGGTCTATCTAAGATCATCTACTGCATAGTAGCTTGGGATAAAAAACTAAGAACCTGCTTTGAGAGCATTGTTCAAAGAAACTTTTCGAATAATAGTAAGCAGTTTTCCAGGCAATAGACAGCAAAGGCACATGGGGATCTGACCTAAAAGCATTCGTCAAAATCCGTTATCGTATTGAAGGCAACACTGCTGAGGTATTCCCACACACCATGTTGTTATTATTGGACGCTTAACAGTTTTAGGTCATATGTACTATTTCAAATTAAATGTTGGGGACTCTAAGATACTATTTTTCTGACACATCGAAAGATGATCTTTGCCGACCGAGACAATTGAATGTAAACAAAGAATCGAAACAATGATCAACTTAAAAAATGAACTTTCTGGCTACAGGTTAGCTTTTAGCTTTCAAGCAGGTTTCGGATAAATAACCAGCATTCTAAAACTGATTCATGCAAGTAAAGAAAATAAACAGTCTAATCCTCTGTCTCTTCTATTGATTGTTTACATAGCTGTTTTCCTTAGCGTCAGCAAGCAGGGACATCATTGAAAGCAGTTGTTTACTTCGCCACAAATTGGAATTTCCGGATCTTTATCAACTTCATGTGAGGTGCGAAGCTAAATTTAATTGAATAAAGGCATCATGTGGCTCTTTATTTCATTTTGATCAAAATAAAAGAAATCTTTGGAAATTATTCCCAGCATATGATCGATGAACGTTGCAGGCATGGGAGGTAGCTTTGTCTTGCTGATATGATATATCAGAAATCAGATAATGATGGGCTTTCATGAGAGAGCTGATGCAGAAGATAAATAAATAGCTGAATATGTAACTATCTTATCTGCAAACATAGATTCCAAAAATAAGGTGACTACCCACTTTCTCGATGCCCAGTGAGTGAAACATAGGTATAGGCATTTGCCAGATTATACCTACAATCAAGAAAACGCCTCCAAGTTAAACGTACCAATTTCAACTTCAATTTCCTTGATAATAACTTGCTACACTTTAACATAGAATAAAAGAAGCTAATTATAACAGCAACAGCAACAGCAGCAACGAAAGAACTAATCCAAATATGTAGTAACAGAAATACAGCAATAAATTAAATATAAATATAAAATGAATAAATCTAATTTCGACTATAGTTCGTTTTATAAAGTGTGTTTCAGGAAAAAACTACTCCAATTGAAAATCTTTGAAAAATGATGAAATTTAAGTAGTTGTGATGTATACCATTTCAAAATTCAATCTTTCTTCTTTCTTATAATATGCAGCTTGGATATATTAATGAGATTATTGATCATTTGCTTGATATTTAGTACATATGGCCGATTTTCTGATACAGCATGCTGTAAGAGCAACATCTTTTTCCGCATAGGTTCCAAATCTTTAACTCTGCGTAAAAAGGTGGGTGTAAAATTCTATGACCTTTATGTTTCTTCTGATTGAATGGCTTGAAAGAAACTTTTGATACTTATCTATAATTCTACCGTTGGACATTTTAGAAGTTTTGAACATTTTTCGAAATCACAGCGTATCTTCTATTTGAATTCATTTGAGGATGTGACGTCATCAAATTTCTAAATCATAAACCTGAAGAGTGACAGACTTTTGCTTGATACCATATTGTAGACATCCATAAACTTTGGTTTTCTTCTAAATTATTTCGTGTTGCGTCAAACAGTTTAGAAATTACGATGATTTTAAGTTTTTTGAAAATTTTTCTTGAATTCTTCAAAAAGAAGCAAAACACTCCAATTCTGAAAATATTGAAGATTTTAGAAAGGTCCAACGGTAGAATTATAGAGAAATAGCAACAAATTTCTTTGAAGTCATTCGGTTCAAAGAAATAGGTCATTGAATTTTGCACCAGCCTTTTTAAAGATTTGGAGCCTATGCCCCTTTAAAAATTATGAAACAGATTTTGTCAAAAAAAGTCAGGCCTGGAAGCATTTGAGGTGATGCCCAAGGTAGGAAAAAGACAGTTTTATTCCCATAAGCTGCATCGATTAAGGATGACAAAATATGCTCTCACGTAAAGATAGATTTTAGTCTATGGTCTATGTAAATGTCCCATCACTGTCCAGCATCTGAAAAGGCCACACTTACGAAACGTCAGTGAAGTGATTAATAATCTAATTAATGCGCCTAACCGGGATATCATTGGAAAGAAGATAGATCTTGCTTTCAGATGGTATGCGTCAAATTTACTCAAATGTTATTATTTTATCAAGAATCTCGAAGAACACGAGATCAGCACAGAGTAAAAATCTCACTCAAAGTTGAAGATAGAATTGTGATTCTCATTTGACAGAGCTGTGATGCAACTTTCTCAGGATTTATTTATTTATTTATTTTTTTTCTATAAATTCAATGTTAGAAATTTACAATTTACGAATTACCTAAGATTACAAACGAGCTACCATACAATACTACAGAAACGATGCCAAGGGGAGCAAAAGATCATGACTACCCCAGGGTCATCACATGAAGGAGATAAACTAAAATACAACTAAATAGATAAGAGGCCCCCCAGCTATTCGGAAAAGAATTAGAATTGAACGGTATTTTGCAAATGGAATTTTCGAATGTACGAAATAGTGATAGAAGCTTCATCGCCACTCAATCGAAAGTCGCGTATGAAATGTATAAGAAAGACGCTCAATCCAGGCTCTTTTGTAGAATAGCTAAAGGGTGTATTAAGGTTACTGTAACCGTTCAGACAGTGATTAAGAAACTTTGCTTACCATGGCCGTTCCTCAAAATATACCAAATAAACCTATAGATCATTCGCTGCAGAATTAAACGCAGAATATCATGAAAATATGCGCAGTCGATTTAAAGAAAGCACAAATGATTTATTCCAGATTTTCGGCAAAATCGACCACCCTAGCGAAAAAATCTTTGTGTACCCCAGCGACCATCGTTGGACTGCGACTATCTATTTACCAAAGACTTAAGGTCTTGAACTCCAAAACCGTGTCACGGATTTTTGATAAAATGTACTGTCTAAAAATAATGCCATTTTAAATTTGTGTAAATTTCTGAAATGCCGTTTTCAACTTTGAAACCTCTGTAAAAATCGGACCCGTGGATCTGTAGAAAATCGCTGACACGGTTTCGTAGTTACATGCTTTGTGACCATGTGGGCCAAGTTGCAAGCCATTTGATTGGTCCGTTGGGTACACAAAGATTTTTTAGTACCTACCAGTACTCCAGAATCCTGTTTCAAGAAATCAGGCTTTTATCAAATTCAGGAAAAAAGTGCGGGAAAAACGATTATGCTTGTAAGTGCAAACATGAAACCACAGGTCAAGCAATAAGGCTTAAGCGCGGTGTAGGTAAATTTTTTTGTCAATAAAACCATAAAACAGCAACGAGGGATTTACGAATGTGGCTGTCACGAAATTCCGCTTGATGTGAAAATGGAGCAAGGGATGTTGCAGGTCATGCTGAAGGAAATGGAAAGCAAACTTTTTATTTACAGCAAACGATCGACCATCTTTAGGACTTATTGGGAATGACTTCTTTGTGCTTTTTGATGGACAGTCATTATTAGTGCAGTAAATTTCCCAGCTGGCACCGAGGCCCTGACGCTTCTTTTTTTCATCGATAATTTTTAAATCGCTGTGGCATTCCTTGCAAACCGAGGTCGCATTCAGTTGGGTTTCTAGTAAGGATAAACTTATCAAGAAAAGGTTTGCTGATGATTCAGATGCGCTTTCTTCGTTTGTGTCCTCTTCGTCCAACTCATCTAACTCAGATTCTGATCCCTCCTCAGCATACAAACTTTCCTGGTCAAACCACGACCCCTTATCTGATGACGCAAGATTCGTTTCCTCTTCTCTTTCAAAGGATTTTTCAATTCTTTTTCTAAACTTTGGTCGTTTTTTCTGCGCCCAGTCAGCTTTTCGAAAACGCCCCATTGCGAATGAATCAGTTGCGAAAGCAAAGGAGTTTTTGTTAAACAAAGAGCAAATATTATATCCGTGCGGATTAAAATTATTGCCTTCTAAACCACAGGAGTATGCGAATCATTCGCAAGGTCAAGTGAGTTTACCTTAATCGCCTAATGCTGTTCGCGCAATTTTTGAGAAACAAGAGTGCTTCTTTTAAAATGCTCAAATTTGCAAGTATTTGGGTTCGTTTTGTGAAGTGAGGTGGCTAAAACCGTACTTGAATACTTGGAGCATCAGAATATGACGAAAACGAAAAATCGAAAAATTCTCGTTTGAACCGTTACAGTAACCTTAATAGCTGTTTGCCCATCTTAAGTTATACATAAAGACTGAAGTATTAGTTGATAGCATTCTGGATTGGTTCCTCAAACATTTTTCTAATATTTAGTAGCGTTTTGTTTCAGGGATACAAAGGCCTAACCCAAATAGCTCAAGGACGTTCTGGTGTTCCATTGTACTCGTGTACATCTATTTCAAATAAAGTTGCCCTTGGTGACTGAATATTGCATAGAGCGATTCATATTTAAGGATTCAGTTTGAATAAACATTTGTTCAACCTTTTTTTAAATTATCTCTTGGATAAACAGTTAGGATTTGTTTGATCCTATTGGATAATAAAGTAGTTTGTCCATGTGACCTTACTGTTGGTCTTGATCAGACATACATACTGATGTGTACGCACTGTCCGAAAAAGCATAGATGACTGCACTCAACTACCCTGGGTACCAGACTCTCTCATATAAAAACAGAAACTCTGTTTTTATGTTAGAGAGTCTGGTACCCAGGGTAGCACTCAACATGACATCAGGCAATTTTTTACCATGATTCTTTGCGTCTGGAAGAATTTCGATTGATCTGATTGGTCGATTCATCATGAAAAGCAAAGGATCATGGTCTATTGAACTCTATTGGAAAGAAGCATCTATTGAACGGTGTTTGTCTATGGACAGTGAACATCAAATAAACGCTCTGAGAGTGAGATAAAATGTGTGGATTGCAACCTGTGATGTTTTTAGCTAAGCATGCAAAAGTCGTGTTGAAAATAATCGGAATACGGACCAATGTGAACAAAGAAATTTCGAGTGATTTGACAGCTCAATTTATCTTGAGCCGCAAAGTATCATGGTTATGTTTCTCTGACGCCCATATCTTTAGCGCAGTCCTCTTTTCCCATTTGTTAAATAGCAAGATTAGCGTAAAGGAGCCGAGGGGCTGCCTGGATTATAAATCGCAGAAGGTTCTCGTACTATAACTAATTCTATCGCTGACTGGCGATGGTCGTTTTAAGAAAAGTAGCTATTTTTAAGCGCTTATTGACCAGATTCTACAGAGATTAAAACACGTTGGCGACCAAGGACTTAATATACTCGTAAATTTTATATTACCATGTAATAACGCATTGGTTATCTCTGAGTCAAATAGAATCTGAAATTTTCTAAGAATCATGAAGCTCGCATATTTTGATCAATTTAAGCGAACAGGTTTTAACGTATTTAAAGGCCTATTTCTAAGGATCATCCTTTGTGGCGCCAAAGTCGACTCTCGTATCATTGTGATGATTATGATGATTTTCCTGACCTATTCGACACACAAACAGTCATGGTTGACAATATGACTTTAACAGTAAACAAATCCGTAAACTCGCACGTGTCGGGGATTATCCATTGTTCATCCATCGTTTTCTGCAGTTTGTTTGGTGGCTTCACCCAAGCCACCAAAAGGTGACCGTTAAAAATCCACTTATATCCGAGCAATCGTAGAAGATATGAATGTTTGGTTTGTCCCTTAGTGAAGTACAAGGATTAATGCCCAAACAGCAACTTTCATTTTGAAAAAGATACGAAAATCCAGTGTGATATCACCTTTCAAAAAACTGCAAAAATCATCGTTTTGTTTACATTTTGACGACGGAGCCCCTTTAAATGGAAAGATTCTATGAGATCATGGTAGACTTCCTGTAAGCGTCGTCTATAAGCGCTAAAAGAGTATAATTACCCCTGCGGGGGCGTAAGTAAATAAGAGAACGCTGCGAAGGAGAAATGACAAGAACTCAGTTTCTTCTCGTTTCTCCTTCACAGTGTCCTCTTATTTGGTTACGCCTCCGCAGGGGGTAATTATATTCTTTTAGCGCTGATAGACCATGGAATAGACTTAGAGCAAATCTAAGATCATGGGGAAAATTGGAAACACATAATTGTAGTATTATAGTATATTGACTCGACATTAGATCACTCTGTGGTACCAATTTAGTAATGAAAGTTGTAGGAAGTCACTTGCAGAGATGCCACCGTTTTTCCTTTTCTGGTGAGCACTTTGCTGGTGAGCTCGGGTAAGCTCTCGGGTAAGCTCTCGGGTAAGCTCTCGGGTAAGCTCTCGGGTGAGCTCGGGTAAGCTCTCTGCTGGATTCGTGAACCATTTGAAAATGCTCTTTCTAATTTCAACTGCAAAATCCAACTAAAAAGAACAAGAGCTAGGCCATCAAAATGTAACCCATACATGAAAGATATAGAAGTGCTTTTCTCAAGAGCAAACAAAATTGATACTTTTCTTGTAAGTATTCCAGGAAGTTGAATGATCTCAAAAACTGTAGCCTAAAAGGTCTGAAGTATTGCTTGGTATGATGAACCTTTACTTCTCTTAAATGATCATTGCGTGGCAGTGAGATAGCTTTCTGCGGTAAATTTTCAAAGTTTAAGCGTTGTTTGCAATTTTGCGATTTTTTTATTTTTATTTTCATTAAATTTTGGTGTTTTGCTGAACCCCGCCCATCTATCGGGCGAAGATTTTGTGTATGAAGACTAGAAATCTTGTGTAGTTCTGGCTGAGGCGTTGTCAGCTCTCATTCCTTTTTATCGTATATTTAAGATCCGTTGTCGCTTGAAGATTTCTGTAAGATTATACTGTAAGATAATTTGTTAGAATTTTCACGAATTAGAGAAATGGAAATTGAACACGCCCTGTTCAGTTTAGAATATGAAATTGTCTCATGCATAATAGATAGGTCTATTAGTATAAACTTCCAACGTTTCAATGTCATTTTCTTTGTTTATATACGGTAAGAAATTGAATAAAACAAAATAGGAGACTACGCACGGTCAAGCTGTTTCCAACATCAAAGCTCATAGTGAAGAGCTGCTGAGAGAACACCTTGCCAGCACTGAAATAATTTTGTTTGCTAACAAAAAGTCGGCTGGAAATCTTCAACAATACAAATCCTCGTTTTTCATTATTCTTTCTTGCTTTTATTCTCATCCTGATGTTTTATGATTTAAGAAAAATAAGTAATTTTTTTATCAGCACGATCTAATTTGATATGGAATGTTGCCTAGGGTCCTTCTACAAGTTTTATTGACTCCTTTGTATGTAGTTCACTCATTCATTGTCCAGTCTAGTCATTTCCACCATTATGCTTCTATGAATGACTTCTACACCTTGCACTGGGTGACCTACAAATAAGCAACCATTTGAAAGTTTGTAATATGAAAACTATTAAAGGCACACTGTCATAGATGTGATTGGCTAAATCTTCAAAGAAAATCAATAACAAAACATCTTGTGGGTTTTTTCATCGAGCTTTTATGCATTGGAGTCATGCTCTTTGCATTGGCGTCATGCTTTATGCATTGAAGTCATGCCTTTATGCATTGGAGTCATGCTTTATGCATTGGAGTCATGCCTTTATGCATTGGAGTCATGAATATGAGGAGTCAGGTCATTATCGTGTAATTTAGTTCTCTGGTAGCAGGGATAGCTGAAGCTTGGCTAATTTTTTTCTTTTTGATTGTCTTAGCCTGCGTTCACACGATGCCAGCACATTTTGAAAACGGAGAAAATGTGACGGTAGCAAAATTTGAGCTAGCGTTCACATGATACCGGCAAAGTTTTGAAAAAGCCAGAAATGGTGACTGCAATCAACTCTTTGCAAGCACCACGAAAACTAGGCTGGATTTTCGCACCGAAGCCAATCAATCTCGTTTCGAAAGCGTTGAAAAATTGGATAGTCAGTCTATATGAACCCTTATATCGTTTTGCGTTGGTTATTTCAATTCTTGAGCACGTCCTTTTCTGCTGGATCCAGGAATGTTCAAGTGGGAGCAAAGCGAGCGCTTTACTTTTTAGTAATTGAAATATAGATTGTTGAATGTTTCAAGTTGGAGCTCTTACTATGAGCAAAGTTTGGTAAAGGACTTCATAAATGTTTGCTGAACTTATCAGAAACTATGCAGAAACAATATTCAGAAGAACCAAATCCAGGAAATGGTTCTATCAAGAAAAGTATATAATTAGATCACGATTCTAGCAAGGATTTTGATTCAAGCCTTATAGAAATGAATGTTCTATCATCTGTGGCCCCGTTTACATGATACCGTTTTCGTTTCATACCGGATTGGTTTTATATCGGATTGGCCTTCTGTTTACACGATACCGTTTTCATTTCATATCAGATTGGCCTTCTGTTTACACGAGAACGCACCAATCCAATATGCTTTATATCGTTTTCGCGTTACGCACTGAAAGTGGCATTAAATGAATCCCATATCGTGTAAACGGTCGAATATCAAACGGTCGAGTATCAACTCAAAACGGAACCCCTCTATCATTTCTACGAGCCTCCTATTCATCTGGTGCACTGCGCAGTGGGAGTGGGTCGTAAAGCCAGGTAAAACAAAGGTGAATCCTTCGTAGCAAAAGACAAAGCGTTTCCGTGTAAATAAGAACCCCAATCCGATATGAAATAAAAACGGTGTCGTGTAAACGGAACCCCAATCCGATATGAAATGAAAACGGTATCGTGTAAACAGAAACATTTTCTAATCGGATTGCCACCCTCAATCCGATATGAAATGAAAACGGTATCGTGTAAACGGGGCCTGTAGGTCCCTTTCCTTATTATTCAAAAATCGGAATCGGGACTTCTGAAGAAAGAGGGCACTGTTCCATAAAAAGTTCAAACATACAGTAATTGAGTCAAGATGTGTTTCTATGCAGAAATTTGCAATTGTGTATTATTCACAAGTGAACTAACAGTGATTTCAGATTGAAGTTGATGAAGCTGGAAAGACTTTGATTGAATGTTTAGATATTTTGAAAACGGCTTCCAAGTGTGATTGTCCACAACTTCTGAAACGCACGGCCAATTATAGATAGTTCAATCATAGATCAATTTATAATCGAAATTAACCCTTTACTGTTTATATCGGTGTGCCTTTCGCAATTATTCGTAGCGGTCAATCCCTGAATTTTGTTCTACCTGATAAAACCGACACAACTAATAAGATGTACAATGTTAGTATCTTTGTTCTAGTTTAGGACTGACGAAGAAATGTAAACCCGGATGAAGATCGTTTTGATGAAAATTAAATGACTGAATATTTGAGAAAACATGCCACAACAAACATATCGCAAGTCTCACATGATATCTATTTTTTGCGACAGACTTTAGGCCTTTTGCTTTGAAAACATCATTCCTTACAGCGCTAGTGTTTGAACTTCCTCTCAGACTTAATTTGCCTTCCTGTGCCGTAAATCAGCAACCACTTGTCTGACTGGCTAAAACAAGGTCTCAAGCTCCAGGTTAAAGCCTATCGCATGCAACTGTATAAAAACGAAACAATAGAACATATAGCTCCTCCACAGCAGCCAAAAAATGGGGCACACTTTTTGAGACACTCTGTATGCCATTTTTCGTTGAAAACCTCACTCTGTTAGCACTAGTGTGTTTGTACTTCCAGGATGAATCAGATAAGATGATTTCTTCGTAGACTGGTTTGAATTATTCGTAAATTTCGCTCCTTACACATGTATATTTGATTCTAACCTGTTCACTCAATGTACCTGTTTGAGTGAGCAATTCAGTTCAATAGATAAGTAGGTAAAACAATTCAATTCAACAGAGAAATAGGTAAAGAGATTCTCGTGATTATGAGCGAAGGCTGGGACGAATTGTAATAATTCTTATTTCTTCGTTGATGCGTTCGGCTTCTTCACTAATTTTCTGCAGGTGCAACCTACAAAATAACACACGCAAAACGCGACTACAAGCATGGTCCTAACTGGGAAAATTCGATCAATTGACGCAGATTAGTTGTGCTCTTTCCGTATTGTCGTCAAAAAGTGCGCTCAATCCCTCCTGTTCTGCGAGGGCGTGCCTGATGAATCTACAGATTTGAAATTTCCCACAGTACGATGAAATATCGTGCATGCAGTAGAGTCTTTCATTTTTGAAGTACAAACACAAGTCAGGTGTCATTTCACAAAGTTATTCGCTATGACACAAGCATAGTTTCGAAATCTTTGAGAAGGTCGTGTAGAATTCTATGACCCGTTGTATGGATCTTAACTTTGGCGCAATTCTTGTAGTACAGTAACTAGTTTTTTAAGCTATATTCTCCCAGTACTGGATTTCTTGATTTTTGGACGATCTGAGAGTTGAGTTTCTTACAAGCAGTTTCTTACAAAAAAATATACGTGTATATTTTCCCAGAACTGGGGCTTCTTAACTTTTTGGGCGATCTAAAAGTTCAGTTTCTTATACGCAGCTTCTTACAAAAAAAGGCATTTATATTTTCCCTTCCTGATTTTTGGCGATCTGAGAGTTGAGTTTCTTTTAACAATTTCTTATAGATACGTGCAGTGCTTTCCGACTGATTTTACTGGCAACTGGACGATAATTCAACAAAGAAAGAAAAAACTATTTTGAGTGCTTTGGCAAAATCCACAGTATCCACAGCTTAGATAGTCCAGCTGACTTTGAAACTGAACGTAAAGATTTCCAGATAATCCAGCCGGTGTGATCAGACTCAAACAAGAGCGAACGATAATCATTTGAACTGAATGAAATTTATCAACTGATTTGGAGGAAATTTTACTTGAAGACTTTTTGCGGTTTTTCTAGATATGCTTCTTTTGAGATTGAATGAGAGGAGAAAAGAAAATAACGATATTGAAGGATTAAAGTTTCCAGTAAATATGAGACACAATTGATATTGGCTAGAGTAAAGGCACACCCAAATAAAGAGAACGCAAGGAAATGAGAGAAACACTTTAGGGAGCCCCCTTATATGTCGATGTCATAGCCCCCATCCCTCCCCAGTTAGCCAACATATTCTTTTTATGCATTCAATATAAAAGCTGTACGAAAACGAATGACTTAGGGCACTACGTACGGACAGTTTTACTCTACACTACAAGGGCCTACAAGGGCAATGCCATGGAAAGCACAATACCATAACCATCCGATGCAACCTCGTTCCCAGGGTGTTCTGACGTCATACGCTGGTCACGAAGCTGAGTGAACACCCTGGTACACTTGGACTCGCAAACGAGTGATCTCTTGAAAACGTTTTTCCGTTTTGAAATCGGACTTGTAACCATGGAGCATCGACTCCAAACGTAGCGACTGGTCGGAAAATCGACACACCAAAAACTTTGACCCCCCGTTTATGACGTCATAATGACCCCCTATTCTCCTGAAACCCCAAAGTTTGGATGCGTCGTTGTCCATTACCCCGCTTAAACTCCTCTCTTGCCCCAAACACCCCATTGATTTGTGAAATTAGCGATTCAATAGAGGCCACTTTTGAATCAGAGCCAGTAATAATCTGATTTTGCTATTGTTTTCGAATAGCCAATCAAATTGCCGAACAGCCTCTTGTATCCCAGAGTAGAGGTAGAGCAACGAACTCACTCTGGGGACGAGATTGCATCCGATGGCCATTACATAAAAAACATGCAACTAAATTGCAACTAAGTATACAAAAGCTACACATGAACTTCACACAAAAGCTTCCGCTGAAGGGCAACCCTCCTTAAAAGAATTAAATATGAAATATAAATATGAAATATGAACCATTTTTACCGATAAATGTTTGAGTCGGTTTCACATTGGATATCGGGCTAAGATAAGCGATAATGCTGAACAACAACGGAACCTCAGCCGAGAGAACAACAACAATAGCAAAAACAACAACTGCCGCCATCATTGCTCCCCTTCCAGAGTCCCCATGGCTCATCACCAATGCTATCAGATCAGGGTCTCTTTTTTTTTTTTTTATTATAATATTTATCCACAAAACCCTATCAGCTCTATTAACAAAGCAACAACAAAACCATAATACTCTAAATCCTATAATACAAACAAACAAAAAAGAAGAATCTACAGAATGCTGTTCTTCCTGGGAACCTTCTTTGGGAATCATTGCTGACTTAGCAAGAAATCCTTCAATTTTTTTTTGAAAGTGTAAATTGTAGGACTAGTTCTGATGTTCAATGGAATTTCATTCCAAACTTTGGCTCCTGAATAATGGAAACTCCTCTTTGAAAATTCCAAATTTTGCCTTGGCACGTCGATATCTAATGAGTTAATGAGTTTCATGATGGTGTTGATCTGAAGAGCTAACACATCTTCATTGCAGATACCGCCATGTAATAAAGTTACTGCAAGATCCAAATAAATCACAAAAACTTTCAAATCTTTATAAAATGCACGGTCGACTGCATCCCTTGTTTACAGGTGTTGATTTTTATTCAAGTTACAAAAATTAGATATAAACCATATGAAATATTTTCTTGACGCAACATGGAGGTTTGGAACAGAAAAAGATTGCAGAAATTGATTTTTTATTCAAGTTACGAAAATTAGATATAAACCATATGAAATATTCTCTTGACGCAACATGGAGGTTTGGAACAGAAAAAGATTGCAGAAATTGATTTTTTATTCAAGTTACGAAAATTAGATATAAACCATATGAAATATTCTCTTGACGCAACATGGAGGTTTGGAACAGAAAAAGATTGCAGAAATTGATTTTTTATTCAAGTTACCAAAATTAGATATAAACCATATGAAATATTCTCTTGACGCAAGATGGAGGTTTGGAACAGAAAAAGATTGCAGAAATTGATTTTTTATTCAAGTTACGAAAATTAGATATAAACCATATGAAATATTCTCTTGACGCAACATGGAGGTTTGGAACAGAAAAAGATTGCAGAAATTGATTTTTTATTCAAGTTACGAAAATTAGATATAAACCATATGAAATATTCTCTTGACGCAACATGGAGGTTTGGAACAGAAAAAGATTGCAGAAATTGATTTTTTATTCAAGTTACGAAAATTAGATATAAACCATATGTTACGAAAATTAGATATAAACCATATGAAATATTCTCTTGACGCAACATGGAGGTTTGGAACAGAAAAAGATTGCAGAAATTGATTTTTTATTCAAGTTACGAAAATTAGATATAAACCATATGAAATATTCTCTTGACGCAACATGGAGGTTTGGAACAGAAAAAGATTGCAGAAATTGATTTTTTTATTCAAGTTACGAAAATTAGATATAAACCATATGAAATATTCTCTTGACGCAACATGGAGGTTTGGAACAGAAAAAGATTGCAGAAATTGATTTTTTATTCAAGTTACGAAAATTAGATATAAACCATATGAAATATTCTCTTGACGCAACATGGAGGTTTGGAACAGAAAAAGATTGCAGAAATTGATTTTTTATTCAAGTTACGAAAATTAGATATAAACCATATGAAATATTCTCTTGACGCAACATGGAGGTTTGGAACAGAAAAAGATTGCAGAAATTGATTTTTTATTCAAGTTACGAAAATTAGATATAAACCATATGAAATATTCTCTTGACGCAACATGGAGGTTTGGAACAGAAAAGATTGCAGAAACTCGAATGGGCCAAACTTCAAAAGATTTACGCTTTTCATTGTCATATTTTTAACCCTATAGTGGTTGGGCTATCTGACACGTCCTATTTTGGTTGGGGGGGGCAAAAAAGCCCCCCCCCTACCTAACTCTTGACTGGAAATGGATAGAGCAACCAGATATGGTGTACTAATAGCCCCAGGCATGTACTTTATGAAAATATAAAAATTAACCTAAAATTAGCCATCATTATTGCTTGCGTCAGCATTTTCCTTTGTGTGGTCAAGAAAAGTGTCAAAATCGGTCAAAATCAGGAAAAATGCGATAAAATTTAATTTGGAGCACAATTTCCATCCAAACATAAAAATTATGATAGAATACATCAAATAGCACTACCCTGCAAAATATCTTTGCAAAATTTTGCAATTTTGCTACTTTTTTTGCGAAGATTAATATTTTAGAATTGGCGATTTTGACAGAGTCAGTTCCGGAAAATTGTCTCCCTCCCCCTCATTTGTGAAAATATTTTTATGAAACTTCTTGAGTCATTGCACAATAAGTATTAGCAAAAAGTCAGAAAATGTCCGGGCCATAATTGTCATACTGACAGAGTTATGACAAAAAGTCTACTAGGGGGGGGAAATTTGCCCCCCCCCCAACCAAAATACGGTTAACAAAACAGAATCTCAAGGATCCTGTGTCTTTAGGCCAAATGACCAAAGCCATGTCGGTGGTCTTCGCCTTTGTAGCCGTTTTAAATGAGTCGGACAAGATCTCGTTTATATAAAAAAAATTACGACCAGTTTACATCGAAAATTCAAGAGAAAACTTTGGAGCTTTTGTGCGATTTAAAGCTGGCATTGTTTGTCTTAGTGCAATCTACAGCTGTGATTCACATATTATCTGGTTTTAGGCCAAACTATATCCTATTTAGCCAGTTAGCGAAAAGTCAAAGGAGAGCAACAACTGCCAAATAAACGAAGCACTGCTCTACATTTGGTGAGATAAAAACATGAAAGAGATTTAAAAGTATATTTGTTGCTGCAAATTTAGCGAACAATTCAAAATTTATCTATGAAACAATAAGCAGAGGATCATGGGATTGCATGATGTCATTTCTTCATCTCAAAGCACAGGTCAAGGCTTGATGACAATGGGTAGAGAAAGCTTATCCACCGCTTTGCAGTATTAAGATGACTTAAGAAATTTAGTTGATAAATTAGGCAGTTGAAAGTCGCTTATCCGCTGTAATCTGATGTTTGTGTCCGTCATCTATGATTAGCTTCACCCTATGATACGAGATAAATTGGCCTAACTATATTGAGAGAGAAAATAAAAGGACTACTACATTGTTTGGACCTAACTTATTTGCATTGAATGAGGTCTTTGAAACACTTAATGCTTTGCTGTTTTGACTTTTTGAGCTCAGCAGAGACCGGAGATCACCAGGACATCTCTTTTAAACTTCGTAAACTTTGGCTGGGGATTTAGCTTCTTTAATTCTAATCGGTTGGCAATGGTGGAGAAATATTAGTAAACATGTGAATGAACGAGTTGAGTTTCTGATGATATAAGCAGAAAACAGAGAAATCAGAACACAATTAGTAAATTCCGTTATACTTATTGTGAACTCAGATGCTTATTTTGTAATAATTAGCATATATGCATTGCCACGCAGCCAAAGTATATTGACCAAGTGCCCTTGCACCGAAACTACTAATCCTTTAACATATCGTATGTAGTTATATGTAGTTAGGTAAAGTAGGTGTGATGTAGTGTGAGTATCCTGTATCTCCGTCATGGGCTGAGCCTTTTTGGAGATTGATATTGTAGACTGTAAATTGAATTAGGTAATATCTTGTTTACAATGGCCGCCAGACATGGAAACATTTTATGTTGCTTTATCAGTCAGAGAGCGCACGTACTGAATAACATGCTTTGATTGGCTACTTTAAACAAAGAGAAACAACCGAGGCAGACAATCGTTTGCAAATTTTTCTATGTCAAAATGAAATGCAATTTGGTGCACAGGTAGCAAGTTTTCCCATGTACGTGTCCCAAAGGCCTGGATTCTAGGCCGTTTCGATAAACGAGTTCTCGAGCCGATAACTTAGGCCGCCTACATTCAGAACATAACCGCCATCTTTAGCATCGCTGCGTATTGTTAGTTTTGATGGCAACTGACCAAAATCCTGATTTTAAACAGAACTTCTAAAACCAGCTGCATCAGGATTTTTGCATATATTTTAATTGCATTCTCATGGAATATAAATGAAAATATTGGAAAATTTGATCTATGCTGCTTAGGCAGAATTGTATAAAAATGATGTCAACATTCAAAAAGTTGCTCAAATGTTGTCTATTCTGGCCACAAACAGCCAGCCACAGCCACAGAAATTCATCACAATTGTTGGCGGGCATGCCCAAAAACTGGGTGAGTCAGATGAATGTGTAGACCTTTGGAACCATGTAGCTTTGAAACCATTTATCACAGATTACTATAGACTTGTGTTCTTTTTGCGGCTAACACGTCAACTTAGATACACTAATCTATCAAAATCGGGCTATGAAAATTTTTCATCTCGGTTTCGTTGAAAACAGCATAGGCTTCAATCTTTAAATCGATGTAAAAAGGTAGGTGTAAAATTCTGTGACCTACTTCTTTTAATTGAATGGGTTGGAATAAACTTTAGCTACTTATCTTTGATTCCACCCCTGTGTTCTACCATTTGACTTTTGAGAAATCTATCATTTTTTCAACATTACAGCGTATTTTGCATTTCAACTCATTTGAGGATATGACGTCATCAAATTTTTGAATCGTAGACCACAAGAGTGACATACTTTTGCTTGATACTATACTGTAAACATTTAAAAACTACATTTTCCTTGAAAATTATTTCATGTTCCATCAAAAAGTTCAGAAGTTACGAGGGTTTTAAGTTTTTTCTAAATTTTTCTTGAATTCTTAGAAAAAAGAAAAACACTGTAATTCTGGAGATATTGAAGATATCGAAAAAGTCCAACGGTAGAATTATAGCAAAATAGCTAAAGTTTTTGGAAGCCATTCAGTTGAAAGAAATAGGTCATAGAATTCTACATCCACCTTTTTAAGGATTTGAAACCTATGCTGTTGAAAACAGGCCTAAAATCGTTGATAAAATTTGCTAATAATCTACCCCCACATCAATCAGCATCGATCGATCGTTGATCAACGAAAATGGTTGATCAAATTTGCTAATTATCTACCCCCACATCAATCATAATCGATTGATCGTTGATCAACGAAAATTGTTGATCATATTTGCTAATGATCTACCCCCACATCAATCAGCATCGATCGATCGTTGATCAAATTTGCTATTGATCTACCCCCACATCAATCATAATCGATTGATCGTTGATCAGCGAAAATCTTTGATCAAATTTGCTAATAATCTACCCCCACATCAATCATAATCCATTGATCGTTGATCAACGAAAATCGTTGATCTACCCCCACATCAATCATAATCAAACTTGATCAATCTATTTTACTGCTCAAAACTTCATTGGGTATAAAAAGAAACTGCTATGTAATCGTATAGACTTAGGACTGTCATTCAAAAACGTTTTCTTCCATTTTGGACTGCCAGATTTGATCAAGGATTTTAGGTCTAGGATTTTGCGATGAAGCGTTTTTCTAAAAATCGCTTGTAAACTGGAAACGATGTGACCGATTGTGACGGACTAAATTTGACATCTAGGTTGATATGTTAGCCACACATTTTATTAGTTTATGGGAATCTGGTGAAAGGTTTGAAAGTTACAGGCTTTCAATTCAAACATCTCAGCATTCTGACTCATCTGGTATTAATTGCAAAAATTTGTCGTTTTCTCTTTCCCAATTCGACGCATTCAGCTCGACCTGAAGATATGGTTATACCCCAGCAAACTTTATACAAATTAATTTTTCTCTTGTAGCAAAACCATTGATATACCAATCATTGACCGCGAAGAATATGAAAAGAAGAAATCGTTCAAAGTTGTTATTTCAGAACCAAAATTGGTTCATGCTGAATCACAAGCCCATATTCCCGATCTTAGAGATGTCAAGGATGTAGAAATGAGGAAAATCATTGAAGCTGGCAAACCAACTCTTGGTATGTGTATATCATTACTTTCCTTTGTAGCATAGCTAAATTAAAACACGAGCTAGATCATAACTTGCTCTCTGAAATCGAGAGCTATTGACAAATGCTTTGTTTCACCATAAAGTACCGGGTGTCCCCCAAAAAAGTACTTATGTTTAAAAAATCACCAAAAATTGATTATCAAACCTTTGAAAGAATTTTCTTTTTACTTGTTTTGCCAAAGACCCAAAATGTTTATAGATGCTAAATGTTTGCTTTTGATGCTACAAGGTAGAAAAATTACACATTGAAAACCTTATTTTGAGCTATACTTTTTAAGCAAAATACTCAATCTTGCCTAACAGTCATAATTTTCAGATTTTTAATCGTCATCGAAGTATCCAACGACAGTATGCATTTCTTTCTGTCATTTATCACCAAACTAGGAGCTTTATATGCACAAAGAAATTGATATGGCAAGTATCAATGCTTTTTTGCAGTATGATTCAAAACCAGGTAACCATAAAAAGAGCTAAATTTGCTCATTTTAAAAACCAATTACCAGATCAGCTATGTCTGGGAAAACAATTTGGTCCTTGATTACTTTTTTTGAGACACCCGGCAGAAAGGCTTGACTATCTTTGAGATGCTGCATGGTCGCTTTGAGCTTTGACTACCGTATGAAAAAACAAGGTTGATCTAAAGTAAAGTAATTCCTATCGTTTTCCAGTCAACATTTTGTGAGTGAAGCTCAACATAGAGATGGATTTGAAGTCGTCTGGGGAATCTATTGACTGTAAAATCACTGATCTCTGCTCCTTGTTCCAATTTCATGTTCCTTAGCAAATGTGGAATTTGGAGTTTTTAACATCTTCCAAAACATGGACCGGAAAAGGACGGGTAATTTCGAGAAATGAATGAGTTACCATATCTTCGAAGCTAGGTTTCGGAGGGAAGTTATTATTTAAACTGGCCAAGCAACATCTCGAAATATAGCGAAGCCCTAGCCTCACTACATAAGGATCCTCAACTTACGCTCATCTAATTGAAGTGAATTAATGTTGTTGTTGTCGCTCCAGTTGAGGGCCTTATGGACAAACTCTTCTCAAAACGACAAAAAAATCCCACCAGGAACAAATTTGTCCCTGAACCAATCAGGATGCAAGACTTGAAATAACTTGATGGGATTGGCTGATTCTTCTTCAATTTAAACTTACCGCCAAAGGCAAACAAAAGCGTTCGAACAACGCGTTCGACTGAACTGCTGCAACGATCAAAATCTCAAAGTAACGAGCGAATTTAAGAGATCTTTTGCGCCCCCAAATAACCAAAACAGCACTTATAAGTAAGACTTGTTTGCCTTAATAGCTTGAAGAAACATTCATCTAAGTACTGATAGTTTGTTTTGCAGTGTAGCACTCCAGGATAACCACTTTTTGCGGCATTTTAGGGTCGGTGGTTTGAGGAAAAAATAGCTGGTGATTTAGGCCATGTCCGTTTCTGGAAGCGTAAGTCCATGAGTCGTAGTTATAGCGTCCATCAGCCTATCAATAGCGATAACCTGCGACCATATAATCAGTCTAGCGAAGCCCTTCAGCTACATACTGATGCCTTTGCTTTCTGGAAGCTTGACGTGTTGATTTAGCTCGTGAAGTTTTTTTTTTGGCCACCCGGTACTGCAAATCAAAAGCAAAGCCCGTGTCACGCACAGTACATGTTGATGATTCAAATATTCGCATGAAATCTCCAATTTTCCTCCAATTTTAACAACTCTTAGTTTTTCATTTTCGACAGGCTAACTTTGATGTCGAAAATCGTTTTATCTAAATTGAAAGGGGAAGGATGGATCTGTTTATTTGTCTGTTGATCTGCCGCCTCCAATTGGTCGTCGAGTTCAGCAACTAAATTCTAAGCGTTGCCATTTTCAAATAGTTTCTGCGAATTTTAAGCACCAAATGCTCGGCTTGTGAGCTACATAAACAATATTGTGCCGGCAGATTTTCAGATTTACCATCCTGCTTTCGATATATGCGTCTTTCTTGCGTAGGTGTCAAGTCTTTAAAAAGGATGATGTAAAATTCTATGACCTGGTTCTTTCAATCGAATGGCGTGAAAGAAACTTTAGCTACTTTAGCTATTTAGCTAATTTGCTATAGAAATACAAAATATGCTATAATTTTGAAGAATATGCAAGGTTTCTCAAAAGTCCAACGGTAGGATTATAGATCAGTATCTAAAGTTTCTTTCAAGCCATTCAATCAAAAGAAAGAGATCATAGAATTTTACACCCACCTTTTTACGACGAGTTAAAAATTTGGAACCTGTGCTTCAATTTGGCATCCAGAATGAATGTGCTCGGTTTGTACATTCATCATCATCATCATAATCAACAACAATCTATTTTCCGTTTATTTACTTTTCTCTGTTTATTTCAATTTGCGTTAATTCATTTATAATTATTCAACTATTGCTATTAAAACATTTACATGTATTAAGAACGAGATAAAAACGATCAAACCCTCCCAAAGAGGCCGTGAGTGACGCACAACCCCCTTCACAGACTATGAAAAAATTGAGACCGTTTGTGTTTATTTGAAAATTGTTAATATTGTCGCCGTCATTTAAGTTTCTTTCAACAGGGCCAATTGTAAATAAAATCTCTTCTCTATTTTTACCTTGTATAGATGTTTTTAGAATGAAAATATGTTGGCGATCCAGGCTCACTTTCCTACTGATTCTGTGTTTACAGTTACACTTAAAATTGTACTTATCGGTCGTTGGGATCTCTTCCTTTGGGACCAATAATCGTTTCGTATTGTTGTGTCCATCAGAAGGAACCGATATGAATGTTACAAAATATTCTCTGTGTGGTACAATCTAAAGTTGAACGCAATATATCATAAAAATGCCAACATGTAAGTAAATTCCTTTTGGATTACTTGCTAGGTGACATCAAATGCCTTGAAGTGAAAATCACGGAATGCAGAGAATTCAAAAACACGATTGATAAGATGCTGAAGAAGACCAATCTCGCATTGCTCCTTGGGACGAGTTCATGGCGTGAGCAATTCAAAGAAGCCATTACAGTGTCAACTGGCGATGAAGAGGACGAAGATGCTCAACCTTCATATGGTGATTACGTCATGCATTACATCACCCTTTTCTGGAAGATTCTCTTTGCTTTCGTGCCCCCAACGGATATGAATGGAGGGTGGGCATGCTTTACCGTCGCTATTTCAATGATTGGTATTCTAACAGCCGTTACTGGAGACGTTGCTTCACATTTTGGCTGCACAGTAGGCCTAGCTGACAGTGTTGTTGCTATTTCATTTGTTGCCTTGGGAACTAGTTTACCAGGTGAGCCAAAGGTCTCTTCAGTGACCTGTCATTCATCTTTCTGTGTGAAAATGTTCGTCTTAAATTTGTGCACAAATATATCTGGACAATTTTGTGTGATATAGAGCCAAAAATTGGTGATGTAAAAATTTGGCGAAGATCTTTTTTGACGTGTATTTTTGGGCTATCTTTTTGACTAAAATTTTAGAAATTTTTATCAAGTATTTGGAACATCTCCTAAGAAATTAAAGAATGGCAGTTTTCTTATTTCATGTAAAACAAATTGAATGACCGCTAGGATCACTTGGTTTTGTTTGTTCCTTTCTTTCTCTTACTCTCTTGTGAGTAATATTTTCGCATGGTTTTATCTTGCTGACATTTGGGAAATGTTATTGATGTTGTTGATAACATAGGGCTCAAATATTTAAAAAGGTCGGTGTAAAATTCTATTACAGTTTTTTTTTAAATGAATGGCTTGGAAGGAACTTAGGTTTTTTTACCGTAAATTTATTGATATCTTGATTAATTTCAAAATGACAGCATTTATTAAATTTGAGGCTATGACGTCATCAAATGTCTAAATCCTAAACCAGAAAAGCTACAGATTTCTGCTTGCCACCATATTGTAGATCACTTTTTCTCAGTTGGTTTAGGATTTACGATTATTAAAATTTTTTCAAAATTGTCCATGAATTTTTTCAAAAATGATTAAATTGCCGCCATCTTGAACAACATCAAGATATCAAACAATTTCCACTTATTTTCTAATCCGCCACTTCGTGGTGGAAACGAAAATAAATTATTTACCATTTAATTTTCCGGAGAATTAATACAAAGAGAGAGTCACTTTTAGGTGAATTGGCGAGGTCGTCATACACAGCTAACAACTAAACAACTAAATAAATACTCAACTTTTATACTCAACACAACTAAATATACCTGGTATACCCCAGATATACCATTAAGGAAATCCCACAATATACCTGTACCGTCAACTAAACAGCTATCTATTAGAAATTTCTGACTTGGGAAAATAACCTGGCTGTGTATGAGCTTAGGCCAAGATGGATAACTGTCTGGTTACTCTCATTTATATCGATTGGTTCACATGGGAATGCTGCGGGCATGCGTGATTTGGAACTCGCAAGGGAAAAGGAAGGTATTGAAATAAATTATTTCAAAACAAAAATTTCCTCCAAAACAATAGTAAATATATGGCAGATTTACAGCAAAGTAGGGGAGACCGGGGTCAATTGTAACACTTTTTGGAAAATCAGCCATATCATCTAAATAATGATTTATTGCGCTCTTTAACGTAGATATTATTGTAGCTGCATCTCTTGGAATGAAATTGACCTAAGTTTCCATC
Source organism: Aurelia coerulea (assembly GCA_039566865.1). NCBI lineage: Eukaryota > Metazoa > Cnidaria > Scyphozoa > Semaeostomeae > Ulmaridae > Aurelia > Aurelia coerulea. The sequence continues at coordinate 8,513,083 of CM076945.1, read as the reverse complement.
ACGTGGCACCAATTTTTGTGACGCTGTGGTTGTCTTAAAAACAGTGGTCAAGTGTTACAATTGCCCCTGTAACACGGGGCAATTGTGACACATGGTTGGAGCAGTTGTTACATATCTTTAAAATCATTACAGATAATTACTGCACGTATTCATTGCTTCAAAAAGAAAAAAAGAAAAATAAGACGCAGTCTTTATTTCTTTGTAAATTTTGATTCATCAGTTGAAAATGACTGAATCGATTGAGAAAAAATAGTTTTTTGTTTGCAAATTTAAACATTTAACTCTTTTAATACAACATGGATGCACATTGTTCGACCAAATTGAGACACAAATATGCGAGCTGAGGCTGAGCAATATTCTTATAAAATTCTTAAAATTGGATCATTCTGAGCCTGAATATTATTATAAACATTATTCTTATAAAGAAGAGTGTAGAGAGTAGAGAAAAGTGATGCAATTTTCACTTCAAGAAGATCATAGGTTATGGAGGTCTACCGGGTGACACAAAAAAACTTCACGAACTAACTACAACATAACTAGCTCTCTAAAACCAAAGGCTATTGACAAATCATCACCTTTTAGTTGAAATGCTTGGCTATCTTTTGAGATGCTGCTTGGTCACTTCACGCTATGATTACCGTCCGAAAAACCAGATTGAAAGACATTTTCGAATCCTACGTTTCTCAGCATAGGTTCCAAATCTTTAAAAAGGCTGGTGTAAAATTGAGTGACCCATTTCTTTGAACTGATTGACTTCAAAGAAACTTTAGCTATTTATCTATAATTCTACCGTTGGACTTTTCTGAAATTTTCAATATTTTCAGAATAAGAATATTTTTCTTCTTTTTCAAGAATTCAAGAAAAATTTTCAAAAAAACTTAAAACCATCGTACTTTCTAAACTGTTTGACGCAACAAGAATTAATTTCGAAGAAAACCATAGTTTATGAATGCCTACAATATGGTATCAAGCAAAAGTCTGCCACTTTTCTGGTTTATGATTTAGAGATTTGATGACGTCACATCCGGAAATGAGTTGGAATATAAAATATGCTGTAATTTCGAAAACTATTCAAGATTTCTGTAAAGTCCAACGGTAGAATTATAGATATGTATCTAAAGTTTCCTTCAAGCCATTCAATCAGAAGAAATAGGTCATTGAATTTTACACCCACCTTTTTACGCTGAGTTAAAGATTTGGAACCTATGCTACGTTTCTCACGTAGAGTGAAATAGTCGCCATCCTTTTCCAGTCTATGCCTTGTGAAAACATAACGCAGAGATGAATTTGAAGTCGTCTGGGAATATCTCTTGTTTGCAAAATGACTGATCTCTGCTCCTTATTCAAATTTCGTGCTCCTAAGCACATTTGGATTCAGCTTTTCTCACTCCTTCCAAAACATGGACTTGAAAGGGACGTGAAATTTCAAGAAAGGAATGAAATGCCATATATTTTAAACTTTTTTTTGAAGGGTAGTAATAGCTTAAACTGACCAAGCAACAACTCGAAAGATAGCTCTACCCTTAAACAATATGCTGACACCTTTTTTGTTTTCACAACATATGCTTTCAGGAAGCTACCGGGTGTCCCAGAAAAAAAGTACTCCCGTTTGAAAAATCACCAAAATTTGATTACACGGCCGATCTTCAATTACCTTTTTTGTCAAGTAGATCAAGGGCCAAATTATTTTCCAAGATATGGCTGATCTTGTAATTGGTTTAGAAATTAGCAAATTTAGCTCTTTTTAGAGCTACCTGATTTTGAATCAAACTGCGAAAGAGCACTGATGATTGCCAGATCAATTTCTTTTTTTTTTTGTTTTTTTTTTTTTTTTTTTTATATTCCATTATAAATTTTTCACAAGACGAATTACTAATGACGCTACCTACTAATTACTCTACGAAACACTACAAGGACGATAATACCACGGGGAGCAATAGACTATGACAACCCCGCGGTAACTAATATAGAAAGAAATAAAAACTACTGGGTGAATCAGGAAAGATGTACCACCCGCCCGCAAAACCGCACCCCAAGAGCCACCCAACCGATTCGCACAATTTCATAGAGATTTTAAACGACGTGTCAAAGAGGCTTAAACGAAAATTTTGTCCAGGCCTCGGTCGAGGATTTGAAAAAGAATTAGACGAATCGGATGTGTGACTCCCGCGCCACGACTCCCCGAGCAGGCAACACACCCCCCGACCCACCCATTACATAAAGATACACGTAATTTCTGCTAAGAAATAAATCAACCATACGGAACTTTACATACAAGACACTTTACGAAGACATACTTGGTGGTTGGATGAGGTATGACTAGATATGATGCGGTCCTAATCGAATCGACCAGTTATTTTGATGAATTCTAGAGTCAATTCGAGAATATTTTTGTTAACGTCATTGGGAAGGTCTTTGTCACCATATAATAAAAGTTGCGTTAAGACCTCGTTTGGAATATTAACATATCCAAGTGGTCGTAGTAATGCTAAGACTCGAACGAGAAGATTTCGGCGTTGAACCTCAAAGGAAGGGCAAAGCAACAAGAAGTGTTCCGTATTCTCTATACCGTCGTTCGTAGGGCACATTGGGTTGATGGTATCCCTAAAATTATGCTTGAACTTGTGAAAGTTCAATTTGCTAAGACCAACCCTAAGTTGAGTAAGATAGGATAGTCCTACTGGATCGTGAATCCCAAAGACACATTTAGCAGGGGGGCGGATTATGGACAGTAGCCTTTTCTTAAAAATAGCAATGGTTGGTGCAAGTCTAATCTCTGGACATAGATCATTCCATTCAGACAAGCAATTGGGATAGAAGCTAGATTGAAATCTCTCAGTCCTTGCCCGAATTCGCCCAGTGACATCCTGTCTGCGAAGAGAATATTGCGACTGTTGAAGTTGCGGGATTGGATCCGTTGTATATGCGGGGGATAGGCTATTCATGATTTTGTAAAACAAAGTGAGGCGTCTACTCCACCTTCGGGAACTTAGTGACTCCCAACCGAGCTCTGCGTACAGCTTTTCCCGCGATGTTCCTCTCCATGCCCCTGTAACGGCTAGAGCTGCAGAATATTGGACGGACTCTAACTTTTCCATTAAATTTGGTAATATGGTATTGCCGCTGAATTCACATACTTTAGCCGGAATATGGTAGATAACATCTCCGTAATCTAGGTGGGGTCGCACATAGAGCTTAAATAATTCGTTAAGAGTATGCCTGGGCAGATACTTGGAGAGACATTTCAGCAGGCCAATGCCCTTTCTTGTTTTAGATATAGCTGCTTTGATATGAGCGGAAAAAGAAAGCTTTGAGTCCAGGATAATTCCTAAATGTTTATGTTCTTCTACTTTCATCACTGGTATGTTATTAAAACGAATTACTGGATGGTGAATTTCAATTTTTTTCTTAGAAAATACCAATTCCACAGCTTGTTTTTGTGGATCTGGATTAAATGACATCTTCCAATCATAGGCCCATTTTCTTATCAATTCTAAGTCATGGTTCATGTCAGTGGCTGCTATATTTGAGTCTTCTACTACGGTAAACAATGAAGTATCATCAGCAAAAAGCTTAACATTGCATTTTAAGCCTGCAGTTAGATCGTTTATATATATAAGGAAAAACAAGGGTCCTAAAATAGAGCCCTGAGGCACTCCTGCTGAAATATCTCCCCAATTTGAACTCTGTCCATTCAGGACGGTCCGCTGTTTTCGGTCCTTGAGGAAACTTTTGATAAGGGAAAGAAGTTCGCCTGAGACGCCGCATCGTTTTAGTTTATAAATTAAGCCGCCATGCCACACTCTGTCGAATGCTTTGGAAATGTCAAGATACACGGAACGAACATCAAGTGGGGGGTTGCAGTCAAATGCCTTGAAGATCGTATGCGTTATGGAAATTAATTGATTAACTGTAGAATCACCGGGACGAAAACCAGACTGATTCGGGTTAAGTAATTCATTTGTAACAAGATGCGAGTACAAAGTGTCGTACATGAGCTTTTCCAGTACTTTCCCAAAAATTGGTAGAAGAGAAATTGGACGGTAGTTCCCCTTGACATTTTTTTCATTTTTCTTATGAACTGGCACTACATTTGCAAATTTCCAAATTTCGGGGAATACACCACGTCTCAAGCAATTTTTGAATATTATTTTAAGTGGAATAACCAACGCAGCATCACCTAATTTTATCATTCTAACAGATATTTCATCCCAGCCATGTGCTTTATTAGGATTAAGTGACCTAATGATGTTCAGAATCTTTTCATCAGAAATGGGAAAATCACTTATTATAGAAGAAGTTGCTGGAGCATCTTGTGGAAGTTCACTACCTGTGTCAATCGTCGTACACTGAAGTATAAAATAGTCATTAAATAACTGTGCCTTTTCAGTAAAGTCCGTTACAAATATCCCGTTCTCAAGAAGAGGTGGTATTATTGGAATCTTGGCCTTGTTTAGGACGGTGTTGATTAGGGACCAATATGTTTTACAAGAAGTCCCGGGGTTTGCTAATGTATTTCAATTTCTTTGTGCATGTAAAGCTTCTAGTTTGGTCATAAATGACAAAAAAATGTGCACTGTTATTGGGGACTTAAACGATGATAACAAATTTGAAATTTTGACTCTTAGGCAAGATTGAGTATTTTGTTTAAAAACTACAGCTCAAAATACGGTTTTTCAACGTGTAACTTTTCTACCTTGCTATATCAATGGCAAACATTTTATCATCTACGAATATTTTTGGGTCTTTCACAAAACAGCTCAAAGAAACAATTTTATCGAAGGTTTGATAATAAATTTTTGGTGATTTTTCAAACAGGAGTACTTTTTAGGGGACACCCGGTTTTTGCGCTGTAGCTCGTGAAGTTGTTTGGGTCACTTGGGATAATATGGTACTAATACCTGTATCTCTTCTAGTTAAGAATTCAGGAATATGATTTGATTACCAAAAATGCTATAATTCTAAAAATAGTCAAGCTATGAAGCATTGCCAATAACTGATAATATTAAAGTACCTGAAGTTGCTTTCAAGCCTTTACTTTAACAGGAAGATGCAATGGCCATTATTCGTGCAATCTTTTTTAAGTTACCTTTTTCTAACATAGCTAACATATGAAGCCTGTTATATGTTTACATTGGCCCTATTCCTTCTTTCGTAGATACTTTTGCCAGCAAAGTTGCAGCTATCAACGACGAAACAGCCGATGCCTCGGTGGGCAATGTAGCCGGAAGTAATGCTGTCAATGTATTTCTTGGAATTGGAGTTGCCTGGTCACTTGCCTCTATCTACCATGCGGCTAATGGCACAAAGTTTGTTGTCCAGGGTGGCTCCCTTGGCTTTTCCGTATTACTTTTCTGCATTCTGGCACTCATCTGCCTTAGTGTAATGATGTGGAGGCGCTTTAATAAAAATATTGGTGCTGAGCTAGGTGGCCCCCAGCCTTACAAGAAGGTGACTTCGATATTCTTTGCTTGCTTATGGATAACCTACATCATTGGCTCCGCTTTAGAGACCTACTGTTACATTCCTAGTTTCTGATGCTTCTTAACCTTGTGCTTAAAGTTTGGCAGATGGATCGCAAGAGAGACTGTAAATCATTGCAGTGGGTCAGGTGTCTGGACCATGTTGTTGTTCGTTCTCGTTTACCGTAGAAACGGATATTCTGACCATGATGAAAGTTGCCTGAACCCTTTGGTCGAAAAGAATGCTAAGTTATTCGAAAGGAGTGTTTAAACTGTTCTATGAGATTCTCCCCGCCAGGGAGGAGGAATGCTTACCAGACCTGTAACAAAAGCTAAAAATTCTATTTTTAATATGACGGAGCAGGCATTCCTGAATGTAAGAGTAATGATATTTCGTTTGTTCGTGTGTAATTTGTTGTTTTGGATTAACGTATGTTGGTGTGTTATCTTGGTTTATTGCACAAGACGTCTAGCAAAGATGTTGGCTACGTCGGACGCTTGACAAGAAGGGTGATTGCAGTTATCAAATAAACGATCGCAGTGATCCGATAGATGATCGCAGTGATCAAACACAAGTTCAAAGTATGGGCGCACTTTTGGCAGGAATGCAATGGTGGTCGCGCAGTGGCCGAATAAGTGGTTGGAGTGTGCACTTCATCTGGTTTCAAAATCATGTTTGTCTGCTAAATAGACATTCTCAGATCAGAATCAAGACAAATTGGCCAAGTTCCAAACAAAGCATTGCACGCCAAGACGCATTTGGTTGGCTTGTGCATTCATGAATAATGGCTGTGAGGAGCATAAGGACAAGACAGTTCCTTACGCCGTTGACATGTTGTTATTTGTGTGATTATAAACAATGCCCAGAATTTGTTAGGATTTTACGCTGCATATGTCATAACAGTAAGGTACGTACAAACATTCACGCTGACCAGTTTCCATTGGAGCACTTCTTGTAGCGCACGCGCTCCGCCTTGGACGTTGACGAAGAATCATATTCCAAGGGACTAGAGACAAGGTGCAGCTATTTACCAGCCTATTGTCTATAAACTTCAGACGCGGCGCCCTCGCATTCGGAAGCACTGCGGTGGAAACTCGCCATAAACCATGCATTGTCATGGACTAGGTAGTTAACGAATAGAATGTTGTACATACAGAAGCGATTGTGAAGTTTCCAATGCGTAACCCGTAAAAAAGAAATCAATAACAAGTTAATATCGCTTTAGTTGAGTTTGTGGAGTATGGGGTGCTTAAAAGGTGGAGACGAATTGAACGCATCCGCTAAATATTGGGACAACCATGAGTCAGCGTATTGGTCAACTCCTAATCATGGCTCAATGAAGTACCAGAAGCCAATACATTCACATTCTTAGATTGTCACCGTTGCTCCCATTTTTAATTAGAGAGGATTTTTAATGGATTCAGTTCTTGTGATTAATCGAGAATTTTTGCAGCTAGTCTGTCTTGAGAGAGTGGCAGATTAAAGGGTGTTAAAACATGGTTGATAAGGAGCAGTATACATTCTATTTTCATATTTTTAGCAGCATTTAGCGGCTAACTTGAGACGCTCTCTCTTCCCTACCCCTCAGCAGCTATTTCCTACAAGGTCTAACAAGGGCAGATTTGTAACACAATATAATTCAAAGCGATTAGCGATTGCCAACAAAGGAAATTCCCTTAACCAATAATTCAAAATAAAGAAAGCCGCGAAGGTTTATCTAAAACCCAGGTAGCTAGCGCACTTGTTGTGCATAACAGAAATTGTTCTCAAGAGCAAACATGAGCATATATCGAGAGAAGAAGGATATATCTACACATCTACCGCGGGCATTTCAATTCTTTGCTTCAGAAGCTGAGCAGCAATTCTTTTAATTACACCCAAAAAATAAGAGAATTGAATCGCCTCCCAATCGGCTTTTGAACCAAACAAATGAGATGCCCGAGGCAGATGTGTAGATATATCCTTCTTCTGTCGATCAATGCTCATGTTTGCTCTTCAAAACAATTTCTGGAATGCTCAACGAGCGAGCTAGCTACCTGGATTTCAGAGAAACTTTTGCGGCTTTGCTTGATTTGAATTACCGGTTGAGAGAATTTCTTTGTCTCCAGTCGCTAATCGCTTTGAATTGAGGTGTCAATCACCAGCAACTCGTGCTATTGTCTTACAAAATCTGTCCTTGTTACAAGGTCTAGAACACTTCGGCCTAACGTACCGGGAGCCTGCTAAGGTTCGCAAGGTCGTCTCAATATCCACTGAAAGCGAGGAAGATTTTTTCTGAATAACGAGAATGATAAAAATATGACCTTTAAATACTTCAATGTTCTGATAAACAAATATCGTGCCACGGAGATTTTCTTCGTTCCTTAGCAGCCCAACACCTAATCCCCTACACCTTCAAGGGACAAATTCCGCTAAAAGACAAGAACAAATCGAATGCCGGCGATGCCTAAAATGATTAATATATGCAAACTAAAATGCTAGATTGTTAGATTATTAAAACTAGATACGTATGCATCTTGGTGGTTTATACCAGGTTTTTTGGACGGCGTTCCATCTCCTTCGGATTTTGGATTTCGCATCCTAATCCATTGCCCACCGTTCGGAAATGAACGTCTGGAAATCGCATCTGAACGCTTGCATCCGAATTTGACACTTTCGGAAGCTTTGTATTTCATCTGAATTCCGATTCCGAACATAAAAGTCCTGTACAGGAGGAGCCAATCAGAATGATGCATCGGGCAACGCAAACCAGCTCGCTACTATTGTTCAGTGGACCTCACAATAGCCTACTAGTAGACCTATTATCCAACTGGAGAAAGGGTCTACGAATTAATGAGCGAAAGCTTGCTATTGCAGTTCCAGATTTCTAGAACTTAATTTATGCAGCCTTTGTTTAGACGGGTTTCACACATTATTTGAATAGAGGATTAACATAAGTAATTGGGCAGCCGTAGCAAGCTTTATCTCTTTATTTCGTAGACCCTTTATTCCTCGCTTTAATATTTAGAATAATTGGTCTACTCGTAGGCTAACCTCACAAGCGCTGTGTCTAGATTTCTATTCGTCCGAACCTCCTTTTTTAGGTATGCTCATAAAATAAAGATACCATAGTCAGTCATAGTGAAACAGTTCGGGATTTATCTTTCCGAACCTGTTGAAAGTGTAGGTTGAAATTGGAGAGCGATCGGAGATCGGATCGGATGCGAAATCCAACATCCAAACGAAGAAGTGGATATGTTACTGATTGATTACCATGTATCCAAATAAAAATGAAAAAGAAATGAAATCTTTCTCTCCATGATTCATTGACTGTTCTGTGAAGACAAGTTGCTTGTAATGCTTCTGGTGACTGGCGATATTTTTAACAATAGTAAGATATAACTCCTAGTTCGTGCATCATTTTGAACGTTATAAAAACCGCCAGTTGCCAGATTTTCACCAGTGTTGTGTGTTTAAATGTGCCTGAACTGTTATGAAGAGACATAAGCGATTTGAAAAGACATTCCTAGTAATTAGACTACGTTTTTGCTTGTATTTAACTTTAAAGGTAGCGTGTAGCATGTAGCTTGAAATAGTTCGAGAATTAAGTAGTCTCAAAATTAGCAAACCAACAAGACTTTCTTTATTTTGTATACTGATATCCCCCCCTCCCCCCCCCCCCTCCACTTGGTTGATTTCCTGCAAATAGGCGCACTATCTTCGCTGTTTCGCTCCAAAATAAATTGATTAGCAGGTTTTTGCCAAATCCTCGATATAAATTTTTTGGCACACTGGAGAATGGGTAGTTGGACTCTGCAGTTGTGCTTTAGCTTCAGATGGTATGCTTCTGCGGAGGAAAAATGTATATCATTCGTTTATCCCTTTCGCTATCTTCCACAGTAGCATACAAACTGTGGTGATCAAGCACAACTGTGGCACTAATGCCTGGAGCTCATAGCCGTAAGGCTTCAACCCATTCTCCTTGTTCGCAACCAAACTTTGAAAGAAGGAATAAAGGAATACACAATTCCGCAGACATATGCGGAGGCGCTGTTCGCGTTGCATCTCGGTCTCGCATGGGGGTTTCGAAATCGAATCAGAGTTCGAAACTCGCATGCGATCCAGAGTTGCAATGCAAACAGCACCTTCGCATTCGAATGCGCAACGGTCTGTTAAATGTTTGGTCAAACGTTGGAAATTTTTTGGAACACACTTTTGGTGCCCCGAAATATGTTCCCTCATGCTCAAAATATGTTTAGACAATATCGCTCTAAATACCTCAGTTCAACTTTGAGTTTTGCACAGCTTAATACGTGGAATATGCCTGCAAAACTGCCGACTGCAGAATTTAGATACGTAAAAGTCGATGTTTTTGTCCAGTTTTTGGGAATGAAAAGGCGAGAAAAGAAATTGCTAGAAATATCAAACTTGTAAAACATGGCCCTGTTTCAACAAAGGGTTTAAACATGTTCGATTTAAACAACAAGCGTAGCATCGCGTTTATCATAGAAATCTTAAATCAAACGCACCAATCTTATTACATGAGTCCTTGTTTTCGCTCCTTTCCCCAACGCTACCCCCCCCCCCCAACAATACCCATTCCCACTCAACGAAGTTTTAGCGGAATAACTATTGCAGTAAATAACAATTCAATGGCGCAAAACTTAGACGAATGTCATCAGTCCGTTTATTTTTTCTGGCAGCAACAAGGAGAAATTGTAAACGCAAGTTTTATTCAAGTAAATATGACTCTGAAAATTTACAAGTGTAAACATATTTTACATAAATTATTCTATTTTCCATTACTCCCCTTGTTAATGGAGAATCAAGTGCTGGCTATTGACGAGTTCGCTCGGCTGAGAGTAAGCAAAATAATCAGATTTTTTATCTTAAGATCTGTTCAAATATGTTTATAAATATTTTCCTGCAAAACAGTTTCCTACCACAGTTCGGCAGATAAGATAATATTTGAATGCTATCTGAGCAAGAAAAGCATCTGATACCAATAATACTTACCAGCGGCTGAATCGTATTCAAAATGGTCTAAACAGTGGATATTAAAGGCACACTGTCGTTGCTATGATTAACTAGTTGTGATGTTGAAATCACTTCAAAAGAATAATTACCAAGCCTTTATGCCAGAGAATAAAAGGGAGTCAGATCGCTATCATTTTCATGAATTTCACCGTACAGCGAATATACTGAAGCTTGCCTAATTCTTTTCCTTTTGATCGTTTTGCGTACTTGTTGGGGATACGAATCGTCAAAGTTCAAAGCAACGGTCATCCCCCAAAAAGGAAACCTGTGATCATGCGCAGAAAGCATGTTTGGTTTTGTGGAAAGGATGTGGGCGGATAATCCGGCCACAATCCAAACAAGAATTAGCCAAGAGACAAAGAGATTCTCGCGCATGGTAATAGGTTTCCCAGCTGTTGATCTGCTTTGAACTTTACCAGCATAACAAAAGGCTCAGACAAAAGGGGCAGTTCTCGGTATCCTCAACAAGTACCCAATCAGCGCCACGACAGTGCGCCTGTAACGGGAACAATTGCTTTTTGTCTGTGCTACTTGAATTAGCGAGCTTACTCCGCCACAGTACGTTTCGTTTCCATTATCAAGGGTTCTACCGTTGGTTGACTAAAAAACCTTACTCACTGTTTGCTGAAAATTCGTTCTCAGAACGCACCAATCTGAATAGATAAAGTACTTTGCTATGGGGTGGAATGGAGAATAAATTGATGGGGCAACATGTCCTTAAGTCCTGGGTTGGCCCTTCAATGCTCCATCCCCGCAAATTGGTGCGTAATTCATGAATCTGAGACTACGTTCACACGTTGCCTATACAATTTTGTAAAGATTGGACAAAACTATCACTGATAGGCCAAAAATACAGACAGAATTTGAAAGCGCAACTCTAAATGGCATAATTTGAAAACAGCATCGTGTAAGCGACTCGAAGTTAAGCTGATTGATTCTTTTGGCACAGATAAATTCCTTGTACAACACAACATTAAACTCTGTTTGCAGTGCAATATACCTTTTAGCAATTTAAGCTATTCTACAAAAGAGCCTGGGTCGAGTGTTACTTTATACATTTTGATGCGCGAGGTTCGATCGAGTGGCGTTAGAGCTTCTATCACTATTGTACACATTCGAAAATTCTACAAAATGTAGCAAAATATCGTTCGATTCTGATTGCTTTCAGAATAACGAATAGGTCTATTACATTCTTTTCTTATAAGAATGATGTTTATAAGAACATTCAGGCTCAGAATCATCCAATTTTTAAGAATATTATTGTCTCATTTTTCAGCAGTTGCCTGTCTTGCGATGTTCATAATATGGAACCATATCAGATTTGAAAAAAGTGAGAACACTTTAAGAATATAGTCAGGCTCAAAACGAAAATTTCTTGAAAATATCGAGGCTGGAAAAAATCTATAGTATTCTTATAAAAAAGAGTATATTCATACCTTACTTTAATGTTAGAAATTCCTACGCCTTCAAAATCCAGCCTCGTTGTCGCAGAGATTGCAAAGAGATTGCAAAGAGATTACAGCCATCAGATTTGTTGACGTTTTCAAATTGTGTTGGTTCGTGTGAACGCATTCTGAATTTTGGCAAACAACGAGCATTTGATATTTTTACGGGATTTTCATTCAACATGCATTCAATCAATAACGTGAAATTTTACAATTGAGAGTCATTACTCAACTGGTACTGCCAGGTAATTTTGAGTTCTTCGAATGAATCTCTGGTTGGTAAGTTAAAAGGACTATGGTTACCCACAGATGTAACAGGAACTGAAATAAAGAAGAGGATATAATGAGACATAAACCAGTTGCAAAAGCTTCAAAATCGTGCTGCTAGAATAATTACAAATAGCAGCTTTGATACCCCAAGCAGACAACTTATCGAGGAGTTGGGCTGGAAGACTATCGTAACACTCATTGATGTTGAGTCTAAAATGATGGTCTTCAAGTCGCTCAATGATTTGGCTCCACAATACCTGTGTAACCTTTTTATCAAAAACTCAACAAGTTCCTCCCGCAGTCTCAGGAATACTGAAACTGATTTAAGGTTGCCAAAGAAAAAGTCAACAAATGGGCAAAAATGCTTTTCTTTCCGGGGAGCTAAACTATGGAATAGCCTCCCAGCTGAATCTAAGACGGCATCCTCCCTGAGTGGTTTTAAAAAGTCAAGAAAGGGATAATTTTTCTTTCAATTGTAAATATTGCATAATTGTAAATAGGGTTTTAAAGTTATGGTTTTTTAGTGATAGGTTTTTTTAGCTGTATATTGTAATTAAGTTTTTATTGAGGGCCCCTTGAAAAACAGCTTCTGCTGAAGGGCAACCCTCCTTAAAAGAATGAAATATGATATTAAAATACTAACATGACCAAGAACCACTTTATTGGGCATCGCTACAGACGAAGGATTTATCACTTCAGCAAAAAAGTGCGATATTTTCAAAAACAGTTAGGTTTTTCGGGTTTTTTTCGGTATTTTTCTTGAAAGCAAAAGAATTCTTGCCAAAACCATACAATACTCCTCACCTTCAGATACGTCAGATACTCAAACCCGTAAAGGTCCTTGGGAAATCGGCATGCATTGCAGCCCTATCAAAAAAGGTGGCCTATTTCATGCTGCACGAAAACTATTTTATGATGTCGCTCAAGTGCCCAAGTCGGCAGCATGTCATGGACTGCTCCGGATACGACCATATTGTCCATGTAATCCACAAAAAAAAAACAAATCAGACGTCCACAACGCACGCCTGTTGCCCAAGACCCATTAAAAAAGTAGATTTAGGAAACTTTGCGTGTTACTGTATTTCACAAAAATTGAAACTCTGAGGTACTTTTGCACAAATAATGGAAGATATGAATGAAATGGTCAGTTGGTCTAAACTTCATTTGTGCGCTGACAGATTTGGATGTTAATTTCTGAACATATTTTGTGCATTCACATTAGAACAAGCAGGGAATTTCATTTCACGATAGTCACAGTATTAGATGAGACATGCTTCCAGGGATGAAAGGCATGAAAGGATCGAGAGCGAATGAGTTATTTGGCCGAGGCTTTGCCCACATTTGTCTATCTCTTGCCGCACAAGAAAAACACCTTAATTCACCTTGATCAGTTCAGTTCAATTCATATATATTTTAAATCCACTACACACAATTTATTAAATTTACTTTACCAACAAATAACTAAACGACAAGGAAATAAGACGAAATTACAGAGAATTAATTGAATTAATGCATTGATACGGAAAATTAATGCAATGTACAAATACAGAGAAACGAGATAAATTGTATGGAGGGAATTACTTAAAGGAGGAGCTCTCCCAATAGGTAAACTAATCGAGGAGAGAGCCCCCCCCTCTATCCTACGATATTTTTAAATGATTTGGATTGGATTTAAAAGATTCCAAGAAATTGATTTGATTTTCATACAACAAAATAGAAATTGTGAAAGTATCAAAAATAGTTTAGAATTATTGATTGACCTTGTTCAATCAGTAAATTTTCAGTTGCTTTTTGAAGGATATTTTCGATGGAGCATTTCGAAACTCAACAGGCAATGAATTCCAAACTTTAGCACCAAGATATCGAATTGATTTTAGACTATATTGAAGATATAGATAAAATTTACTGATCACAGAATTCGCGGTAAAACAAGCAAACATGGATTTATCAAAGTGAATTCGAAGTTGTGTTCAAGGCCAGTCAGACACAGTTCGCAAAGAAACAAAAGCAAAACTTTAAACAGGCTGATAAACTCAAACACATGATAAGACTAGTAGGATTCCCTAAACTTACTATGCGGCCTAAATAAATCTACAAAGAGAATAACCAACAAGACAGAATCTTCAGCCACGTTCGTGAATTTCTTTCTTATCGCATGCGAAGTGCCTTTGTTTGTTCATTTCTTTATTGCGAGGGGTCCAATCCGAAAAGAGAGTTAATCCCACTGTGGTTCTGTGCAAGAATTTAACAGCAAATTTTCAATAAAACTGTCAAGTGAATGACGCATTATGCTCCAGTCGGTGAAAGCTCTGCTCTAACTTGCATTTGCCTTTCGCTTTCCCTTGGCTACACATGGCCCGAACTTCTTTACCTAAGTTCTTTTCTAACAGTGAGTGCATGTTGTAGAAACGGCCTTAGGCCCTGTAATTCCATGGCACGGGCTAACCCGGTTATGGGATGGGTCGCAAAACAGGTCTGCAATTATCTGAACGATTACATGAAGAATCCCAGTCCTGGCTATAAAACATAAAATATGTGATGCCATGATATAAACATCTGTTCATCACGCGCAGGCGTTGCAAATTTCTCAGCCCGCTTTGCCGGGACAGCCCGATCTTGAGTCGATTAAACGAGAACACTTGCAGTAGGCACAACGCTGCATCTTTTTGGGGTGCAAAGACTTGGAATAAATTGCCTTTGGATGTCAAACAAGCACCATCCCTTAGCATTTTTAAAGGTAGGCTTAAGAGTAATTTGCTTTTCTCAGCCTAACTCCATTCATTTTTCATCTTATACTGTTAACATAGGCGTGTTATGTAGTAATTTTTTTTAGCTATAACGGGTGCGCCAAAATAAACTATGCACGTTTGGCAGGCCAAAATAAATTGTACACTGGACCGATTTTGAAGATTCATGACTTAATCTTTAGCAGAAAGCCTGAATTAGATTCTAGGATTTTTTGCAAATTGTTCTATTTTCAGTTTTTAGAACCAGACGCAAGTTTCTTAAAATGTTCGTTCTCGAAAACACTGCATACGATCAAAAACGTCCATCAAATTTTCTAGTGAATCTACATAAATGGGCAAAAGGAAAACCTTTTCGTGGTTATTTGGGATTTAGAAATCGATTAATTGTATCGATTAATTAATTGATTTCTTGATCCCAAATCACCTAGATTTATGTCGATTCTTTAGAAAATTTGATCAACGTTTTTGATCATATGCAGTGTTTTCGAGAACGAACATTTTAAGAAACTTGCGTCTGGTTCTAAAAGCCGAAAATAGAAAAAATTGAAAAAAATCCTAGAATCTAATTCAGGCTTTTTGATAAAGATTAAGTCCTGAATCTTCAAAATCGGTCCAGTGTACGATTTATTGTGGCCTGTCAAACGTGCATAGTTTATTTTGGCACACCCGGTAGTATTGTATAGTTTGACACAGCCTCCTGCAAATTAGTCTTCTCGATTGATGGGGCTGTCATGTAAAAATAATCTAAAATGAAAATGAAGAATGTGCAGGGGGGGGGGGATGAGTCCATCATCATTTTAAACAGAAACAACACAGGGCTCAAATCTTTAAAAAGGTCGGTGTAAAATTCTATTGCCGTTTTCTTTGAAATAAATAGCTTGGAAGGAACTAAGGGTTTTTGCTGTAAATCTGCTGCGGCAATTTATTGATATCTTGATTAGTTTCAATATGGGGGCATTTATCAAATTTGAGGCTATGACGCCATCAAATGCCTAAATCCTACACTAGAAAAGCTACAGAATTCTGCTTGCCACCATATTGTAGACCTCCATAAACTATGGTTTCCTTGAAGGTTATGTAATGATTCCTCTATTAGTTTAGGATTTACGATGATTTAAATTTTTTCAAAATTTTCCTTTACTTTTTCAAAAATTATCAAATTGTCGCAATTTTGAAAAAAATGAAGATCTCATAAAATTTCCACGGCAGATTTACAGCAAAGTACGATAAGTTCCTTTCAAGCAATCGAATTCAAAGAGAGAAAAAATAATAAAATTTCACACCGACCTTTTTAAAGATTTGAAAGATTTGAGCCCTATGCTAACAGAAACAATTGAAGACCTACCACATAAACAATGACGAATAAACGAGCCACTGGATATCTTCGCAAAAATACTCCAAGTCGAATGCTGTAAGAAACATATTCAAATCTTTACATAACAGGACATTTCATGTGAACATTAACTATCTTACAGTTACGAGGTCTAAAAGGTTGACAGACATCCTATATGCATAAAACCGGCACCACAAATAAGAGTTTTGACAGGGCAAAATTTTCCCGGGGGGGGGGTACTTCACTATCGGTCGGATCAGACGGGGATGTGCCCCAGTTTTTGGTAGTTTTTGTCCTGAAAATTCTGGGATTGGGATATATTTTTACTGTAAAATTTCTGTGATTGGTGTATACTTTCACTTGGAATTTTCTGGGATTAGGGTTGACTGTTATACTAAAAATTCTGGTAATGTGGGTTCAATGTTCCCATTGATTCAGAACAGATCTGAAGTTTGTTTGACCTGAAGTTCAGAACAGAAAGAAGTTCGGTTGGCATTAATTAGCTTCAGCTAGACCAGAAGCCAACCTAAAATAACGAAATTATTATTATTATTATTAGTTATTCTGCTTGTGACCATATCTGAGAGGATATCCTTTCTTTCACCTTGAAATTGAATGCCCCTTTAACGTTGAATTGTTTTTGTTACCTCTTCAAAATTCTGGGATTGGGTATCAATATCTGACCAATATTCTGGGATAGGGTATTAATATCTACCAAAATTCTGGGATTGGGTAACAACAGAAATCCTGGCGGCGCACACCCCTGTATGAATTTATAGTGAAGTACCCCCCTCCCCCCAGGAGAATTTGAATACTTCGAATCAATTCAGCTCGGAACGCAGAACGGGGGACTGATGTGCATTGGGACTTCTAGAACTAAATCAAAGGAATGAATGGGTAAACGTTAGGACACTACGATCCTTTCCTCTCCCATCTGAAGCTTCGTGGTAAATGTATCATTCATAATCTAGACTTTGGAAATGCTTACACGAAACCTGCTTCAGAGACGGAGGAACCGGGGAGGGCACTGGGGGCATGTGCCCCCCCCCCAAAGATTTTGCAATAAACAAAGAAGTGCCCTTTCTATTTTCAGGAAGTGCCTCTTTAGCTTAATGAAAAGGGTGCCCTTGAAGTTTCATGCTCCCCCCCCCGCAAGTTTGAGATGCTTCTTACGTCCCTGACGAGCTTCCAGGATTTAAGTACATTCTGACAGCAAAAACAAAACTCAAACAATGAATGATCAAATCTCAATCAACTTCAGAAGAAGGAAAATTGAAAACATTATTTTCAAAATTTCTAACCCACTGATCAGTGTTGCAATAAAGTTATTACATCTCCAGTAGCAACTAGATTAAGTTACGATATTTCTATAGTTACACATGGAAATCCAGGTTGGCTATCACTAAGTTATGAGGAAAAGTAGCCTAAATATGACTCAATTATGACATTTACGGAAAGCTTGGAAACTAGTGCGATTTATCATCAAAGCAACATCTCACAGATATTTATTGAACGTTCTAAAGGACAGTGCAAAATTTATCATATTACATGGCCGGTGGAGAAGAAAAATCATTACAAAAATCTGCTAGCCCTGCATGAAATTATTGCAAAAAACCAACTGCCCCGTCTTATCTGCGCCGTATTCATGAACAACAGGTGCTGTATAGTACCACTGATGATTAGCCAAAGACCATAACATGAACATGAACGTGTTCACGAACAAGGGGTCGGGCACGAGTAAAAAACAATTGAAATGGGTGAAACTGATACGTGCAACAGCTTAGGAGACAAAGAGTGCGTGTGTTTTCCTTTGCTCCTTTTACAGATGGTCTTTTACCTTTCATACACTTTCATATGCAATGCTGATCTACAAATGCGAGGTCTGGACCTTGACCAACAAATTGGAAGAAAGCCTTTTGTTGAGTGTACGAGAACTCCCGCTAGTTTAGGCCATTTTGAAACAGGGGGCCCACTTTATAAGAGTAATGGTATGAGTCCCTATTAAGCAAGTGATATCAGCAAATCAAAGAACGCAGGGAAACAAGGGACGAAAAGTCATAAGTCTAAGAAGTTATCAGAAGTTTGTCTCAAATTAGGTGTCACGTGAAAACATTCGCGAATTACAACAACTGACGTGATCCGCACAAGGAATGTTGCGTTATCGCAAATCTTACGTTATATCTAATTTGAGAGTGACTATAATTGCACCTACGGAAACTGACATAAGGCGTACATAGAACACAGCTAAATCAGACTCATCATATTACTATCAATAATAAATAAAGATGATCTATGATATCTGAAAAACTTACAGCAATCTGTTATCGCCAGCCAAAGAAGTCCTGCTTTTGAATGACTTACGAAAAAAGACCCACGCAAAATTTACAATAAAAGAAGCAAAATAAAAAACAACTAGCCAGTGACCTAGACATCACATAACACTTTTTCAGTTAAAATAAGCAAGGAGCGAAAGGAAGGAACAGAACTTTGGAAAACAGCATGTTCTGCTTTCGAGTAGGAGTGAAATTTCAAAACTTCCTGAGAATCCTTCTTCTTCAAAGGGGCTGGTCAGAGAATTTCTGTCGAAACAGTGATTTTGCAGTTTTTGCGTGGACCATACGGGCAGTAATTTACCGTTGATGTGATGTGGCCAATATTATGATCAAACTGTATTCTGTATTCTGTGTTGATTCCACCAACAATCACGACTCAAAACCAGTGTGAACTGCGAACAAGACTTCAAAGGCAGTGTGTCCGGCTTCCAACTAATAATTCTGTCTCGTTATAGTTTGAGCTGGACAGGAGCGATGAGTTTATTTGGAATTGTGTAGGTGACGAGGAAAAGGCAGGGACTGAACGTTAATGCAACGAAGTCTCATAGCCTGCGCAGTGGGAATTAGGCTTAAGAAATCACGAAGAAGAGCGAAGAATCATTGTATCAAGAAAAATATCAAATTCGTGCAAGAATCGAACAATGCTCGTGAAACAGATCATAACGACTTCTAAATCCACAGGCCGTCTCAAAGAGATTCCATTTTGTCCTGTCCACTTGAGATTTTCAATGGGTCTCGATTAATGCAAGCTGCTTTCAGGCTCATAAATACAAAAACTCGCTTTAAATCAGGAAGTAGCCAGCCACAAAGTGGCAACAAATTGGGATTTTGACCAAGATCTTCAGAGTCATAGATCTTCAAAAACACCTGGTAAATGGTCTATCGTAGCCAGTTGAAAAGACTACTTTAAGAGGGAATCGACATGGTTACATTGGTCTTAGGCCACATCTATTTGTCGGTCCAATGAGATGGCGTTTTGAATGCGAGGTCCAATCAAACGGTGTATCACCTTTTCAGTGCTTAACTCACGTGTCTTATAACTGCAATCTCGTCCCCAGAGTGAGTTCTTTGCTCTACCTCTACCTCGTTGTTCATTCGGTTTGGTGATCAGCGTATGATGTAAGAGCACCCTGGGAAAGACGTTGTTATGACTGACAATTCTCTTTAAGCCTAATCCAAGAAAATTTCGCTCGTTAGAAAATTGTTAATATAATGGGCAACTGACCTGAATTTGTCGATTCCATTTACAGTGTTTTTCCATCTTCGTGATTTCGTTACTGGCATGATCGATGCTATGCTGCTTGAACTCACTAAGAGAAAAACATAAGCAATACTGAGTGCGAGAAACCATTAAGCAAAATGTCCGCAACAGAGTATCGTTTTTTTCTCCATGAAATTGTAAATATGTTCACAATGAATATTTTGGCCTATGGGGCATTTTATCAATATCAGGAGTCCCCAAGACTATCCTTATGTTTCCATGGCACAACGCTGAAAATTTTTCCAGGGGAAAACGCAGCAAAAGCAAAGTAAAACAGAAGTCTGTCTCCAATTAGATGTCACCTGATATTTGCGATAACGCAAACTTCCTTAGCAAAACACTTCTATTGTTGCTATTCGCGGGCATTTGCAGGTGACATCTAATTTGAGACTGACTATGCTTGAATGGAGCGTCTCTGGTCAAATTAATCTGTTACATTTCAAAGATTTAGAACAAGGGCCCAAATGACGGCAAACATGATGTCATAGTCATAAAATACTGACGTCATTAAATTCTGAATTTTTTAAACGAAGTAAAAGATCTTTGTTTGCTGATCAATTTGAGATGTACTACTTGAGATTCGATGCAAATCATTGGCTTAAAATCATCCTATATGCATTCCAAGCAACAGATAATTTTTTAAAAAATCACAAAAATTTCAGAGTGATAACTCCTGTCGATTGTAAACGCTGACTGAGATGAAATCTTTGAGAGGGCTGGGAACCATCCCCCCCCCCCCCTTTAAGGCTGAGGGTTAAAGAATAGATCTTGGCTTCATTGGATGCGAACACATCATATTCCACTTTGGGGCTTTAGAAACAATGAAAATCTAAGCTTCAAAATTCACTATTTACACAAAAAAAGGATTTTTTTACCCGCCAAGATTTTAACAGTGGAACCAATAAAACTCCACAATCTTCGACATCTATAATACGATATAGTCATAGATTTCTTGGGTTTCTGCTCCACATTAGTCGTATTAGCAACTAATGATATCAAAAATCTAGAACTAATACACAAACTTAACTGACATATTATTGGATATTAAGAATAGACTTTCCGGCCCGCTATATTAATCTTAAAGCAATAATTTTATAGAGACTTCTAGATCATAATCTTAACAGCTACCTAATCTTAACTAGTTTAATTATTTCTTATACCCAGTGCCGCCAAAGTGTAACCCATTTAAAGAGGAGAAACGTGACTTTGTACTTGTCTGGAAAAAATTTGCCGCCAAAATAAAAATCTTTTTGAAAGGAGAGAAAGAGAGGAGAAATATGAATTTGTGATCGTCCTTCGGCCAAAGTTGCCGCGTAATTAAAATTCTCCTAAAACGTGAAGAAATATAACTTGCTATTTATTGCATCTTCTGATAAGTTCTTTAAACATTCTTTATTGTGTCAAAATTACGTTGTATATCTCGTTGTAATAACGGCGTCTTATTGTAATTACAAGAACAACGGTAACAATAACATTAGTTTAAGAAAAGACCGAGCATCAAAACACTTTTAATGTTCTGTGTGGCTCTCCTCTGGTGTGAGATGATACCGGGTGGGTGTGCCAAAATAAACTATGCACTTTTGGCAGGCCACAATAAATCGTACACAGGACCGATTTTGAAGATTTATGGCTTAATATTTAGCAGAAAGCCTGAATTAGATTCCAGGATTTTTTGCAAATTTTTCTGTTTACAGTTTTCAGAGCAACAAGCGAGTTTCTTAAAATTTTCGTTTTCGAAAACAATGAAAATGATAAAAAAACGTCGATCAAGTTTCTAAAGAATCGACATAAATGGACAAAGAGAAAACTTTTTCTTCGTGATTTGGGATTTAGAAATCTCTTAATTGTAAGCTGCTGTACGATTGTTCGTACTATCTTGGGAGAAATGTAATACTATTTTCAAGGATATAAAGAAATGTCTTTCTTTTGTAATTTCATTGAATTTACATTTTGGTGCAGGTTGTGTTCCTGTGCCAAGGGGGTTAAAAAGACAAGCGAGGAAGCGTCATGAGGCCAGCAAGCATGGAGTCTTGTTACATCTTTTTTAATTTTGTGACGACGTTTAGGGCGGCATTTTATTGTAACTACTACCGGGTGTCCCAAAAAAAAGGTAACAGATTTGATGGGGACTAGCGATAAGAGTATAAGTCGAATCGATCCCAAATAACTTTTGAAGTACTCTTCGATCGTTAACTTGAAGATTAATACCTCGTTTTTTGATATTGGCGCATCAAGAGTTGGAATATTAATCTTGAAAGTCCAAATTTGCCTCCTACCCCAAACCAGAGCTTTTGGGCTTTGGCCGAAACTGCTAACGCGCTGGTTAGGGAAATCTCCTCAGTCGAAGACATTTTTGGACAAGGATCGGTCCTTTGGGTACCCGTTTGAAAAGAACCTAAAAAACTGAAAACAAGCAAATAAATTAATGAATATAGTCACCAAGGAATATTTTTCTCCAGTCAAAATGCAATTACAAAAGTACACCAAGCCAAGCACGAATGAGTTTATATATTCCCCTGGGGATATACGATTGCTTCTTTCGTAATAATTTTGTGAGAGATAATGCAAAAAACATTTCATTCAAGCAATGAAGATTGCAAGATATTCTATGTGTTAAAGCCTACGGGACTTATTTCGCTGATAAATAACTTTTCTCAGGAAGTTGTAATTTAAAGTTTTTGTAGAATCAAGAAAGGGGTCTCTTCGGGGCTAAATCCTTGAATCTGATTGTAAAGTTCAGAGTCAGATTTCCACTAAAATGTGTTCCTAAGCATGAGGTTTCTTGTTTGTACTTAGCTATGATTGAGGAGATTCCACAGCACAGCGAATTAACAGCTTAGGCCAAACCACAAAAGCTCTGGTTTGGAGTAGGAGGCAAATTTGGACTTTCAAGATAAATATTCCAACTCTTGATGCACCAATATCAACAAATAAGGTATCAATCTTCAAGTTAACTATCTAAGAGTACTTCAAAACTTATCAGGGGTTGATTCAACTTGAATTCTTATCGCTAGCCCCAATCAAATCTGTTACCTTTTTTTTGGGACACCCGGTACATAATTTCGTAACAGGCCAATCGTTGAAATAACGCTCGTGCAGAGATCCTATTTTAACCACACCCCTTTTCGATTTGCTCCGAATATTGAACACTTGAAATAAACAAAGAAATGAATGTGTTGAAATCTTGTGGAATAATAACCATAAAAATGAAAGACAGCAGCGTGTCTTGCATAAGACGTCATTTCAAGAAACTTGAAAATCAATGCCAAACATAATATTCGGGATTTAAATTAGATACAGTTTTAAATCAAGTCTAAAATTAACTCATTGTATATGAAGATTTCGACACGTGCCTGGGTATTGTTTACCAAGAGTAAAAAATTGGTAGGCATCTTTTTTTGTCCTTTAGATAGATAAGTCCACCTAGCTCCGTTCATTCACTTTTTAAGGGTTTGTGCAAGGTTACAAGCTTGCATTTGCAAAGAGCCAAAATATCTAAAAATAGCCTATTCAAATCGATGTCCCACACGTGCTGTCAACAATTGATAGCCAAAGAAACAATGTTGTGTCTGAATGTTTTCTATGTTCTTCTAATAGAAAAGCCTATATACCATGGCACATTCCCTTTAAAGGGTTTGTGCAAGGTTATAAGCTTGCATTTGCAAAGAGCAAACAAATCTAAAAATAACCTATTCAAATCGATGTCCCACACGTGCTGTCAACAATTGATAGCCAAAGAAACAATGTTGTGTCTGAATGTTTTCTATGTTCTTCTAATAGAAAAGCCTATATACCATGGCACATTCCCTTTAAAGGGTTTGTGCAAGGTTATAAGCTTGCATTTGCAAAGAGCAAACAAATCTAAAAATAACCTATTCAAATCGATGTCCCACACATGCTGTCAACAATTGATAGCCAAAGAAACAATGCTGTGTCTGAGAGTTTTCTTCGTTCTATTTACAGAAAAGCCTATATACCATAGCACATTCCCTTTAAAGGGTTTGTGCAAGGCTTTAAGCATGCATTGGCAAAGAGCAAAAAATCTAAAAATAACCTATTCAATTCGATGTCCCACACATGCTGTAAACAATTGATAGCCAAAGAAACAATGCTGTGTCTGAGAGTTTTCTTTGTCCTTTTTATAGAAAAGCCTGATATACCATAGCACATTCCCCTAAAAGTCGTGTTGATTTCGCGCAGTGTTAATTTCCTAGAGTAAGATATGTTTTATGTGTTCAAGCAGCAAAAAACCGTTTGCAAACCACTTACCATCTTCGCCATCTTCAACATCGTAATGTTGATGATTATGTCGCATGTGTGCATTGGACTTTGATAAATTTTGCTGAACGTCACGATATTGTTGCTGCAACGAGAAGTAAGATCTGGCAAACTAAAACATTTCACATTTCCTATGTTCATATTAAAATTATTTTTACACAAAATCCCTTCAGCATAAAGTAATACAACTTAAAGTTACAATCTATAATACAATTTAATATAAACGACAACGAGAAAAAGTAATTATTAAACTAACTGTTGGGGCCTATTTGCTGCTCTTCCAGGGATTCGTGTTGCAAATTAAATTCAGCTCTTGAAGTGAGTTTTTAAATATCTTTTGAACTGCGGGAGAGTTGGGAGTTCCCTGATTGGGATAGGCATGCTGTTTCATACAGGAATAGTGGAAGCCTTTTTTCACATATCCAGGGTCATATCTTGGAATTTGGATGTCCTTGCAGTTTCTCATTCTGTAGTTTAAATGCAAGTATATCTGGGGGAATTTATCCCAAACGCTCTCTCAGCACATCCTGTTCATAATCTTGTAGGTCATGGCTAATCAATCGAATTTGATTAGTTGTTCTACATCGAGCCAATTACGCGACCAGTTTTCTTTAAATTAAATTATATATATAAAATCAACTGGCACTCATTTTAACAACAATTCTCTCGCTAAATGACGCACAAAATCTTAGATGCACGCGTAAGTAAATACCAATGGAAAACACCAACGCTTTTAGGGAAGAAACGCTCGCGGAAGGAAATTCACATCTATACAGAAAATTTTAGAAAGTCTACATTCGAGAAAAAGAGGTGCATGAATAATTCAAATGAACGACGTAACTGGTAAACCATAAAACCAAAAACCAATATATAAAATTTACAAGATGAACAATAGGCAGTAATATATAGAAGCATTGCTTCACGACTGCTGCCGGCAACCTTGATTTTGCCTTTTGATAGAATATTTTTTACATCCTCAATGGATACTACCTGAAATTCACTGAATAACACACAAGGAGGCTCACTGGTTCAGGTATATTGAATAAAAGTTCAGCAGCCCCTAAAGCATCAAGTTTGATCTTATTTTCTCAATCTTGCCAACGAAAAAATTAATTGAATTCATTAGCTAAATCTGAAATACTTTCATTTGGGAGTAGAGGATTTTCTTTGTTTTCTCCAAGCCAAGAAGAGAGTTCCCAATACGAAGCAAGGCCCCAGGATTGTCACGCTTATCCTGAATCAAAGCTTTGAAATAAACTCTTATCACTATTAATCACAACTTTGGTAGTATTTCTTTGAGCCACAAAATCCTTTCTCTTTTGCTCATATGATTCATTTTGCCTCCACTTTCTTTCAAGCTGACGACACTTTCTTTCTTCCTCTAAGAATTCTTCACCAATAAATGGTCTTAAAATAGAGGGGGGCTCAAAAGAGAGGGGGGTTAAAAGAGAGTGGGCTAAATAGAGGTTTTACAGTAAAAAAAACATACCTCAAGTCGCTCGAGTTGTAATGATAATGAATTCTTTTCTGTGCTCAATCTCTCGATTAATGTTTGTTTTTGTATTAAATTGTCTGTTAATGCATGCACTCTGTTTTCAAGTTCTTCTTGCGATGGGCTCATGCTGCTTTTCAAAGTTATCTGTGAGAGAAAAGAAAATGTAGCGTGATCTTCTCGCTGGAGTCTTTTCGCTATTGAGACCATTTGGGTATATTAATCCTTCAAATAAGGTTCTTACGGAGCTTTTACTGTATGGTGATAAAGAACTTTCCAATAATGTTAATAGAAATATATTACAATTAACTTTGCAGTACATCCATAAAACTGGTCGATTTGATTAAGATAATTCTAAACTTCATTACATGCCACCACCTTTCCCCATTTACTAGTAATTTACGAGTAGATTTTATGTAGTTGTTCTTTTTGTTCATGTCATTCATTTTTCTTGTCTTATATTTTGACTAGTTTCTTCTTTTTCTTATATTATATATCTATATGTTAATGGCCTCAGGGTAGACATTGCTTTTTGCTCCTTGGGGTATCGTTGTAGTAGTATTGTAGGGTAATTATGTAAGTAGTGTAGGGTGGCTCATATTAAAGAGTAATTATGTAAGTAGTGTAGTGTAGCTCGTAACATATATTGTAACTTTTTATCGGAATATAAAAAAAATGTAGCACGATGTGAAACCATTAGGTCTTGAAAAGATTTACTAATTTCAGAAACATGCAAAATTATGAGTACAACGGTTCTTCCCAGTAATACAGTAGGAAAGAAAACTTATAACTCAAGTCGTAATTAGCATGATCAATGTATCAATCAAAAGGTAATGCCACTCGACTTCCCCGCCGCTTGCTGCGGTGGCGTATTCATACTGTTGTTGTTGTATGCTGTCATTACGACCGGCCGAAAAATCGCTGCTCGACTAGCTCGATTTGCAGAGGCAGAATACAAGACAAAAATAATCAAGGTGGGAATGATTACTTAATATTTTAACAATTGTTCGCACGAATAACTTCCACGCATCCTATAGCACGTGGTACTGCTGCATGCAAAATCTTAAAGCAAAGATCTAATTATGTCGCTACAAAGAAGAAAGTTTGAAAATTTGCCAGTTGCAGCATGAGGGCCTAAAGGAAACATAACCGAGAGAGTAGTGACTAAAGAGGACAACTTTCTGCATAGTTTATTGATCGTTTCTGCACAAAATTAATCAGCAGAGATGGAGATAAGAGGGCTGGAGCTATTGGATATAAGGGCAGATTTTGTAATACAACAACAACCGTTGCGTTTGATTGATACCTTAATTCAAAGCGATTAGCGACTGCAGGCAGAAGAAATTCTCTCAACCAGTAATTCAAAACAAGCAAAGCCACAAAGGTTTTCCCAAAACTAGTGAGGAAACTGTTGCCTTGTGCAAGCGAAAGGTTGTTTTGAAGAAAAGTTGTGTGCTTACAACTAAAGAACAAGGGCAAATCTAAAGCTCTGTCTGGCGGATTTTGTTTATTTGATTCAGGAGCTGTTTTATAATCGTTTCATTTAAGCCCTAATTACGTGAGAATTACAATGCCTTCTGCTCGGCTTCTGAATCAAATAAACAAAATCCGCCAAACAGAACTGTAGATTTACCCTTCTTCTTTCGTCATAAGCACGTAACTTCTCCTAAAAACCACCTTTCGCTTGCACAAGGCGAGAGTTTGTCCTACTATTTTCGGGGAAACTTTAGTGGCTATATTTGTTTTGAATTAATGGTTGAGAGAATTTCCTTTGTCTGCAGTCGCTAATCGCTTTAAATTTATGCGTCAATCAAACACAACTGTTGCTACTGTATTACAAAATCTGCCCTTGTTCTACTGAGTAAGAAACTTCGTTACTCTTGTCCTCCCTTCCCAAACAATCGGTGCATCAAAACATTGTCGAACAATGCCTCTTACCTGGTGATTTAGGCGTTGTATTTCTGCATCTCTCTCCTGTTGAAAATCAAAACATCAAATTGCTTGTATTTTTGGTAGAAGTTATAACATATAATTTGGTAAATTTTTCGACAAATGGAAAAATGGAAAAATTGCTTGTAAATACATCTTTCGAAGTAAATAGAAGATTTAAAATAGTTACGTCGCAGCAATGATCGAACAAATGGTCGTATGAAGTCCCAAAAAAGGGTAGAAACAAAATTATGAGATTGCAGTTATGTCATACAAGTTAAAGGCAATGTGTCCATGTAAGTACAGCCGTGTATACACTCTTATCAAAAATGCTGACACGATGCTGATGAAAAGCCTCGAAGAGCGCGCAGTGATTGACAGAATTTAACTGATCACATGCAAACTAAAATTCAGCTCTGAAAGCGCAAAACCGCAAGTAAGTCATCAGTTTGCTTTGTTCACTCCTTGCCATGTAGTGAGCTTCTTTACCAAAGTGATCACATGAAATATCATGTAAAATTGGCATGCCCCCCGCAAAGCCGCTGTACTCACATGAACACATTACCTTTAATGGAATGGATAAACCAAACCAAAACAGAGCAAAACTAGTTGTCACATATAATTCGTGCCACCATTAAAATCAACAATCGATAACCATAACAACTAAGATAATCTTTTACCTGTAATATAGTTGCTGATTTCGTTTTCTGCCTCTGAAGATCTTCCTTCACGAGGTTTAGCTCCTATGAGATAAATAAATACGGGGGTAAAAAGCAAATAATTACTACAGCAATAAGTGAATCAAAGGCTGAATTGAGTAAAAGCATCTGATCTTTGCAAAACTGTAAATGAATTGGTGTGAAATGTTGTTGCGGTTCTTGCCCTCTTTTTTCCAATGAACTGCTCGAAGGAAAGTTTTGGCAATTTGTCTTAGCCCAAAGAGAGCAGTTTTGATATCATTATCGGTGAATTTTCAGCGGCTCTGCAAGATTCTGGTATCTAAAAAGGTCTTGGGAATAGGGTTATGTTATCAAAGAGCCCCTTTATTTGATCATTATTTTTCACTATTTGATTGAGCGTCACACAGTTATTTGGGACATCCTGTACGTAGTGAGTATATAGCCTCACTGCACAAGGACCCTCAACTTACGCTCATCTAATTGAAGTGAACTGATGTTGTTGTTGTCGCTCAAGTGAGGGCCTTATTGCCAAACTTTTCTCAAAACGGCAAAAATTTCAGAAAAAGCGCTTTTTGTGGCGTTTTAGGGTCGATGGTTTGAGAAAAATAGCAGGTGACTTAGGCCAAGTCTGTTTCTGGAAGCGTATGGCCATGAGTCGTAGTTATAGCGTCTATCAGTCTATCAATAGCGATAACCTACGAACTCATCCGTCTAGTGAGAATAAAGAACGGTAGGTCTAGAGCATGGCGTCTCCAACAAATATTATTTTTCGTTGTCTAGTTAATATTGGGTGTCCCGGCAAAAAGTACTCACGTCTACAAAATCAACTAAACTCGAATCACAAATTCTATTTTCCTATTTCTTTTGCCAATGATCCAAATATATTTTTAAACGACAAAGCGCAGGTTGAACAACCTAATTCTGAAACACACTCTTTAAACAACACTGTCAACCTTGCTTCAAAACCCATGCAGCTAAATTTTTCATTGTCTTGCAAGTCTACATTGATGCTCTGGATTTCTTTCTCACATTTATGGCCAAACTAGAAGCTTAATACACACACAAAACTTATCTGGTAATCATCAATGATTTTTATAGTACATTTCAAAACCAAGCAGCCGTCGCCATACACGGGAAAATAACCCGGGGGGGGGGGTACTCCCACACTTGACCTGACGGGATGTGCCGCTCAACAGGGTGTCCTTTTGCGGTAAAAATTATGCGACAGGGTGTCCTTTTCTAACGAAAATTATGCGACAGGGTATTATAATATAGGTAAAAAATTATGCGACAGGATATCACAAGAAAAAAATTGCGTTCTACACTGTATATGAGAGGCAAAATTTTTATGCGACAGGGTATACTTTTGGCCTATTTTTTATGCGACAGGGTGCAGGGTGTGGGGAGTTTTTCCGCACACCCCCGTCGCTTACCTAGTCAAGTACCCTCCCCCCCCGGGGGAAATAATTTGGTCATTGATCTCCTTGCCAAAAATAGAATTTGAAGATCGACCGTAGGATCAAATTTTGGTGAGTTTCAAACAGGAGTTTTTATTGGGACACCCGGCATTATTCTCAATGAACGTGAAGCATAAAGACCTTTCTTAGTATACACCTTAATTGCGATTGGTCGTTGGTTATGAAACATTTTTGATCGATAGCAAAATTGGGATTTGGGTGTGGCCTTGAACTAAATAATTGCTGCTTCGGAATTTTTCCAACAGCTTTACACTCATCATTGGCACAAATCTATGAGTATGATTTATATAACCGAACCTTTCTTTGTTTAAAGTTCTTAGTTTAGGAAGATATGCCTGATCACAATATACTTTGAGAGAATTTCATTGATGAAGACCAGAGGTGATGTATCTTAACTCTAAAGCTTCAAAACTCGTATTGTAGATTAGTCTATCTTTTAGTGCTACAGGGAACATAGGGCTCAAATCTTTAGAAAGATCATTGTAAAATTTCAGTACAGTTTTCTTTGAATTAAATGGCTTGGGAGGAACTTAGGGTTTTTTGCTTTAAACCTGCAGTGGAAATGTATTGATATCTTTATTAGTTTCAAAATGGCAGCTTTTTTCTAAAATTGAGGCTATGACGTCATCAAATGTCTAAATCCTAAAACCAGAAAAGCCACAAATTTCTGCTTGGCACCATATTGTAGACATTCATAAACTATGGTTTTCTTGAAGGTTATATCATTTTTCCTCTATTGGTTTAGGATTTATGATGATTTACAATTTTCAAAATTTTCCACGAATTTTTCAAAAATCATTAAATTGCCGTCATTTTGAAAAAATCAAGATATCACCCAATTTCCACGGCAGAATTACAGCAAACTACCAAAAGCTTCTTTCAAACCATTCAATTCAAAGAAAATTGCCATATAATTTTACACCCACCTTTTTAAAGATTCAAAAGATGCTGCTACAGTGTGTATCAAAGAAATGGCTACCGGTCGAAAACATTTTGGTGTAAAAATGAAACTTTTTGTTGTGGACATTACAGTTGGATTGCAACGGACATTCCATGTTTTATCTGTATCAAAGAACGCGGATAAACTGTTCTAACATAGTCTAAAAATTTGCCATTATCATGGTCAATGATGCCTTTTGCACACCTGTTCTACATTGACAAGTCTGTTTGGGGTATTTTCATGTCAAGTTTACTTTTTTATATGACGCTTTTTTTCGTGGGAGTTTTATGCTACAAAAAACAATTCCATGCAACAACATCTCTAGATTTTATGAAAAATGATAAAAGCCAAAACAAAACAAAAATTTCTATTTTTGGAAAATATACCAGCTGTCCCAAAAAATGTATACGGATTTGGTTGACTCTAGCGCTGTGAATTTAGCTTTAATCAATGGCTAATCACTCTCAAAATGTTCCTCGATTGTGAACTTGAACATAGATACCTCGTTTGATAGTATTGGTGGCTTGAGAGCAGAAATATCAATCTTGAAAGCTCAAATTTGCCTCTTCCTGCAAACCAGAGCTTTGGTCTTTTGGCTTAAGCAATTTATTACGGCACAGCGTATAAATCAACAATAGCCTTGATACAATTTGAGCAATATTAGATCTTGTGTTATTCTGTTTTCCAGAAGTCACCCCTAGTCACCCATTGGGAAGTTCCTTAATTATTCATTAATTTCAGTTCTAAATTTCGATGTGCTTCAGGAATTCGCTTAGGCCAAAAGGCCTAAACTCTGGTTTGCAAGAGGACGCAAATTTTAGCTTTTAAGATTGATATTTCTGCTCTCAAAGCACCAATACCAAAGAACGAGGTATCTATGTTCAAGTTAACTATCGAGAAAAATTTTAAGAATGATTACCCATTGATTAAAGCTAAATTCACCTCGCTGGAGTCAACCAAATCTGTATACATTTTTTTGGGACACCCGGTAGATCTCGCGATTGATCATGACACAATAGTTTAGAAAATTCAACTTTTAACATGAGTCAACCAGGTTGACTTTATGAAAGAAAGTTAATTAAGCAGAGTTCAGGTCTGAGCAAAGAAACTGATTTTCATTAACATGGTTTCATCAACTGCTATGTACATATTTTCTTTGGACGGTCAATCCATAACATTTTCAAATTAATTTGTCAAATAAACTGTAAAACTTGCATAGAAATATCTCATTTGGTTGTTTTATGTGGCAAGCCTTGAAATGGGCAAAATCAAAGTCCCAGTAAAGCTTTTAAACTTCTTTACAAAAATTTTATTCGGTTGATTGTTAAATTAACCCTCTGAAGCTTCAAAACTGATCTCTCAAAAAACTTCAAAACTTTGATGCAAAAATTTTAAGTGAGTTTGCTTAAAAGCCAGATTTAAAAATCATTTGAACTAATCTCACAACAAAGCTGTGAAATTTCTACAAACGAATTTTATACGGTTGGTTGATGAGGTAACCCAGGCAATCATCCATACTGGTCAATTAACAACGCTGTAAAAATTTGACATAAAAAATCGAACTGAGCTTGCTTTGAAGTAGCCTGCGTGCAGACTATACCCAAGGAAAAGGTATAGTCTGCGCAGCGCCGCTCACTGTTGTGTAGTGCGTGCTTCAGCATTTATTTCGCAATAGTGATAACAAAGAAAACTTATTGTTGTAGCAGCCAATAAAATGACTTTCCCGTGAAGCAAGGAAGCAATCAGATTTGAGAACGGCCATCATGTGATAAAATCTCAGGTTTCACTTCGTTCTCCAGGCAAATTTCATTAGCAACACAATACTCTGGAATTTTAACTACCCTACTGCAGACAATACACGGACGCCAAGGAGAAAGGGTCATTCAAATGCCATTGAAATAAATAGCTGACGCATACAATACACGAAATTGAGCGGCATTGCGCAGACTATACCTTTTCCCTCAGTTAGGTATTGTCTGCACGCAGGCTAGCTTTGAAGCCGGACTTTAAAACCGTTTGAAGTGATCCCAAATAAAGCCTTGAAACTTCTATGAATAGATACTATTCGATTGGCTTATAAGATAAGCCTAACAATCGTGCATACTGATCTCACAACAAATAAAGTTAAATAACTTCGACATAAAAATTCCATGGAGTTTGTTTGAAAGACAAGTCTTGAAATAATAAACGTGATCTCTCAACTAGCCAGTAAAATTTCAGTCTATTTGGATGGTTAATAAGGCTCCATTGAAATAAAAACAAACTAATCTTCATAGGGATCCTTGAAACTTCTTTATACAAATGACAAATCTTATTTGGCTTGTTAATAAGGCGGGCCCTGAAATCATGCCGTGTGGATTCACAGCAAAATATCTTGATTAGATCAATAATTTTGCACCGATGAAGCATTTTGGCATTCCATTTCTTATTTTCAAATTTTTGTTGAGTGGGTTTATGCTCGAAACGCAGATTTTGCGGCAATTTTTCTTCAATACCTCACAAAATCCAACAATTGTGGTAGCTTGGTTTAGTATTTTGTTGTCTGTTTATACTGCACGTACCTTGCGCTTCACGTGCTCATCTAAAAGTTAAGACCTTCACAAGGTTATTTAGGGAATATCTTAAGGACCATTGAAAATCACCTGAATTTTCAAAAGATTCGTTATCATGAGCGTTTATCAAAATCCCCTATCCAGTCGAACTGACTAGACAAAAATGATTGTGAAGTCATATAGGTAGGTTTTCGAAAATATATGACTTTCTTTGATCGAGAAGGGGCTTTTCCAGATTATTTTTTATTTGAATGTAAATTTGATTACGTAGTTCGTTTGTTAATGTTTGTGCTGCCAAGTTAAGTAAACCTCTGTTTTTCAAGGAGCTATATTTCACAAATGAAATATATTTTCAACAAATCTCTTTCAAGATCTTTTCAAGAAAGCCATGCATATTTGAATAAATTTCAAAATCGAGAGTTCAATACTTTTGATGTTGTCAAATTTCCAATGTGCAGTAAACTGTGATTTGATCTTGTCTTCTCGCAAATGAACAAAACTTGGACTGGAAAACAATCAATCAGTCAATCAATCAATTCAATCAATCAATCATCTTTAGTAATGTGTCAAAATATTTAGCTTACAAGCTAATTGGAGACGCAAAGCTAATTGGGAACACACGACACGATTACTGAGGCTCTTTGCTTCTCTCTATTGCTACCTAAGGAAATGACTATGCTAAGGATCATGGCTTGGACGTATCCATACATGGGTAGTTAGACACTGCTGGAGTGCTTCTATGGAGGAGCGCTGGATACTATGTATCTGCAGGGGAAATTTTTTGTAGTACTGCGGAGGAGATATCGAAAGAACGAAAATATTAATATCTCCTCCGCAGTACTATAAAAAATTCCCCCCGCAGATACATATTATCCAGCGCTCCTCCATAGAAGCACACCAGCAGTGTCTAACTACCCATGATCCAAAGAGAAAATAACAAACTTACTTGAAGATTTCTTGCAAGCTCTTCTTCAAAATGTTGTCGCTTGCCTTTTTCTTCTTCTAAAGATCTTTCGAGATTTTCTATTTGCTCCTGTTGCTCCTCCGTTTCAGCTTGATTTTGTTGTTCCACTTCCTGTTTCGAAAAGAAGCATATTTTTATACCGGGTGCGCCAAAATAAACTATGCATGTTTGGCAGGCCACAATAAATCGTACACTCGATCGATTTTGATGATTTATGACTTAATCGTTAGCAGAAAGCCTGAATTAGATACTGGGATTTTTTGCAAATTTTATCATTTCAATTTTTAGAGCTAGAAGCGAGTTTCCTAAAATTTCAGTTTTCGGAAACACTGAAAACGATCGAAAAACATCGATCAAGTTTTCTGAATGATCGACATGAATGGACAAAGAGAGAACTTGTACGTGGTGATTTGCGATTCAGAAATCAACCAATTGTAATCTGCTATAAGTGAGTTCGTACCAAACCCCCCAATCCCCCTGAAACGTTTGCTCTTTGTTCATTCATGTTGAATCTTTTCAAATTTGATCGACGTTTTTGCATCGTTTTCGATGTTTTCGAAAACGAACATTTTAAGAAACTCGCTTCTAGCTCTAAAAATAGAGAACGGAAAAACTTGCAAATAGTCCTAGAATCTAATTCAGGCTCTCTGCTAAAGATTAAGTCATAAATCTTCAAAATCGGTCCAGTGTACGATTTATTATGGCCTGACAAACGTGCATAGTTTATTCTGGCGCACCCGGTAATAATTTCAACCAACAGCCTAACCTGTGCTGGCCTTTACCTTCGAGTTCAGTCAACTATGGAGTCAATATTCTTTCTAATTTGGTATACATTTTTACAGAGAAAAATTCACGATATTAAAATCTAGCGAAGGAATTCAACACTGCCATTAGATGAACAGTTAGATAATGATTAACCATATAGTGGTTGGGCTATCTAACATGTCCTATTTTGGTAGGGGGGGGGCAAAAAATCCCCCCTACCTAACTCTTGACTGGTAATAGAAAGAGCAACCAGATTTGGTGTACTAATAGCCCCAGGTATGTCCTTTATGAGAATATGAAAATTAACCTAAAATTAGCCGTCATGATTGCTTGCGTCAGCAATTTTCTTCGTGTGGTCAAGAAAAGTAACAATATCGGCAAAAACCAGGAAAAATGCGATGAACTTTAATTTAGAGCTCGATTTCTATCCAAACATGAGAATTATGATAGATTACATCAAATAACATTGGCATGCAAACTATATTTGCAAAATATTGCAGTTTTGCTACTTTTATCGCGAAAATCAATATCCGAGAATTTGCGATTTTGACAGAGTCCGCCCCGGAAAACTTCATGAGTCGTTGCACAATAAGTAGCAGCAAAAAGTCAGAAAGTTTCTGGAAAAAATTTTTTCTACTGGCAGAGTTCAAAGAAAGTCTACTAGGGGGGGGGGGGGGTTCTACTGGTCTACTCGTCTACTAGTAACCTGCCCCAAACCAAAATAGGGTTAAAAGGATGGGGAAGATGGCAAAAGACAACAGGAAGTTTTGTAAATAGCACTTTTCATCCTCCTTTCTACATTCTCTAGACAGTTCTGACAATTTAGCAAAAATCATTGAACAACAGGCCTTAAAACATCTTCATGGAAGACAAGAGATAGAAACTATATTGGCAACTGCCAACACTTGACAGAAATTCGTGCTGCTATGCATTGGCTATAATCAGGACATAAAAGAAGAGATGATTATGCTAAAGATGGCGGCAGGGAACATTTTGCCAAGATGCATTGCATTTTGTATTGAAGATTCGTGATCAGAACGTAATGCATCTAAAAAAGTTCCTCGCCGCCATCTTTAGCGTAATGGCCTATTGCAATTTATTCTATCAGAGATCCAAGTCCACACATTCTACCATAAATTCAAACCAATGAAATTCATCCAAACAACATTCTTTCCTCGATTAGTTTACCTATTGAGAGAGCTCATCCTTTAAGTAATTCCCTCCATACAATTCATCTCATTTCTCTGTGTTTGTATATTGTATTAATTTTCCGTATCAATGTATTAATTTCTGTAATATCATTCTATTTCCTTGTAGTTTAGTTATCTGTTGGTATAGTAAGTTATGAATTGTATGTTGTGAATTTAAAATATATGAACTGAATTGAACTGAACATATCTCTAAAGAGAGATCAAATACTCTGCTTAACTGTTTCAACTTCAGGGAGGACCAAATATGGTCTTATAAAACAATGTATGAGATGATATATCTGCTGGGGGTAAAGTCTGTTGGAAATCTGGCTCATCGAAATTGTTAGCTAGTTGATTCCGATGATCTTATCTTCAAAATGAATTTTCTTGGTTGATAATACCCCTGGTGCACCAACATAGACGATTGCGCTAAAGATGGCACCTGTGATTTTGTGACCATAATCCCTTGAGATAGCTGGTGAATCGACCAATCAGATAAACTGAGATGAGATTCGTTCAGTTGCAAAGGATAAGGGTAAAAATTCGCTGACGCCATCTTTAGCGGATCCGTCTATCGAACGTTGACAATGGGCTAAAGGCATTGAGTCATGTTAAATAGATTGTGTGGCTGTGTATATCCAAAGGTAACGAATCTGATGACTCAAGGTTTTCATGGCGCAACTGATTGGCTGAATTTCGCTTGAAATGAAACTGATCACATGAAATGCATTGTGTTACAACAGTTCTTTATTTCCCCATTTGTTTGCCAGGAATGATACTTCCTCATTATCACATGGGTCACATGATACACGACAGAGCAGGTCTGTTTATCACGACGCAATGCCTTTAACATCTACGCAAAAGTGTAATGGAGAGATCACTAATTGACTGGACTTACAAATAATTCGACTCTCAACTGTTCCAATTTGTACTTTGCCTGCTGTAATTCTTCCCGTAATATATCCCTATCTTGTTTGACTTCTTCAAGTTCAGTGAACGTAATTGGCGAAGCATCTGTTCCTGCCGTACCTTGCTTTAATGAGTTTATCAGTTTTTCCTTCGCCTGCAAGAAAAAAATACAAGAAGGTGCCAAGATCTTACAGCATTCTTCACTTAGAATAGGCTGACAATCATTGCAGATCCTTGTTCAAACCCTTGCAAAACTTTAGAAATAATCATTTTAAAAGTTTATCATCCTCTGCCTTCAAATGAATTGCTCGAAGGGAACTTTGAGTAATGTTTCATAACATCACCATTAATTTCAGAATTACATCATTTCGATGATTCATGAAAGGGATTATCTGAAGCTCTGACGTGGACTCAATACATAGTCGAAGTTTCACTCTTTGATTGAAATGATATCATTACAATTACAACTTCTTAAAGAGCCATGTACTAATCGTTTATTGTGGCCGCACGGACAAACAGACTACTTATATTTGATTTTCGGACAGTCTGAAATTGCAACGTGCCTGCAAAGGACCCTGGGTGACAATGTTGTCACCCAGGGTCCTTTGCAGGCACGTTGCAATTTCAGACTGTCCGAAAATCAAATATAAGTAGTCTGTTTGTCCGTGCGGCCACAATAAACGATTAGTACACAGAATATCTTTGAATGAGTTTATAGCCTAGAGCTTAAAATACTAAACATTTCGGGCTTAACCCTTCGTCAGTAGTCAACTTCATCAGTAGTCTACTGATGAAGGGTTAAAACCGAAACGTTTAGTATTTTAAGTTCTAGGCTATAAACAAATTCAAATAAATTTTATGTCTGAGAACCAAACTTGGCCTTACTGGAAGATATGAAGGATTCACACTGCAGCATTTGAATTGTAGAAATCGGTGTATTGGCAGGAAAACGGAGTTTAATGAGGAAGCGAAGAGCAAGAATTGCGACGATAATCATTTTCATTGTTTATATTATTTCATTCCAAGACAATCCAAGTTAATAATTACGACAAATCCATGTGTGACAAATCCGTAATTAACTTCTAGCATTTGAATTGATAGAAAGGTTCGACTTCAGTTGACTTGCCTGCTCGTTTAACTACTGCAGTGTCGATTCATAATTTCCGCTTAGGCCAAATTTGACTTTCAGACAATCTGAAATTGCGGTGTGCCCGCAAAGGACCCTGGGCGACAATGGCTCTTCAAGCGGAAACAACACAACAATTCAATGAGATGAGTGAAGTTTGAGGCTCTTTGTGGAGTAAGGCTAGCTTTGACATACATTAAAAGCAACATAACTTCTAAGTTGAACTCAGTTTATGAAAGTGTGCGATATTATGTTAAGTGAACGTCTGTAGCTTTGATATGACTTAGCAATTCGATTCTGTCATATCCTTAAAATTAGCAGCAATGTAATACCCATTCACGCTTGCAGATTAAACCAGCTGAAACTAAGCCAGGTTATCAAATCAAATCAAATCTTGCCTTCTAATTGGTCAATCCAACAAATCAAACTCATTCGTTGATTGGTTGAAATTTAAGTTGGTTTCGATAAAGCTGAACTGTGTGGGTGTGAATGGAATAACAAACGTTGTAATTCTGACAATGATAATGACATAAAAAATGGTTTCTCTGGAATTATGGAAAATTACGTAAACTTTCCTTCGAACGATTCATCTAAAAATAGGGGAGAGATATCTTACACGATTAAAGGCAATGTGTCCATGTAAGTAGCATGCTTCGAGGGGGATATTTCGCAAACATGTGATATTTTCCTATGTATTCACGTGACTCGCGTGATCAGCTTTCGTGCCAATACGAGGTTGAGTATTGGATGACTTCCCACGCAGTCTAAAGTCCAATGTTTTTCATGTGATCAGTTTGAAACAGACTCAGTTTAAACCAATCAAATCATCCAGAACCTGCATGCATGTCAGCATTTTGTTAGCAGTTTCAACGAGTGTGCATGCAACTGATATTTATATGGGATGGGCACACTGCCTTTAATTTTAAAAGTTTTGCACAGATTTGTAGAACAAGCTCTTCACTTAATGCTCTACCGTGTAATTTCATCAAACTCTCTATCATTCTAAAGATTTATGAAATGATAATATTCTGACAACCAACGACATTTCGAAAATTAAACATGGCTATCAAAGACTCTAGCGCACCTGTAGAATTCTCGTTGCCTTGTCTTTGTATTCCTTTAAATCTCTTTGTGCTGTATCAGCTGTATCTTTTGCAATTCGAAGATTGTGTTCCAGATCTTTCACTTTTGCTTGATAAAACGAAGGAACTTATTACGATGAAGCTCGTGTCGAAGATAATTTGTTACTACTCTCGAGCTATGACTACAGTAGAAACGCGCATAAAAGAACCTAGGTTTTCTTGAGGCAGCCTGAATGAGGTTCTTGATTAACTGATGCCATACTCAAGTCGAGCCTGTAAGGTTCTTAAAAAAGGTGCTTATAGTTGGTACAGTACAAATGTGTTTTCATACATGCCAGTGCATTTCTTCTATGATTTCTTATTGATAAAGTTTACATCATAACAGATTTTGCAGTTTTCAAGTAAAGTACCATTTAAGTCCTATTAGATTATTATATAAGAACCTTTAAAAACGTCAACCTCTTGGGGGTTCTTGTTTAAAAAGTTGTAAACATGAAAATGCGGGTTTCTACTGTACTGCCAAATAAAGCTCACTACCAATAAGCCTCATATAGAAACAATGAAAAAGCCCACCCTACACTAAACTCCGCGTGCATAAAGGTCCTTTAGTTTGGCTTAATCATAGAAACTCCCACCAAGAAGTCCTAAACGAGATCAAACTGACAAATAAAACGCTCTCAAGGTGTTACTTATTGCGTCATAGTTATTCGAAATCTGTTGCGTTTTTTGTTTGATACCCGGTATAGATTTGCTGGACTCCAAAGTTTACATTAAAATTCCACTCTCCCTATGCAGGGAACTATTTTTCGTTATCAACATTTTTGCTTAGAATTGAAAATTAAAACTTTAATAACAGATTTTACCTTTATCTTCACTAGACTTCACTTGCAGCGTCTTGACTGATTCTGCCATTTGAAATTGCTCGTTTTGAATCCTGCTTCGCAACTCCATTATTTCGCTCTAAAAATTGAACGTACCAAGATAGTCACTTAGGAATCATAACAGACGAACTATCAATTGACTGGCTTGAAACTCTAAACAGTTTCGCATAACATTGCACTATTTGAGCTACGTATTTCAATCAATTGTGCACGGTGTTCCACAATAATGTATCGGAATTCAAAGAAACGTACAATCATGGATTACCGAAAAAGCTCTATTTAGCCCCCCTCTCTATTATGCCCCTCTCAAATAAGCCCCCCCTCTCTCTCTCTATTAATTCCACTGATATCAAATTCCAGAGGCTGCCAAAAATGTTTCACTTATTTAACTA
This sequence comes from Aurelia coerulea, assembly GCA_039566865.1. Lineage (NCBI taxonomy): Eukaryota > Metazoa > Cnidaria > Scyphozoa > Semaeostomeae > Ulmaridae > Aurelia > Aurelia coerulea. Next base: position 8,472,557 of record CM076945.1, on the reverse strand, counting down.
AACAAGTTTGTATGCTAATTTTGATATATATGGCTTGGGATAAAACTGTGTTGTGGCGCAGGAGTTGAAGGTGTTGTGGCGCAGTGGTGTAATCCTCTGACTTTGCAGCCAGAACAGTCAGGTGGAGAGAGTTCGACACCCGGTAGAGCCCACCACTTGAGCGTCATGACAAGGGGTCGCGGACTCGATTAGGTTTTCTCTACCTCTGGGATCCCAGCGCTTGGCGCTAAAAAACGCAACTTCACCTTCACCTTCACTGTTTCAAATTTATGTAATTCACTCATAAAATTCTATGTTGAATCCGCAAAATATCAGCTAAAAGAATTGAAAAATAATCTTTTTTCCTTGCCATTTGATTTTGTGAGTAAGCCCCCCCCCCCCCTCTCTCTTATAAGCAACCTCTCTTTTAAGCCCCCCTTTGAAGTGCCCAAAATCAAATAAGCCCCCGGGGGCCTGATGAAGCTTCTCCGGTATGCATCAAGCTTGATAAATTAGCAATCATTTTGTAGCAGAAGAAGCAGGTCACTGGAGATGACCGGGCTCCCCAAACGATTTGTCGCCATTTAAAAAATTATCAAAATTTCAAACCTTTATCAGTTTTGAAATTTTCACTGTGAGGCGTTGTATAAAAGATCGAATTAGATTTAGAAAAATAGATTGTCCTATCAACTGCTCCAAATCAGCAAAGTACTGAGGTCTTATTGCCTAGACTCACGACCTAGTCTCCGTTATCGCAACAACGACAATGGCAACAACAACAACATTTTCTGCTCAAACTGGAACTTACGGAGTTTCACATAAAAAATTGAAACGGAGCACAAATTTATGCGCGCCCTGGAACGAGTTTATAGCGTAGTCATTGCAACCTTAGGCAGTTGGAAATTCTTATTGCTGTGGTGAAGTTCATGGAAGCTAAGTGACCTTCAAAATGAGGAACTGCTATATGTATGTATGTATGTTTACATTTGCCACAAGGAAATAAAAAAAATTTACAAGTTTAAAAGCTAAAAATAAATCAAATACAATGTCAATACACATTAAATAAACACCTGTAAAAACACCCCTAATTGTAGTGGCAGGGATAGCATTAAAAGGTCATATTGACCTCATTTCCATATTGGTCCCCTTCGAGGTGTAAACAATAAACACAACATATTTTCATGTGCTTTTGGATAAAAAAAACCATTTGGTAAGGCTAAAACTCTAAATCAACAATGTAAATCGGATAGCTAGCTAGCTGATGATGTCATTCGTAAAGAAGATTGTAATGTCTGCTCGACTTCAGTATTAGCCATTAGCGGCTGCTCTTCATACAGACAGTATACTTCAAGGTGAGCTGAAGCCAAAAATGTTATCATTACAAATGATTAGCACTGTTGAATCACAAAATTCTCTGTTTAAAATTTTTGATATCTTGTTTTATTTTGGAGTTATCCACCATTTTGCATGATTGGCTGATGACGCCATTTTGCTTGCAAAAACGTAAAGAAAGTATACAAGGTTGACTATGTTCCCAAAGCGAAATCAAATCGAATGCCTTTCCAAACATCATATTAAATCAAGAGACAATTTATCTTACATTTATATAGCTCAGCTGAAAAATTTCATACAACTGTAACCTTTTAAAAATAAGTTACAGCTATATTTCCATAGTAATCTGCAAACAAAGTGACATCATCAACTGATACTTAAAGGGTCCGTTTCATCCAGCATGCCTTGCACGTGCCATCTCTTGGTTGGCCTTTGTTGTGGCCATTTTCATGGCCCATGAAAATGGCGACAACAAAGGAAAACCAAGAGACGGCACGTGCAAGGAATGCTGGATGAAACGGTCCCTTTAAGATCACAGGATAGCTTCAAAATTAAATGAGATATCAAAGAAATCCAAAAAGGATTCCTTATCATTCGACAGTGCTGTTGATTTGCAAAATCAAACCTTTAATAAACGGAGCCAACGCTGTCAAATATAACTCACCTGTGCTTTACTACAGTCAGTCTGCAACTGTCGAGCCTCTCGCTCTTTTTCTTCAAGCGTTTCTTTCACCGAATCCAAAGCAACGCTTTGAAGACCGGTCGAATCGGTATGGTCTTTGAATATCCTGAGAGAAACAGAAAAAATTTACAAAATCTGAAGACATGATGTAATTAACACAAGGCTAGACAGGGAAACAGAAAGAAAACTACTAGAAAGCCATGCTCTATTCTCGATTTTAAAGGGAAAACAAAGACCAGCAGCCTTTGCCATCATTTGTGTTTGTTTTTGTGAATTTCGTATAGTTTTTCTGGAAGCTGTGGAGAGCAAGTCACTGACTTCGCACAAAGCATCCTGGCCTTTCTACTCCCTTTAAGAGCAACATGCAAGTTATTCTAATAAGAATGTTAAAGGGGCAGTCAGACATAAAAATTGGAGGAGCCTCGGCGAACTCCGATTAGAGTTCTTCGAGCCTCCTCGTAGCATCGAGATCACTGTGCTCTGCACAGTTTAGTACTTTCTGATATGAGATTGCTTCCGATCACATGATCCAACCCGCTATTTAAAGAAACAAATAACAATGGTCCTACGACGGTATATAAGCGCCGACGCCCATGTTCCCCCTCAGTAATTTACAGAGATGGAGGTGTTTTTCGTCTGGCCCCCCTGCAAGGGAGGGCATGGGTGGGAGCACAGTGATCTCGATGCTACGAGGAGGCTCGAAGAACTCTAATCGGAGTTCGCCGAGGCTCCTCCAATTTTTATTTCTTCTTCGCCTCCTCTTCGCATCGAGGCTCACTGTGCTCTGCACAGTTTAGTACTTACCAAAAAAAAGCTAGACGAATATTCGTCCAGACATGGGTTCGATATTCAGACATGGGTTCGATATTCCAGACGAAGGTTCAAGAAAAGACGAATTTTATAGTAGAATTAAATAAATTTTCAAAATATAACATAAATGCCCGACAATTGCAACATATTTGTGATAAGAAACAGTTATTTTCCCCTTTCTATCGTTTACCGTTTTTCCGTAAAAACTCAATATAAGTCAGTACGCATCCACAAATGGCTACTGAGAGACCTTCAACTTTGCTAAATATATTCATAAAACGAGATAATTTCACTTAATAACATAAATGCCCGACAATTGCAACATATTTGTGATAAGAAACAGTTATTTTCTCCTTTCTATCGATTACGGTTTTTCCGTAAAAACTCATTATGTGTCAGTACGCATCCACAAATGGCTACTGAGAGACCTTCAACTTTGCTAAATATATTCATAAAACGAGATAATTTCACTTAATAACATAAATGCCCGACAATTGCAACATATTTGTGATAAGAAACAGTTATTTTCCCCTTTCTATCGTTTACGGCTTTTCCGTAAAAACTCACTATGTGTCAGTACGCATCCACAAATGGCTACTGAGAGACCTTCAACTTTGCTAAATATATTCATAAAACGAGATAATTTCACTTAATAACATAAATGCCCGACAATTGCAACATATTTGTGATAAGAAACAGTTATTTTCTCCTTTCTATCGATTACGGTTTTTCCGTAAAAACTCACTATGTGTCAGTACGCATCCACAAATGGCTACTGAGAGACCTTCAACTTTGCTAAATATATTCATAAAACGAGATAATTTCACTTAATAACATAAATGCCCGACAATTGCAACATATTTGTGATAAGAAACAGTTATTTTCTCCTTTCTATCGATTACGGTTTTTCCGTAAAAACTCACTATGTGTCAGTACGCATCCACAAATGGCTACTGAGAGACCTTCAACTTTGCTAAATATATTCATAAAACGAGATAATTTCACTTAATAACATAAATGCCCGACAATTGCAACATATTTGTGATAAGAAACAGTTATTTTCTCCTTTCTATCGTTTACGGCTTTTCCGTAAAAACTCACTATGTGTCAGTACGCATCCACAAATGGCTACTGAGAGAAATTCAACTTTGCTAAATATATTCATAAAACGAGATAATTTCACTTAATAACATAAATGCCCGACAATTGCAACATATTTGTGATAAGAAACAGTTATTTTCCCCTTTCTATCGTTTACCGTTTTTCCGTAAAAACTCACTATGTGTCAGTACGCATCCACAAATGGCTACTGAGAGACCTTCAACTTTGCTAAATATATTCATAAAACGAGATAATTTCACTTAATAACATAAATGCCCGACAATTGCAACATATTTGTGATAAGAAACAGTTATTTTCTCCTTTCTATCGATTACGGTTTTTCCGTAAAAACTCACTATGTGTCAGTACGCATCCACAAATGGCTGCTGAGAGACCTTCAACTTTGCTAAATATATTCATAAAACGAGATAATTTCACTTAATAACATAAATGCCCGACAATTGCAACATATTTGTGATAAGAAACAGTTATTTTCTCCTTTCTATCGATTGCGGTTTTTCCGTAAAAACTCACTTTGTGTCAGTACGCATCCACAAATGGCTACTGAGAGACCTTCAACTTTGCTAAATATATTCATAAAACGAGATAATTTCACTTAATAACATAAATGCCCGACAATTGCAACATATTTGTGATAAGAAACAGTTATTTTCTCCTTTCTATCGTTTACGGTTTTTCCGTAAAAACTCACTATGTGTCAGTACGCATCCACAAATGGCTACTGAGAGAAATTCAACTTTGCTAAATATATTCATAAAACGAGATAATTTCACTTAATAACATAAATGCCCGACAATTGCAACATATTTGTGATAAGAAACAGTTATTTTCTCCTTTCTATCGTTTACGGTTTTTCCGTAAAAACTCACTATGTGTCAGTACGCATCCACAAATGGCTACTGAGAGACCTTCAACTTTGCTAAATATATTCATAAAACGAGATAATTTCACTTAATAACATAAATGCCCGACAATTGCAACATATTTGTGATAAGAAACAGTTATTTTCTCCTTTCTATCGATTACGGTTTTTCCGTAAAAACTCACTATGTGTCAGTACGCATCCACAAATGGCTACTGAGAGACCTTCAACTTTGCTAAATATATTCATAAAACGAGATAATTTCACTTAATAACATAAATGCCCGACAATTGCAACATATTTGTGATAAGAAACAGTTATTTTCTCCTTTCTATCGTTTACGGTTTTTCCGTAAAAACTCACTATGTGTCAGTACGCATCCACAAATGGCTACTGAGAGACCTTCAACTTTGCTAGATATATTCATAAAACGAGATAATTTCACTTAAGGTATAAAGATAGGTAAATTTTTCAAATTTTCAAATATTTTTTGCTTTCTTTGATTTGACTGCTGAATGTATGTACTTCAAGATGACATCAAAGTTGTATTGCTTTGAGGACGATTACACCCCTAAAAAGCTCCCTCTTTACCCTCAACTTAATATAAAATCCTCGTTTCCATGGAAACCAGTCCAAAATATTGGTTGCTGCTTGTGAAAAAAACCCCTTCTACAGGCTCTATCTTCCCCTGGCTCCATCAGTCCTGTGCTCCATTCCTTCTGATAACGAGGCTAACTTGATATGGAGCTGTTGATGCCAGAAACTGTCAAAGGAACATTTCCAAACTCAAATCGTTTCTCTCAAAATTATCAAGCAACAAAATTACTCGAAATGCCAACACATCAGAAACTAAGAAGCATCAGAAGAAAGAAGAGAAGATCTCCTAGGAATAGGTTCACAAAGAAGCAAGATTCAGGGGCTGAAGAGACTCCCAGCGATGTCCCTGTCGATGAAGAAAATTTAGGCCCATCAACATCATATCTATCATCAAATGGTAAACCCAACAGCATCCAGTGAGTGTACCCTCTCTTCAGGAATCGTTGATGAAGAAGACAGTGACACATCAGATGCAGAAACAGAGCCTACAGCTGCACTGTATAGACTTCTGGACATGTCAGTGCTGGCTAGTGTACCTTCAATTTACTGATTTGCCCATTTACAGTTGAAAACCTTTTTAGTTAGGCCTTCATGACCAACACCAATATTTCTTGCTGCTAAAATGATCATTTTGTTGATTTCAAAATAGTTTGCCTTGACGTATAGAATGTGGTTGCAAACTCACAATGCTCACAACACAACTTCATGGTTGAAGGCATCTTTGAAAATTCCAGTTCCTGCGTTCTCAATCCAGATTCTTTGCAATCAGGGGATACGCCCCAACCAAGGAATACAAGTGCATACATAGATACCATGAATCATTTGATGCATCTGCTAAAACTGCTGCAGACAATAGCATGCGAGAGCAGCAGAAGCCACAAAGACTCACTACAAAGCTTGTGAAGATTGTATTACCAATGCATGTGTCTCTCAAGCGTTCAAATCCCTCATATGGCAATGGGCCCCAAAGACCAAGCACTCAAGCCTGCCAACAGCTGAACTTGCTACCTATTTAGCAATAGGACAATTCAATGATGGTAGCAAGACAATAAAGAGCATACTGCTGGAGCTTGGGTTGGAAGCTGGTAAATTTTGTGAAGCAGGCTGCCGAAAAATTGATAAGCGGAGGATCAGTTAGTCACGTCCCCAGAGTGCTAACAAAGGAAAAGCAATGAGAAGGGCATTGGGGAACAAGAGAAAGGGCTATACTGACACATCAGAGGACGGGGGGGACTCCAGTAACAATCTGGAGCATTTTAGATGCTATTTAGTTATTTACTGATGATTTTTACGGTTCCTCAACTTCAACGCTCATTTTCTCAAAACGGCTTATTTTGTGCATTCCGAACACTGCTGCAAAGATATTTTGAAAACTATGAGAGGTATCCTCTCCAAATTTTCACTGTGTCAGGACATAAGGTAGAACTGTGAAATGACCAATACTTAGCCCTATGAAAGAAACACTTTTGAAAATATTACTCATTTTATTTTGCAGAAAAGTATTTTTTGTTGAACAATTTTAGCAACTTTGATTACCCTACTCAGCATCAATTGATGTATGTATTGATAGGTTATTTCATAGATCTACATGTCCTTAGTAACCAGTGAAAATTTCAGAGCTTTATCTGTTAAAGTTTTCAAGATCTTACTCTTCCTGTGGCAAAACAAATTTCAAGTTGCGGAAAAGGGTGTGGTCAATATTTGGGCGTTGCCCAGCAACCAATTGCCTGAAGATAATTTTTTCCACAGAAGTTTGGAGAATATGCATAAGTTATTGCAAAACCTGCAAAAACTTTAGCATTTTGTCACTACAGACTGAAATGGGGTCATTCAAAGGAAGCCATTTTTCACACGTGTTTTACCTATCTTTATACCTTAATAACATAAATGCCCGACAATTGCAACATATTTGTGATAAGAAACAGCTATTTTCCCCTTTCTATCGTTTACCGTTTTTCCGTAAAAACTCACTATGTGTCAGTACGCATCCACAAATGGCTACTGAGAGACCTTCAACTTTGCTAAATATATTCATAAAACGAGATAATTTCACTTAATAACATAAATGCCCGACAATTGCAACATATTTGTGATAAGAAACAGTTATTTTCTCCTTTCTATCGTTTACGGCTTTTCCGTAAAAACTCACTATGTGTCAGTACGCATCCACAAATGGCTACTGAGAGAAATTCAACTTTGCTAAATATATTCATAAAACGAGATAATTTCACTTAATAACATAAATGCCCGACAATTGCAACATATTTGTGATAAGAAACAGTTATTTTCCCCTTTCTATCGTTTACCGTTTTTCCGTAAAAACTCACTATGTGTCAGTACGCATCCACAAATGGCTACTGAGAGACCTTCAACTTTGCTAAATATATTCATAAAACGAGATAATTTCACTTAATAACATAAATGCCCGACAATTGCAACATATTTGTGATAAGAAACAGTTATTTTCTCCTTTCTATCGATTACGGTTTTTCCGTAAAAACTCACTATGTGTCAGTACGCATCCACAAATGGCTGCTGAGAGACCTTCAACTTTGCTAAATATATTCATAAAACGAGATAATTTCACTTAATAACATAAATGCCCGACAATTGCAACATATTTGTGATAAGAAACAGTTATTTTCTCCTTTCTATCGATTGCGGTTTTTCCGTAAAAACTCACTTTGTGTCAGTACGCATCCACAAATGGCTACTGAGAGACCTTCAACTTTGCTAAATATATTCATAAAACGAGATAATTTCACTTAATAACATAAATGCCCGACAATTGCAACATATTTGTGATAAGAAACAGTTATTTTCTCCTTTCTATCGTTTACGGTTTTTCCGTAAAAACTCACTATGTGTCAGTACGCATCCACAAATGGCTACTGAGAGAAATTCAACTTTGCTAAATATATTCATAAAACGAGATAATTTCACTTAATAACATAAATGCCCGACAATTGCAACATATTTGTGATAAGAAACAGTTATTTTCTCCTTTCTATCGTTTACGGTTTTTCCGTAAAAACTCACTATGTGTCAGTACGCATCCACAAATGGCTACTGAGAGACCTTCAACTTTGCTAAATATATTCATAAAACGAGATAATTTCACTTAATAACATAAATGCCCGACAATTGCAACATATTTGTGATAAGAAACAGTTATTTTCTCCTTTCTATCGATTACGGTTTTTCCGTAAAAACTCACTATGTGTCAGTACGCATCCACAAATGGCTACTGAGAGACCTTCAACTTTGCTAAATATATTCATAAAACGAGATAATTTCACTTAATAACATAAATGCCCGACAATTGCAACATATTTGTGATAAGAAACAGTTATTTTCTCCTTTCTATCGTTTACGGTTTTTCCGTAAAAACTCACTATGTGTCAGTACGCATCCACAAATGGCTACTGAGAGACCTTCAACTTTGCTAAATATATTCATAAAACGAGATAATTTCACTTAATAACATAAATGCCCGACAATTGCAACATATTTGTGATAAGAAACAGCTATTTTCCCCTTTCTATCGTTTACCGTTTTTCCGTAAAAACTCAATATGTGTCAGTATGCATCCACAAATGGCTACTGAGAGACCTTCAACTTTGCTAAATATATTCATAAAACGAGATAATTTCACTTAATAACATAAATGCCCGACAATTGCAACATATTTGTGATAAGAAACAGTTATTTTCCCCTTTCTATCGTTTACCGTTTTTCCGTAAAAACTCACTATGTGTCAGTACGCATCCACAAATGGCTACTGAGAGACCTTCAACTTTGCTAAATATATTCATAAAACGAGATAATTTCACTTAATAACATAAATGCCCGACAATTGCAACATATTTGTGATAAGAAACAGCTATTTTCCCCTTTCTATCGTTTACCGTTTTTCCGTAAAAACTCAATATGTGTCAGTATGCATCCACAAATGGCTACTGAGAGACCTTCAACTTTGCTAAATATATTCATAAAACGAGATAATTTCACTTAATAACATAAATGCCCGACAATTGCAACATATTTGTGATAAGAAACAATCATTCGCCCCTTTCTATCGTTTACCCTTTTTCCGTAAAAACTGAATGTATTTGTCAAAAACTAGAATTTTTTGGAGGCATGCGTTCATTGTTTCCGAGTGACATTCAACGATGACATTCACATTTCGCTCAACAATATTTCTTTAATATGAATAATAATAAGTCATTGCTTTGCAAGAAACACTCTGTGTGACCTTTTGTACAAAACATAAGATCCTTTTGGATGATTTCAAAGTCCGTCCTGAGCTAAGCAAGCATAAGAAAATTTGAATATCGAGTTCTTCATAACCCCAAATGATCGTTGTGATGCTGTTTTTAGCTACAGTCAGAGGGATGAATGTTGCTGCTAAAGTCGCCTTCAATAGCAAATCAAGCGCCTTGTAAAACGACAAGAATCGCCCGAAAAGCAATATTTTGATCTTTATGTCAAACGAAGATGATACGCAACAAATCAAAAATCATTGCCCCTAGTTGGCTTGGTTAGTGCATGAAACTATTGGTGCATCGTCTAAAATTAGATGTCATGTGAGATTAACGATAACCCAAAATTACTTATGCAGAACTCTGCAGAACGTTTCTATTCGCGGGCATCTAATTTGAGACAAGCAGTCACGAAAATAACATATGTGCAGAATCGTATGCATGAAGATGCTTTGGTTCAGTGTGATCATGTGCCTTCCCTCAGTGAATGGCGCCATTGTTTGATGGGATTCTGCACCTTTCCTCTCAACTTCACCTGCGACGTTTGCATATTTGCATCTGTAGCTGTGCAGGAGGGGGTCATTCTACGTTCGGTGAGGCTGCGAATGCTAGCCTCTGTGCAGGCCGCCGGTTACATCATCCTCTAAAGTTGACTTATTTGCATAATGAGTACTATCAACAAGTGGCTAATGATGCGTTCGTTCTAGAAAACGATTGTTTTAACGTAATTAAGCTGCTAATGAAGTCAAGAACGTGCCAATTCTGGGTAAATTTGTTGCTGTGCCAGGGTACACATCATGGTGATTTATCCATCTTATGGTGTCAAATCTGTCTAACATGAAACATGCCGACGTCAAATTTTTCTATCTGATCGCGGGAAACTTCTGTCTTGTGTGCGCTTTCTGTGCGCTTTCTTTATTTCAGTGCCAATTAGCAGAGGTAAAACGTTAATCAATTGCTTTAACGAGCGTGACGGACTTTCTTTCTTTCTTTCTTTCTTTCTTTCTTACTTTCTTTCTTTCTGACTTTCTGACTGACCCGGAGCCCCCTCTTAGATTACAAAGTTGTACTTTGTAATCAAAAACAACGCCGCTAGGAGCAATTAAGTAGCGAAATAACCTTAATGGGCTGCTGCTATAATTGCGGCATGACGCATTTCTAAGTTTTCTTTTCGACTGAAAAGTAATTAAGGTTTTATGTCTTCCTCTTTTTGTTCATACAAAGGACGGGTGCAATGCGTCTACTAGCTAATTGCTGGCATACCGGAAAACGAGGACCTAGGACCATAAGGCAGGACCGAGGACCCAGGACCCAGGACCCAGGACCCAGGACCTAGGACCTAGGACCATAAGGCAGGACCCAGGACCCAGGACCCAGGACCAAGGACCCAGGACCCAGGACCCAGGACCCAGGACCCAGGACCCAGGACCCAGGACCCAGGACCCAGGACCCAGGACCCAGGACCCAGGACCCAGGACCCAGGACCCAGGACCCAGGACCCAGGACCCAGGACCCAGGACCCAGGACCCAGGACCCAGGACCCAGGACCCAGGACCCAGGACCCAGGACCCAGGACCCAGGACCCAGGACCCAGGACCCAGGACCCAGGACCCAGGACCCAGGACCCAGGACCCAGGACCCAGGACCCAGGACCCAGGACCCAGGACCCAGGACCCAGGACCCAGGACCCAGGACCCAGGACCCAGGACCCAGGACCCAGGACCCAGGACCCAGGACCCAGGACCCAGGACCCAGGACCCAGGTGATATTTATTATATGATATTTCGTGTTTTTAGACACAAATCTTCTGTTATTAGCATGCTGATTTTATTTGATCACTTTGGCAAATGATTTCATCAAATAGCCAGGTCTTATCTAAGCAGACTGATGACTTACTTGCGGTTGCACTTCCACAGCTGAACCACAGCAGGCAGCCTCATTTAGTAATTTTAATTTTAGTTTGCATGTGATCAGTTAAATTCTACCAATCACAGTGTGCTCTTTGAGGCTCTTCATTAGTGTCAGAACCTTTAACTCAAAACCTAGGATCTGAGACCCAGCTCATTCAGGGGGCTCCCTTAGGAATTCTAGCCATTTGTGGATGCGTACTGACACATAGTGAGTTTTTACGGAAAAACGGTAAACGATAGAAAGGGGAAAATAACTGTTTCTTATCACAAATATGTTGCAATTGTCGGGCATTTATGTTATTAAGTGAAATTATCTCGTTTTATGAATATATTTAGCAAAGTTGAAGGTCTCTCAGTAGCCATTTGTGGATGCGTACTGACACATAGTGAGTTTTTACGGAAAAACGGTAAACGATAGAAAGGGGAAAACAACTGTTTCTTATCACAAATATGTTGCAATTGTCGGGCATTTATGTTATTAAGTGAAATTATCTCGTTTTATGAATATATTTAGCAAAGTTGAAGGTCTCTCAGTAGCCATTTGTGGATGCGTACTGACACATATTGAGTTTTTACGGAAAAACCGTAAACGATAGAAAGGAGAAAATAACGTAATCGATAGAAAGGAGAAAATAACTGTTTCTTATCACAAATATGTTGCAATTGTCGGGCATTTATGTTATTAAGTGAAATTATCTCGTTTTATGAATATATTTAGCAAAGTTGAAGGTCTCTCAGTAGCCATTTGTGGATGCGTACTGACACATAGTGAGTTTTTACGGAAAAACGGTAAACGATAGAAAGGGGAAAATAACTGTTTCTTATCACAAATATGTTGCAATTGTCGGGCATTTATGTTATATTTTGAAAATTTATTTAGTTCTACTATAAAATTCGTCTTTTCTCGAACCTTCGTCTGGAATATCGAACCCATGTCTGAATATCGAACCCATGTCTGGACGAATATTCGTCTAGCTTTTTTTTGGTTTAGTACTTTCTGATATGAGACTTCAAAGGTATGGCCAGAGAAAAACAAGTCGGTATTGGAACCCCACACAATATACGCAAAGGCGTGTTAAACTGCAGTTAATTAGGCATACAAGAATTATGGCATATTACGAGGTAATAAAACGTAATAACTTTGCCGCGTGGGACGGCGGTATATGATTAATCATTGTCAGTAATGCATGAAGTCAATATTCGAGCAACTTGAGAATGTGGCAGGAAAGCGTTCGATCGACAATAATGTCGGTTAAATGTTCGTGCAGATGACCAATCACCGGCCGATAAAATAGCATCCAGGGGTGCGTTCGAATTATGGGCTGCCGAGGCTGCTGCGCCCCTCATGCTGTGCGCCCCAAATACAGTTGTGTCGATGCCAGCCTTTTTGAGTACACCTCGAATCCATCTGGCGAGAGTGTCTGTGGTTACAGGCCGATACGGTTTGACATGGCTGATAAATAAACGATCCGGGAAACCTTCCTGCGTATTACAACGACGAAATGTTGCTGTGGTGTCCAAATAGATGCGGAGCAGCTTGGAAGTCCCGAGAGGGTCATTTTCGTGTAAAGCTGGCAGAGTAATAACGAACTTTGGTCGGTTACGTTGCACTTTCAAGTCTTCAAATATATACAAATATGTTGCATCGGTATCAAACTTGATGTTCCTGGAATCAATCAAAGAGATGGTATGAACACGCTGCACTGCTAAGCAGGTAAGCAAAGTTGCTAATTTTGTGGTGATGTCCCGTAACGGAGAGGATTCGGTAACTTTCCAATTTTTTAGGAAAGTCAAAAGATCTTTAGCATTCCAAGTAACTGGATATTTTGGAAGAGGGGGTCTTAAATTTCTTAACCCCTGCATGAAGCGACATATCAGGGGATGGTCGCCAATTTTGTTGTCGTTAATTGATAATGTCACAGAAAGGGCACTTCGTGCTTTGTTTATGTGCGAAAAGCTTAGGCCCTTACCAAAAAGCTCGGTGAGAAATGCTAAGACTGCATAGACAGATGGTGGAGAGATATCATAATTCCTTGTTGAACAAAATGTAATCCATTGCTTAAGGATGGATTCGTAACTTTTCCGTGTGTTCGGTTTCCAGCTTGCTTTGATGACGTCGATAGTTTGCTGAGAAACTCTGTCCGAAGGTAACTGTCGGTTGATAATTTGCAAGCCATCAAAGTCATCTGTGGCAGCAGTGGGTGACAAATGTCTGGTTGCCCCGGACAGCTAAGTAAGGATGGAAAAGAGGGAAGTTCGACAGGGAAATCGACAAACAGCTCAGCAAGGTATGGAAACCAAGGTTGACTTGGCCAGCAAGGGCAAACAAGCAATACAATGCATTTTTCTCTGGAAATCTTGTTGAGAACTCTACTTATCATGTTAAATGGCGGAAAAGCATAACCGTAAAGGTTATGCCAAGACTGTGAAAACGCGTTGATAGCTTCACTGTATGGATCAGGCCTCCAAGAAAAGAAGCGAGGCAATTTGTTGTTTAGCCGTGAAGCGAACAAGTCAACCTTGGGTTGTCCAAATTTAAGGCAAAGTGACGTAAATGTATGTTGGTCTAAGCTCCACTCGATATTATCAACAAATTTGCGTGATAGCGTGTCAGCAGAAATGTTATCAATCCCAGGGACATGAGCAGCGGTTAGATGGATGTTTCGTTCTATGCACCAAAACCAAATTTCTTTGCTCAAATTATTGAGGCATGGGCTGTGGCAGCCGCCATATTTATTTATGTAGGACATGGCGGTTGTATTGTCTGTGTTGATCTTAACTATTTCCTGCGAAAGCCGGGCCTCAAAAGCCAACAAAGCGAATTTAACCGCTTTCAGTTCGAGGAAATTGATATGCATTTCTGCTTCACTTTCGGACCAGCGGCCCCCTGTCTCGGAAATCGTGCGCCCGTGGGCACAGAGCACTGCCCCCCAGCCCGAGTTGCTAGCGTCTGTAAAAATTTCGAGTTGCCATTCTGAAATACCGATAACATCGGAAATATAGCGGCCATTATTAGATTGAACGTGTGTTTTCCACCAAAGCAACTCTTGCCGGGACGGGGGGTCAAGGGTTATCCAAGCGTCGAAAGAACCTGTGTTTTGGAGAGACCGAGTTTTGTGTATTTCTAAGCTCCGGTAATGGAGCTGGCCTTGTGTTATAGCCATGAAAGACGAAACAATAAGGCCAATGGTCTGTGCCAACTGTCGTATAGTTATACGCTTGGCAGTTAAGAGCTCATTACAAGCGTCGGCAATTTTGGTAACTTTTTCTTCGGGCAAGGAAATAATCTGAGAAACAGAATTGATTTTAAACCCAAGGTGGGTTATTTCAACTGCGGGTTCTAGATTGGATTTTGTATGGTTAATTGTAAACCCCAAACTTTCAAGGAGCGTTATAGCTCGTTGCGTATGTGCCTTCGCCTCGTCATAAGAACGACTCAAATACAGCGAGTCGTCTAAATAGAAGGTACAAGAAATGCCTTCTTTGCGAAGTTGAGAAAATACTGGTTTCATAACTTTAGTAAAGTAATATGGAGCTAACGAAAGTCCAAAACAAAGGCATTGAAATTCTAGGAGCATGTCGCGCCACTGAAAGCGCAAATATTTGCGTGAATTTTTTGCAATTGGCAATGAGAAGTATGCATCAGTGAGATCGATTGAAGTCATCAGAGCTCCTGGCGAAATGAGCGGTAGAATTGAAGGTAAGTGTTCCATTTTAAAATGGATTTTTTCCAAATGTAAATTTAGGCCCTTCAGATTTATAATGGGTCGAAGTTTCCCATTTTTCTTAGGGCGTAGAAAAATGTTTGAAAGAAATTGGTTTTCGCTGGGTGAAACTTGGATTACTGCACCCTTTGTGAGCAATGTATCGACTTCTTTATCCACTAATAGCATTTCCTCGGGTGAAAAATTAAACGGCCGAGGGTGTGAGGGCGGCAGTGGCGAGACGAACCTGAGTTCAATGCCTTTGACGAGACTTAAAACAAATTTATTTGATGTCAAGTCATACCAATTATGAGAGAAATATTTTGTGCGCCCCGTTACCTTATTTATTGGTTCTTTTTCTCCTCCTGCAGTGGTCGCTGAGGACGTCTTTGGTAGCCGCTGAATCGGCCCCTCCAGTATTGGTTGGAGGGGCCCTGCCAGTTTAAAGCCTTGTGCTGGTAGGAAAAACCACGACCACGGCCCTGACCTTGCCAAGAAGTGTTGCTGTAGCCCCGACCACGACCTTGACCTTGGCGAGGATAATTTTTTAGCATCATCCGTGAAAATCTGGCCCCTTCCGTCATTTCCTTCACAGAATCGGCGACTTTCCCTCCAAAGACCTGGCCATTTAAAGGACCTGGCTGGACAATGTTCCAATAGCCCTCCGAAATGCGTGATTTTACTTCATGACGGCGGGAACTATGGATGTCCAGAAAAGCATTCCCCAGTATCGGGATAGAAGTCATGATATGCTGGTTGATGGAGCTTAAAAACTCTGGTAAAGGCTTGGGTGTGGACTTCTGAGCAGCAAGAGCCTCTTTTACCCGAAGCACAACTGTTATGGCTTTAGCAACTTTGGATTGGGCTGCCTGAAGTGAAATGTCCCCATGACGTTGGTCACGCGACATTACTCTCCAAACTTCCTTGTCCATCAACGGGGCTTTAAGGGAAGGACAGCTGCCAGGTGCGGGAAAGCGTTTAAAATGTACTTCCATATCGTTCTTTTTGATCTTTTTGGTGACGCAGCCTTCGACGTACGTCGCAAGAGATGCGGAGACATCTGAGCCCTTCTCCTCATCGCCCTCATACTCGAGCTGAGGAATGTCATCCTCGGGAGCGGAAGGCGTTGGGCCCTCGAGAACTGGTGCTCCTGGTGCGGTTGGCGACTGCAGTCCCAAATTAACCACGGAGAAATCCGGGTCAGAGTAAACGGGATTGAAACCCGTGTCCATGGCTTCCGCTGACAGAAGACTTTCGTGGCCAGGAGAGGGAAAAGGCATAAAATGTGAAGCCTCTTCATTTGGGTGCGACTGAAGCGCAAATGAAGGCCCCAAGTTGTCAAAAGCCGAGCCAGACTGAGCTGGAGCAAAATTCGGTGGATCCCCTAAAAAGGTAGCAGCGTGATCGGCGTTCATCATCATGGCATAGAAATAGTGTAGCGGATGGAAACATGCGCTCAGAAATACTGAGGGGGAACATGGGCGTCGGCGCTTATATACCGTCGTAGGACCATTGTTATTTGTTTCTTTAAATAGCGGGTTGGATCATGTGATCGGAAGCAATCTCATATCAGAAAGTACTAAACTGTGCAGAGCACAGTGAGCCTCGATGCGAAGAGGAGGCGAAGAAGAAATGATGTTGCGCGGGACATTTCCATTGTATTTGCATGAAAAGTGCTCAGGCCTAGCATCAACTCGTCAATGGAGATTTTGAATTGGATTATCGCACATTTCAATCCATCTCCATCGACATTGTTCTTGACAATCTCAAGGATTTAATTGACAGATATTGTTCGTCTATGTCGATTTCATGTATTTGCAAAGTTATTTTGTTTATCACAAATTCCTGAAAGTCGTAAACAGCGATTTTGCAGAATCAACTTTGAAGCTGCGAAGAGATAATCTACAAGTTGAAGTGGGCAAGAAACTCGCCAAAGAATCTGGTTTTTGAGCCAGATTTATGATGCTAGGTGAAGCCGAAAGGTGAATAGAACCTTCTCACACTCTACTGGATTCATTGCTCAATTAATTTCATCAGAATTACAGCGAAAAAAGAGGTACAGTAGACATGTTTTGGTATTTAGGCCTATACGAATTGGATTGTTACACGCAGAATCTGATACCCGCGTTTCGCGTCTGACTGCCCCTTTAAGGTATTTGCTTAATCCATAACCACGCCCTTCAGATTACCAGAAAATATGGGAGGCACACTTTTTTAGAAGTTTCAATGTCTATAAAAATATTGAAAATTAACCATCTCCAGAAACTAGGGCAAAATTCAGCATGAATATTTGTTGGTTTATCTTTGTCGGTTTCAAGTTTCATTACATTTTTATTATTATCATTATTATTAGCATTGTTATTATCATTATTATTATTATTGTTATCATTATTATTATTATCATTATTAATTCTTTCATTTAAAGTTGGCTGAAAAATCATAGCTATAATTGCTAATTAAGGCCAACTATTTACAAAAATACATACATAGTTACAAGGAAAATATAATTTACAATAAAAAACCTAAACCAGGGTAAAATATTTTACATAATCTGCAGTTGCAGGCTTGGCATTTATTGGCGTTAATAAGTCTTTGAAAATCTGAAGGGAGTCTGAATTTTTTAGTTCTCGCGACATTTAAAGTACTTGCGAATCTCTCAAGTGTCTTCGGATACCCCGGTAAAATTTGACAGTAAAGCATACCTCTCATTATCCGAAGTCAGCTTATTGACTAATTCTGTTTTAGTTTTCAGCTCATCATCAGCTTCCTGCATTCGTACCCGCAATATTGCCAGTTGTGAATCTTTTGCTTTTAATGCCTCGTTTAGATCTCTTTCCCTCTCTTCGATGCCATGAACAACTCGATCCTGCTGCAACATCTGGTTTTGCGCATGCTCAAGCTTTCTTTCTAGGTGTGAGGCTCCTTGAATGGAAGGATAGAATTACGTCATACAGGCCATTTTGGAATTGCTACCAATTTGCTTATTCAAGGAAGTGGCGGAATAATATCGACAAATTAACAGCATCCAATAATAACATCGCATTTTGTACCGGGGGAGGGTTGACCGGATTTTGCTTGGGGGTGTGCCACCAAAGCTTTAGAAACATAACCCATTCCTGATACCAATTTTCCAAAATGTATACCCGCTCAAAAAATCATTTTTTAAAAAGGCCTATTTATTCGTTCTTTATACCAAAATAAAAAAGGATACCGTTCTTTATACCAAACAAACTTGTTAATATCGATACCGTTGCCTTTACCAAAAATTGGAGAAATTGATACCCTTCCCGATGGCATGTCCCCAGTACCCAAAATAAACATAGTAATCCTCTGTTGGGACCTTGCGTTCGTTTCACAAACGAACCGTTTGGTGAAAGAAAACATGATCTGCTGTAATGAGGAAACTACTGTAAGGTGATAAAATGGCTTACGACAATTTGCGAAGTTTTTAAAAACTTCGCAAAAACTTTGCAACGTTTTTGCAAAGTTGTCTTCAATGTATCCAATACACACATAGAAAAAGCCAAATGCATGGTAAACAACTAATTTCATCAAACTGAGTCAAATTGGAAACTTTTAGAAAAACTTCGCAAATTATCAATCGGGCCCCCTGATTGATAATTTGTGAAGTTTTTAAAAAAACAGCCCAGAAATAGCGAAGAACCAGTGGAGAGCAATTGTGTCTCTGTGGAACATTGTAAATCACCACCAAATCTACTCTTTTGAACTATTTTTGCCGACGTTTATGACGAGACTTGCAATCACCACGTGCTTAGGACCAAACGTAGAACGGTTCAAAACAACAGGCAATGCATGCGAGTTACTTTCTTTGCCCCTAAACCAGTTTGCTTTGGTACCGTTTTTATCATAGGACACAACAACACTAAGTATCAGACACATTTAACGACTTTTTAGAAAAATTTCACAAATTATCAATTCAGGGGGACCAATTGATAATTTGCGAAGTTTGCAATCAATAAAAAAGTACTGCAGCTTACCTTCTTCTATATCTTTCAGCCTACGTAGCGCACTTGCTAACTCTTCATTCAAAGATGTGATCTCTCCCTTGAGTAACCTGTTCTCCAACTGAAGATTCGAAACCCTATCGTCTCGTTCTTTGACTTCTTTGACCTTTGTGACAGTTGGTTCCATTTTCGATTCAATTTTATCTTCCCGAAGCTGGGATTCGCTTTTTTGCATTTTTTCATTTTCAACCACATCATGCTTCAACTGGCTTATCGGTGGTGTTGGTACAGGAGCTAGAATCAAAGAGAAAACTTCATATGTATTATTACATGAGTCTCCCACTAATGCATAATCGTGAATTCATTCATTCTTTGTCACTTCAATTACTGTCCCTTTATCTGGTTATTTTGCAGTAATTCAAGCCAAAAGAAAATCGAGAAAGTCAACGAGAGGGCTCTACGATTAGCACTCTCAGATTATGCTTCATCATATAGTAATCTCCTAATCAAGGCCGAATCTACAACAATTCATATTCATTCTATTAGGCTATTGGCACTTGAAATTTACAAAACTTTGCACAACTTAAATCCAGCATTTATGAAAGGATATTTTCTCCCAAAATCCACCAGCTATAATCATCGAAGAAATGACGTTCTACTGTATTTGTTCCTAAAGTCAAAAGTACAAATTATGGTATAAAATCTATTAGCTTTTTGGGTCCAAAGGTTTGGAATTCTCTTCCAAATGAAATAAAATCATCCAAAAATGCATATCAATTCAAATTCTCATAAAATATTGGCTTTTCGACAATCAATGCGCCTGCAACACTTGCAGTCAATAAGTTTCATAATTCGATCTCTAAAAAAATTGCTTCATGTTAGTGTATATTAGTGCTCACACTATGGTAAAACTAACATTAAATAGTATTATTATTATCTCATTGAGCTAATCTGTAGTTATGACATCTGCACCAGGCAGATTGGCAAAGGAATGACATAGGAGAAAGTTGCATAGAATCAACAAATTACATTGAGAATAGGAAATACTTGCTAAATGTTTCTTTCTGATGTTCCATACAACATCCATTAAAATTCAAATGATTTGGATGGAAACGCTTCCGACAAGAAACTTCAGACAAAACATTCTGAACATTTTTGCAAAATCAGAAACATTTATTTTTACAGCTTGTTAATCACATTTCTTGTTTATCCCATGCTCGGGATGAGGTATATTTGCATAGAATTAACCTTAATTTTAACCAAATATCAGCACTGAATACTTCAAATCAAGGTTTAATGGTCAAAGAATATAACCAAAAGATTTTTTATTGCTCACAAAAATAATTCTGTCAAAAATGTTTGGCCAAAATTTTATCCATACCTTTAGCCATCCAATACTTTTGGATCTTAAATGTTTATACAGTAAATTGCAAATCACCTTTTTCAATGGACACTTTGCGCTCAACTTTTGATGGAAGATTCTTTGGAACAACATCTGGTTTGGTTTGCTGCGTTTTTGTTTTAATTGGTGTTGATGTAAGTGGCAAAGTCTTTTTATCAGCCCCATCAGGTCCACTGTTCAGGAACTCAAAAAGTTGCTCGTCTGTCTTTTTCTTCACATTTGATGCACTTGCTGATCTCGGAAGTCCTCTTGTTGATGGTTGTGAGCTTCGATTTGAATCTGAAAATGAGGAATTTGTATGACTCTACATATGTTTAAACTTTTGAATACTGTCTACTGTATGTTGCTTGGAGCAATTAACATTTTTACTGTAATTTCAATCAGGATGGGGACTAAAAATTCAGACCACAAGACAGATAATTTTTCTCACTTTACCTTATCACTGATTCAATCATTTTTGTGAGGACTGATATGATAGACTCTCTTTTGAGTAACAATGATGGAGAATAATGCGATGGGAATAATTAGCTTGTGGACAATAGTGTTCTATTCTACTGTTTTGTTTTCTTAGATTGTGAACTTTATTTTGCTGAGAGTTTCCAAAGCACAAAACCTTTTTGTTTTCCTTAGAGAGGTTCTAGTTTGTCATTTTCTTGGTCCAATAACTTCACTCCTGATACTGGCTCAAATCCTTGAGGAAAAAACTTGAAAAGCGTGCATACCGGATATTGCAAATACGGATTTTATGGTATGCTAGAAAATAAAAGGGTCTAAGAGGCCCTTTACATGGAGATCCAACATTAAACTCATCTCATGTCGCCATGAGACCCGATATGAAAATTTCCAAATACGCGGTGAAGGCGATTTGGTTTTCTTATCGCCTCGATATGAGAAAATTGTGTTTACATGAGATTTTCATCCCATTTTCATGCCGGCATGAAAAAGCGACATTCATGTCGCCCCAAAATGAAAGTTTCATGTCACCCCGACATCATGTAAACACAACAGTTACTCAGACCAGCACCCGATATGAAAACTTGTCCTGGCATGAGTTTCATGCCGGGTCTCATGTAAAGGGCCTCCAAGTCAAGAGCAATAAAGGGATTTTTAATATTTGATTTAATCAATGGTAATATGGGGCAAAAAGAAATCGTAGCAATATGAATTATAGTAATATAATGTTTTGATGAATTTTCAAAGGAATCTTCTCCCAGGGGGGTACTCCCTAACTTTCAATACATTAGGCTTAATATTTAGGGGTCAGCAAAGAAATATGCCACTATTTCTTTGCTGACCCCTAAATATTAAGCCTAATGTTTTGGGGACCCCAAATATTGAGTCTAATTTTATAGAGACCCCAAATATTGTTATCTATTTCTGGGGCCTCTAAAATGTTTTTGAATGATTTCAATTTGAGGTTCTTGATCTTTCTCAGTTTTTGAATAATACCAAGATATTTATTTCATGATTTGCAACTTCAGGGCCAAATTGCACGATTCTGCCTTTCTTCAAATTTGTGGACCCCAAATATTGAACTTTTGTCCATGTTAAAATCCACAGACCCCAAATATTGATTTCACGTAAAATTTCGGACATCGAATATTGGCATGGACTCCCACGTATTGAAAGTCAATGAGTACCCGCCCCCTGGGAGTCTTCTGTTTTTGAATATCTTTTATCTGTCAGGCTTTGTATGAACATTACTAACCTGAGGGTGACTTTAACTCACTAGCAGCTGAAGGGTAACGTTTTGGGATGGCTCCAGTTGCTGTTTCTTTTTCCTTTTCTTCGTAATTTGCAACTGTTCTCCCAGTACTTGCAGGACCATCTTCATTTTCATTCTGAAGAGTAGATGCTGCTGTTTGGTCAACTTTTTCTAGCAATGCTTCTGCACCCTTCGCAAGATCACTCAGCCAAGACATTCTAAGAAAGAAGAAGATGAAGAATAACAAACAAAAAGGATCACAAGAATCTTGGCAAATCACAAGAACACCCCCGTCTAAGTGCCCTGGTACATTATATCCCGGTGATTTCCTCGGTGAAAAAATTGGAGCAGAATCGGTTCCCAGACATTATGTGAATCTCCCCGATACAAAATGCCTCACAAGTGAAACCTCAGCTGCAAATTGGCAAACCCCAGGGAAAATGTTGAGGAAATATTTCCTCGTAAAACCAGTACCCCACCAATAATTATGCCGTCCTCGTTTCATAATTGGAACTCCCCAGTGAAAATTTGACCATATTTTTCAATCACTAGGATCCCGGTGAACAGCTAACCTCTCACCAGGGCACTTAGATGGGGGTGTACAAGATGTACAATAGTGCTAAAAAGTCAAAACATTTTTGCACTTCTTTGAAAAAATAATTTACACCTCTGAATTCATCTTGTGTCTAATGAAGTGTTTTTTGTCACAGTGGGTCAGCTTCAAAGACAGAAAAAAGAGCCCAAGATTTGAAAAATTTGCACCAAAGCAAAGAAAAATAAGACAAGACAAACTACAAAGTTGACCATATTCCCTTCCAAGAACTTAGTTCTTGGAAGGGAATATGGTCAACTTGTCCAGGGTGGAATCCATGCAGCCTACGCCAGGGATCTCCGGCGTGGAGTCATGATAATCTATTGTTCTTCTTTGTTCTTCCATTGTTTTGGCAAAAATATCCAGCGTGGACTTTGCATGGTTTCCACCAAGGTCAACTGTATCCTAATATCTCCAGATAGTCTACTTCGATGTTGACGATCCTGCAGAAATAGAGTTATACTGCTTTGTGTTGCAAGGACCTGTCCCCTGGCTTCAGACCAGTCTGCAGCGTGGCAGCTGCACGCACAAGATTGCACACGGAATCAAAGACCTTGCACACGAGCACACCACTGCTTCCTTAGTCTGCACACGCGAGATCTCGTCGAGAACTGCCATACTCTGCAGACTGGGCTTCAGAGCCTGGCAACTTCAAGCACGATAAGTCAATATAGACATATCATGTAGCTTTCTAAAAGAGATACCTCAATATAAAGAGCAGACTGTGCAGCAGCAGCAGCAAGCAGCAACTTTTCCCCAAGTGCAAGCCAAGGTGGCATTGCTTTTACAATTGCAAGGGAATTCATCATTGAGCAAGAAAAACCGGAGTGAATCCATTTATTGATATTACTGACAAATTTGCGGAAGCTTTATGACAATATTGAGCAGGGAAATAAAATACCCCTTCCTGCTCTTCCAATTTGATTTTTAGACCCATTTTAGCTCCTAATTTTATAATTTATTATTTGAAAACCGAAGCATAAAATAAGTTAGATATACCTGCTACCATCTTGCCTGGCTAGAACCTGATACTTATCATCAAATAAGATAACTCCAATAATCATATCATAATATCATGAGGGCATCACAGCAAAACCTTACCTCGTTCTCTTCCAAATAAGCTCTGCTTGTCTTGTTACTAGGCCATCGAACTCATCAAAACTTCTCACTCTGGGTTTACGTGTCAGCCTCGATTTCATCGTAATGGCAAAAATTCAAATTTTGCGTCATTTGTTATTTCATGGGCTGCCCTCCTGCCGCCTTCGCCTTCTTGTAAGGGGGAAAGAGAAGTCTCTTTCTTCCTTACAAGAGAAGAGAAGTCTCTTTCTTCCTTACAAGAGAAGTCTCTTTCTTCCTTGCAAGACAACTTGGGCAAGTCCACGTCGGTCTTCATTTTTCTCGGGCAAACTTTAGCACATCCTTTCAAATTTTATTGCACTTTCTGTTTATATACTGTGGCGAATTTATAGGGGGCAGGTGCCCCCTTCACGATGAAAACTCAGCTTGGCACCCATTTTTTCGCGAGAAAAGCGCCCCTCACCCTGACTCTAACGCACATTTAACTGTTTCGATTTAATTATGGAGAAAAAATATAAATTAAGGCGTTGTTTTAGTGGTAAATAAAAAAGAATGTTCTTCATAGCGTCCTGAAGTTTCGCACAACAGTCCAAATCTTAAAAAAAAACTGGATAATAGCGGGTGCGCCAAAATAAACTATGGACGTTTGGCAGGCCACAATAAATCGTACACAGGACTGATTTTGAAGATTCATGACATAATCTTTAGCTGAAAGCTTGAATTAGATACTGGGATTTTTTTCAAATTTTTACGTTTTCAGCTTTTAGAGCTAGAAGCGAATTTCTTAAAATTTTCGTTTTCGAAAAAACTGAAAACGATCAAAAAACGTCGATCAAATTGTGTAAAGAATCGACATGGATGTACAAAGAGAAAACTTGTTCGTTGTGATTTGGGATTTAGAAATCGATTAAATCAAACTGAAAACATTTTATCTTTGTTCATTAAAGTTGAGTCTTTTAAAATTTGATCGATGTTTTTTTATCATTTTCAGTTTCTTCGAAAACGAGAATTATAAGAAATTCGCTTCTACCTCTAAAAACTAAAAGCGGAAAAATGTGCAAAAAGTCCTAGAATCTAATTCAGGCTTTCAGCTAAAGATTAAGTCGTGAATCTTTAAATCGGTCCAGTGTACGATTTATTGTGGCCTGCCAAGGTGCATAGTTTATTTTGGCGCATCCGGTATATCGTCAATAAGTTTCCAGACATTTTCACTGCAATACGATGCAGCGATTGCGTAGCAGCGTTGTACGGCACACAACAGAAAAAAATTAATTGTTGCTAATCATTGAAACATTTCACGATCTAAACGTGACTTTCTAGTTAACGATATAACATAAGAATATCGTACAATATCTGAACAAAACAAAATACTAAGGAATATCGGTAACATTATGTGAACAATATGTTACATTTTACACCAAATATGCATAAGGACGATTAAGCAGCCTTACTTCAGCATAAAAATTGCGTAATGTTACAAAATTTACAGGCTCTTAGACAGCCGGCATTCATTGCAGGCCTATTCGTAAAGGTGGTCTGATTTCATGCAACAGGAAAATAATTTGTGATGTCGCTCAAGTGAGCAGCTACAGCGCCAGATAGCATAGGTTCCAAATTTTTAACTCTGCGTAAAAAGGTGGAGGTAAAATTCTATGACCTATTTCCTCTGATTGAATGGCTTGAAAGAAACTTTTGATACTTATCTATAATCCTACCGTTGGACTTTTTAGAAATTTTGAATATTTTTCGAGATACTCATTTGAGGATGTGACGTCATCAAATTTCTAAATCATAAACCAGAAGAGTGACAGACTTTTGCTTGATACCATATTGTAGACAACCATGAACTAGGGTATTCTACGAAATTATTTCATGTTGCGTGAAACAGTTTAGAAATTACGATGATTTTAAGTTTTTTGGAATTTTTTCTTGAATTCTTAAAAAAGAAGGAAAATACTCTAATTCTGAAAATATCGAATATTTCAGAAAAGCCCATCGGTAGAATTATAGAGAAATAGCTAACGTTTCTTTGAAGTCATCCAGTTCAAAGAAATAGGTCATTGAATTTTCCACCAGCCTTTTTAAAGATTTGGAACCTATGCTGTGCAAGATTCGGCCATATTTCGCCTTACATGTGTTAAACATTGGACTTTGAGTGAAGTAAATCAATGGAATTCACTAAAAATAAAAAAATATGATCGTAATGCATGTCAGTTGCCCAAGAGCCTTTAAGAAGATAAATGTACGAGCGACTTAATGAATTAATGCTTTGTGTCAAATGGCAAACAAAAAATTACAAAATCTAGCTCGTTTTTGCCAGCCCGCAGTTTGCAAGATCATAGTGAGATTAGCCTGGATAAAACAGGACTACATCTTGATCAAAAGCTAGATTAGCAACTAGTGGCGCAGGAAAAAGGAATTTTGAAAAAGAGCATATATCATAACATTCTTCTGCACAAATAAATATCTAGATGTCCAGGTCTGTTTCAAATTAGATGATACGTCGTGAGATTTGCGATATGCTGGTGTAAAATTTAATTGACCTATTTCTTTGAACTGAATGACTTCAAAGAAACTTTAGGCATTTCGCTATAAATTCTACCGCTGGACTTTTCTGAAATTTTCAATGTTTTCAGATTTAGAGCGTTTTTCTTCTTTTTCAAGAATTCAAGAAAAATTTTCAATAAAAATTAAAACAATCCTAGGGCAAACTCTCCCCTTGTGCACGCCAAAGGCGGGTTTAAACGGTTTTTAACAGTTATGTGCTTACAAGGAAAGAAGAAGGGTAAATCTAAAGATTTGCCTGGCGAATTCCTCAAAGCAGCCCTAAAAGCCTCAATCAAATTTGCAAAAAAATTAGTCCCACAGCTATCAACAAAACTAAGTTCAATCGGTATATCTTGATGGTCAAATCTCTTACAGGATCTGCATATCTTATAAATTTGGGATCTTCATACAGCCTTTTTCATCTCTTTTGTGACAAAGAATTTTAGTCCTGTTTTGAAGATTTTGAAATGAAAAAAAGTTCATAAAATCGCTTGAAATTTGAGATCGACAAGATCGATTTCGATCAATTAAAATTTCTGATCTTACTTGAAATTTTAGCTACTAAAATCTTATCAGTTTGAAGAACAAGGACAGAATTTGTAATACAATAGCAGTAGTTGCTTTTGATTGACAACTCAATTCAAAGCGATTAGCGACTGCAGACAAAAGAAATTTTCTCAACCAGTAATTCAAACCAAACTAAGCCGCAAAAGTTTCTCTGCAACATAGGTAGCTAGCTCGCTCGTTGTGCATTCCATAAATTGTTTTCAGAGCAAACATGACCATAGATCTAAATAAGAAGAATATGTCTACACATCTGCCATCTGCCTCGGGCATTTAATTTGTTTGGTTGAAAAGCCGATTGGGATGCGATTCAGTTCTCGTATTTTTGGGTGTAATGAAAACACTTGCTGTTCAGATTCTGAACCAAAGAAATAAAATGCCCTTGCCAGATGTGTAGATATATCCTTAGATATTTCGATCTATGCTCATGTTTGCCCTTAAAAATAATCTCTGGAATTCACAACGAGCGATCTAGCTACCTGGGTTTCAGGAAAACTTTCACGGCCTTGCTTGTTTTGAATCACTGGTTGAGAGAATTTCCTTTGTCTGTGATCGCTAATCGCTTTGAATTGGGGTGTCAATCAAAAGCAACTCATCCTGTTGTCTTACAAAATCTGTCCTTGTTGTCTAAGTTGAAATTTTAGCTGCTAAAATATTATCAGTCTAAAGGAATCCAATGAATAATTTGAAAGTTGCAGGTTTTAAATCGTCCAAACATTCTTCTGCCTCCCCCCTGTGCAGTAGGTTAATGCTCATGCGCCCGTCAGAGACCAACCCCAAAATGCTACTACGCATGAGCTTTAACCTACTGCATGGGTGGACTCATACGTTTCCTCGGACAAAGCTTATCTCGTCTCCCCCGACAAACTCGTTATCCTACTATAGACCTTTTTACTTGCTAGAAAAGAGGTTTGGCTCAAGCGTGCAAATCTGGTCAAGCTTGAGAAGGAAAACGAAAGCAAGACCCCCGTTCTAAGTGGATACACTCCTAGCTGTAGGAAGACGTTGCTTTGGATCTCAACACTTTCAGAGAGTTTGTTATCAACTACTATGCGCAAAATGAGTTAGCAATGGCTTAATTTACACACAAGCAAGTGTTATTGGTCTTTTTAATTTGTTTCTCGTTATTTTCAGTTATTTTTAGTCTACTCTCATTCACTTGAATAACGTAACAACGGTTGAAAACAAAAACTTCGATTTGCAAAGTCGCAAAATGAGCCCTAGTATGCTTGCACTTCATTTTGAAACTGTTACACAACAAAATCAGCCAACGATGGCCAAGAGGCGAGTAAAACTAGCCAGTGTATAAACTGAACCACTCGTAAGTCAATCTGAGCAAAGTTATCGTTGATTAATTCGCTGAAAAGAGTTGAGATCCGAATGAACTTCATGCTACAGGTAGCAGTGTTTCTTCTAAGTACGGGGGGCATGCTTCTGTTTTCGTTCATCAAATTTACCAGATTTGGACGCTCGATCCAAACCTCTTTTTTTAACAAGTAAAAAGGTCTATTGAGAACTTCACAGCATAAATGTCAGCTCAAGCGTACTGTTACAATATTTAATGCTACTCACTCTTATTTCATCTTGAAAAAAATCTTCCTTTAATTGTATTTGTGAAAAAATTTCTGCCTGCTTCCTCCCATCTCTTTATTCTACTCGTGTTACTTCTGTATTGTTCTTCATCATGTAAGGTATTAATCGGATTGGAGATCATATCAATTTGCATCGGAGGTTGGACAGCGGTGTGATGCGCACTTTGTACAACAGGATTTATTGTGATTCTGTGTTGATCAGTTTCTTTGACAGAAGTTTTAGGATTGTAGATAGCAGGCCCTACTGCGGTTGTCTGCCTGGGCGGAGCTTGGCTTTTCAAGTTGTTGACATGATTACTGTTCCTAGCAGCAACTGAGCCATCACTTGGTCTTGTAACCGGATTACTTGGAATTGGATTAGTGTTCCCAGCAGCAACTGACCCATTACTAGGTTTGGTGACCGGATCACTTGGTTTAACAACCTGGTTACTTTGTTTCATAGCCGGATTACTTGCAATTAGATTAATTTTCCGGGCAGCAACTGAGCCAATAACTGGTTTTGTAACTGGATTACTTGGAGTTGGATTAGTGTTCCCAGCAGCAACTGAGCTATTACTAGGTTTGGTGACCGGATTACTTGGTTTAACAGCCTGGTTGTTTGGTTTTATAGCTGGATTACATATAACTGGATAAGTGTTCAGGGCAGCAACTGACCCATTACTAGGTTTGGTGACCGGATCACTTGGTTTAACAACCTGGTTACTTTGTTTGATAGCCGGATTACTTGAAATTGGATTAATGTTCCGGGCAGCAACTGAGCCATCACTTGGTCTTGCAACCAGATTACTTGCAATTGGATTAGTGTTCCCAGCAGCAACTGAGCTATTACTAGGTTTGGTGACCGGATTACTTGGTTTAACAGCCTGGTTGTTTGGTTTTATAGCTGGATTACATATAACTGGATAAGTGTTCAGGGCAGCAACTGACCCATTACTAGGTTTGGTGACCGGATCACTTGGTTTAACAACCTGGTTACTTTGTTTGATAGCCGGATTACTTGAAATTGGATTAATGTTCCGGGCAGCAACTGAGCCATCACTTGGTCTTGCAACCAGATTACTTGCAATTGGATTAGTGTTCCCAGCAGCAACTGAACCATTACTAGGTTTGGTGACCAGATTAGTTGGTTTAACAATCTGGTTGCTTGGTTTGGTAGCCGGATTACTTGCAATTGGATTAGTGTCCCAGGCAGCAACAGGACCATTATTTGGTTTTGTAACCGGATTACTTGGTTTAACACCCTGGTTGCTTTGTTTGATAGCCGGATTACTTGCAATTGGATTAATGTTCCGGGCAGCAACTAAACCATTACTTGGTTTTGTAACCGGATTACTTGGTTTAACACCCTGGTTGCTTTGTTTGATAGCCGGATTACTTGCAATTGGATTAATGTTCCGGGCAGCAACTGAGCCATCATTTGGTTTTGTAAGCGGATTACTTGGAATTGGATTAGTGTTCCTAGCAGCAACTGACCCATTACTTGGTTTTGTAACCGGATTACTTGCAATCGAATTAGTGTTCCTAACAGCAACTGACCCATTAGTAGGTTTGGTGACCAGATCACTTGGTTTAACAACCTGGTTGCTTTGTTTGACAGCCGGATTAGTTGCAATTGGATTAATGTTCCGGGCAGCAACTGAGCCAATAACTGGTTTTGTAACCGGATTACTTGGAATTGGATTAGTGTTCCCAGCAGCAACTGAGCTATTACCAGGTTTGGTGACCGGATTACTTGGTTTAACAACCTGGTTGTTTGGTTTGATAGCTGGATTACATACAACTGGATAAGTGTTCAGGGCAGCAACTGACCCATTACTTGGTTTTGTAACCGGATTACTTGGTTTAACAATCTGATTGCTAGGTTTGGTGACCGGATTACTTGGTTTAACAACCTGGTTGTTTGGTTTGCTAGCTGGATTACATACAACTGGATAAGTGTTCAGGGCAGCAACTGACCCATTACTAGGTTTGGTGACCGGATTACTTGGTTTAACAGCCTGGTTGTTTGGTTTGATAGCCGGATTACTTGCAATTAGATTAATGTTCCGGGCAGCAACTGAGCCAATAACTGGTTTTGTAACCGGACTACTTGGAATTGGATTAGTGTTCCCAGCAGCAACTGAGCTATTACTAGGTTTGGTGACCGGATTACTTGGTTTAACAGCCTGGTTGTTTGGTTTGGTAGCCGGATTACTTGGAATTGGATTAGTGTTCCCAGCAGCAACTGAACCATTACTAGGTTTGGTGACCAGATTACCTGGTTTAACAATCTGGTTGCTTGGTCTGGTAGCCGGATTACTTGCAATTGGATTAGTGTTCCGGGCAGCAACTGAGCCATTACTTGGTTTTGCAACCGGATTACTTGGAATTGGATTAGTGTTCCCAGCAGCAACTGAGCTGTTACTAGGTTTGGTGACCGGATTATTTGGTTTAACAACCTGGTTGCTGGGTTTAATAACCGGATTACGTGAAACTGGATTAGTGTTCAGGGCAGCAACTGAGCTATTGCTTGGTTGAATAGCTGTATTTCTCATTGTCGCATTGGTAGTAGATTTTTCTGTAATCTTCTTGATTGCCTTGCAAGGATTATGATCTTTGAAATCTTTATCAGTAGCTACTGTAGCTGTACTTTCAATCCGTGACGTACTTTCGACATGTTTGCGTTTGATCGTCACCCGCCTTGAAACAGGTTTCTGAGATTGATCAGCTTTCTGAGATTGATCAGGTTTCTGAGATTGATCAGGTTTCTGGGATTTATCAGGTTTCGATTCCCGTGTAGTGGCTGGGTCTCGAGCCTCTCTACAAATTGCTTTGGGCTGGTCGGAGGCGTTATGAGATGAAGTGAGCAGTGATCTTCGAGGCGATGGTGACGTCAAGTCCTTGATTGGCATGTTCGGCTTTGGTGGCATTTTCGGCACCTTCGCTTCCTCCACACTCTTTTCTTCGAAATGCTTTGAGCGGCGTTGCCGTAGACGCTATAACAAGTAAATGGTTGTCATTAGCACGTTATTAATAAAAATTTTGAGTCCAATATTTTATCCAAGTTTTGAAAAATCTTACTGCAGAGGTAAGCAGACTAGACTGACTACTTGCGTCCATTACATCCATGCAGTAAACCTTGCGTCTCTGCTGACAGAAATGAAATCATAAAGTTAAAGAACACAGGGAAACAAGGGACTTCAGTAAAAAATCTATAAGCAAATTGATTTGTAAATAGTATAGGTTGTAATATGTATTGTAATATTTTATTGGATTATATAAAAAACAGCTGTGGGGAAAATTGCCACCAACTTTGACCAAGGATTTCAGGTCTGTTTGAAAGATTTTCAGGTGAAACATTTTAAAGAACGATATGGCTCTTTGGACAAAACCAGATTTCGTTATCTTAGGGATCGTTCATTATTTATGCCGCAGGTTGGCACTGAAGAGAAATAAAACATCAAGAATTGTATTGACTTACCCAACCTTTGAACAAATCAACAACAAAAATCACCCAACCTAAATCGTAGTCAGAAAATTTCTCCCAGCATTGAGGTACAGTAAATCCCCGCATATAAGAACCTATTTTTTTGAGAGCTAGGCTGAAATAGGTTCTCATTTTAAAGGTCCTAAGACAAATTTCAAGGTATAACGGATCTTATTTGAAGAGTACCTTGCGTAGGCCATTTTAGAACCTTCGTCAATGATTTTCAGCCCTATTATTTGTTTTGGCAAGGTTATAATATACCTAATAACCAATGCTAAGCTTTCAAACAGCAGGGGAGGAGATTCAAACTTTAAAAGAACACTGGGACAAAAATGAACTTAATAATGACAATCCAAAATCAACTTTGCTACCCCTGCTATAAGAACATATTTTTCATCAAACTGAAACAAGTTCTTAATTACAAGGTGCATAAATTAGGAAAAACAGCCTGTAGGTTCTTATTTTTTCAGGTTCTTATATGCGTGATTTACTGTACGTGTTCTAAATTTTTAGCAATTTGCACTTTTGCAATCTAAAATGTTCATTTCTTTACTACAATGTTGATCACATTAATATTATTTGTTCACAATAAGGTCTTTTAACATTAAATTGACAAAGATAATTCACTAGTACCATCAAGTAAACAACAGTTTCCACTCACCTGCAGTTCGCCCATACCTAGTCGTTATAATCGAATTGTCCTTTATTGATGAAAACTTCTTCTAAGCATGTTGTAATAAAACAACTCTTCAATAGCACAAACTTATTTTACCCAACGTTTTAAGGGACAGGGCAAAACTTACTATATTACATAGCCGGTGGAGAACAAAAATTTTGCAAAAAAATCTTCTCGCCCTGTATGAAATTATTGCCAAAAAACCAACTGCCCCGTCACCCTTTCCTTAAAAAAATGTATCTGCTCCGTATTCATGAACAACAAATGTTGTATAGTACCACCGATGAATTAGCCAAAGACCATAACAAAATCAATTCTTGCCTTTACGGGACTTTGTAAACGAAGAAATCGACTTTGAAAATGAAGAGAAATGACTGATGAATCGTTCTTGCAAGTAACTGACAAGGACATTTTGCGTCATGTTCATACACATCCTTCCAAGCATTTCTCAACTTGCATGATCCACAATTTTGGCCTCAAAATTAGCCATTTCATATTTCAAACTTCATCTCCAGCTCATAAGAAGGTACTGCCCCGTTCATATTTGCTTTATAAAAAGTGTTGACCCAGTTCTGTACACGCTAAAAAAAAGTAGTTGCCCCGTTACGTTTTGCACCAGCCATGTTATAAAATAAACTTTGCACTGTCCCTAACTATCCAGAAAATGGATTACCCAGCCAATTTCTCTTCGGTACCAACCCGAGTCATAAATAATAAACGGTCCCTTGCCTGATATATTTGCAACATCATCGTTATCAGTTTATTGGAATCTGAAGAATGGTTGGAGAGCTATATGCTTGGAAACATTAAAGCATTTTTTACTCAACCGGTACAAGCGTGCATCTTACCTTGCCATAATTCAACAGCGTGATGTCTCTTATTGCTATTGGACCAATAGGCCCATGTGCACCACCATCTCGGCGAAGAAACACCTGCAGCAAGAACGAGGTGCTATTAAATAATCGTGAAAATGCATATATCACATATCTGGTTCATTTCACATGCTTCTATTTTAAAGGGGCTGGGTCACGCAACTGTAAACAAATCTGTTATCTCTATGATCTATATTGTTGCCCACACGTGGCCATTGTGTTCTGCACAAATTTTGGTGGATGGGGTGAATCCACAATAAAGTTACTACTAAAATCCACCAATATCTTTGCAATCTTACAACATATGGTTGTTTCGTGTGTTTCTCTTTGAAATTCAAGAGTTCATCTTCAAAATAGCACTTTCATTATGAGAAAAATAGTGGAAAAACTGTGTGATATGGCCTGTCAAAAAACTGCAAAATCTTCGTTTCGAAAGAAGTTTGTTTACTTTACGTGACCCAGCCCCTTTGAGATTCCTCTGACGTTTACCGCTATAATTTGTGTACCGCTATAATTTGCGTGTTACTTTTAGATGAAGGACAAAATGAAGACAATTTATTTCACGTTTAAATAAATCTTCTTGCCAAGAAGAAAACAATATTCGAAATATTGATCTTTCTGGCAAGTCATGTAATCAACAATTACAAGATTGAACCCCTCGCTACAAACCTAAAACCTGGTAACATCAATATATCTATTCGAGCTTAAAGGGTTTGTGCAGCCCAAGGTTAAAAGCGTGTATTTGCAGAGAACGGAAAAATCTAAAATAACCAATTTAAATCGAAAGAGCACATGCGCCGCGACGTGAACAATGGATAGCCAAAGAAACAAGCTGTGTCTGAGAGTTATCCTTTGTTCTATTTATAGACAAGAATATGCACCATTGCATATTCACTTTACAGGAAATCGACACAGGTAAATTGGTCTTGTGCCCAATCTATTTTGAGGCTGCCTTTCCATTGGCCCAGGTTGAAATATAAATGGGTTAAAAGTTATTCGTGTTTGCGTTGCGTTCCCACTAACTCACTCTATAAATGGATAAGTTTTGAAACAGGTCTCAGAAACATAGGAATCATTCGTCGTACATAGCCGATTGCTCGAGGCCCATGGCCGAAACGGCCAAAGCCTCATTTTCACGGACCAATCAGATGACTAAAAAGCGAAGGAGAGAAAAAAAAACGCGTGAAGATTTTTCTAAATTTTACCTACCTTCTTAAAATGCAACCTGGAAAAAAAACTGCTTGAGATTTCCCGAATTTTTTCAAAGCAATGTACTCTCCAGATGTTTGGGAGTACAAGTTTGGATGCCGGTTAAAATATCTCCAGGATTGGCGGAGTTATTGCCTCTCCAATAGACAAAATCGGCGAAGGCTTCTCGAGACCTGTTTACGCCACTTCAAGTCAGGTGATAAAGCCTCTTGATAAAACCTCTTTTGAATTTTATAAGTTATTTTGCAACGAGCAAACTTGTGCCATGAATGCAAAAATTAGTACAATACAGAAACGTCCCTAAAGTATTGCCACCAGACTTGAAATGCACGAACAAACCTTTGTAGACTTTTTCAATTCACATAGAAACCGTAGGGGCATTGAATCTCGAATAAAAGAAAAATTAGCGAAAGACAATTAGCAAGAACAAGTGAAAAAGCAGATTGTGGCGTTTTCGGGTCATTCTTACAACAATAATTATTGTTATTACTATTGTCTCCCGGCCAGAATTTCTATTGTTAAAGGTTCAGTGTCTTATCGGTTTGTTTGTGGCCATAACTCCGCCAATCCTGGAAATACTTTAACCGGCATCCAAACTTGTACTCCCAAACATCTGGAGAGCAGATTGCTTTAAAAAAATTCGGGAAATCTCAAGCAGTTTCTTGTCCTGGTTGCATTTTATGAAGGCAGGTAAAATTTAGATAAATCCACAAGGGGTTTCTTTTGTCTCCTTCGCTTTTTAGCCGTCTGATTGGTCCGTGAAAATGAGGCTTTGGCGGTTTCGACCATGGGCCAAGAGCAATCGGCTATGTACGACGAATGATTCCTATGCTGGTCTCAGAGTGGATCAGTTTCAACCCGGGTGTCTTTTAACACACCTGTAGGTTAATGGAAACGCCTTAAACGGATAAATTTCAACCCAGTTGCAACAGTAGCAACATGCTCTACTTTTGGCACTTTTAGCATAAAAAAGCTGAAACGACCATAAGGGGGATAAAATGACTCAAAACGACCGGTGGAAATGACTGAAAATGAATAAAAACGGGTTCACGGTAAAACTGGTGTTTTCATTTACTATTTATTCATTCATTTACTAGATTCTTTTTAACTTGTTTTTTTAACCCGGGCTAATGGAAAGCCAATAGAAACTGAAACAATATCTTCGCCCCCCTCCAATATTTGGCAAAGTGTTCACCACTGATTCAGCTTCAGCACGGTCGTCTTTTGCAAAGAATGGAAACATCTTTTCGTAAAAGGATAAGCAAGAAAATGAACTTCACATACCTCATGTGTTCCTCCTTCATATAAAAAGCTACTTTCCCCTTTAGAAATGTGTAGTTCAATAACTTTGCAGTGGTGAATGGGATAACAAGTGCGGCACGTCACAACAGGTAAGAACTGAATTCTAGAAGAAGAAATTTGAATGTTACATAGGCCATAAATATCATTACACGATAATAGACCGGGTGACCCAGAAAAAAGTGACCCAACGCAATCTGTTACGGAAAATTAAGTAAGTGGCCGATTGAAATATTTCAAACGTCGTTGTGTCGCTAAAAGACTAGCCTATGCCATGAGTACTTTTCGCAATTTTTTTCGGCACGGTAAATTTCCAAAATTAAGGATTTTGAGGAAAAGGGCATGCCTGAAATCTTCAAAAAGTCGTCAAAAACAGGGGATTGATTTACAGCCATTTCAGATCTTCAAAACGACAAGGAGCGTGTTTCGTTTCAACCTGGGAATAGGCAACCCAGTCGGAAGTCTTCAGAGCAAGTTTATAGTCCCTAGGTACTTAAAGATATTCTCAGGCAAAATGAAACACGCTCTTCGTTGTTTTGAAGACCTGAAATGGCTTCAAATCGATCCCCTGTTTTTGACGACTTTTTGAGGATTTCAAGCCTGCCGTTTTCCTCAAAATCCTTAATTTGGGAACTTTACCGTGCCCAAAAAAATTGCAAAAATACTCATAATGTAGGCTAGTCTTTTAGCGACAGAACAACGCTTGAGATATTCCAATCGGCCACTTGCTTCTTTTTCTATAACAGATTGCGGTGGGTCACTTTTTTCTGGGTCACCCATTATAAATAAAAAATTTAAGTACCAAGAATGGCTGAGATGTTCAAAACACGATGTTTCGAGCGTATACTCGTAATCATAAATATCATTCACATACCCTAGGTTTCATTTAAATAGGTGGGTGTAAAACTGTATGACCTATTTTTTCTAATTGAATGGCTTGAAAGACACTTCGGCTATTTATCTGTGATTCTACCGTTGTTGGATTTTCAGAAATCTAGAATATCATTCGCAATAGACGATTGCGCTAAAGATAGCGGCGAGGAATTTTTTATCAAGATGCATTGCGTTCTAATAAAGATTCTTTAATGATTCTATAGGAATTCTATTAAAGAACGCAGTGCATCTTGGTAAAAAAGTCCTCGCCGCCATCTTTAGCACAATCGTCTATTACAGCGTACTTTATATTTCGGTTCATTTGAAGATGTGACGTCATCAAACTTCTAAATCCTAACCAGAATAGTGAAGGACTTGTGCTTGATACCATAGTATAAGCATTCTTAAATTCTGAATATATTCTAAAAGCATTCTTATTTGTTATTCCAATCTGTTATGATTCTCTTTTATGAACATCGCAAAACAGGCAACTGCTGAAAAATGAGGCACAAATATGCGAGCTGCAGCTCAGCAATATTCTTGTAATATTCTTAAAAATTGGATGATTCTGAGCCTGAATATTCTTATAAACATTATTCTTATAAAACTAGATATAACATCAATCAGCGAGTGCTGCCGATTAGTATTTGTACCAAATGCGATTACATAGCGAGGTCAATTTTATAGAAATTAATTGAATGATTATCGCTAAGGAGACGTGTCTTATGTTTGAATTTACAGTTGGGTAATGGTTCAAAAGGTAAATGATTTAGAATATTGCGTTACTCTCCTCCGCCGGTTTCTAGTTCCTGAGTCCAAGGCTCTTGGTTCCGTAGTTCTGTAGTCCATGGTTCCGTGGTCCGTAATATTGAGTTCTGCATTGTCAGAAAATGAACCTTTGTCGTCCGATAAGTAGGTAGGAAGAACTCATTATCTTTTGTTGGAGAACTTTTGTTGTTATTTGTTGGATAAATGCTCACAAGCCGCGAGCCCGCGAACCGCAGCCGTGAGCTGGCCAGTCTACAAAGCCTGACGGCAGACAGACAGCAGGCAGGGAGACAGCAGGAAGGCTAATTTCGCTCGCTGATCGAAGAGGAATAGTAAGGCTGCCTTCGGCAGCAAATAGAGTGTTGCCCATGGATGTTTACAAAACTTACTTATACATGTGGTCTTTGACTCTTGGCCTGAATTTGTCGAATTCAGTTTTTATCGTATGAACGATATTTGCTTCCATCTTGGTACTAATTTCAACGCCAGTGACAAGGCCTATATGAAAAAATTAATCATCAACAACCTGTTTGAAAAAGTATCACAGGAAGAAGGGTTGATAGTGTTTTCATTATAACATAGCGTAATATAATTATCCATTTTTGCAAATCTTGAAAAGAATTTCAGCTAACAAGGACAGATTATATAACACAATAGCATGAGTTGCATTTTGGCACCTGAATTCAAAGCGATTAGCGATTACCGAGAAAGGTAATATGAGCCTATATCGAAAGCAGAAGGATATACCTACACATCTACCTTAGGCATTTTATTTCTTTGGTTCAGAAGCTGAGCAGTAACTGTTTTAATTGAACACAAAATAATAAGAGAATCGTCTCCCAATTAGCTTTTCAACCAAATAGATTACATAAAATGGCCGTGGCAGATGTGTAGATATATCCTTCTTCTTTCGATTTATGCTCATGTTTGCTCTCAAAAACAATTTCTGGAATGCACAACGAGCGAGCTAGCTGCCTGAGCTTCAGAGAAACTTTTGCAGCTTTGCTTGTTTTGAATTAATGGTTGAGAGAATTCCCTTTGTCTGTAATCACCAATCGCTTTGAATTGCGGTGTCAATCAAAAGCAACTCGTGCTATTGTCTTACAGATCTGTCCTTTTTACTTCGGCTACAGTGCTAGATCGTTCTTTTGCAATATTTGTTTGATTTTAACATAGCTGGAGAACAAAGGAACTGCTGGTTTTGAAGCAACCATTCATTGCATACTGCCTTGTGTAATAAATCGGCAACCAAACAAGGTTTCGAACTCTAAGTTGAAGACTAGCCTCTTATATGCAACTGCGCAACGTACAAAACGGGACAATTAAAGCTGCGGCTCCTCCGCAACAGCATCACAAATGGGTCAATGTTTTTTAGGACACCCTGCAGGAGTTATAAGGGAAAAGCTGACTGAGATATGAAAATTCACTGTGGAATAAAATCAAGCCTAGCATTGAACAAAGGGAACATAGGGAATGACAAGACACAAACCATCATCTTGCACTCCACCAAGAAGAACACCACCCTCAGAATTCAAAAATGCTGAACCATACTTCTGCACATACTGCAAGGAAAATAATGACGTCAGTAATCATCACGGTTGTTGAAAATCTGAAAATCTTATGATGAGTAAGACAGCAAACAAACTCAAGATTTGAGCTCATGGAAGCCCTGGCAAGATTCCAACCAGATTAAGAATTACTGGGTGAGTCTATAAAACAATCCCTATTTGAAAAAAATACTGCTCCCTCAACTCAATTTCAAGACAATGACATTGAAAACTGTCTTGTTTCATTGCTAATAGGTTCAATCAAATTCAGTAATTTACTCGGTTTCAATCGGACATTCCTGGCTTCCCATCGGGTGAGTGGCCGAGTGGCTTAAACAGTTTCCGTCAGGTGACTGAAGTTAAGCTCGGTCGAGTGAGGTCAAACTCCGGATGGGTGACCTCTGAGGCCTGACCTCGCAACTCACCTGGCGCCGTCCTTCGGAAGGGACGTTAAACTAGGGGTCCCATGCCTGGATGCAGCATGCATAGTGGGCCTAAATTAGCTTTAAATAGCTAGAAATATCAGCCCACTTAAAATAAATTACTACTACTACTACTACTACTACTACTACTACTACTGGTATGGGAGATTTTCTGCAGAAGGCCCCATTCAAAAACCTGTCAAACGAATGAAAAGGACGAGCAAAGGTTCCTTCATATTCGTTCCCAATAATAATGAAATTTAATGTATCAGCATGCATTGTGTCCTCTTGGAAGAATGGAATCCCCTTGAAGAAGACTTTCAAGCAAGGGGGAAAACTTCTAGACTTTTGACGATGAGTCCCATCTTGAA
This sequence comes from Aurelia coerulea, assembly GCA_039566865.1. NCBI lineage: Eukaryota > Metazoa > Cnidaria > Scyphozoa > Semaeostomeae > Ulmaridae > Aurelia > Aurelia coerulea. The sequence goes on along the minus strand of CM076945.1, from coordinate 8,432,350 downwards.
GTAAAAAAGCACAGGGAAACAAGAGACTCATCGTCATAAGTCTAGAAAACTTCTGCATCCTCCAAGAGGATAGCACATGCTCAAGTGTGCTGAAGTCATTGCTGTTAGGTCGCCATTATGGGGAAATTTGATCGTGATTTTAGCACGTTGGAGGGACTTTCTCGAGAAAATCCCCTGTAAAATCTGAACGGAGGGACCAATTTCAGTCAAGTAAATTTAAATTTTAAAACATGTATGAACATATCCATTGGTAAACGGTGTGTACAGTATTTGCCAATAGACCTTTTAGCTATTCTACAAAAAAGCCTGGATCAAGCGTTATTTTCATACATTTTTATATGTGACATTTGATCGAGTGGCGTTAGAACTTCTATCACTATCATGCACATTCGAAAATTCTGCAAAATGTAGAAAAGTATCGTTCGATTCTGATTCTTTTCAGAATAGCTAAAAGGTCTATATCATGCCTTTGTATCCACGACAGTAGACTTCCAAATGGGAATTTGTTCTTATTGATTCATCCGGTACAAACAGAGCACTTCAGAGTTCAAAGGAATAGATGGAGCCGAAAATCACCTAGGTTCATGAGACAAAGCCCTCAATTGTTTCATACAAAGAGGAACAATGTTGAAAAATGATCTATCTTAGAGATAAAAAGTACTTGTTGCCAGTTGGTATCATGTGAATTTAGTCAATACTTACTGCTTGTAGATAGTATTCTTGCAGCATAAGGCCTCCAGATTTAAATTCATAATTACGGCTTTCTGTTGCACTGATTATCTCATTCAGGGTGTACATTGATCTTCTCACTCTAAAATGGAATCAATCGGTTTTTATAGGGGATGGTTCACCATACCTAGTTGTAACAAATGAAAATTTGAGCCTTGAGTGAGATGTATTTATATTTCAATATCTAAAACTGCGCATGACAAATTAAAGTAGTAGCAGGTGTACCAAAATAAACTATGCATTTTTGGCAGGCCACAATAAGTCGTACACTAGACCAAAGCCTGAATTAGATTTTAGGATTTTTTGTAAATTTTTTTCAGTTTTCAGAGTTAGACTAGAGTTAGAGTTTTCAGTTTCTGCTTTCAGTTTTTAGAGCTAGACGCGAATTTCTTAAAAGTTTCATTTTTTTTCTAATATCTGAGCATAAGTACAAAGTTTTTTCCTGCACGAGATGTTCATTGAGATTAGACAAGGTGTAGGAATTGAAAGAGCACCTAACCTTTTACGTCATAGCAGAGACATTGTCATTTGATAGAACATCATATCTAGCTTGCAATTTACAAACCCTTGATACCCAGTTAACAAAACCTAGGTCAGCAGCTTCGAAAAGGAAGCAAAAGGATTTACAGGCAAGTTGATGTGATTCAGGGTCATTCAGTAATTTCATGGGCAATGTGAACAGTAACACTGTTTATAAATTTAGGGGAATGCAAAACAACATTAAAAAAATTGCATCAATGAAAAACTGCATGAAGCATAGGACTGTAAAAAGTTAATCTCATGGGCAATTATTGTTAAATAACACAACAGCAAGGTGACTGTCTCAAGAGAGCGGCACACACTATTGAAGCCTGGTGAACAGTAACAGCTGTTCTCTTGCTAAAAGAGTTTTGACATTCTTGAGAAAATGAATTTCTACCATATATGAATTTAGGGGATGTCTTTGGTGTCAAATAATCAATTGTATGCCTCCTCAATGACAGATATACCTTTTACTTTCCACTTGTTTTGGGTTGTACTGTATAGCTGCAGGAGTTGAAACATATCTAGCCTTCTTCTGCAAATGAAAGATTTAAAGACACATAAATGATGGACAATGAAGCTCTTTGAATGTCAATGGTACAAGGTTCTGTTTTTACCTACAGTAGCTGTTTTTAAATCTTTTTAAATAAAAGCCAGAATACCAGTGAGCACTGGTTTTCTAGCCTGTATGCAGACCCAATATTCTGAAGAAGAAAGGGTCTGCGCAACAATGACCAAAAGCTTGCTACCGTGACACAATTCTGGGTTTCAGGGAAAATAATTTATGCAGTCATGGGTTGATTAATGCTTATCTTTCTGTTGCTGTCAGTGACAACATGCTGTCACACATTTGTGTTCAGTTGCATGTCATGTTGTTTGTTCTTGTCACTTGCATGTTTTGCATTTATTGTGGCTTTTGTTTTGAACGTTTAATTGTTCATTGGTAAAAGGAACCCAAGAGGACTGGACAAGGTGTGATTTTTAACGATGTGTTGTTTTAGTGTGTTGAAAAACATGTCATTCGCTTTAATCATAGCCATAAGAGAACAATTAAGTTTTCTCTTATGACTATATCTAATTTATCCTTAATAGGAGTAAAATGAATGGCCCAAAGGGATTTGCACTGTGTAGCAAGCTTTTGGTAGTTGTTGGGCAGACCCTTTCTTCTTCAGAATATTGGGTCTGCGCCCAATCTATGGTTTTCTGCGGCAAACAGATTTCAAAACATACAAATGAAAGAACCACCTTGCACCATACTGATAATTCAAATTAAGGCTTTATTGTACAGCACTGTGTAAACAAAAAGAGTTTGCTTTCTGATATGGACCCTTATTCATCAGTCCACACAGATTTTATTGATTTCACCTATGAGCCCACACTGATTTTGTGCTGCTGTCATCTGTTCTCATTGGGGTTCAAACACAGTACCTGCTCTCATTAAAATATCCTTGCCTTATGAGCAAGTTATTAGGAAAATGTACCTGCAATGCAAGCACTCTGAATACCAAATTTTTCAGTAACTTTTTTCAAGTGGGCTGAAAGGATTTCTAGCTATTCAAGCAAATATAAGCCCACAATGCATTTTGTATCCAGGCATGGGACCCCTAGTTCAACATCCCTTCCAAAAGACGGTGAAGTGGGTTGCGAGGTCAGGCCTCCAAAAGGTCACCAATCTGGAGTTTGACCTCACTTGATCGAGCTTAACTTCAGTCACCTGATGGAAATTGTAATAAGCCGCTCAGCCACTCACCCCGAAAAGGTGCAGCAACAGCATAGGGCACAAAACCTGTGCACAAATTGTTAATCACTTGTGCAAAGTCATTATCTTCAGAATCACAGCATTTATAAATTCCTGCTATAATTAAGTTGTGACAGCATCAAATTGCTAAATCGTAAACCGTAATTAGGCTAAAGAGTTTTGCTTGCTACCATCTTGTAGACCATCAAAAACTGATTATTTCTTGTCTTGGTCATACTGATGCTCCTCAATCAGTTTAGAATTTATGGAGCATTTAATGCTTCTTGAAGCTTCAGATATCTTCTCTTGTACATCCGTTTCATAAAATTTAAAATGCTGAAATTCTGAAAAGAATCATGATATCAAAAAATGCTCTAATATAATTTTTAATAAATAAACTTTTACCCATCTCATGCACATGCACATTAATAAGTGATGCTCATGCATGTTAATCCTCTGTGGAAAGAAAGGCTTTTGCACTGGACATGTCCAGCGCACAGAGCACTTCCTTCCTATAGTTTTCATTGTTTTATCGGCACAATGTCCGGTGCACAAAAATTCAACTTTCTATACAGGACGTTAATTAGTAAGGCCTGCATAAATACCAGTTAAAAGTGGGTGCCATCTATGATTGGCTTATTTCAAAACACTAAACTCTTGTTTCATTCATCTTTCATCTTACTAAACACTCCATGAATACTCTGATTACGTTTCAAAGAGAGCCCCCCCCCCCTGGACCTAAACAGTTTGGCACTCTTGCAGGCCAACCCAATCAGGCAACATTTCACATTTAGGAAAAAATCTGTTCCCTGATTGGGAAACTATTTCCTAAAAGGAAAGGAATAGTAGTGGGTAACTATTTGAAAATAGACAAACAGTAGACAAACAAAACCTCACAGACACAGGAATTTTGTTCTATTTTTGTTGCCCAATTAGGAAATGATGAGTTGAATTTCAAATTTGAATATAATTGCCGATCGGGCAACATTTCCCATTTGGGAAAGAGTGCCGAACTGAAAAAAAGTGCAAGGAATGAAATGAACCCTCATTTCAATTGGAGGAGAGGGGGCCTATTATAGGTTTGCGGCTTCACGGCTTCGAACAGTTTTTTAAGTGCGGCCTCCGGATTTCAGCAATGATTTTCTGCGGATTGCAGCTTCGGCATAACATGCGTCTTACGTCTTTCGGTGTGAATTGGCAACGGTTTACGGCTTTTATGATGCGGATGCGGCTTCCAGCCGAACCAAACACCACCTGCGGCCAGGTTCTCCATTTCCACATTAGGGTCGGGAGAGGCATTCCAAACCAAAGTAAGGACATCTGGCCTATAAGATTTTTCTTGGGGCTTCGCCCTACGACCCAAATCTTTATCCCAACTTCGATTCGAGATGCCCCCCCCTAATTCGCTAAAAAGCCCCTACGTGCCTGAAATAAGAAGATGAGTGGTACAATGACAGGCTATTTTCCTTGTCGGCTCATGGTCGTGCAATGATGTTCACTAACTGATTTGTTCAGTAGGGCTAAACTGCGAGTTTTAAAGTACAACCAAAAACTGCGTGGAGTAAAAGTGCTTTTTGGTCACAGATAGAGCTACTATTAAGTTGCAAACTACTGAATACTAGCTATCATTAAAAAAATGTGAGATTGGAACGTCTTTCAAACGTTATACAATTTTGTTGACTGGAAGGGGAAGACTCAGTCCCTTGGGAATTAGTTGAAGTTCTTGTTTATCTTTCATGCAAAAGAAAGTTGGTACCTTACGAAAATGTGATATTTTCTGATCTGATTTGGAATCTGCAAGGAAATTAGTTAAAGAGCCATTCCATATGAAATAGTGAGCTCTGGAATAGCCCCTGGTCAAGGTTATTTCCATCAAACTTTATTAGGAAAGTATAGAAGCAAAAAGTGACCACAGTGCATTTTATGACTGGCGACGGCCAACCCAGTCACTCTTTGCACAATCTAGCTTCATATTACTGTTAACACTGCAAAATAGTAATAATAAAATAGCTGACCGCTGGTTGCAGTCATCAGGAAAATTTTGTCTTCTGAAGGTCATAGCTGCATGATTTTTCAACGGATTTTTACCGAGATTACAGCATAAGCGTACGGGGCGGGGGGCCAATGTTGGAAAAATCGTCGAAAATCAGCCCCAATCGGCCAAAAATCTGCCCTAAGTCGGGCAAAAATGTTGGCAAACAATGGACTTTGTGTCGGGCCGCCCCCCTAGATTTTTTCTTCCCGTACGCTTATGGATTGCAGCAAACTTTATTTGAACATCTGAAGAGCAACATCATATAAAAGTTTGGCGAGAATCTTTTGCCGTTTCGTCACAATCGTCAGGCAAACGGGGCACAACTTTATGGGACACCCCTTATACGTGATTTGACAATTTTGTGCAGCAAAAAACTTCCTAAAATTCCCAAGGAACTACGGACTAAGCTCTTTTTAAGTAACCAAAATTTACAACGCTTGTTAGAATAAAGTTTCACTGGCCAAACTCTTTCGAATGACATCTAGTTTGCATTACTTTCTTCATAAAATCGCAACTTTATGGCCAAAGACAGTTGCATTCTACATAGCTGTTGGTTGCACTTTGGTAAAGTTTTTGGAACGGCCCCTTGAAAATCAGTCATACTGCGTATGAACAATCTTAAAGTTGAAAAGAAAATGAAAGAAAAAACTGAAAAATAAACGGCTAAACGGCTATGTTTTATGCCAAGGTACATTTTACCGTTGTGGCCGCGGTTAAACGCTATATTTTGATGCGGATTGCGGCTTTTAGCTCATTTTTGCACGGTTTTGCGGCTTTTGGACACAATAGGCCTAGTAGGCCCCCAGGAGAGTCATTTTTGCATTTTTTTTAACGCATAAAAGCAAAGTCTATGTATTATGTCTTTTTAAAGCTGCAAATTCAAAACTCGAAAATACTTTGTGCTACAACTGTGTAAGCGTAAACTTCAACTTTCTTTCAATGAAGTGTGACCCATTTTTCTTTTTCCGCGCCTTCCACTTCCTCACGCACTCAGTTTCTTGCTTTCAAATAAGAAAGAAGAGCAGAGAGAGAAGAAAGCCCAGCCTTACCTTCGGATGATGCGACTCTTTGCTGTCCTCGGGTTCTTCTCGTTGCCTTTTGAAGAACTTGCGCAGCTTTTGAAGGATTGACGCCATGATATAACAGAATATCACTCGATTTGGAATGGAGAGTGAAGTGAATGTCAACTTGCTTAGCTTTGCTTAGGCCCAAACGAATTTTCGCGCTTTTCGAATTAAATGGAAGTGAGGCTACTAGACAATATAACATTGGATTGGAGCTTAGCTAGCTTAGCTTGGCTTGGATCGTGATCCTAGATCCTCGATCCTTCTAATCCTCCCTGGATCACCGTGATCTTGGACAGGATCAGTAAGGGGAATTTAGTCTTAGACATTTGTGGCTTCCACCAGTCAGAATGCACAATGATGCGATATGGGTTCGTCACGTCAGTAGGGGAATCTGTGGGTAAAACATCTCCCCAAATATCAACTTTTTCAAAATCATTCCCAAACCTGGTTAGAATACTGGAACAGGAATCAAATGTTGCTGTAGATTGGCTTGAAAGGAACCAAATGATTGCAAATCCGGACAAATTCCATGCCATCGTAGTAACAAAGGGTAGAGATGACACAATTGGGGAAAAACTAACCATAAAAGGCAAACAAATTCAATCTGAAAATGCAGTAAAACTTCTGGGGGTAAAAATCGATCACAGACTAACCTTTGACGACCACATTTCCGATCTATGTAGGAAAGCCGCTGCGCAGCTAAACGCAAGAGATATTGATCCAAAGCTTCGTTTTTTCAAATTTTAATTACTGCCCTTTGGTCTGGCATTTTTCCTCTGAAAAATCAGCGAAAAAAATTGAGAAGATCCACGAGCGAGCTCTTAGATTTCTTTACAATGACTCTACAAGCTCTTATGACGACTTACTTTCCAAAGCTGGGAAATGCACGATGAGAATCAGCCGTCTCAGAACTCTTTGTATTGAAATCTATAAAACTGTCTCAAAGCTAAATCCCCCTTTTATGCAGGAAATTTTCAAACTAAAACAACCAACAAGGTCAGCAAGGGACCCAAGAGAATTGATCCATCATAGACCAAACCAAGTTACTTTTGGTTCAGACAGTCTCTTATCGTTAGGACCACAAATTTGGAATGCTTTACCCAAAAATATTAAATTAGCCGAAAACGTTCAAACATTTAAGAGACTAATAAAGCAATGGGATGGGTCAACTTGCAGCTGTAGTATTTGTAGCTAACGACCTAAATATGTGTATAAATTATTGCCAGTAGTTTATTCAAATATTCGATTTAGATTAGTTTCTATTTGAAGCTAAAATTTGATTGAATTAAAATAAGATGACAAACAAACAAACAAACTCGAGCCGAAAGTGGTTATTCAACTTTTCATCGATTTTATTAGTTTAGATCAAAGTTCAGTAGATTGTGAAACTTTCTGCTGATGCAATTTTCGATAGATTGCTTTCTTCAAGAGAAATCGTTTTTTGAATAACACTAAAACTCGAGGCTCGATGGGAATGCCATTTTCCTTGGCCCTATTTCAAACTTGCGATCTTTCTGTGTAAAAATACGACTTTTGTGTCATCCGTTGTCGTGTACGGTATAAGTTTCTTTCTCTGCTGTCAATCTGATCTGATTTTGGATTCACTTGCAATTTAGGGGCCAGGTCGAAAACTCGGACTTCTCGGACATCTCGGACCAGATTGTCCGAGTTTTCGAATTAGCCCTAGTTCAAACTCGAAAACGCGGACTTCTCGAACGAAATGGTCCGATGCTCTAGAAGAAAACTCGGACTTGGAAAACTCGTACAATCTGGTCCGAGATGTCCGAGTTTTTGACCTGGCCCAATTTAGGCACGAGCGGATAAATCACACAAACTTGGGTTATATAATTACATACAACACTCTATGTACAAAGGCTAACGGGTTTCTAGTGAGATTCGGAACTCCAGAATTTACTTTAACTAGTAAAAAAGTTACTGCCTCATACATATTCGCTTTATAAACAATATTCACCCATTCTGTATTGGGTCAAAAATGTAATTAGTTGTCCCGTTACGTTTTGCACACATGGCCATGTCATAAGGTGAAGTTTGCCACTGTCCCTCATCTGACAACAGTTGTTCGTCAAGTTTAATGTTCGAAAAGGACTTTTAACGGCCGTCTTCGACAAATCACCTGGATAGACAACAAATGGACGGACAAAATCAGACGAATCGAGCATCAAGAATTTTATCTGTCCGGTTGCCACACAGGATTAATTGTCCGTCTAAGTTGCCCTTAAGTTGCCTTGTTTATCCAGATGATTTGTTAGTGCTTGTCTGAACGTTCTAGTGCGAACAAGGCTACACGTTTTTCATATCACAAGAAATTGGTTTATGAGAAACTACACGTTTTTTTTATAAGAAACTTGGATCAGCACTTAGTACTAAAAGTTTCTTAATTTTGCATGAAAATTTTGGTGTTTTAGTAGTAAAAGTTTCTTAATTAGTTTCTTATTTTTTTTGGGCCTAAAAGTGCGGTATTGTTCGAAGTTGAGCCTTCTTCTCAACAAAGGGCTTCCATTTTGCATTGACATTGTTATCAAGAAGAAGCCATGCACATCAAGGCAAAAATTTACCAATTTTCCAGTTAAAATTCAAGAAAACACGAATGTACCTTTGTTAGAGAGACATAGAATAAGAGAGACATACAGAAATAAACTTGTTGAGTTATAAACCAGTTTCTTATAAAAAAACGTGTGGTACTAGACTGATTACAATGAGTCCCAGTAATCGCTATTCAAAACGAGGCTATTACACCAGACCGAGACCGCTCATACTGGGACTCATATTATTACGGCAATATTTTTGGACTGACTTTTTTCACTTTTGAACGCCCTTGTGAACGAGGCTGCTATGCACGGCCATGTACAAAGTATGCAACAAATACAACGCCATTAGAATTTCTGCTAATTCGATTGATTGATGTTGACCAACGGAAACTCGAAGCTCAAAGTAGAGTTTCAAGCAGTTTGGCCGGACAGAACAAAGTCTTACGATGAAGAATACCATGAAAACAGTTGGCGACAATATCAAATCTTGTTCGTAGGTACTATTTTGCTGCTTTCGCTAAGCATGAACTGATTTATTGTGAAGTTTTCAAATCAATGTGTTTCATTTGAAAATGTTTGTGCTTTTCCTGCCTAGGCCCTTATCGAAACGAGGCAGTCATAGTCATTTCAAAATAATGGCGTTTGATTATGAGTCGTAGTTAGGAGCGTCCGGCAGTATTTCAATAGCGATAACTACGACCATATCATCAGTCTAGTGTGGTACTAAGATGGTCCAACTTTTAAGAAACTCTAGTACCATACTAAGAAGTAGAAACTTCCATGAGTTAAATGCAAGGATACTATGGCAAATATGTCGTTGAATCTTTACTCTTGAGTATCCAAGTTTCTTATAAAAAACTTGCACTGTGACAAGAGATACCGGGATAACATGGGACACATTTCTTCGCTCTAGTAATCTAAACTATCTAAACTATTTGCAGTACCTATCAGCTTTCATCTTTTCTCTTCTATCAAGCATTGCTTCGTGCATTTTTCCTTTGTTCCTGGCCTTTCCTAGTTTACTTTTATCTTCTTTTGAGAGTCTTAATTTATGATCTTGAAAACTTTGAAACTGCTTCACATAATTGATTTCACATTGCCGAGGATCTAAGATATCTTCTTCCCTGTCGTCTTCTTTGTCATCTCTCTTCTTTTTACTGGAAGATAATAAGCCATTGTTACAGGTAATTATTACAGTACAGGCCTTCCGCTACTACTACTATAGACTTGCCCCAAGTCTATCTATTCCCTTTACGGTAGTTCCTGGATCCGCCATTTCCTGGATCCACCATTCCAACATTCCGTCCAGAGAACTCTCTGGATGGAATGTTGGAATGGCGGATCCAGGAAATGGCGGATCCAGGAACTACCGTAAAGGGAATGGTAGACGGATGGAAGAGATAGACTTGGGGCAAGTCTACTACTACTACTACTACTACTACTACTACTACTACTACTACTACTCCTATCGTTCAGAACATTCGGCTTCCCGAACGGCTGTGGCAGCATACATAATGTCCCTCCATTTTTCTCTCTGTCATTGGACATATCTGCAGAGGTGAGCACACTGCGTTGACAAAGAAAATGATAAACAAATGATATTAAACCCATAAACGCAACAAAAACACCGAAATCAGTAGAAAGAAGACTATTAACTCCTGTAAAAGAAACAATAACCAAAATAAGCCTGTTTCACGTTGACCTTTTCAGCAGTTACTGGTGAGTTACTAACTTATTTCTTTCCTTTCAGGTTTTAAGTTTAGTTCGGTTTTGTCTTACAGGATTTAACAGTTTTGCTCTTGTTACAGGCTTATTGTGGTTATTGTTTCTTTTACAGGAATTAATAGTCTTCTTTCTACTGATTTCGATGTTTTTGTTGCGTTTATTGGTTTAATATGATGAGCCCGTTATTTAAGGCTATTTTTAAAGAAAATGATGTTTGCAACGGCAACCAAAGGATATTACAGAGACCCATGGATAGGATATCATCCCTACTAGGCGTGTCAGTTGAACAGGCAAGAGAGCCACACAGTCAAGGAAAGAGTTTGCCGAGTTAGTGCAGAGATGCACTACCTCATCTCCGTGATGGTGAAGACCAAGAAGGAGGAATCTACAGGTAGGTAGGTCATGGGCTGTTGAAATGGCCTCACTCATAGACAGTCATAGCTTCTCTTTAATTGCATTTGTCATTCTGGTCAGACCTTCCGCACAGGCCTCATAAAAAAGTGCCTTTGAGTAAATAGCTTGGGAAAATGTGCCTGCAATCAAATCACTCTTGGTACAGTTAAGATACCAGCAACTAAAAATGCGTTATGATATTTTGTGTTTGCGAGCGGCGATAGTGCGCTCGTGTAAATTAATGAGGCCTACTTGGACACATTAACATATAGTATGTTTTTCCTGCTTAAGAATCCTTGTTTAGAAAAATTGCAGTTCTTCCTATGGCTCAAGAATTTGTATCTGATGTACAGTAACGAATTCTTGTCATGTTATGCGTACTGTATAAGGAGTGTTTGAACTAGAACCAGTGATAAATAAGTAAATTATAAATAAATAAGATTCAGGAGACCAAGTGAGCAAAAACATGGACAACATTTGGAAAAATAATGTTCCCTGAATATGAAAGAAATAACATTGGGCAAATGCCTTGTTTATCAGCTGATATCTTTAATTGGATATGAAAATATGCTTGGCTTAGATTAGGTCTCTTCTTTCCAGAGTTATGGGAGATTTTCTCAAAAGGATCCTTAAAAACTCTCAAAATTTAACTTATTTTCTTACAAGTATTCTTCGGAATTCAAGCTTCATAAGTTCCTTGCTGTGTGCAAATTAAAACTCTCATTTCTTTGCCTATCTTCTTACAAATTGTTTGTTTCTAAAAAATTTTAAAAGTCATTTACAATTTGTATGAATTCTTATGAACTTACAGTAATAGATGTTTAGATGTTAAGTCATGAAAGAACCGTACAAGATGCAGTCAAATTTGGTCAAATTTGGTCAAATTTCTTTTCCAACATGAACACCATAAACCAAGCTAATTTTTGCTTACTTTGCAAAAAGATACTAACTTTTTTGATGAATCAGTTCGCAATGTGAAAATTTCCTTTTCATTGACTTTTGCACTTAGAGATTTAAGCTCTCCCATTTCAGTCACAGTTAAGAAATAGCCATTGTGTCCTTGGAGGGCAGTCTTTTCTTCTTCAATAACAACATCAACTTGCTCTTGAGGTCCCATAGCATCAGCACGACCAGTTACATCACCTCTTGAATTCACAGATAGATACTTTCCTGGGTGACAATGAAAGTTAGAGAAGTCTTCAGATGCAAAGTAAGGATAAAGGATACACCCAAGTTGGCCTGCAAACCAACAGGTCTTAATGAGAAATACAAAAACTCACCAACTGTCATCAAAAACTGAGACTCAATTGATTGGATACAATAAGGGAGCATAATTTCTGCTTGCTTCAGTTGGGTTAAAGCTCTGAAGTTGGTACTATTGTAGCCTGGGCGCAGTGCAGGCTAGTACTATTGAGGTCTTAATTTTCCTAGTTAAAATCCTTATTTTGGTGGCCTTTATTATTTACACGTACATAGCTACTGCAAGAAATCTTTGAATCACTCCTTTTGGTGGATCTAATATATCTTCATGCCATAGTCTTGCGTAGTAAGTCATTTAACATTCACCTCACAGAAACATGACTTCAAAAACATTCTATCAAAGAAATACTGGCAGAAGTTTGCTTGTCACACACACAAATTTAGGTGACCTACTGTATTGAAAATATACTCTTCTGGCTTTTGTAATGAAAAATTGAAGCTTCAGCAGTTAATGCATGGCCAAGTAAAAAAGTCGGAGTTGAGAAATGTTGGAGATAAGACATCTCGGACTTTTTTAGTAGAGCATGTAGGGCCAGGTAACACAGTTGGAGTTGAGAAACATATAGGGCCAGGTAAAATAGTTGGAGTTGAGAAACGTCGGAGAAAAGACATCTCCGACTTTTTTAGTGGGGCATATAGAGCCAAGTAAAAGAGTCAGAGTTGAGAAACGTTGGAGAATCTTTGCTTCGATATCTCCGAGTTTTTTACCTGGCCAATATTATTGCCTTGATATTCTGGGCGCAGTGGCCTTCCAAACAGGCTTTTTTTTACTCAACCAGTATAACAAAGGAAGAACAATAGAGTTGGAACAATAGCCAGGCATGCATCTTCCATGTGCACTTTGCAAACTTATCAGTCTGGAGTGCAGTCTAATACTGTCGGGAGATGGATTTCTTACCATAGCCTGACTTGAAAGCAACTTTAGTTTCACTCAGTTTAATGAGGGTGAACATTTCTTCAACCTCTGGCGACTGGTCTTCATGAAATTCCCCCACAACCAAAGTCCCATTATCCCTTGCTTTGATAAAGTTCCCTTTGTGTGTTTGCAGTGCAACAGTGCAACTTCTTAGATGACCATATTCTTTGATGGCCCACCATCCCCCATGATTTATGGCATCTTCATCTTTCTCTTCAACTCCTTCGTCTTTTCTGTCATGTTTTCTCTTCTTTGATTTTGATTTCGTGCCAGATGATGAACCTTTTAGCTTCAGTTTTCCAATCTTTACTTGTTTATATTCAGCCATCTTTGTATGAAGGACGTCAATCTCGATATGGGAATCGAAAACGAGTCTTATAGTCAGGGCGTTGTAACCATTGTAACCATGGTTGTAACGCCCCCCTCCCCCCGCCGGGGGCACTACATCAATTTTGGGCACAGGGACGCGACGTGCCATTGGGAATGATATCCATGATTTTAGAAAAAGGAACAGCATCGATTTTTAGAATGTTAGTGTGTTGGTAAAAGTTGGGTATACTTTTTCAACAAAAACAAGATCGATGGCATACATAATACATTACATACCCCTGAAGCTGAAAAAGTATTAGAAAAAATAGAATATTTGTATTTTGTGCAAACTTTAGAGTCTTATTTTAAGCTTGCCTGTGTTTTATTGTGCAAAGATTGGCTGCTTTTCCAATAATATCGAAATAGATCAAAATAATAAAGTTTGCCGCGATTTCCGAGAGTCTAAAGGGCATGATCAAGAAACTTTTTCTGTGGGCTTACTTAACCCTCAGACTCCTTCATATTTTGTCATCCCAGATCTTTTTAGCCTGCGGGCAGGCTCTACTGATTCCCTGCAGAGAAGTGAGGTTCCTCCTTCAGTAGAAGGAAGTCATACGCAGGCTAAAATCCCGGGGGGGGGGTACTCATATATTTTTCAGTACGGGGACGTGCCGCCGAACAGGGTATCAATTTCAGGATTCCTACTCCGGGACAGGGTATCGCTTTTGTATGGTCGGCTCCATGACAGGGTCCATATTTTGTATAGTTGACTACGTATCGTCGTTGTAAGCAATTTGCACTCCGCGAATATTGATTTAAATCGTTTGGATGGCAACATTTCCGCATTTTCTGATAGATTTCTATCAAATTCCCAGGGCAGGCTACAATTTTGTATGAAGAAACCCAAGAATAGGGTATTGTTTTTAAAGTTTTACTCCGGGACAGGGTATCATTTTCGGGAATTTTACTCCGGGACAGGGTGCCTTTTCAGATTTTCCAGCGGCACGTCCCCGTATTTTCGTAAATCAAGTACCCCCCCCCCCCGGGGCTAAAATCTTTTAGGCAAGCAGATGCTTCTGTTTAGAAGAATCTTAATTTACCGTGAAGGTGGCGTGCCTGAATACTTACCCGGAAGAAAATTCTCACATCCATGAAATACATGTTTTTCGGTGGTAGCGATTCTCTATAATATTCTCACATCTATTTTCACGGTATCACGGTAGTCTAGTAATTCCCTATCAAACTCTCGCATGTATGGAATAGATGTTTTTCGGTGGTATTGCTGTGAACCAGTTCAACCAAACACAGAAATATTTGAGAAAGAGACAAAATCAAACTTATCTCTGACGTTATAATTTCATATCAAGTTTTTTCTCAAAACACCCTTGTTCCTTTATCTTTCATTTCATCTGTTGCGTCTCAACCTGCAAGCATAAAAATGTTTTGTTAAATTTGGTAACTTGAACTCGAATGTCACTGGCTCAGCTATTTGCAAGAAACAAATCAAGAGATAGGTGGGCAGTACAAGTTTGGAAATATGTTATAAAACTTTTTGCAGTCCTTCCTTATTCAAGAAAACAAACACTACGTTAAAGGGGATGTACAAATTACAAATTACAAATTAATTACTTAATATAGCGCAGTTTTGATGTAAAATCTTCAAGTGCGCTTTACAGTTCCTAAAGTCCCTAAAAACCTAAAATGTCCATTTAAAACTTATTGAAAAGAAATGTTTTTAACTTTTTCTTAAATGTTCCAATATCACTGCATTGTTTTATTTCATTAGGAATGTCATTCCACAGCCGAGGTCCCATCACGCTGAATGATCTGTTGGCAAAAGATTCTCTCTTTACTCTAGGAATATCTAGTTTCATGTACATCTTGTTTGATCTTAATAGTCTCACACTTTCACTTAGTTTCATGTAAGCATATAAAAGTGGCTCACGCCACTCGCGGTCAACTGCTAGCCTATCAGATATCAGTATTTCCTATTGACGTAGATCAATTACCCAAATATGGTGCGGCACGTGTGATAACCTATTGTCTTTGTAAAGTCATTTTTATCAAATGCTTATATATGCTTACATTCCCTTTAACATTTAACATTTGTTTTCAGGCTGTTATAGATTTGTTTCTGGCTATCATGGGTGAGAGGAAACAAAGTAAATGTATGATAAAATGTATGAACAAATCGTACCTGTGTCTTTATTCGTGTTGTTTTCGCCTCCAATTTACCCGCAGCAGCATGCTCAAATCAACTCCTAAATTCAAATCTACAGAAAAATTTAGGCCGTTGCAGATTTGAATTTAGGAGTTGATTTGAGCATGCTGCTGCGGGTAAATTGGAGGCGAAAACAACAAGAATAAAGACACAGGTACGATTTGTTTATACATTTTATCATACATTTACTTTGTTTCCTCTCATCCGTGTGGTCAGCAGCTATACTACAGTGCTCCCTACAGATCGAATCTGGTACCCTGAACTCAATTGATGTTAATATCTTCAAGAGTAAAACTGAACTTCATCGGCAAATGGATCCTACGACCTTCTTCTTCCAAAAGAAATCAATATGAACCAGCATTAGTTTCTGTCCATCGGTCGCTTGAGGGCAGGAGAGATGTTTCTACCCTTAGTGAGATAAACTGAGGTATTTATTTGACAAATGATCAAAAGATCTTGAACACAGCACTCTTTTTACAGACTTACCGTTGTGGCTACTTTGATTGTTTTGCTGCAAGTCCCTGACATTCCAAACGAACATCAACAAAGAATGTAAGGTATCCATGTTCGTTGCAACGAAGTCCTTGGCATTTGGATGTCATTACCTGTTCGCCTGCGTAATAATCAAATGGTGCTTTAACAAATTGGAAGAACATGATCAAGATCACGGGTCTGGAAAACAAGGGCAGATTGTGTAAGACAATAGCACGAGTTGCTTTTGCTGACACCTCAATTCAAAGCGATTAGCGATCACAGACAAAGGAAATTCTCTCAACCAGTAATTCAAAACAAGCAAAGCCGCAAAAGCTTCTCTGAAAGCCAGGTAGCTAGCTCGCTCATTGTGCATTCCAGAAATTGCTTTTACAACAGCAAACATGAGCATAGATCGAAAGAAGAAGGATGTATCTACACATCTGTCTTGGGCATTTAATTTGTTTGGTTCAAAAGCCTGCAGGAAGGCGATTCAATTCTCTTATATTCTTGGGTGTAACTAAAACACTTACTGCTCAGCTTCTGAACCAAAGAAATAAAATGCCTGAGGTAATGTGTAGATATATCCTTCTTCTTTCGATTTATGCTCATGTTTGCTCTTAAAAAAAATTTCCTGAATGCACAACGAGCGCGCTAGCTACCTGGGTTTCAGAGAAACTTTTGCGGCTTTGTTTGTTTTGAATCAATGGTTGAGAGAATTTCCTTTGTCTTTGATCGCTAATCGCTTTGAATTTAGGTGTCAATTAAAGCAACTCATGCTATTGTCTTACAAAATCTGCCCTAGTTGGTCTGGAATGCACAATGATCTTCAGCTGCCACTATCACAGGAGAGCGTTTCGGGGCTTCAGAGGAGTAAGATCCTTTTCTCCTCGTTGCTGCAATCGATCCCTATCAACCTTATGGCAAAAGTTAACTATTCTACGACTAAAACTGCATGGAATCTGGTCACAGCCTCTAGTTATTTTTCATGATTTTTGAACGAAAACAATCTGATAAAGTTGCATTTAACTACCGGGTGAGTCAATAAAAATGATTCCCGTTTGAAAGGTCAAGGTTCCCTGGAAATCAAGGCAATGATATCGGCAACTATATAATTTACTGGCAGAAATTTTCCAATCCATTTTGAAATTTACCTGACTGAAATCGGCCACTCCGTTCTGAAATTATGACGGATTTTCTAGAGAAGACCTCTTCAAGAAACCTTAGAAACGTGCCCAAAATCATGAACAAATTTCCCTACCATAGGGCTGACAGCAATGACTTCTGCATGCTTTAGCCCGTGCTATCCTCTTGGGAGGATGAACATGTTTTCCCCAGGTATCAATAACCTGTGCAGGGGAATTCCATTCTCCCAAGAGGACAAAATACATGGGATTGTAATCATTTTAGGAAGGAAAACCAAGGAGAATTTGCTCATTGTTTTCACTCGTTTTTTTTTGGTTTTTGGAAGGGGCTTTCTGCAGAAAATCTCTCATATCTATGGGATAAAATGGCCGATTAAAACTGGGTAAATGTCTTAACCTAATTGAGTATATTGGCAATAAAACCAAAAGTTTTTGATATCATTGTTTTAATATTCAGGGAGCAGTGGCTTTCCAAACGGGAACTCTTCTTTTGACTCACCTGGTATAAAATATAGATTCAAAGTAGAAACATATCAAACCTTTCTTATATGTCTTGCCATTGTACCGGCATGCCATTTCTTTGTACGTCGCTGCACCAACTGTTGGTGCACAGTGAAGGTTACACATAACCAAAGACAGCAAAATGAAGGTAATAAAAATTTTCTGGCCCTAACAGATACAAAAACAAACAAAAATCACAAAGTTGATAGTCAATAATCTTTTTCGGCTGCCCCTGATAAGATAAAAGAAAAACCATTCATATACTGTGTTTCAAAATTGAAAGGACATGTATTACGAGAGGCTAATTTTATGGGAATTTCCTTAGGGGGTGCTTGACCTAAAGTTGTGCCCACGACAACATATTTTTCTACCCGGTTCCAGAATTTTTCCCTACAAATGATACCCGATTCTAGAAAACATCGGTCGAAAGTATATACTCAAAAACACAAAAATTGGACAAAATAACAACCCGATCTAACAAAATTTCCCCTTTTGACAAATTTTGACAACCGGCTCCACAAAAATTACCATCTTTTGATACCCCGCTCTAAAAAATAGGTGAAAACGATACGCTGAATAACGGCACATCCCCGTGGGAAAAATATAGTATACCCCCACCCCCGGGGAATTGCATTCAATACCTTTGCTTAATGACTGGGCCTGGATATCTATTTTTACCGCTGCTTGGTCAAACCAATTGAATTTCAATTTATATATTTATGTAGACTGATGACAATGAGTCCCTGAGTCCCAGTTATCGCTCACCAAAACGAGACTACAGCCTACAGCGAAATTCGACTCGTAATCAGTCTAAAGGCCGTCCTCCACTTGCAGTTGTTTCGGTCGGCCTCCCAGGTTGCCGACCAAAACTACTGCAGTGGAGGTCGGCCTTAATATCTATGCACAAAACCCTATAAGGCTCTGGTACCCAGGGTAATCAGTTGCTAAAAAAACAGACCTAGAATAATACAAAAAGTTAAAGTTGTAAGTCTACAGACCCTACAGAATGCTGTTGTTCATAGGGGTCGTGCTTTGAGAATCATTGCCGATTTAGCAAGAAATCCTTCAACTTCTTTTTGAAAGTATAAATTATAGGACTAGTTCTGATGTTCAATGGAATTTCATTCCAAACTTTTTTGGCTCCAGAGTAACGGAATCTCCTTTTCGAAAATTCCAAATTGCTTGGGAGAATGTGTAACGCCAGCACACACATGTACGCGTACTTTTGCCATCAAATAGAAAGTATTACATCAACAACAAAGCTTGCAAAGGTACCAACTAGCCTCACTACATAAGGACCCTCAACTTACGCTCATCTAATTGAAGTGAATAAATGTTGTTGTTGTCGCTCCAGTCAAGGGCCTTATGGGCTAACTCTTCTCAAAACGGCAAAAAAAATTCTCGCCAGGAACAAATTTGTTCCTGGACCAATCAGGATGCAAGACTTGAAATAACTTGATGGGATTGGCTGATTCTTCTTCAATTTAAACTTCCCGCCAAAGGCAAACAAACCAATTCGAACAACGCGTTCGACTGAACTGTTCCAACGATCAAAATCTCAAAGTAGCGAACGAATTTACGAGATCTTTTGCGTCCCCAAACAACCAAAATATCACTTATGGGTAGGATTTTTTTGCTTTAATAGCTTGAAGAAACATTCATCAAAGTACTGATAGCTTGTTTTGCAGTGTAGCACTTCAGGAAAACCACTTTTTGCGGTGATTTAGGGCAGGGGTGGCGCCAGGGGAGGGCTAGGGGGGCTACAGCCCCCTCGTCGGAAGCATCTAGCCCCCCCGTCGGAGGAGATTTTGGGTTCTTGTCGGAGGAAATTTGGCAAAATGACGTATGAAAACTGCATTTTCTAGCCATTTTAGCCCCCCTGTCGGAAGCTCCAGCCCCTCTGTGTCATGGTGCCACCCCTGATTTAGGGCCGGTGGTTTCAAGAAAAAATTGCAGGTGATTTAGGCCATGTCCGTTTCTGGAAGTGTAAGTCCACGAGTCGTAGTTATAGCGTCCATCAGCCTATCAATAGCGATACCCTACGAACATATAATCAGTCTAGGTACCAACTGCTTTTTTCATGATTGTATAGACAAAAATAGACATAGAGAAGTCATGTGACAAGTGAAAAAGTATTAACCTATCATAAAGTAAATCTTTTTTATCACGCAGCGAAAGGAGCTCTCTTTTTGCTCTGCAGTGAAATGAAATAGTGTTGTTAACTTTATAGCACATGCAGAACCAAAGATGATCATTTCACATTCCAGGTGCGTCAGAGAAATCTATCCACCGCCTGAAAATCATGCTACAAAAACCATTGAATTGATTCAAAAAATCCAAGCTTCATTACACGACTTGAGATGTTAGCTCGATTTCAGGAATGTTGTTTACACTTGCGATGTGTAACACAAAGTGCGATTTTACATTAAAATAATTCTTTGAGAATTATTTTCCTGGACATTGGTAAAAAAGTACGTTAGTGGTTCCATTTAATTTATTTTCCAACTATCAGACTGGTATGATACTATTTCTAGCGTAGGGTATCACCACTCTCCGTCGCAGACGCTTTCGCAGTTCTGAAAGCTTTGGTTGAAAGCTCGGTTTCCAACAAACAGCCTCTGGGATGGAGAGTGGTAGCCTACGCGTAGACCCATTATGGTTCTACGAGTAGGCTAGGAAAGTGAGGTATCGCTTTATATTGACATTGAAACTGATGAAATGGAAATTTTTTCTCCATTTGATACCAGGGACGAAAGAGAATATCTTATGTCAAAATTTGTGTCAAATTAAACAGCACCTTTTTGATTGTTTTTGATCAATTTGAGGAAAGTGATTTTTGGCTAATGCCACACATTTGAGAGAAATAATAGCATCTTAAATTTAGAGGCTAATGTGAAGATTTAAGTTAGAGACGAGGAGGGATTTGAAAGTTTATAAATTGGTTCCACTGTTTTTGGCATATGATTCTTCTAACAGTGAATACATTATTTTGACTCGCCCATAGGCTTCCGCAGGTTTAATGCAAACAAAATTGATGAGATTATTGAGAGTACACGTTTTTTATTATAAGAAACTGGTTTATAAGAAACTAGTACTACGATGACCAAAAACTCAAGAAACTCTAGTACTACGCTCAAGAACAGTTAAGAAACTCTAAAACTTTATTTCTGTAATGTCTCTCTTATTCTATGTCTCTCTGACAAAGGTACCTTCGTCTTTTCTTGACTTTTAACTGCAAAATTGGTAAATTTTTGCCTTGATGTAGAGTAGCGTCGCCCATTATGGCCGGTCGCCCATTATGGCCGGCTAGCAAGAGAAATTAAATTTCAGGGGACTGACGACTAGTAATAAAATTGCAATTGCGCGGAAAATCTTCGCTGACATCTGTTTTATCATGATTTGACCTTCACTGAAGTTTCAGTTCATTTGCATTGAAACCCGACGAGATGGTTTGTGCATATCTCTAATTGATTGTTTCAAGTGTTGCAAATTTAATGATTCTATTTACATTCCTTCCTTCTTTTTCGTTCGCTCGGCACCTTGCGGTTAGAAATTTTTAAAAAGTGCTTTGATTTTTCAGAAGTCCTGTCTCTCGAGAGGAAATCTACAATGAAACCAAAGCAAAGCGACTTCTGATTCAGATTTAAGGTTATGAAGTCTCAGTGCTGCAAATTGCTATTTCCGTCGCCCATTTATGCCCATCAGTTTACCAGAGGAAGTTTCCAATCGCTTCACAATATTAAAATGCAAAATTTATTTAAAAAAAACACCAATTTGGGTTAAAATCTTACTTACTGACTTGGAAAATCATCGAAACCCAAAAAACGCAGCATTATATTAAGTCTATTTTCATTTTAGAAGCTATGCCAAAACTCATCCATCCAATCACAAGAGATAAGGCTGGATTTAGAACAACTCGAAGCATGTATTTCAATTGCCAAAAATCGAAGTTTAAGTTAATTCTTATTGATATTTTTGTGTTTAAAGTACCAAATAATAGACAAAGAACAATACTTAAAACTGTTTTCTTCTTAAGACCTTTTACTGGAGAGTAGTGTTCATTGTTTCTCATGCAGCCATAATGGGCGACGCTGGAAGAAAACGACGTTTTTACCCCCTCCTTTAAAATCTTCTAAAATCAGTATAAAGAGTTTACGTAAAAAGTCAATACTTCGTGATCTTTTTCTCCATAAGTTGGTGATATAATCTGGCTATTTGGTTTTTTCATTAATTGCTCTCTTTCGATCTAACTCAGAACTTCGCGGCGACATGGGCATAATGAGCGACATCACTCTACATAGCTTCTTCTTGATGACAATGTCAATGCAAATGAAAGCCCTTTGTCGAGAAAAAGGCTCAACTTCGAACAATACCGCAATTTTAGGACCAAAAAATAAGAAACTAATTAAGAAACTTTTAGTACTAAAACCACGACTAAAGCACCAAAATTTCCATGCGAAATTAAGAAACTTTTAGTACCAAGTGCTGATCCAAGTTTCTTACAAAAAAATGTGTATACCTTCATCTTCTTCGATCTTCTTTCTGTCAAGCTGTACTGACTTTGATGCTCTTGATAAATAGAGAAGTGTTGACACAAGGAAATAAATACTACAATCCTCTTGAAGACTTTCTTGGCTGTCAGCGTCACTCCGAATGCAACAACCGACAATTTCTTTGAATTTTTTCCTTGCAAAGTTATCAAATATCACATGAGTCCCTTTTAAGTACTGGAAATTCGATTATGTGATTTTATTTCTTTGTTCTTCATGTACACATCGTTTTTCCGACACAATTATGGCACCACATAAATTCAGTTGAACTCGTAAATCCAGTTGAAATTCAGATCATCGATTCCACCCACTAAGAATAGCAAATATTGCCCAAAAATAAAGACAAATCTAAATTCCTGCAACAAGACTGCTTGTTGCTTGGATACACTCTTTTTTTTATAAGAATACTTTAAATTTCGTTCAGCCTCGATATTCTTAAGAAATTTTCGCTTTAAGGTAGGTCACCAGTCGAAATTTCGATGTTTCGACAAAAAAATTGTTTTTTTGTTTTCATGCTAAAAGTTATCCCATGGCATCCTTCTTGTTGATCATCAACAGTATTTGGGGAAATAGGGATCTTTAGGGGGCAAAGCAGCCCTTTTATTTACCCCAAGTATGATCAATTTAGTAGAAAGTTGTTGCTTTGATGCACGAACTTGACAAGATTTGGCTCATTGCAAAACCACACCATGCTTAGGCCCAATACACCGTTCGAAAGCGTAAAATTCGCTCTTTCGATGTGTTACGTTTGTAGCTGCATTGCCATTCCTATTTGCCACCAAAATCAGACGTTTCATTGGTCAAATAACAATGGCTAACTTGCTATGTTAATGGAAGTCTCAAAGTCGCCAAACATGATTGGTCAAAATTTAACATCCTTGTTGTTGATTGGCTGAGAGTGGGCATGTGGAGTTGACAATCAGCTGATTATCGCCGTTGCGATGCAAATAACAAACAGTCGTTTTCAAGTCAAGTTTCCTTCACCAGTTCATCAAGTTTACCGATTTATCCTGTCTTCATTTTCATCTCAAGCCAAAAGAATGAGAATAGCTAAGTTTCGTACGAAAAACAAATTCGCTGGTCGCAGAAAGAACCCAAAATCAACGCGAACTTTTGGGAAGAAAGGTGAAGAAAGAATCGAAGAACCAACAGGAGACGCAGGCCTAGGCCAAAGGATGGTCTCGCAATCAGCCACAGGAAAGAAGTTTAAAGCATTTGGTTTGACACTTGAAAACCTGTCTGAACCCTTGAGTCCAGTTAAAAATACAGCAGAGGTGGCTGACTGTTATTTTTTTGTGCAATTGACATGGCTCCAAGAGCTTGTCGGCAAGTTAGCCTGCCCAAGTTGTGAGTCTGTTGGCCTCACCTTTCAGCTGGACCTAGAGTCATGCCAAGGCTTTTCTTCAAAGAGTAAAGTCAGGTGCCCTACTTGCAATGATGATGTTGACGTTGGCTACACATGCAAAAGGGTTGGTGGGGCAAAATCTAGCAAAGCCCCTTTTGACATAAATATGCGTGCTACGATGGCCTTCAGAGGAATTGGGTGTGGGTACGCAGCAATGAATGAGTGGTGTGGGACAATGAATTTACCAAAATGTGTGTCTCAAAATGCTTATGCCAGCAACCACTCAAAACTTCAAAAGGCAGGTAAAGAGACTTTCAACATTATTGTTGATGAATCACGTCAAGCCATAAAGGAAACATACAAGAGCATTGGGATAATACCAGACAAATATGGCATTCTAGACATAGGAGTTTCGTACGATGGGTCATGGCAGAGAAGAGGCCACTCCTCACATAATGGAATGGCAGCAGTAATTGATTTGATGACAGGCCTGCCAATTGATTATGAAGTCCTCAGCAATTTTTGTTTGAAATGCAAACTTGCAGATGAGAAGCCTCAATCAGAAGATCTAGATGAGTGGAGATTGAAGCACCAACAAAATTGGTTGAAGAATTTCAATGGCAGTGCAAATGCAATGGAGCTTGAGTGTGCCTTGCGCTTGTGGGGAAGATCTGTTGAAGACCACAAGATGAGATATACTGCCATGTTATGTGATGGTGACAGTAAGTCATTTGATGCCATCGTTGAGAAAAAAATCTATGGTGACACTGTAAAAATTATAAAAGAAGATTGCGTAAATCATGTGTCAAAAAGAATGGGCACGGCACTCAGAAACTTGGTTGCAGGATCCAAAGCTCAAGGAAATTCTATATCAGGAAAGGGTAAGCTGACAGCTGCAAAGATGTTAAAGATTCAACATTATTATGGGCGCGCAATCAAAGATTATGCACATGATGTAGACCTTCTGAAGAAAAGAATATTTGCCATACTATTTCATATGTCATCATCAGATGACAACCCCAAGCACCATCACTGCCCCCCTGGTATCACTTCATGGTGCCTTTGGCAGCGAGTAACAGCCAAGTCAGAAGATCCTGGAAGCCACAAAGAGCATGAAACGCTGCCGTCTGATATTGGAAAGAGGCTTGTGCCAATATTCAGAAGGCTTGCATATGATGGCCTCTTGAAAAGGTGTTCAAGCAATAAAACATAAAACCCCAACAAGTCTCTGCATCAGATCATTTGGAAATTGTGCCCAAAGACCATATTTAGTGGGAGGAAAACAGTGGAAACTGCTGTTTCACTAGCTGCGTGTCAGTTCTCAATGGGGGCTACTTTCAAGTCCACGCTGTGCAAAGTCCTAAACATGGAAGCAGGCATTTTTTTGGAAGAAGTATCGAGGAAAAAAGACTTAAAGAGACTGTCAAAAGCAGAAAAGGCTCACTCACTTGCTGCAAAGAAAAGACGAAAGGAACTAAAATTCAAAAGCACTGTCCAGGAGCAGAAAACAAAAGACAGTGAAGGTGTGACCTACTGTGCTGGCACCTTCAGTTAAGAACTTGATAATGGGGTATGCTCGAAACATCGTGCTTATTTCAATTCGCATCAAAATGCTTATATTTTACTTTTTTACTTGTTTATCATTGTACAATTGCACTACACGCAACAAAAAGATTATTTGGTTCAGTTAAGACTGATTGAATAGTATTTGAAACAATGTTTTATTGTTATTATAGCTTAATTCAGTCCAATGTATTTGTACATCAATCCCATGGAGTTAATAAATTCACCCAGTAATATCTTATAGTTGCCATTTTTGTGCTTGTGACAAAAAATTGAAGTTGAAGTTTTCAACTCTCATTTTCTCAAAACAATGTTTCGCGCATAGTCAAGATGTTTCGCAACATGGCATTTTGTTGTTTGAATGCTAAAAACCAATGTCTATATATCATTGTAAAGCTTGAAGCCAGGAGAGTGCAGGTATGGCACTTAGTTGTGTGTTTATGATAGGGTATGCTTGATGTAGGCTCTGAAACTGTGACTGTGTTTTCTGGAAATGATATTTTCCTGATTTTCACTTATTTCTGTATAGTTTTTCCATGAGTAATGGCATACCTGCACTCATTAGGTCTTTAGCATCAATTTGATACCAAGCAATCAATGCCTACATCAAAATCAATAAAATGCCATGATGCGAAAGTGATGCAGCTTTAAGAGCATTGTTTCTATGTTTCCATGGAAACCAATTAGAATAATTAAAATCTGATGCCAGATTTGAAATGAGCATGACTGAATTACTCTATAGTGCAACAAACAGCCTTCAGTTCCATGCAGGGAAGAAAATAGTTTTTCGACTGGTGACCTACCTTAAGCCTGAATCTATTCTTAGAGTATTTTTTTTCAAAGCTTCCAAAGGAAATAGCCGCCCTCGAATAGAAACCAAGCTTTTGAAAAAACGAGATATGTCGAACCGAATTCAAAAACACTGAAAACGGTCACTCAACATGAATGGACAGAGAGAGATCGTTTCCATGATGATTTTGGGATTCAGAAATTGATCAGTTATAATCCAGTGCACGAGTTTTTAGTTCTATGTTGGATGGAAGGAATGTAAAAGCAATTTTAATGATATAAAGAAATGTGTTTCCTTTTGAAGTTTCATTGAATTTATCCTTTGGTGCAGGTTGCGTTCTTGTGTCAAGGGGGTTTTATAAAGACAAACAGAGGGAAGCTTTATGAGGCCTGCTCGAGCCCAGCAAGCATGGAGTCTTGTGAATTTTCGAATTTGTAACCTCTCTTGGGGCGGCACTTTGTTGCAACTACTACAAGAAGGGCAGATTTTGTAAAACAATAGCATGAGTTGCTTTTGTTGACACCTGAATTCAAAGCGATTTGCGATTGCAGAAAAAGGAAATTCCCTCAACCAGTAATCCAAGACAAACAAAGCTGCAAAAGTTTCCCTGAAACCTAGGTAGCTAGCGCGATCGCTGTGCATGCCAGAAATCATTTTTAAGAGCAAACATGGGCATAAATCGATAGAAGAAGGATATATCTACATATCTGCCTCGGGCATTTCATTTCTTTGGTACAGAAGCTGAGCAGTAAGTGTTTTAATTATACCCAAAAAAAGAAGAGAATTAAATCGCCCCCCAATCGGCTTTTGAACCAAACATATGAAATGCTCGAGGCAGATATGTTGATATATCCTTCTTCTTTCAATCTATGCTCATGTTTGTTCTTGAAAAAAACTTCTGGAATGCACAACAAGCGAGCTAGCTGCCTGATTTTCAGAGAAACTTTTGCGGCTGTGTTTGTTTTGAATTACTGGTTGAGAGAATTTCCTTTGTCTGCAATCGCAAATCGCTTGAATTCAGGCGTCAACAAAAGCAACTCATGATGTTGTCTTACAAAATCTGTCCTTGTTAACTACGTACTACAGAATTTTGCAACAGGCCAACCGTTTAAATACCGTTAGTGCAGAAGCTTCCACCAATCAATTTCTAAATTCCCCATTCACGTGGAGTCTTTAGCCAATTTAATCGACGTTCTTTGATCGTTTTCAGACTTTTCAGTGTTTTCGAAATCGAAAATTTGCAAAAATTCCTGGAATCTTATTCAGGCCAGTGTACGATTTATCGTGGCCTACCAAAACATAGTCTAGTTTATTTTGGCGCACCCGGTAGTATATTGTATCTGTATATCTGTATAAATTCATCTGGTTATTTAGCCAAGAGGACAAGCACAGTTTAAATCTGGTAGCAGCCTTCCTGTTAAAAAATGTTCCAAGCTGAAATCTGAATCTTGCTTGCAATAAACGAGCACAATTAAATATGCCTTATCATCGTTGTAACTGACATATTTATTTATCATGACAATTGATACTTTTGTAATTAAATTTTTTCCCTAGTAACTTAGTTAATCTTATAGTTATGTTATTTTTGTAATCAGGCTAGAGGCTGTCTTAGCCTAGATACCTTTATTATAAAAAAAAAGTATATTTGAATTTCGCCATAAAAAATAAAGAAAAATTAAATGGAACATTATTTTAGGAAAAAAGTCTAATTACAATTGCTGTACAATATGATACAAATATGAAAGACAAAAATTCAATCCAAAAACACCATTAGTTTAAATTAGCAGGGATAGCATGTGAGACCTTGTTTCCATAATGGTCTCTCCAGTGTCATTGAAAGGAGAGTTAGGAAACAACTTATTTTTTAAGCCAGCTGTTACGTCATCAAAATTACAAGACTCTTGCAAGTTTCTTTAGAACGAAAAATTTGAATTTATCCAATCACAGACAATGTGGCCAAGATTCTTTATGTCGCTATGGTTACATTTCTGGCCTCACTTGTTCTCAAATGTCATGAGAGGTGAAGTTTGGAAGCAATGAAACCATCACTCCCGGGCGCGGCGGCCGGTCCAATCATGATTCGACTCAGAAGACAATAGGGTAGCCACATTATTTAGGGTCCCAAATGGTTAAAATTTAAATCATAAGAACTTAAAGTGCCAATTGGGAGGTTGCCGTCTCTTTTGATTTTGTGAAAGACGCCTCGCCTTATCTGATAATTCGTTACGAATTCAGCGGGGTTTTGGGCCCACTGATCCAAGTTTCCTTTCAACTGTGTAGCCTGGTTTCAGGCTTGAGCAGACTTGTCAAGTCTTGCCCTGACTTGCTCAAATTCCAAATTGCCCAAAAAGCTTGTTCAAAATTTCCATGCAAAGTCTCTCAAGGATAAAAGTGTTTGCTTCCTTTCCTGCAGCTCCTAAAACAAGTTACGGCGAAAAGACTAAGATCGTTGAAAGCGAGTTGAAGGTCAGATTCTATCATTCGCTTTCACTTTCATCTCTTGTCTTCCAGTTTCATTGAAATGATGACGTCAGACTTTTTCTGAGAGAAGCTCCAGATGGGACGTAATGTGTCATACTTCTCCAGAACTTTTGGAAAAGCAAACAGTGAAGCCAAAATTGGAATTGGAATATAAAAATATCATATACCTTTGGTAAGAAATCCTACTGTTTTCCAAAAGTATTTTGATAGCCATTTCTCAAATCTGCATCGATTCAAGAAAATCTATGATCATATTTCACACCCGACAAAGAATTTAGTAGTCAGTAGTACAGGTCGGTGGTCGGTACAGGTACTCTTAGAAATTTCGTGCAAAAGGGAGAAAAGGGACCGCGTACATCTTTCCGGAAGAATTCCTATTTTGTACAAAACTTTTCGAATTTTGATTTATAAACCCATTGTAGCATGAGCCAATTAGAGCCTGGTTAGAGATTTTTGTAATTGCGACACTGTCAGCTTCTGTAACACCTTTGCTTTCTTTTGTTTGAAATGAAATAGAAAATTTTGAAAATTGAAAGAACGACAATAGAGTTTTATTTCACCATTTCACAGACTCAGCCATACAAGAAATCTCTTGGCGATGCAAAGTCTTTCTATTTTCCGGTTCTTTCAATTTTACAAAAGAAAGACTGCACGCAGGCGACAGAAAAACCGTTACGATTTTTAGAGAAACCGTTACAAATATATTTGCCCATCCCCTTTCTTCCAAAATAAAATATCATCAACAACGAAGCCATGACATTTACCATTTCACATTCAACAACTTGGCAAGCAGTGGGAAATCTCGTGATTCATGATGGCGGCAGAAATTAAGTTCCTGCATCAACTGCACAGCACAACAATCCACGACCAAGAACCCATCTACTCTATGGCACAGCAGTTTCATCCACCTACATTACAACCTTCAGTACCAATAAAAGTACACATTGGTCTTACAGTCGTGTTTACAGCGCTTTATGGCCTATTGTTCCTGCTGATAATGTGGCAGTTATGGCTTATTTTGCATTATGGACACCGAAGACGTTCCTATCAAAGTGTGTTTCTTTTCGCCTGCCTTCTTTGGGCAGCCCTTCGAACAGTCCTGTTCTCGTTTTATTTCCAGAACTGTTCAGAGACGAATATGATGGGACCATTCTTCAGTTGGCTGCTTTTCGCATTTCCAGTGTTTTTGCAGTATTTTATGCTAAATGTTTTGGTTTTATATTTCGTCAAGGTGAGTTGCGTAGGTATACCTAGCCCTAGGCCTAGTCGTGTCGTGCTGTTTTCGTTGTGTTCCCATTTAAAGTGTGTGAACTTAACAACCCAAACTACTTGTATAACACTCTCTTTTACGAAAACAAGGAAATTTGCTTCAGGCACGTTGTCCTTTTAACTGTATAGCAATTTTAACGCCAAGAATGATCTTTGTTTTGTTTTGTTCCGCCAGGTAGTCTAGACGAGAGCGGGGTATAGTTTTTGAATCATTTCACAGGTGGACCACAACAAATTTCAAATGTTTGAAAATCTATTTTTCGGAAGCCAAAAGGCTGAAGTATTTTTATGATTTTTGTCTAATTTTCTAAATATTATTGTAATAGAAGTAAACTTAGATTTATGAAACTTCATAGCGAAATGCATGAAAGTGTTCTCTTTTAGTGCAGAAAACTGACAATGTGATTTTACCAAAAGTATTAAATCATATACATTACTTCTCTTACTGAGATTTTATTTTTACCTAGTGTGGAGAGTTTGTTTTTGCTAAACCACGCCATTTGCCTTTTACGATTACGTGGAATGGGCTAGCCCGGTTAACCGAGATGAACCAGGATCCTGGGGTCAAGAGAAGTTGCAATTTTTCGTATATTTTTGATTACATGGCAAGCGGGACCCGGTTACCCAAGCCAAGATCCTGTCTACTGCCTACCGGGCTAGCCCAGCAAAATGGTCTGCAGGTTGTACATTTTTTCCATGTAATCAATTTCAGACCAGGCTGACCTGGCAAAGTGGACTGAGAATTCTGTATCGTATGCCCTGTATGAATAGCCTACGAGTAGACCCATTATGCTAAATAATCAAGGGTCTACGAAATAAAGAGATAAAGCTTGCTATGGCTGCCCAGTTAATTATGTTAATCCTCTTTTCAAATAATATGTGAAACCCATCAAAACAAAGGCAGCATAAATTAAGTTCTAGGAATCTGCAACTGCAGTAGCAAGCTTTCGCTCAATAATTCCTAAACCCTTTCTGCAGTTGGATAAAGGGTCTATTGCAGTTGGATAATGGGTCTACTTGTAGGCTACTGTATGAGCAGATCTTGCTATCATTGCACCAAATATCTTACAGCCTGGTCCTGAATTCTCCATGTAATAGACAATTGCGCTAAAGATGGCATCGAGGAATTTTTTACCAAGATGCACTGCGTTCTTTAATCGAATTCCTATAGAAAAATCGTTAGAGAATCTGAAAAGAACACAATGCATCTTGGTAAAAATTCCTCGCCGCCATCTTTAGCGCAATAGTCTATTGTTCAGATCGTTTCATCAAGCCTTATAGGGGAGCCAGCCCGCTTAACCAGGCAAACCCATTCCATGTAATCAGGCCCTTGGTTACTGCTTTATTTGTCTATATACGCTGGAGCTAAATGCATACATCACCAAGTCTCTATGACCCTGATTTCTTTGGATAAAGCGAATTAGCACAAACTTCTGGAATGTACAATAAATATGGCTTTATCAATTTTATTTTCATTCATCGAAGTGGACAGATTGCCTTTATGTAACATTAATTAATAAATGTATCATGTCAATTTTAGATTTAAAATAAAAATGAAAAACTTGATTGCCTTCTTGGAAGGCTTAATAGAGATGTGAGAATGCTTAATTGATCTATTTTTCACCTGACAGGTGTCTTTAGAGAGAAAATACCAGAGTCCTTTCAAATACAGGTATGTGTGCCAGTATGCATTTTTAAGGTGAAGGTTTTAGCCCTTTAGCAAGATAAACTCCCATTTAGTACATGACACTGGCAGTTGGACAAATGGCATAATGATCCATTAAATTACTTTCCATATAATTTATTTTTTTCTTCAAGTACTCGGTGCCCCCTTAGCTTCCCTTCATCAGGCTTATTTCCAATTGCTACCTATAGTTTAAAGGGCATATGTCATGAAGCTGATTGGTTCATGCAATACAATTCTCCCTATTGTTTATTATAAAGCACAGGATCGAGGCTGAATTTTCATTGCAATGAAAGTTCATGACACAGAAATAAAAAGTCTCAAAACAATGGAATTCCACTCCAATTGCTAATGTGACATATGTGCTTTAAAGAAAACACATAATTTCTCAAAATTAGTATACAACAGTGCATGTAACTGCTGCAATTTTGAAACTCTAAGAAAGCTTTTTGGAGTTGGGATTCTTTCAGGATTAGCCATCATTGAATGGAATGGAAGTCAATAGTCCCTGTAAGAATATCAATTTGAATAGGTTGCCATATAATCAGGACTCACTCTAACTTGTGTACTATGTTAAAGGCACTGAGTAGGCATAAATAGCGCATTCATGACCAATATCAACTTCTTTTCAATCATAAAACAAAAGTTGTGATTTAATCGCTATTGAGATCGAACCAAAGAAATTCCTGAGGAT
Organism: Aurelia coerulea; assembly: GCA_039566865.1. NCBI lineage: Eukaryota > Metazoa > Cnidaria > Scyphozoa > Semaeostomeae > Ulmaridae > Aurelia > Aurelia coerulea. Next base: position 8,400,393 of record CM076945.1, on the reverse strand, counting down.
AATGCAAGGATTAAGAAGTCTTTCATGTACACTGCAAATGGCTTTAGCACTATTATGCGAGAACAAAGGGCCATCAGCGGTTTGTCAGCAAAAATTAAGGATAGCGTTAACGCTCAGCTATTTATATGGGATCAATGCCTTTAAGCAGCTACAGTACATTGACTTCATCCAATAGCTGTTTAGACTTGGAGTAAACATTGTAACATCATGTACTAGGATGTTGTTTGTTAAATGAAATCTGAAAAATGAATCTGAAAAATGATGTCAGTGTGGAAATAGTTCCCAGGGGGACACTCAGCACATACACATACGGGAGGGGGGGGGCTCAGTCTGAGTGATTTTCAGGAAACTCAAAAATATCAGTTTAGCTTCATTACAACCCAAAAATAGCTCATTCTATACCTTGACATCTGCAAACGAACCTAAAAGATCCTGAAAAAATGCGAATCGAGGCCAGGATTGCCTCTAAAGAACCCAAAAATATCATTTTGACTATATTTGATGCCCAAAAATATTAAAAACATATTCGGCAATATTCTGACCCAAAAATGTTGGACTTACCTCCCCGTATGTGCATGTGCTGAATGCCCCCCTGGGAAATAATAAATACAATGATTTGGCATCATTTCTACAGACTCTTCTTTTGCGTTTATTTCAGAAAAGCATTGTTTGCAATCTTCTTCATAGTGAACGCTGTCTTCCTCATCACAAACATCACATCAGCATTTCTTTACTGTAAGGAACCCTATGCATCATACCAGCAAACAGTTACCATTGTTCGAGTCTCATTGGACTATACCTTATTCTTTGTGTCAGCCCTGATCCTCTGTTGGTGCATCATACGAGTGAGTGGTTAAAAGTTACTTTTTTTCAAATATCTACAGTAAAAATAACACAATTTTGCACAGCTGTTCATCATTTAACTTTCTTAGTAAAGAATTTGTGGTAAATTTTTAAATCTTAAAAAATTTTGGAAAGGACAAATAATTTGTGCATGTCTTCGAGGAATTTTTAAGTGACATGAAGAATAGACGATTGTGCTAAAGATGGCGGCGAGGAATTTTTTACCAAGATGCATTGCATTCTAATAAAGATTCTTTAACGATTATATAGGAATTCGATTAAAGAACGTAGTGCATCTTGGTAAAAAATTTCTCACCGCCATCTTTAGCGCAATCGTCTATTGTCTTGCAAAGCTGAAACATATTTCTTATCAAACAAGCATTTTCGAATAATGCTTCCTTTACTTGACAGCAACTCTTTGAAAAGAATTGCTCTCGCATGGTAAGAATTGTTTAGTGCTGGAGGGAGATTTGCAAAGAAACCTTAACTTCTTCAAAAAAAACTTTGAACCCTCCGTGCAAATTTTTATTGATAGTTGAAATTAAAAAATAACTGAAAAGATATCCCTCATTAAGAAATGTGTAGAGTATAAGGGTCTGTTCATATGGAGAAAGTTTCCCCGGTGAAGCGGGATTCCCGGCTAGCCGGGGAAATATTCATCGACCTTTCATATGAGAGAAGTTTCCCCGGCAAGCCGGGGAAATAAAACAATACCGCTTTGTCTCTGACGCCAAAGAATTCGAAAGGATTAACGATAAACAAAAGAAGTTTCCCCGCCTAGCCGGGAAAATGTGTTCATATGGGAAAATATTTCCTCGGCTAGGCGGGATCCCGGTAGAGCTCAAGCGAGATCTCGGCTAGCCGGGGAAATGTTTTCTCATGTGAACGCTCGTTCTATTTTATGTGGTAACGCTATATGAGGCGAGATCTCGGTTGAACGGGAATCCCGCTTCACCGGGGAAATTCCGGGGAAACTTTCTCCATATGAACAGGCCCTAAGAAACTTGACAGACAGATAATGCTATGCTGTATTTGCTTCATATGATATTGAGATTTTTCCATTTTTCCATTTTCTCCATTCGGCGAAAATTTTAGCATCAAAATAATATTGAGATATGTTTTGAAATGTGTGAGCATTGTGAAGTAATTTTGTAAGCCTGGTTTTCATAAGTCATATCAATCATCAATCAATTAATCAATCAATCAATCATCAGCGATTATACCAATAATTGCTGCTGGTACAAAAAATCAGTTTTTATGGTTTGATAGTCACTGATGCTTCCAAAACCTTCAATTTCCAAAAGTCATAATTCATTGCACTCATGCTACTGCAATCAGCAGTGATTATAGGACCGTTGAAAGGTAGGATTGTTGGGGCTGCATGCAGGCTATTTAGAGGGGGTTGGAGGGGATTAGAAGGTCCGTGTCCCTAACCTGCGTGCAGACTCCACAATCCTATACACGTTTTTTTTATAAGAAACTGGTTTATAAGAAACTAGTATTACGATGACCAAAAATTTAAGAAACTCTAGTACTACGCTCAAGAACAGTTAAGAAACTCTAAAACTTTATTTCTGTATGTCTCTCTTATTCTATGTCTCTCTAACAAAGGTACATTCGTCTTTTCTTGATTTTTAACTGCAAAATTGGTAAATTGTTGCCTTGATGTGCATGGCTTCTTCTTGATGACAATGTCAATGCAAAATGGAAGCCCTTTCTCGAGAAGGCTCAACTTCGAACAATACCTCAATTTTAGGCCCAACAAAATAAGAAACTAATCAAGAAACTTTTACTACTAAAACACCAAAATTTTCATGCAAAATTAAGAAACTTTTAGTACTAAGTGCTGATCTAAGTTTCTTATATAAATAAAACGTGTAGTTTAGGATTGTTGAATCTGCATGCATGCTACGTGTCCCGGGCTCTGATGGGGCCTTTAAAAATTCTTTTCCTGTATTGAATGTCAGAAAATAAGAAAGAGCAAGATATTTTTTACGACAATTTATTTTTAGGGACTAAAGGGCATGGTCACAAAAATTTTCCCTGGGGCACCTTCATGAAAATCACTCCGGGGCCTAAGCTGGCTCTCGACGATTGCCATTGAATTATGATTTGTGGAAACCAGGTAACAGGAAACATCCAAAATTTTCATTAAAATGCCCCAATTTTTAGAGGAAGAAGAAGCATGGCTATTTTGCCTTTGCAAGAGATGAAGAGATTACAATGTTTACTAAATGATATCTTATTTTCTAGCTAAACAGGACAAGGACCACAAAAATACTGATAGAGGGTCAGGTATGTCTACCAAAAGTATTCGATCTTGTACCTAATTATTTTATACAGTTGATTAATAACGTTTGAATCGCCACATAATCTTAAAAAGAAGATCGTATGCACTGTACTGTATTCATAAAGAGTAGATTATACCAGGTTAACGAGTGGACGAAGGAGTCAAAGAGACCTTCCTTGCTCTGAGGAAAAGATGAAGAATGCGTAAATTTCCAATGAAACACTTCGACGGAAAATGCTGTTTGAGAATGAAACAGAAGATGAATCAAGCAATGAAAATGAGTGGCAATTTATACCGAAAAACAAACTAAAAACGAGATAAACAAGCGTGAGTTACATTTCCTACGCGCAAGGGACCCGAGGCCTTAGTCCCGAGTGGATAAATGGGGAGCAAATCAAAGGAGGACAAAGGGAATAGACGACTGTTGGGAATTAAGTTCAGAATTATGAATGAGTAAATCAAACTCATTGTTGACTCCGTCAAAAATAGAGAAACCTTTAAACGACGCAGCGTGTGATTGGTTAAAGGGTTTGTGCAAGGTTAAAAGCCTGCATTTGCACAAGCAAAAATATCTAAAAATAGATCAAGCGAATCATCCAATGGCAGCATAGTATTCAGGTCACGAGAAACTTTGCATGTGATCAGTTCGAGGAAAGGAAGAAAAGAATATGGCGGACAATGAGAATCTGAGAATCTCACGCGAAAGATTTTGAAATGTGCCAAGAGACCTGGGATTATAAAAGGATTATAAAAGCCCCACCCAGAGAATTAATTTGTTTGAAATCAAAGTTCTTACATTTCTATTGTAATTTGAGGCAGAGTGTGTCCCCAGCCATGGAGACTACTATTAAAGCTGCAGACTTTCACATATAGTATTGTGAAAATTCAATGAGAAGCAATACAATTTTATTTTCACGGCCATGACAAATGATAAAGATCTCCATGCTTTACTTCTGCACAAGGAATCATTTGCTATTTCTATCCAATAATTGAGGGAACAGAAATAGAGCAAAAAATGCGAGGAGGAGAGCAACAAATAGCAACGGGGTAGGGCGCCGAGCGGCTGTGGGTCTATCTATTTTTCAAAACAACACAACCAACACAACCCGGCAGCCCATCATGTGATCACTTTCAGCGCGGCGTATTGCGCATGCCTAGATCGAAAGTTATTTTTAGATAGGCCAATTTAGCCTTGCACATACCCTTTAATATGGTCCCCGATGGCAGGTCATGGGCTACCAGCAGGTCAGCATAGGAATCATTCGTCGTACATAGCCGATTGCTCGTGGCCCATGGTCGAAACCGCCAAAGCCTCATTTTCATGGACCAATCAGACGGTTAAAAAGCGAAGAAGACAAAAGAAACCCGTGAAGATTTTCCTAAATTTTACCTACCTTCATAAAACGCAACCAGGACAAAAAACTGCTTGAGATTTCCCGAATCTTTTTAAAACAATCTACTCTCCAGATGTTTGGGAGTAAAAGTTTGGATGCCGGTTAAAATATCTTCAGGATTGGCGGAGTTATTGCCTAAAAGAAAATTTAGCGAAAGACAATGGCAAGAACAATTGAAAACACAGATTGTGGCGTTTTCGGGTCGTTCTTACAACAATCACTATTGTTATTACTATTGTCTCCCGGCCAGAATCTCTATTGTTCAAGGTTCAGTGCCTTGTCGGCTTGTTTGTGGCCATAACTCCACCAATCCTGGAGATATTTTAACCGGCATCCAAACTTTTACTCCCAAACATCTGGAGAGTAGATTGCTTTAAAAAAATTCGGGAAATCTCAAGCAGTTTTTTGTCCTGGTTGCGTTTTATGAAGATAGGTAAAATTTAGGAAAATCTTCACGGGTTTCTTTTGTCTCCTTCGCTTTTTAGCTGTCTGATTCGTCCGTGAAAATGAGGCTTTGGCGGTTTCGACCATGGGCCACGAGCAATCGGCTATGTACGACGAATGATTCCTATGCTCCAGCAGGTCAGGTCATGGACTACCAGCAGCAAGTGTGAATTTCGTAAACAGCTCTCCGAGAAGACAAAGCGACTTTCGCCTCTGAAGGGAATATATTTGACACCTTTGCGTGCACTCATACAAGTCAAAATATTGACTATGGTCAAAACAAATAGAGAGAGCAAAACCTCATGATCGGCTACGATGAAGGTGTGAAATATATTCTTCAGAACCAGAAATCGCTTTGTCTTTTCAAAACTGTAAGTTCGCCCTTGCTTTTAAGACCAGCTTAAAATGCGAGAAGACAAAGCGACTTACGCCTCTGAAGAATAGATTTGACACCTTTGCGTGCACTCATACAAGTCAAAAAACTGACTATGGTCAAAACAAGTAGAGAGAGCGAAAAAACATGGTCGGCTACGATAAAGGTGTGAAATATATTCTTGAGAACCAGAAATCGCTTTGTCTTAAACAAAACTGTAAAATTTATTAACTCCCAAGTGCTCCCTGCATCGAGCAATTAGATTACGGGAAAACGTGCTGTTTTACCGTAGGGTAGGTGGGGTAATGTGTGTTTACGGGGTAAAGTGAATCAACTGAGGTTTTCGATAGAAATATCCTTTCTTGTTAAGACCATCTTTATGAAATCCCAAGTGCTCTCTGCATATGTGAAAATGTGCTGTTTTACCATAGGGTATGGTAGGGTAATGTGGGTCTACGGGGCAAAGTGGATCTACTCAGGTCTACTGAGCTTTTTCTTGTGATGTCTAATGTCTGCATAATAAGCTGCCTGACCTTTTTACGCCTTTTATATAAAACATTCGTCTTAGATGTATCTCCACTCGTTTTATAAAATAACGTCACTGAGTGGCCTACTGTGCAAGAATCTCAAAGCCCATATAAACTTTCTCCTGCTACTGTTGTTTTGCTTTTCTAGTCCAGTTAATGAACATGAGGTGAGAGTTTGGTCTTTCAAACGTTTATTCCGAAATCACTGAAGCGATGGTTCTTTTTATGTTTATTTCTTTACCAGGTGGGGTAATATGGGCCTACCCCTACTGAGAATTCAGCCATAATTCAATTTCAAGGAAGAATTTTCGCATTTAAATTTATCCTGCCACGTTGTTTTTTGTTTAAAATGCGAAAAGAGCTTACTGTTATGTTACTGTGGTTGCTGTCTTGTAACCAGTAAATTTGAGTAAACATACTACAATCATTGTTTATTTGATTGTTTCTATCAAATTCAATCATTGACTTGCAAGTCGGAACGATGGTGGGTACCGCATAAGGATGGTAGTTTTATTTTTGTCGCGGGAACGGGATTGCAAGTGTATTGCTGGCTGTATGTATATGGCCTGGGGGGTACTCCCATTATCAGGGGGGTCCAATCGGTTTGAGGGTCTTACCAAATGGCTACCAAATGGCCCAATTTCTCAATCTCCTACTATTGGCAGTATTCCAAGATTCCTGGCCAGTTATAAGATTTCAACTCTTAACCCTGACTGGACCCCCTGTCGGGCCACAATGGGAGTATCCCCCCGGGGTCTATGGCAGGAACTTCCAGAACAACAAATGAAGCTCCAAAACTCTTCCTTCAAGGAGGATAAATATCAAGGAAAAGATATTGACTAAACTTGGTCTACTTCATTGAAGCTTTTTTTATAAATTAAATAAAATGGTTACTGATTACTTTTCTTTACCATTTTTTTCGATCTGACATCTAATATGAAAGATACTCAGGTATCGTTCTTATTTCATTTTTCATTCATTTTACATATTCTTTAAACACGGTAACCCCGTCGACAAAGGTTGCTTTTCGGGGGGCCGTGGCAAACATTTTCAATTTAAAATTTACAAGTTGAAATCTGCAAGCGAAAATAAATAATCTAATTACAAAACTAAAGTAACATTGAAATGAATGCATTGCAATTTCCCCGAGAGTGGCAGGACACAATCAGACCGGACCAGAACAAATCAGACCCCATGCCCACCCTGAAATGCCACACTTCCATGCAGCACCTCATCGAAGGCAAATAATCCGACCGACCCCACCTCAAGTTCAAGACTGTTCCATTGATGCACACCACGATATGAGAATAACTTTTGCCCATTACTCGTTTTAAAAAGAGGGACGCGTAAGTCAGTCTCAGAGTTTCTCAACTTGACAGTGTCCCGTGTTGAGTTCTTTGAAAAGATATTCGAGAGATACCTCGGTGCCAGACCATTTAAGGATTTGTAAACGATCGTCGCTGTCTCTCGCCTACAACCATGGCTTGAGTCTAATAACATCTGAATAACATTTAAATAATATTTAAAGACATTTCTGTCATGTGTTATTGTACGTTGTTGCAGTTGCGTAGTTTTAAGTAGTTTTTTTATCTCTATGTTAATGCCCTCGGGGTAGACACAGCCTTTTGCTGCCTCAGGGGTTATGGTCCTAGTAGTATTGTAGAGTAATTCTTGTAAGTAGTGAAGGTCGTAACATGTATTATAGCATTTTATTGGATTATATGAAAAAATAAATAAATAAATGAATTTCTTGTAGGGCGTGTCATACTGCCAAGCAGTGACAGTTTGCACATTGATTTCTCTGCTGTATTTATCAAGAGCTGTTTATAACATAATAGCTGTATCACCTGTTTCCATGCCAACCTTCAATTTTGGGTGGATCAACGTATCCGATCAGGTAAGCTCGTCGTTATTGTTTGAAGGGAATCGATATAGTTAAAAGCTGGGCCGGGTCACGTTAAAAATAATCTATTGTATTTGACAACCTTGACACGTGCTGCTTCATTGTGTAGCTGAACAAACGATGGGCGGGGAGGCGTTTTCTTTAGCCTGTTTATATAGACAACAGATATAGCTATGTCTATTCCCTTTTAGCCTATTTTGGTCGAGAGCCTAGTACATTTTTTCTGATAACTCTGCAATGAGGAAATCTATTGCAATCAAACTTTATGAATTGTCGCAGCTACCTATCGTGCTACTACTAGCAAAGTTTCATTGAAATATTTTGACCAATGAGGGTGAGGGAGACAATTTTCGGGACTGACCCTGTCAAAATCACAAATTCACGAATCAAAATTTTCGTGAAAAAATTAACGAAATTGCAGTATTTTGCAAATTTCTTTTACGGACTAGGCTCGTGTTATCTGAATGTATTTTATCATAATTCTAATGTTTGGATGGAAATTGTGCTTCAAATTTGATTCTGTCACACTGCTCCTGATTTTGACCATTTTGTCACTTTTCTTGACCATACGAAGAAAACTGCTGGTGTTAGTATTATTGATGGCTGATTTTTAGTTTAAATTGCTGTATTTAAAAAAATAGAAAGTACATGCCTGCAGGTATTGGCACACCAAATTTGGTTGCCCTGCCTATTACGAGTCAAGAGTTATGTAGGGGGGAGGGGGCTTTTTGGCCCCCCCCCCGATATAAATAGGACGTGTACGATAGCCCAACCATTATAGGGTTAAGTCAAAATGGCATCATTATCGTAAACCCTTAACCTCATGTCGTGTGTTGAGAGTTGTACGGGGTTCCTTAAATCCGTAAAGCCGTCAAATATTTCAGGAAAACCGAAAAATTGGTGCTATGAATTTTCAAAAATGGAAACTCTTTTCTGACTCACACGATGTACTGCAAGTTATCATTCTATATAGTGTATCTCAAATTAGATGTCACCTGCAAATGCTCGCGAATAAAAACAATAGAAGTGTTTTCCAAAGGAATTTTGCGTTTTCGCAAATCTCACATGACATCCAATTTGAGACGCACTTTAGTTATCCTTTTTTCGCTAGTAACTCTGTTATCATGATTGGTTTTCAGGGTGAAGTTGGGAGGAAAGACCATATTGAGCACACAACCAAAAATTATGCATTTGTATCATTTGGTGTTATTCTTTTCGTTTGGGAGCTGCTGCCTACGTTTACTATCGTGTGGCTGTTTCGTGTCAGAGGCCCAACCAATAGATTGGTATGTATCAATGAGTTTCTTCGTGTGCATCAGTTCAATAAGTTCAATATGTATCCTTGGTATGGTATAAGTTTCTTCGGTTCTTCCAGCTCCTACCGGGTGAGTCACAAAAAAGAATCCCCATTTGAAAGGTCACGGCTCCCTAGATATCAAGACAAATTGTTTAATGGTAGAAATGTTCAAATCTACTATAAGATTTACCTGACGGAAATCGGCCATTCCATTCTGAGATTATGAGGGATTTTCTCGAGAAAGCCTCATCAAAAAAACCTTCAAAATGTGCTCAAAATCTTGAACAAATTTCCCTTGCATTTCTGCCTTACAATGGCCTTACAGCAATGACTTGTGGACGCTTTAGCACGTGCTATCCTCTTGAGAGGATGAACAAGTCCTCCTCCTGGTATCGATGACCTATTCAGTGGGATTCCATTCTCCCAAGAGGACAAATACATGAATTCATATGAGTGTCATCAATTTTAGGAAGGAAAGTTTGCTCATTGTTTTCATTCGTTTTTACAGATTTTTGGAAGGGGATTTCTGCAGTAAATCACCCTTATCCACGGGAAGGAATGGCTGATTGGGCCGATTAAGGCCGGGTAAATTACCGAAACTACTTGAACACAATATGAATATTATTGCTTTGATACTCATGGAGCCTTGGCCTTTCAAGCGGGGATTCTTTTTTCTGACTCACCCGATACGAAATTTCATTTTTTTTTCAAATCTGAATTGGAAACAAATCTTTTCTGCAGTTTTTCCCAGATCAAATTCAAACAAAATTCTCCTGTAAAAACTCAACTTTGTATGCGTATGGGCCTTCTTCTGAAGGTGTTTGCAAATTTTCCTTTGAGATTAATCAATTCCTCTCTCTCTTGATTTTACTTCGCTCGCGTTGATAATCAATCCCTCCGGGGAGGATCAAAATGGGGCCCCAAACGCCAAGTGTCTCTGTAACGCCACTGATTTAAGTCCGTTTACACTGTGCCGGATAAACTTATCCGCATAAAATTTGTTCGGATTGATTTGCTTTTATCCTGTGCCGTACAAAGTTTATCCACATTGCCCTTTGGTTTACACTTTGCCAGATAACTGCAGTCTCCTGATTAAAAATCATGCCAGGAACAGTACCAGTACAATCACGATAAGTACATGATAGGTACACGATAAGTACACGATAAGTACACGATAAGTACACGATAAGTACATGATAGGTACACGATAAGTACACGATAAGTACACGATAAGTACACGATAAGTACACGATAAGTACACGATAAGTACCGGGTGAACCACAAAAAGTTCCCACTTTTGAAAATTCATTGCACCAAAAGTACTGGACGGATTGGAAGGAATCAATATTTGCTTGACAGCCAAAAGATTCAACTATTTTTGGGATTTTTCCCACTTTCTTACGAGCACTGGATCAATTGGTAAATTCAAGTTTACAAAAATTTGGTGGTTGCAAAATGATTGAAAAAGGCCTAAAATACTTGATCAAATCATAAAGGACTCCTCGCTCACAACAACAGAGAAAATGCAATTCCTCATGGGTGAGAGATATCGTCTGCACATTTATTGCCATGGGATTGAAAATTTTTGGTATCTGTTTGAGAACCTATGTCTCATAACTCTTGAGAGAGGTGAAACTCCCGTGCTTATTGTTCTATGTGAGGAGAGTCCTAACGATTTGATCAAGTGTTTTAGGCCCTTTTTCAGTCATTTTGCAACCATGAAGTTTTTGTAAAGCTGAATTTACCTATATTTGTAATGCTCGTAAGAAGACGAGAAAAATCACAAAAGTACTTCGATCTTTTGGCTTTTAACTAGAATTTGAATCATTCAAATCCATGAAGTACTCGTGGTGCTACGAATTTTCAAAAGTGGGAACTTTCTTCTGGCTCACCCAGAACACGATAAGTACAATCATCAAAGACTCTCGACATAACCTGCTTCTCGTTCGCAGTTGAAGTAAATTGTCAGAGCACATTAATTGAGTTGCTATTCGTTGTTGAAACCGCAACGTAGCTGAAATAACGAATAAGGGGGGGGGATGTACTGATCACTTGCACTGACGAAGAATGATCAGCATATTGATGAAAGTATGATTCAATTTGCGAATACAGCCATTCTTGAAGTTTTTGTAAAGGAACGGGAGTTAGCTCCACTTTCATGACCGATGAGTTTGAATGCCCTTTATTGAAAGAGCCTCCTCGTTGATCAAAATTAACCTCATAATGGATGTGAATAAAATTTATCCCGATAAAACCGTTAACACTGTACCAGATAGCTATCTGAACTAATTTAATCCATTTTACTAGGTAAACTAATACCCGCTCTCAAATTCGTGCGGATAGCTTGCGTCTAGTGTAAACGCAACACCCATCTGGCTATCGCTCGATGTATGAGGTACGAAATGAGACATAGGAACTAGCGCATCATGGTGCTACAATTTGGTACCAGGTACCAAATTGTGTTATATTTCGTACCTGGTACCAAATTGCAGCACTATGCGATACTACCTATGTTTCATTTCGTACATCATACATCGAGAGATAGCCACCTATCTGAACAAATTTTGATGTAGATGAAATTTATAAATGTGAAATGGAAGTGAGAACATGAAGGATATCAAGTGACCTTCGTTTTCAAGTAGTCCTTTTTTCATTGCAGGCTACTTCTGGTATAACATCGGATAGCTTCAACAGCAAATCGTATTTCTTTAATAATCCTCGAAGATATGACTCAGATGATGACATTTCGACAGGAATTACTCCTCCTAGTTTTGCAGGGTATGTTGTGGTTTATTTATTTCGTCAGCGAAGCCTGAGCTCATCATTTTTGCAAATCGTTGTAAAGAGTTACCCTTCTTGTATCTGTATTTTTACTTAGCTACGACTCGCTAATTGAGCAAAAACACTAAGGGAGTTGTTTGTTTTGGATTTCCAATTTCTTCTGAATGAATCTATTAATGCAAAGTGAGCTTTCTCATTCTTGAGCATGAACACGATTTTCCAGGAAAATGCTACCCTTACTGCTGTTAAAGTTTCATGTCGGTCACCATAAATAGAACCAAGAACACAATATTGAATCTTGGTTGAAGGAGAACAAAATATTGCAAAATGTCGCAAAAACCCACTCTATGCTCATTTGTTCTAAACAGAATTCTCTCAACTACTCCAATAAAAAATTGGACCTTAAAATTCAGGAAGATAGTTTAGAGGTAGTTGAAAAGACAACATACCTTAGCGTACAAACCCAGGGGGGGGGGTACTCAGGTATATTTAGGATAGGGGTGCTTAGGCTGAGGTACAACGCATCAACCCAAAAAGATGATTTGTAGCATGAAAATAGACCGCAACAATTTTTTCTGACCTTACATACCCAAAATTTATGAAGTCAGTATCTTAAATCTGTAGAAAAGTGCCCTAACTGGCCTAACTGATTAGATTTCTCATTACGTATTTGGATATTAAAGTTTTTTTGATTTTGTAATGTAATGTTACTTGGTTTTAATTTTTGTTTGTAAATTATATTTTTCGCATTTTTTTTACGTTTTCTCGTATTTGAGACCCAAAAAGTAAGCCAGAATTTCAGGAACCCAAAAAGCCAGTACAAACGATTGACACAAAACAATAATCCTTGCCAAAATTTTAGACCCAAAAAAGTAACCTGGACACCCCTATCCTGAATTCTTCGTCGAAAGTTTCGAGAGCTATTGGTTTTCTGATATATGCTGAGAGCCTCGTCCCTTCCAATTCCTTAACTGATTTGTACAGAAGTGTTGTGGAACCGCACTTTCGATATTGTTGCTCTGTTTGGAGTTGTTATAGTTCCACTGAAAAAAGCCGAAAACAGGGCTGCTAGAATAATCATTGGTAATCGTTTTAATGCCTCAGCCGTGCCCCTAGTTAAAAGTCTTGGCTGGCAAACAGTTGAGGAATTGATTGGTTTCGAGACCAAAATCATGGTATTTAAGGCATTAAATAGTCTATCTCCTCAATATTTGAGCGAAATTTTCTCGAGAAATTCGCAGAGCTCTCTTCATATCCTCCGAAATACGTCTGCTAATCCCAAGTTGCCATTTATGAAATGGTCAAAGATGTTTTCCATTGAGAGGAATGAAATTCCGGAAGAGCCTCTCAGCTGAGTCCAACCAATCCGCAACACTGAATAGTTTTAGAATAAATATTTAGGCAATGATATCGTAAATTTTTCTTTAAATTTGAACAATGTGTAGCTTGGATTTCATTCTAAATTGATCCCGAGGGGAATAGCATGCAGGATCTTTTCCGAGCGAATCCAGCGAGTAGGCTTTTTGAGATCTTTTTGTAGATTTTTTGAGATTTCAACATTTTTGAAAATTTTTCAATTTTCAGATTTTCGAAGATTTTTGAGATTTCGAGGATCATTTGTTGCTGGAGATTTCTGGGACCTTTTGAGATTTTAGAGATTCTTCAGGATTTATTATGGAAATGAACGAGATGTTGTAGTGATTTGCCCATCAATAAATACTGCAACTTCACTCCACCTTAGCATAGTTTCCAAATCTTTAACTCGGTGTAAAAAGGTGGGTGTAAAATTCAGTGATCTATTTCTTCTGATTGAATGCTTGAAAGAAACTTTAGATACTTATCTATGATTCTACTGTTGGACTTTCTAGAAATTTGAATATTTTTCGAAAATACAGAGTATCTTACATTTCAAATCATTTGAGGATGTGACGTCATCAAATTTCTAAATCATAAACCAGATGAGTGACAGACTTTTGCTTGATACCATATTGTAGACATCCATAAACTATGGGTTTCTTCGAAATTATTTCCTGTTGAGTCAAACAGTTTAGAAAGTACGATGGTTTTAAGTTTTTTTGAAAATTTTTCTTGGATTCTTGAAAAAGAAGAAAAACACTCTAATTCTGACAATATTGGAGATTTCCGAAAAGTCCAACGGTAGAATTGAAGGGAAATAGCTAAAGTTTGTTTGAAGTCATTCAGTTCAAAGAAATAGATCACTGAACTTTACACCATAGCCTTTTTAAAGGTTTGGAGCCTATGCTCTCCATCCTCACCTTGGTCTGACACAGTTCAATTTTTCCATCAGTCTTCTCGACATACCTGGCATTGGTCGTCGGACATACAGTGTCAATGATCAAGCAAGCTACAAGAGAATATCCTCCTACGGCTCAATACCAACAGGGGGTAGCAGTTACAATGCTCAGAGTAGAAGCTTTCCAAGCCCACATGTGAGAGGCACGACCCCTCCAATGTTGTTCTCTTCTGCTGGCAGCAACCCATACAAACCAGTGGGTCAATCACAGGAATTGGATTAACTTGGAATGGCAGTTGCTGCAAGAAGAGGTGTGCCTATATTTCAGTCATTTGCTGCCAGTGCTTGTACATGAAGTTAATTGCCAGGAATGTCTAGCCTGTGAGCAGTCCTAAGACAGCTGCATGCTTAGCATTCAGAAAGAACTCGCTGAGAACAAACCATGGTTTGCATCCTTTTGCTGGCGCACTGGTAAGCAAAGGGCTCAAATCTTTAAAAGGGTGGATGTAATTACATGTTTCTTTAACTTAAAGTGCACATCCAGCGCAAAACTTTTATTTCATTTTCTGATAGAACTATTAAAGTAATGCTATTCTGCCAAAAAAAATTTGAAAATCATTTTCCAAACCACTTTTACAACGGATTTTGTGCAGCGTGGTCGGTTCCATGACCGCGCTCCTGAGTCCTGAGTACTAGTGACGCCTACCCAGGAACACATATATTGACTTTCAGCAAACTTTTAATGTGAACACAGGATAACAGTACTTCCACGAGACCGAAGATTGGACTTGCTCGGCTGTTTTATCGAGAAGAAAACCTAATAACGATGGTATTTAGTATCCTTATCAACAGCAAATAGTTTGCAAAGCAGATGGACGTTAACAGAATTGACATGAAGTCAAAAGAAGGCAAGAAACCTTGACGGCAAGCCGAGCTGCGGGACAGTTTGATAACAGGCCTATCTCTCTGCAGACCGTCGTTCGCCATCATTTGTGATCGACTGTTGTGACGGAATCTAATCGCAAGCAAAGTAATTCCTTGATTGGCAGCGTATTCGAGGTAATCCGTTTTCAAATATGGTTATTTCATAGTCTCCGGGAAGTATACTTCCAACGGTATTCAATGCCATTATTATTGAGCAAATCAAACATCGGAAAAGAAATGAAAGAACACTGCGTCTTTAGGTCAAGGCTTCTGACAATGCATATATTGCATGCACATGCAGGCTCCAATAACACTTCACCCAGTTTGAAGCAACTTTATCGTTTGCCAAAGAAAGTAATCTACGTATTGGGGTCAAATTTTCAAAGCCGAAATACAATGCTATTAAACTGCAAGTTTGGAGCCTATTATTTGGCATGTAGATAGCACCAGGCTGTTATCGATTTATAAAAACGTATGTTGTTTTTTTAGATTCCTGAGTGGACAATGCCAAGCACATAATGTTGTAGTAGAAGGAATGTACAAATAAAGGCAAAGACAAAAATAATGACTTTCACATTCTTCACATTCAAATGAAAAAATATTTGTCTACTTTGAATAACTCAATTATGTGAAACTCGTGTTTATCAAAACAACAAAACCCTCCTGTTTCTGTGAATTGAATGACAAGACAATTTCTGAAACATTGACCTTATATGTGGCAATCTTTTTCCGAAATGATTCTAGACACTCGGTAAGTGAGGAAAAGCAAGAATTGGGAAATATGACACATTTTCTTAGATACAAGTGCAGGAAGCGGGGGCTACAGCCCCCAATATTTGAAAAGTTCACCAAAACCAACCATAATCAGGCAAAAATTGATCTTGTCACGAGTCGGGCAGAATTTTCATAAACAATATACATTATCTTTTTTATCTGGCAGCCCCCCCCCCTCCCCCCTAAATTTCATCTTCTTATGTGCTCATGATCTCAGAGGTCAAACAGATCCAGAAATAATCTTCTCTCGATTGTTCCTAAATTTATTTTGAGAATTTAGGAAAATAAGTTCATAAATCTCCATCAACAATTGTTCTGTAGCAATACGATACATTCCAGAGTGTAGAATTTACTTTGCTAGTTAAAGATATCATTTACAGCAAAAGGTCCTTTACAGACAATTTTTTATCACATTCAACAGAATTGGGCTGTTAGGGGGATGGCTTCAGCTAAAATAGTACTTTTGCAACAAAAAGTGAAAAATATTTTCAACCTTTAAAGAATTGGCCCTACTGGGATAAAGTGGATAATTTTTGTGGTAAAATGAGCAAGACAAAAATATGGATAAATTTCATAAAATCTTGAGATACAAGTCTTCTCAAGCTACATCTGTTAGAACCACACTTCTTGAAATATTGAATGTTGATTTAAGTCTACCCTCTGGCAATCATTATTACCCATTGCACCTCAGCCTACCCATTTGGCTTGAGAATGGCCTTTAATTTAATTCACATCAACGTAATTTATTACCTTACTTTATTTAGTTGCTTGCCATTTTCCCCTGCAGACCCTAACTGGTAACCATTGGTATTCAGGCAGTTTACACTACTTAATTGTGATCTGACTGAAGAAATTGCCTCTGGCTTTGTCCCAAACGCTATGCATATTATTTTAAAAGGAGTGGTGGTAATGGTGCTAATGGTGGTAGGCTCACAACATGAATGAATTTGATGATAAATCTAGTGGTCCAAGATTGAAGGGGTGTTGAGCTGTTAATGGCCCAATGCCATTAACTGTCACAAAAAAAACTGTTTGTTGATGACCCCTAAGAAATACACCAAAAATGTCAAGATTTGCATATCTTGTGCACCATGTCAAATGCATTGCTCTGCCACATCAAAGTCATAACTGTCAGAGTTTAACTCCTTGACCGCAACTGTAAAATATGATAAGTTCTGGTCAATTGCCATTGTAAGCAAGCCATTTTTCTATTGCTGCTCATCAGTCAAAGATATGTCAGTGTTCTATGCCATAGATGTGACAAGGTTGATGAACTAACAAAGGAAAGAAACAAACATAATCAGAATTAACAGTGGATTACTTCATGTGACTGCATGTATGGAAAGACCATTTGCATATCTAAAATATTTGAAATTGCTCAAAAAAATCTCAGTGTTAGTGTTCAAAATCAGTGTAAAGGTGCAGTCTCTCATTTTGTAACAGTGAGTATAGATTGGACTACAGTAAGCAAGAAATTAAGAGTAAGATCGCCAAGTTCAAGGGAATGGTAATGGAAGATCTTTCCTCAAAACTTAACAGAACTGGATGTTGTTGTAATCCACATTCCACAACAAGAACACAAATTATGTTATTTATCAGAATAGATAAACATCTCACTTCACTTTATGCCACCAAGCCTAAACTATTTCTACCCCAAAACAGTAAGATAAAGTTTCTATCACACAGAAATAAAGAATAGCAAACGATAACAATTCTTACCTCATACACTACAGACAGTGCTTGTTCATACCATTTGAATGACTGAATGAATTTGAATGAACAACTGTGAATGAAACGGTGGCGTTGTTTGATCTGTTGATATTTGATAATGGATATCCTTCCAATCCAAAGCCTGCATAAAGCAGATGTGTGACTCCAATTTCATCTCGTTCTAATCTGGGAATTATTGCCTCTCTTTGGCCCTCCAAATAATTGATGCTCCTTTCCTGATGAATTCATCTGCCTTGAAATGCTTGGAGCACAGGGTCAAGCTGGCAGTTGCTTCCCATTTCGCTCGCTTCAGCTTCACAAAATCCACCCATTGCCTTCTTCTTTTCTTAGCAGCAGGTCGTTCATCGCCATGAAATGGAATTAGCTGGAGTACGATCGTACGATCCTGTTTTTTAAATCTGGTAAACTTCCACAGCCAGCTGCAACGCATTGGTTAGGCATATTCAGATATAAACGATTCGGTTTTATGCTTCCAAAGTTTACTTGAGTTCCAAGTGAATAGAGTAGGCCACAAATATTGCCTTCCTGGGTCATCGTCACACGCGTCTCGACCCAGATCTCCCATCATGCTACAAAAGCCCGGCCGTGGAACCGCATTTTGCCCAAATCCTCAACTTCATCAACGCATAAATCAAAAACTACTCAGCCGATTTAATTTTTGTTTTTGACAATTATGATTATATCAAGTTGGTCTATCATTTGAAAAAAGAAAAACTTTGCACTGGATGTGCACTTTAAAGAGCCACTGCTGACATAAGTGCTTTGCGCGCTTAGAAAATTGAAAGGAGGTAAACACCAATGGCGACGAAGAACAATGTTTTGTTTGCGCTTATTATCGTTTATTGTTTTATATTTCCGTCATTGCTGAAAACAAGAGCGGAATATTTCACACGTATTAACCACAATTCTATAGGCCCTTTCTTTACTTATAGCGTCTGTTTTATTATGTTAATTTGAAATACAGTCCTCTGGAGGGCAAAGTGGCCTCGTCATTTTCTTTCGTAATTTAAACTTCGTATTTGAACCGTTCGATATGGCAAACTAAACCGTACAACAACAAGAACGACAGGAAATAATCCACATATCTACGGATCGCGCATCATGACCGTCCAAGAAGAAAGCGATGAAGATAATGATGGAGGAGGCAACAGTGGAATTGAGGTAGGCTTCTTTCCACATCCGCGATAATGTTGACATGCTAGGCCAAAAAACACTTTTAGACACCCAGAAAGTCGAAGAAGCAATGCATTGTGGGATTCGCACAGGCGCAAAGCACATATGTCAGCAGTGGCTCTTTAAAAGGCTTGAAAGGAAATTAGCGCTCTTTGCTGTAAATCTGCCATTGAATGTTTTTGATATCTCAGTTTGTTTGGAAATGGTGGTATTTATCATATTTGAAGGTGCGACAGCATCAAATTTCGAAATCTGAAACCAGAAGAGCAACAGATTTCTGCTTGCCATCATATCGCAGACCTTCATAAACTATGGTATTCATGAATACTATATCATTTTCCCTGTATTGATTTAGGATTTTGCTACGATTTTAATTTTATTCAAAATTTGCCATGAACTCTTTCAACAAAAATAAAAACGCCGCTATTTTGAAAATGATTAAAGGGGCTGTACGCGATTTTTGTAAACAATCGGAAAGTGCGGGACAACCTGCGCACGTGACTAAAGCCTTGGGTTTTTAATGGCGGCCAGTTTCATCGCAGCTTCTACGTAAGTTTCATTCCAGTGTTTTCTTGTCTACCGGGTGAGCAAGAAAAAGTTACCACTTTCGAAAATACGTAGCACCACAAGTACTTCATGACTTTGGATGATTCCAATTCTAGTTAAAAGCCAGTGATTTTTCTCGTCTTCTTACGAGCACTGCAAATATCGGTAAATTTAACTTTGCAAAAGTTTCATGTTTGTAAAATGACTGAAAAAGGGCTTAAAACACTTGATCAAATCGTTAGGACTCTCCTCACACAGAACAATACACAGGGGCGTTTCACCTCTCTCAAGAGTAATAAGACATAGATTCTCAAACAGATACTAAAGATTTTCAATCCCTTGGCATTAAATGTGCAGACGATATCTCTTACCCATGAGAAATGGCTATTTCTCTGTTATTCTGAGCGAGGAGTCCTTTATGATTTGATTAGATATTTAGGCCTTTTTCAGTCATTTTGCAACCACCAAGTTTTTCTAAATTTGAATTTTCTAATTTTTCCAGTGCTCGTAAAAAGGCGAGAAAAATCACAAAAATAATTCGATCTTTTGGCTGTCAAGCAAATATTGATTCATTCCAGTCCATCCAGTACTCTTGATGCCAGGAATGTTCAAAAGTGGGAACTTTTTTCTGGTTCACCCAGGATATCTATGAAATGTGATGGAACTTTTGATATCCATTAAAACTTTCAAATATTCGGCGTTAGAAAGTAGAACAAATCCTCCATCAAATCTTCGATCACCAGGATTATCGCAGATACTTTGGATTACTATTCTCTGTGCAAAATACGCCATGAGCTATATTGTGTTTAGCCTGAACAGATTTGATGATTTTGACACGCAGAGCCACGCAGAGAGGACGGGTTGTACAGCCCCTTTAAGCTATAGAAAAATTTCAACGTTAAATTTCCAGCAAAATACCACAAGTTCCTTTTAGGCAATTCTGTTCAAAGGAAAATGTAACTGAATTTTAAACTCACCTTTTTAAAGATTTGAGCTCTATGCTGCGTAATGGAAAGAATTAAACGGTTGAAGCTCCTGCTGAGCAGTCTGGTGATGTTGATGAGATGCTAGGGCAACGTTGAAATGCCCCTAGACTAATTATCGCTGTATTATACGTAAGAACAAGGACAAGTCGAATCAAATTCAATATTTTCTTATCATGCTGATTTACTAATGTTTTATTATATAGAAAGTTACTTAAAGTCTATCTCAAATTAGATGTCATCTGAGATTTGCGATAACGCAAAATTCCTTTGCAAAACACTTCTATTATTGTTATTCGCGGGTATTTGCAGGTGACATCTAATTTAAGACAGACTATAGTTGTGAAGTAATTTTATTATGCAAACATTTTATGCTTTAACAACATTCGTTCAAAATAATATGCGTGAAGTCCATTTAAGTAACCCATTTGAAGACTGTTTAACTTTTCATTATTTTGCAAGAAACTAAATCTTTAAGCAATTCTTGTAACCTTGACGAGAAATTATGTCTTCCTTCAGTGGCGGGCTCTTTGCCAAATAGTTGGGGTGAAGCTATCGTTTCAGTGTAAAAGCATTGCTTACTCCAATTTGTATAGATCATTGTTTGTTAACTCCAACGTTCTGGTGGTTCTGCGCGACGACAACCCCTTGCCCCTGGTGTTCGCCACTATATTTTGTTTAGATCGAGGTGGTAAGAGAGGTATTGACCGTATATTGTCATGGCATGCGTTTTCCTCCCTATCTCATGTCAAGGCTTTAAACTTTCATGTAACGTTTAGAAAATGTGGATCATTGAAAGTCAACCCTTGCAAGTTCAGGATTGTGAAATGACCCCACAGACTCACATTTTTGAGAACTTCATTGGGCCAAATCTGGCACTGCCTTCGCCAAAGGCTAAATTTTTGAAGGAATCCAATTTTGCCGAATTTTAAAGGAGAGTATTGACATGTAGACTAGAGAGTGTGATGCTAAACTAAAGCAACAGACTTTCAACGAAATTTGAAGAATCTTTGCCAGGTCCTTTCGTGTAATTCCCATGCCCCCTGCAGCTTCTGCGTCATTAAGGCTGGAACCTTAAATGTAGGGAAGCATCATCTTAATCGCTAGAATGTGTCTTTGTGCCATCAGTCTCACATCTGTAACATTTAAAAACATTTACTTATTTGCAGAAAAATTGCTTCAAAGCACATCTTTTCTGAATACTGGGTGATTGAAAATTTTCGGCCTTTTAAAAATTCAATTCAAGTTGACTTTTTCTTGTTGAGGTTTAATTTAGGGATATTGATCATCCTTTCAACATCGCTCAATAAGAGAACTTCTGAAATTTAATTATTGGGTTTTTGAAGCATACTGTGAAAGAGTCTAAGCGTAAGATTCGCGGTATGTTCTCAAGTGTATGTATGCTCAAAATATGGGGGTTTTTAAGCTATAAGTTATGCTGCTATTGATCAAAATTATTCGAATATGATTTAAATCGTTGGATAGCAACAATTCCGCATTTTCTGATAGATTTCTATCAAATTTCTATCAAATTCCCAGGGCAGGCTACAATTTTGTATGAAGAAACCCAAGAATAGGGTATTGTTTTTAAAGTTTTACTCCGGGACAGGGTATCAAACTTCCAAATTTTTGCCGACCCACATTTGACGTTGACAATATGATGTTATGCTTATCTATTTGGGCTCTGTTCCAGAAGAGTATACTTCAGAATTAATTTTCATACATTCAAACGTATAGTAGCTAAAGTTACGTTTAACTATTTTAAGAGTAGAAGCTGCGTGGTATAATGCTTCGTAAAATTCGAGTGAAATAGATTTACTGTATACTTTGTCATTTCTGTCAACGCTGTTTCTCTGCAAACCTAGTGAGCGAAAAGAAACAACCCCCGTTTCAAGGACACTGTTCCCTGAATATCAATGCAATAATACTGGGCAGTACCGGGTGTCCCAAAAAATGTATTACAGATTTGGTTGACTCCATCGATGAGAATTTAGCTTTAATTAATGGCTAATCACTCTCAAAATGTTCCTCGATATTTAACTTGAACATATAGATACCTCGTTTGTTGGTATTGGGCTTTGAGAGCAGAAATGTCAATCTTGAAAGCTCAAATTTGCGTCCACTTGCAAACCAGAGCTTTGGCTTTTTGTCTTAAGCAAATTCCTGAATTCCTGACAATCTTAGCGATTCTCAACGGAAGGCCCTGGGGACGAGGTTGTAATACTCTTTAATTTTTAAAATCTGAACTATCTGAACACTTTAAAAAATCGGACATTATGTGTCCGCTTGAGTAGAAATCGCCTGCGTACGATGTTCGTGATAAAATTTGACCAGTGCAGAACACATTTACGTACAACTTTGCCATTGTACTGTTTTCAAAAGTTTTGTAATCCATTTCAAACGGCTTCGAGGGGGGTTGATGACGTAGGTGTCAACGATCTGCATGACCGCGCTGCGGCGCGGATTGATTGTTCCTTGTCGTCTCTTCTTTCTAATTGCATCCTTTTGATTGTATGCCTGTTTACCAAAGAAGGAACCTGACGATGGCTCCGCAACCTCGCCGTTTCTAGTACACATACAAGCAATCCAAGATGTCAAGATTCAAGGCTGGATATGAGTCTTCGGCTCCTGTTTCCAAGATGCTTCCAGCATCAAACATTTATCGTGTTGGAGGTAAGAACGGGCCTTATCCATCTTCAGACGGCGGCCAGATTCGACGCCGCCGGTCTCAGGTGATCCGTCGCCGTTCGAACACTCACTTGAAAATGTACATGAATTCAACACGTGAACGTTAAATTTTGTCGCAAAATATTTCTCTAACTTCCAAACAGCTTAGACATTTGAAATATGCCAATATTGAGGCTGGGTTTTCAAGATACACGGCTGAATAAACGGTTGTAAATTGATCAATTTGAAATGCCGCCATCCCGACAATAGGCCCAGGCCTAAAAACGCATGAATGGCCTTTGTTGTTTTATGCGAGTCGAAGATGGTAGTCAGGTGCACGGTTTTATCTGTACTTCTCTCGCCGTGTTTATTAAATCGTTTATTTCACTTTGAAGGCTTGAGATCAAAGGGCTACGCTTTTCGACAAAAAGGTTTTAAGTACTTTCTGCACTGGAAATGTGCAGACATGGATTGGAGAAATATTTTTAGGCCCGCATTCCACAGCACAGTGCCAGTGCAGTGGTCGTTGATCTCGTCCATCCTGGTTGCCGTAAAATCCTCATGGGACTTTGAAAGTTTGGTAATCCAATAGTAATTTGGCAGTCTAAGTGTGGTGTGATAATTTGGTAACTTACTTACAAAATGTTAGAGTAACAACGCCTTTGAAGCAGAAATATTCACAGTTTACTAAATCCAGTATCAATCCACAATTTTGTCCCACTATGTTACTTTAAAAAAATTATATATTTTATTGTTTACAAAACCTTCTATGCCCCAAATGAATTTGTCAGCAAGGTCTCAGTGCATACAGGCATAGCATATAGGAATCAAATGTTTCCACCAAATTTTGCTCATGGCCGAAAACCTCCAAAGCCTCATTTTCATGGACCAATCAGACTGCGAATAAGTAAAAAAGACAAAAGAAACCTGTAAGGATTTTTCTCAATTTTACCTACCTTCATAAAAGGCAACTAGGACAAAAAACTGCTGGAAATTTCCCAAATTTGTTTGAAGAAATCTACTGGCAAGATGTTTGGTTATACGAATTTGGATGACGGTTAAAATATCTCCAGGTTTCAAGGAGTTATGGCCTCCCCAATTTTACACACATACCAATGGGGCACTGAACCTTGAACAATAGAAATTCTGGCAGAGAAACAATAGTAATAACAATTGACCGGCATCCAAATTTTTATCACCAAACATCTGGACATTAGATTTCTTCAAAAACATCCAGGAAATTTCAAACAGTTTTTTGTCCTGGTTGCCTTTATGAAGATAACTAAAACTGAGAAAAATCTTCACAAGTTTCCTTTGTCCTCTTCGCCTATTTGCCGTCAGATTGATTTGTGAAAATGAGGCTTTGGAGGTTTTGGCCATGGGCCACAAGCAAAAATTGAACAGAAAGTGTTCCATGACCTAGATGTAAAATTTTATCCATGTGCAACTTGGCAAAAACAAATAAAATTGTAGCTCTATTCAAGGATCATTCATTTCAGCTTTTTTCTACTTTAAGAATCTAATTTCACAATTAAATAGCAGCCTTCCGTCCCATGCAATGAGACATAATTTTGACTTAGATCTGGGAACACTCCAAACCAACCATAGGTATGCCAACGAAAAACCAGCCACTCCTTACAGGCCATGAAAAGTCAAAGTTGATTTTCAAAAAAGCGCATTCTGACAATTGATGATTTAATCCCCAGGGGAAATCCCAAATTATATATACTTTGTAATATATTTTTTTTATTTGCCACCTACTTCTTAGGTTGAAAGTGATTTCATGAAACTTTTTAGTCTGGAAACAGCCTAATGGTTAAAAAAACAATGAACAAATTTTCTAAAGGCTGAGCTCGATAAGACAAAAG
Source organism: Aurelia coerulea (assembly GCA_039566865.1). Taxonomy (NCBI): domain Eukaryota; kingdom Metazoa; phylum Cnidaria; class Scyphozoa; order Semaeostomeae; family Ulmaridae; genus Aurelia; species Aurelia coerulea. The sequence continues at coordinate 8,375,621 of CM076945.1, read as the reverse complement.
GTAGCTCTTGGAGGCAAATTGGGAATCAGGAAGTGGATTTGTTGCTTGGTGGAATAAGTTTTGTTTGTTGACGTAAGAACTCAGTTTCCTTGCGGATTTCTACAATGCCCAGAAAATTACCTAAGTAAAAAATGCTTAACAAGTATTCCCATCAGTCAAAAGACTACTTTACATCAAAATTTCAACTTGCCAATCAATTTTTGTTCCATTTAAGAGTAACACTGCTATCCTTAAAAGTGTCATCTTGTAATTCACACAAACATTGATATGAACCTTAAAAAGTTTTGGAATCTACTCAAAAAAGACAAAAAAATGGTGAGTATTTTCTGCCAAAGCTCTTTGATTTGTGGTCTGGCTTGGAGAGAAATCTATTTTCTTTTTGTTCCAAGGATGTTGAGTGATAGGACATTTTAGACGCCATTTTCATTGTCCTTTGTTTTCAGATTATGTTTATGTTGAAACCCAACCAAGTCATCCATACCAGATACGGAGGATTGAAGAGTTGACTAAGGTTTGTGTGGCAAGGCTATACACTTTTTTGCATGTAAAGTCTAGTATTTCATTTATTTAATTTTCTCTTTTTATTAGCTATCTCGTGATGCCTCTGCCTATATGATTTCAATTATCTTTGTCTTAAAGAAATTGGGAACAATTTATTGTTATTTTGACAAAAGGTTTGCGTTCTCAACTTAATCTAAGCTAAATGCATTTAAATGGCCCAAGTGAGTGGTAGTGATTATATTGTTTACATTTTGCTGATTATGAATACAGGTAGGTGCTATTGTGGTATTTGAGACCTGAAATTTCAACTCCAAGAATTCAGATAATTTTGTTGTCATATTTTCAATAGACCTGATTGACCTTTATTCCCAGTTTGAGCTTTTTATGATACAGTAAATATTTTTAGATATCTATCTGCAGCATTTATACTGTATACTTTTGATGACTTGTAAATATTTATCCATTATTTTCTTATGTAATATTTGTATTTTAAAGTTGTTAGCATTGAATTAATTAACTGACTACTTTTAGCTATCTTTTTATTGCAATCCAATGATAAAGAAATTGATAATAATGATAATATATAATCTAAACCACCTTCTTAATTTAAACAGAAATAAACCATAAAAACAACACTGTTAAAAATGTCTCGTACGTTTCAATAAAAAATCTTCTTCTGCTAAACTTTACAATAGAGCAACCAAGCAGTTATATCCTACGGTAAACAACCTAGTGTAGGTTAAAATTAAGATTGAAAAGAGCCAAAACAATGAAATCCATCCCTAATAAGCATGACTACCATTGAAATAAAACCCAAATGGGAATAAAAAGAATGCTAGAGTTTGAAGTGTTTCAGAGTAAACAAGGGTAATGGTTGTTACATTAGCTAAAAATCCATCCCAGGGGATCAGACCAATGACTGACCAAACCCCCAAAGAGACCTAGAGTTACCTGCCCCTCGAAAACACCCTCATTAAAATCCTCTAGGAGACTGGAAGCACTGTTGAGTACTAAAAATAATATGAAAACAAAACTGTTAAAAACAATATAATAATAATATTTCATTTCAAGCTATGTGAACATACCCTTCTTTAGAAGTTTTATTACCATGCTACTTTAATATTTTGTGATAAAAGTTTTCATGGTATGAAATCTGCTAAACAAGAACAGATTTTGTAAGACAATAGCATGAGCAGCTTTTGATTGACACCTGGATTCAAAGCGATTAGCGATGGCAGACAAAGGAAATTCTCTCAATCAGTAATTCAAAACAAGCAAAGCCGCAAAAATTTCTCTGAAACCCAGGTAGCTAGTTTGCTTGTTGTGCATTCCAGAAATTGTTTTCAAGAGCAAACATGAGCATATATCGAAAGAAGAAGGATATATCTACACATCTGCCTCTGGCATTTGATTTGTTTGGTTCAGAAGCATTGGGAGGCGACTCAATTCTCTTATTTTTTGGGTGTGATTAAAATAATTACTGCTCAGCTTCTGAGCCAAAGAAATAAAATGCCTGTGGTATATGTGTAGATATATCCTTCTTCTTTCGACATATGCTTGTGTTTGCTCTTAGGAGCAATTTCTCGAATGCACAATGAGCGCGGTAGCTACCTGGGTTTCAGAGAAACTTTTGCGGCTTTCTTTGTTTTTGGATTACTGGTTGAGAGAATTTCCTTTTTCTGCGATCCCTTTTCGCTTTGAATTGAAGTGTCTATCAAAAGCCACTCATGCTATTGTCTTACAAAATCTGTCCTTAATCTGCTAAAGAATCAAAGGATTTGTTATCAAGAGATTGAGTTGGTTTGAATTGGGCGTAAAGAAGCCTTAGCCAATTTTGTCAGTTCAAAATGTTTAAGCATGACAACCTACTCTTTATGCAGACTGCAAATGGTCAAGTTGAGGCTAAAGTGTCATGCTTCTACAGAAGAAGAGATCTTTCTAATGCTCTTGTAAGCCAAGCCGATAAGCATGCAAGTGAGTATAGCAACTCTCAGTATCTTACCTTAACCAAATAGCCAACTCAGATGTTGCAGAAACAGCAACAGTACATAGCCTCAAAGATGCAATTTCATGACATTTGTGCTTTTTTCTCTTGCATTTGGGGGTCATGTAATTTATTTTTTGACAAATTATGGTTGTTGTTAGTAGATTTCTAATGTTCTGCTTCTTGCATAGCTATATTTCACGATTTTCAAAAAATCAGTAGCCATAATGATGGAAATTTCTAAGATATTTTAAAGAAACATGCAATATTTTCCATGATCCCCGAGATATTGCAATGTTATTGTACCTGAAAATCAAATATGGGTCATGATCAGTGCCTATTAGTTCATTGCCAGATGTTGGATGATTGGTATCAGATAGCCACACTGCTAACTTTGCAAAGTGCGCGTGGAAGATTTGTTTGCAAATGATAACTGCTCGTGTGAAGCTCTTTCGAAGGACAGTTGAAGGACTCAAACTTCTACTACTAGGCTACAGTACTATTTCGGAGTTTTAAATCAAATGATTTATAGCCAACGGGCCAAGAAAGAGCAATCCTAATTATTAGAGATTGTGTACTTTGTTTTCCTTGCTTCTTTTCTTTGATTAAATGTCTGGATGGCCTATGTGAAAGTGTGCGGCATGTCATGCCCTATCTTCAAATCGGTGATCGGCGAAACAGATGTGCGCATGAAAAAGAGGCTATGCGAATCAGGATATAAACTGTGCGTGGAGAAATTCCACGCATGAAGCAAAGTTAGCAGTCTGGTGGTCAGATGGCTTTGAAAAAATGTTGCTGTGACTGTTTTGCAGCCAAGAAAATGCAGGCTTTGCACTTCATGCTGTACAAGTGTTGCTTAGCTATTTTATATAAATTTGCAGTCATGCAGTTACGGCATGGAAGTTCATTTTGTTTCTGCTTCTGCTACTCTGCAAACTTGTTTCTATTGAAGATATTTCATTGAATCGGGTTCCAAAATGCTTGAGAGTTATCAATCTTCAAATAAAAACACTTTCCATTTTCAATCACTCCATCCTTCCCTACAAGTGCCTGCTGGCCGACAGTGCTATACACGTTTTTTAAACAAGAAACTTGGATCAGCACTTAGTTTTATATTTTTCTTAATTTTGCTTGAAAATTTCGGTGTGTTAGTAGTAAAAGTTTCTTAATTAGTTTCTTATATTAGGACCTAAAATTGCGTTATGGTTCGAAGTTGAGCCTACTTATCGACAAAGGGCTTGCATTTTGGATTTAATAATTTCACCACAAATAAGCCATGCATATAAAGGCAAAAAGTTACAAATTTTCTGCAGTCAAAAGTTAAAAAAGATAAAAGTAGCTTTGTTAGAGAGACATAAATAAAAGAGACACAAAGAAATATATTTTTAGAGTTTCTTAATCATTCATGAACATTGTACTTGAGTTTCTTAAATTTTTGATCATCGTAGTACTGGTTTCTTATGAACCAGTTTCTGATAAAAAAACATGTACATGTGTGAACAAACACAGTGAGCTAGGATTTAAATTATTAGAAGCTATGTAATTTTCCCTTTGATTTGCAAAATGTAACATTTTCATGCCTGCATTTGTAGTTACTGCAGAGGAAGATGGTGAAATATATATTGGAGAAGATCAAACAGATGAAAAACTGCATCAGTTGAAACACAGAGAAGTCTTTTTATCAAGGCAACTTGAAATCATCAATGCAAACACTATCAGGTAGAACTTCAGCAGATTCATCAGATATATTTAATCAATTTCTAAATCATGAAATCACCATGATAGAATGTTTCTCTTTGTCCAGTCATGCTAAGTCTTTGAAAATGATTTTATCAGATTTTTTTTATTGTCTTCAGCTTTTTGAGACTAAATGTTTTTAACTACTTGCTTGAAGCTCAAGAAACAAAGAACTAAAAAAATTGCAAAAATCCTGGATTGTAATTCGGGAGTTTGCTAGAGATTAAAGTAGGTCATAAGTTTTCAAAATCAGTCCAGTACATGATCTATCACGGCCTCTCAAAAAGATGGATTTGTTTGTTGCACCCAGTATTTGCCTAAAGCAGATGTGTTTGGATCATTGGTTGAATTAATGTAGATTCTGTATCTAAAAGTGGACAGTTTTAGCTAGATTTAACCATCTAATTGGTAGTTTAGTTGTGATAATTATATTATTTTTATTATCTTACAGAGGCAAATGTTCAGTAACTTTGTACAGTGAAATTGAGCTGCTGTATGACTACCTTGAAAAGGATGTAAGTACTTCAATGGATGTATCATTTATCTTGATTTATTATTGACCTACTAATTGATATCTGGCAAACTCAAGGATCTTTTTTCAGTGATAAACATGCAAGGCTCATTGCCCCATTGTTTAGTGTTTCATTCAAAAGTTATATTAATAATCAATCCCAAAAATTAGAATGCAAGAAAGACCTAATAAACACCAAGTGTTTCAGTAAACTAGAGCAAGCTCATATGTCCTACATCTGAAAGGCTGATTAGCTTGCAGTTTTGTATCTGGTAGATATATGTAAATGTGAACTGCCCAAGCTACAGTAAAATGGTTGACTATTCCTTCCACATTAAAATCCTATGGCATTTTCAAGTTATGACTTCTTGTTTGTTACAATACTGTATATTCTGTGGCAGAAAATCCTATTTTGACAACTAGAGGGGAAGTTCTTTAGATTTTGTTTTTGCTTAAAACAATTCTACTTGTAAGTGAATTGTATGTTTGATTTGAGAGCCACCGTAAAGTAGATTTATCAATGTTTGGATAGATACAGTCTTCCTCGTAAGAAAATAGTCATGTGTGTGGCAAACCACACGCATAATTTTGTCCATGCGTGCGATTCACACTCTCAATTCACTACGTGATTGGTTTCAAGATGGTAACAATTTCAGAAGCATACCAACATATACCACAGAACCTGGATAACTCAAAATTGGTTATTGTAAAATACCAAGTCTTGGCAAATTCAGTATCCCTTTAGTTAGGACTAATATATAGCAAACGTGATAACTCAAACATATCTCTGTCTCTCTTGAGAGTTCGAGTCGTTTATCACCTGCACTGATTATATGCATTGCAACAACTACAGCCAGGACTCATGATCAAACTTGTATCCAAGATTAAAGTATTACTAAGGCACTGTTTCGACTCATCTGTTTTCGATAGTTTTGGTTTGTGTCCGTTTTTCTTCACCAAAAATCGTTCCTATCATATTCTTATTGTAACAAACATGGAACATTGGCATTAGACAAACATCTTCATGAATTCCGTTTTGATTCGTTGTTCATGTTTCTATTTGAAAGATCGGTTCCTAATGCGTTTTGCTTTGAAACTGTTCCGTTTTTAAAACTTCCATGTTCAAAAGCTCCTTCTTTATCCTTCTTCGATCTTTGAAGAGATGTGTGAAGGGGTTTAGCGGGAAAACGGTTTTAGACTTTATGATTCGGGATTTTATAAAAAAGATGGTATTTGGGGTTTCCAGAAAAATAAGCTCACAATATATTATTGGGATTTTGTCATCTTCATAATGGGAACTTCAAGAAAGAAAACCCCGTAGAGGCGGTACCAACTGTGAAAAAGTTAGATGGACCAGGAAGGAATTTAACAAACAGCAAGTCAGGTATACTCTTGAGAAAACAAGGTACAGTAGACTTGGACAAACGTTGTATACGGCCATTTTTACTGCACTTGTGCTTAACAAGGAATGCCAGCCTAGAAAATAATGGGCTGAACATGTCTAAAGTCAACAGTCCATTCCCTGCCACCCCAACTGCTTTGCAGTGGAGATTTCTCTCCATCGTACTTTAACAACAGGAGATTTTTCTCCCATTTCAAAGGAAACTGAGCAGTAAAAACGGCCAGGTCTATAATGCGGACCACGCGGACCCCGCGGACCTTCCCGAGAATCATGACTTTCCGGTCCACGAAATCAGGGTCCGCGTTTTAGAATTTTGCTATAGGCTGAAATTCTAAAACGCGGACCTGTATCTCGCGGACTTTTTAACAGGTCCGCGAAATCAAGGTCCGCGTTTTAGAATTTTACTATAGGCCGAAATTCTAAAACGCGGACCTTTATCTCGCGGACTTTTTGCTAGGTCCGTGAAGTCAAGGTCCTCGTTTTAGAATTTACGAAATTCTAGACCGCGGACCTTGATTTCGCGGACTATTTACCAAATTTTTAAACTTAGCCTTTCTATCAAAATCTCATTGAAAATCGAACCAATTAGACAAGAAATAGGATCTTGAGAACCATCGCCAGTATCCCTCGAAGTTTTTACTGTAGTTTTAGGCCCAACGGCAAGATATGTTTCGATCAATGGTTGTCGGAGGATAGTTGTTTGATAGTCGGAGGATTAATATCTCCAAACACAAGACAAATATTCTCAAAACTCTGTCAAACTCTGGCAAACTTTCTAAAGAGCGCTTTCTTAAACAAAATAATACGTGGAAGCCAGTTCTCGCCTTCGCAACGCTACACTTATTAATCTTTTTTCATGACGAGATTGATGTCTTCTATAAGATCAGCAATTCTCTAGCAACCGTGAATACTAAATGCCTCCCACCGTAGCATTGTGAAAGAAGAAACAATTTACCTATGGAGTAGCCTTGCCCTTTTGCAGCCGAGTAGGCCTAAAAAGTTAACTATCTCACTTTCCGTAAGTAGGTAGGTTACCCTTTGCTTCTTTTTCTTCTTACAGGTCAGATTGGAAGACATGTAGACATGATTTTTTTAAAGGACGTAGGAAGCATCTCAAACTAGGGGGGGCACTGCACTAGAAGGGCACTATTTGACTAAGCTGAAGGGGCACTTCCTGAAAATAAAAAGGGCAGTTCTTGTCTATTGCAAAATCTTGGGTCAAATAAGACCCTCGCTTTAGAATTTTGCCCAAAAGAAAAGATCTAGAACGCGAACCCACACTTCGAAGGACCAATATAATTTCCTTCTGCTAGATAATATGACATCAGTATGATACAAGTCAAGGCACGACAGGGACAGTTACGTTTTGGAAAAAGTGGATCTACATTCGCAGTGCAAACAAATGTTGTAAGTTTATCAGAGTTTTGAGAACATTTATCTTGTGTTTGGAGATATTAATCCTCCGACTATCAAACAACTATCCGCCGACAACCTTTGATCGAAACATATCTTGCCGTTGGGCCTAAAACTACAGTAAAAACTTCGAGGGATACTGGCGATGGTTCTCAAGATCCTATTTCTTGTCTAATTGGTTCGATTTTCAATGATATTTTGATAGGAAGGCTAAGTTAAAAATTTGGTAAAAAGTCCGCGAAATCAAGGTCCGCGGTCTAGAATTTCGGCCTATAGTTAAATTCTAAAACGAGGACCTTGACTTCACGGACCTAGCAAAAAGTCCGCGAGATAAAGGTCCGCGTTTTAGAATTTCAGCCTATAGTAAAATTCTAAAACGCGGACCTTGATTTCGCGGACCTGTTAAAAAGTCCGCGAAATACAAGTCCGCGTTTTAGAATTTCAGCCTATAGCAAAATTCTAAAACGTGGACCCTGATTTCGCGGACCGGAAAGTCATGATTCTCGGGAAGGTCCGCGGGGTCCGCGTGGTCCGCGAGGTCCGCGTTATAGACCTGGCCCAGTAAAAACGGCAACAAAGTTATAAAATTGTAACATCGATGGCATAAAACAGCTACCACGCAGTGCTCAATCATGAAAACCTAAAGCAGTTAGTCGGCAATGATTGTCTTACAACATCGGCTATGACTTCTCAAAGAGTTTCTTAGCACAATCATTGAAAGAAGAAACAGTTACAGGTGTCTGAGCGACAGAGGGGAGCTGCTGCTGCAAATCATCCTTTAATCAATTGAAAATAATATTGACTACCAACAAAAATCTTTTGATTTGCGTATGAAATTTTGAAAGCATGAAATCTTCTTTCGACCTTCATTGTCGAGATTTCTGCTAATATCGACAAAGATCTTGAAGCGAAAAATAACAGCACTCCTGTATTATTTTTTGCACTTTCCTGCTTATGTAACATGGACTTTGCACGTGCTTTGTGCTGCACAAACTTACAAACTTTAGAAAGGCGTTTCAGTAAGCTGTTTACCTTCCTTCTCCAACTTGCAAGTCTTCCTAATTACCACGTTCTTTTTAATCCGTTAATGACTTGGGGTAATCTTTATCTACTTTAAATTAATTTTGCACGTAATCAATTGGGAAAACCGGAAATCAGAATTCTCCAAGTTCTTGACCTCTTTGTACCTTACCACAGCATAGAACACAGTGGCAACAAGGAAGCAGATTAGCTACAGCGATAAAAATCGCACATAAAAGAAGATCGCGATAAGACATCTCTTTTCTAATTGTTCAACAAATAGGATAGGCTATCCTAAGAAAGCAAAAAATAATTGTCAAACATCTGACTCATGCGTGCGATAAATCGCTCGCATTATTAGCTCCATGCGTGTGCCAATGCGTGCCCGTGCGATCGCACGCATTAAAAGACGAAGACTGTAGATACAGTATAACATTTGGTAAAATCTTTCATGACAGGACTGGTTTTATTATCTTCTGGTCTATGATCCCCAACAAAAGACACTTCTTGCTGATCGTGGAGAAATTGGAATTGGTGATGAGTATCAGTCTGAGGTCCCAGACATGCTTGAAGATCGTGAGTAGCCCATGTCAGTTATTTAGAGAAACAGATCAATTTGAGTCCTGTGCCTCTTTTGCCAATAACAGCTGAACATATGTATTTATGTATGTCTGTAAAATTTTGCCAAGAAATTAACAGCTAGATGTAATATAGATTTAGAAAAAAATAAGTCTAATTATAGGTGTGCAATATAACATAAATATAAAAGTTAAACATTTGATCTAAAAGCACCCCAAGTTAAATGGCAGGGATAGCATTAAAAGGTCAATGCGACCTTGTTTCCATAGTGGTTCCTCCAGAGGTGTCATTGAAAGGAATATTTTCACGAAAGAAAAGAGAAACGATATTTATGTCTCAATATTTGAGAGTGCCCAACGTCTTTGAATTCTTAATGCAGTTGGGTGAGCAATGCAATTCTCCTGTCTTTAATTGAATTGAATACAATTCTCATGTATTGTGATTTGCTAAAATGCAGGACTGATATCGACAGTGTCAACTTTTCTCATGTCAATCACATCTTGTAGAACAGCCTCATGTGCTTGTTCATAGGATTGTAACTGTATTGTCTTTGAAATTTCATTGACAAATTTTATTGAAATTTCATACTGTACGAAAATATAAGGCCATGTAATAGCCATGTACAAGCCTTGTAGTTGAAAATTCTAGAACATCATTTCAAAAGGCGAGATTGCTGAGTCCCTGCTGACGAATTCAAAAGAACTTGTCAAAGCATGCCTTTATGTTCATTAATCTGCCAATCACACAAAAGAAGAAAACAAGGACCTTTGAAAATTCTAGAACACTACTTCAAAAGGCGAGATTGCTGAATCCCTGCTGACGAATTCAAAAGAACTTGAAACAATCATCGTTTGACTAACAAACAACGCTTTGCAAGAAAAGATTTTGCAAGAAACAACGCTCACATGAAAAAACGACGAAAGATCACATGTTTTCGAGATGCCCCCCTCGAACCTTGTGCCTTTAACTTTTACGAAAATATAAGGCCATGTAATAGCCATAACCTTGTTATAGCCTGGAATAGCCTTGCTGCAACCTTGTAAATGGCTTGAAAAATGCTAATTAGCCTTGTAGAAGCCTTGTGGAAACCTTGTGTTAGACTGGTTGCAGCTTGGAATCTTACTGATAGCCTTGTAATTTTCTTCCAAGGTTAGTACAAGGTCATAACAAGGTCATCCCCTCTACAAGGCTAAAACTTGGCCTGTACAAGGCCAAGTTTAGCCTTGTATTTTGGTACAGGCAAGCAAAGAATGGTGCTTTCATATGAACATGGTGTCCAGTCTTGTCTTTGAAGTTATGTCATCCCTGGGTGTGACCTCTCTCTATTTTATTAATTTTCAGCCAAAAATGATGAGACTTCTTCTCGTGAACTGGAGACATTGGTATGGAGTCCTGATGGTGGATTGAATGATAAAGAGATTGACAAGTTCTTAGTGCTAGCAAGGTAGCCACAGTTGTTTGATTCACATTCCATAAACCATAAACTCCAAATACTGCAGCAAAAATGTGGCAATAAAAGTTCGGACATTTGTCAAACTGTTAAGACTAACATAGATTTGGGCATTGCTTCACTAAAGGGGTCATGCCATTCTGTAGTTAGGAATTAATTTACTTGAAAGCTGCTTCTACTGTATAATTCTTGGAAAGAGTCTATAACATTGTGTCCACTCCTGAAACAGGTTATTTGGTAGCAAGATATTTGTTGCTATACTATACTTGGTATTGCACAGTGCATTTTTTTATCTGGGTTGTCTTATATAGACTACCATAACTTTGTCAAAGACTCCTTGGCTTTCTTATTTACATTGGATCTCTTTCTAGGTCGATTGGTACCTTCGCCAGGGCCCTTGATTGTGGCAGTGCCATCAGAGAACCAAGCTTACATTTGAGTGCTGCAGCTGCTTCGAGAGATATAACTCTGGTTTGTAAATACTTCAGTTTTACCAGGTGACCCAGAAAAAGTGACCCAACGAAATCTTTTATAGAAAGAAAATGAAGTGGCCGATTGAAATGCTTTGAATGCTGTTATCTTGCTAAAAGACTAGCCTACGTTTTCGGTACGGTACATCTCTAGAATTAAGGATTTTTAAGAAAAAGGCATGCTTGAAATCCGCTTGAAATCCTCAAAAAGTCTTCAAGAACAGGGGATCCACTTAAAGCCATTTCAGATCTCCAAAACAATGAAGAGCGTGTTTAATTTCGGCCTGGGAATATTTTTAGGTACCTGGTAGGGACTATCAATTTGCTCTGGAAACTTCCTACTGAGTTGCCCAGGGCTGAAATGAAACACGGTCCTCATTGTTTTGATGATCTGAAATGGCTGTAAATCGATCCCATGTTTTTGACGACTTTTTAAAGATGTCAGGCATGCCCTTTTACTAAAAATCCTTAATTTGGAAAATTTACCGTTCTGACAACAAAATGCAAACAATGTTCATAAGGTAGGCTAATATTTTAGCAACAGAACAACGTTTGACACACTTGGTCATTTACTTTTTTTTTGTAACAGATGGTGTTGGGTCACTTTTTTTGGGTCACCCGGTACATCTAAAGGCTGTCCTGTTTTATTATTTACAATATTACTCCAGTGAAAAAGAACCGACGGATACAGGGCAGCCGATTTAAAAATAACTTGCATTTCAATTCAATGCATGGATCTACTACATTTAGTTGACGGTTTGGCAGTTGTCGCTGTGTTGCTAAAAAGAAGTTTGAAACTGATCAGTCTGTATCCTGATTGGCTAAATCTAGGCTTACAACCCCATCCGGCCTAACCGTTGATTCCAATTTATGCATTGATCAGAAAAAGAATTTGCTGATAGTCCACAATAACCCCAATTTATGCATTGATCACGCTGATAATCCACAATACTCATTGGCCCTAATCGCTAAACTTTCCAAAGGGTATTTGGGAAACTTTTCCTTGGAAATGAAGTGTGATTAATGTTACAGTGTTAGAAACACCGCAAGTATGAAGTAGATGCAAACATTTATTTTTCAGTTTCATGCCATGAATGCTATTCACAAGAATGGTTATGACGTAGCAAAGGCTATCGCATGCTTTATTCAGGAAGAAGGTCCAATTCTTTGCAGAGATGAGATGGAAGAATGGTCATCAGGTAAGTTTTAAGCCATTAATAAATCATCATTTTAGTTCCCAATCACGCTATCCGGTCACTTTCTTTATCCAAACCAATGTTGTTGGGCCATAGATACACTACACGGGATGAACCAAATAGGAAGAGGCTACCTTTGAAAAAAGTTGAGCTTTAAACTATCTGCGTACTATAGTAGGCTGCAAAAACATTCGCAATTACTGTAAAGGAGGAAACTTTCGCGAGTTGGAAAAACGCGAAATTTTGGAATTAACTTTCGCAAATCAACAAAAATGGGAAATTTTGTAGAAATAAACTTTCGCATTTTGCCAACATAATATAATTCGCGGGAACAAAGATTCGCGAATTTATTGTTTTAGAACATTTCACGTGAATGAAATATCGCTAATTGTATACTCTGGGAAATTTTGCGGGAATCAAGTTTCGCAAATTTCACGTGTTAGGAAATTTCGCAGAATAAACTTTCGCGATTTTCAGCCAAAACGCGAAAAACCCGAAAGTTTCTTCCCTTAAAGAACTAACTGTTTGTAATTTTTATTCAAAGCTTCTTGTCCAAATTATTGGGAAACTCTTTGGGAGACCCTCCAAAAACTTCGTTATTGGTCGTTTTATTTACTTTTTACTCTAGTAGGTTTGATATGTTCGTTACTTATTTCAGGAGAAGCAAGTTTATTTGAGGATGCAGTCAAGAAATTCGGGAAAGAATTCACTGATATTCAGCAAGAATATGTAAGTGTTCCATTGTTCATTGCTCAACCATCAAGCTACAGTATATTGATAAATTGCAACGTTTCTGATCATGAGTCATAGATCTGTTCAGTATTAGAAAAATAGAACTTCTGTTTTGAACGTGGAGGATTTGTAGATAGACCTTATAAGGGAGCAAATATGCCCTATTACTTATCGTGAAATAGAAAAACTTTAAGATAAAACACGAAAATCCTTCATTTGTGATTGTGAATTTTTTATCATCATTCATCAAAGCAATTAAAACACACAAAAGGTTACTCGTTACTGTGCCATCCAAAGCAAGAAAAGACACGAGGTCTTCTGGTTCCTACTTTGGATGACACTTACAATCATAATACTTTGACAAAAAAAAATGCAATGTCAGGTAGCTTGGTACCAAATACCAAATGATGTGAAGAAAAACTTTAAAGTTTCAAAATTTGGGATCCAATCTGGACTTTAACTGGAGTTTAACTGACTATTTGGTACCAAGTTACCCTGATAGAACCAACACAGGTAGGGGGGGGGTGCTGCAGTCTGCGTTCTAAGTTTTTGATTAAAACGCTCTGTTGCTTCAATAAAAGAAATTGCTGCTTCTATGTTAGTTCTGTTTTCAGCTATGTTAAGATCTCGGCCCCCAAACAGACGCAAATTGCAAAGTGCAGTTGAATCCAATTCATTTATGTCTGTGAAATTTAAATTGTTACTTTGCATTGCTAAACCTTGTCTCTCTAGATTACCTATTTCAAAGGAGTGTGGAGTTAGAAAAAGTGTTCTGTGCCCTTCTTTCTTCCAAAAGATAGCTACTATAAGAGTCTAAAAATGTAAACTTTTCTTGCCACACTAAGGCCTTTCAATCTTATGTTATGATCAGAGTATGAGTCCCACAGTTATTAGCAGAGTGTGACTTCCAAAAGATGATGGTTTGACCATTTTTTCCGTCACGTCACCAAGAAAGGTATAATGACAGCTTACCATGGAGTATTTCTACACTTTAATAACAATCCTAGATCATAAAAGTACACTGATACGTTCCCCTGCTTCTGACTTTCTGTAAGCTCCTTCTGTAATAGGTAGAGATTCTAGACATGAACTCAATGCAGCATTCATCCGTCCAAAAATGTGAAAGCATTGGATTGTCTGCACTGACAGGCAATGACTACGTCTGTTCTTTCTTTGGCAAGGGCAAAGCTATACACATTAACTTCTCTTACCTCCAGTTGGCATTCAGTTAATCTATGTTATTTATTCTAAAATATATGTTTAGAGTTCAGGTTAAATTATACAGGGTGCTTCGAGAGAAACGCAACCGAATTATCATTGCAAATTTTAAAAAGAAACAATTAGAATTGAATGGATATAATGTACGCCGTCTTAAAGTATATGCTATCTTATTTTTTCCAATGATATGCAGTTTAGATATACATTGTACTGGATTTATTAATCATTTAATTGATATGTTAGTAAGTATGCTATTTTTGAGATACTGTAAGTTAAAAAATGAAGACCTTATTAATGGCAAAAGGTTAAAATATCTTATTGAAGCAGATTAGGCCCAGAGTGTTTATCTTGCAGAATGTTAGTGAACGAACCTACAACTGTGTTGCTCAAAGTCGTAGTAGTTCCTGGGTAAGATTCTGTTACCCCTTCTTCATATTTTAGCTACCGTGGAAGAAGATGCCAAGTCTTGTAGAATACTACTACATGTGGAAGACTACTGATAAATATGTTCAACAAGTAAGTAGAAGTGTATGAGTAAAGAATTGTCACCATGTGACTTTTGGAATTATTTTATGAAAACTCAACAGTTTGTTAAAGAACTGAGTCACGTTTCTGTGTTTTGAGTTATTCTTCGGAGGTTAAGAAACTGAACATCTTTTGCTGTCAAAGAGATTGAATATTTGTTTGCAGTAGTCGAATTTAAATCAATAAAACTGAACCGAGCTGAACTGAACTAAACTATTGTCTTCGGCAATTTGATACTCCGTTTTCAGTTATCTGTAGATTGCCAAAGGTTGCTTTAAATGCTGCTGTGAAGCTACAGGGGGTGCGTTACTCTCATTTCCATCATGATTTGCATCAGCCTCAACAAACATCTTTACTCTTTGAACACATCCTAAACAACAGCAAACCTTTTTACGCTGCTGTGAGAAAAAAACAATTACAAGAAAGCGACCGTCTATTTTGCATTGGTTGTGATATGTGTTTATTGTATAACATATGTATTTTCTAAATTTTCTAGAAACGGATGAAAGCTGCAGAAGGAGATAGCAAAGTAACTCAGATCTTCATTCCGAGCAGGTAAATGTCTTTATTTCTTCCTTAGAGCTTTCTAGACTCTTCTTACGAGTTTTGATGTCCCAAATTGCATGGTTCAGCGAGAGTTTATCTCAAAGTTTGCTTTATCTTGAACTTTGCCCTAACCTTAACCATAAGTAACATGCAACCAATCGTTAATGCCTTATACTTGGTTTTAAAATTAAGCAAACTGATACAAGACAACAGTGGAGAAATCTGTAGGAGGTCAGAGTTTACAATATCCGCCAGTGTTAGAAAGACGGATGTGTTCTAGTTTAAATAATAGGAAGTCACCAAGCACCAAAATTGTATGAATATATGGTTCAGTAACTGTTAAGAAATCTGAAAACGATATGCAGCGTTAGGTGTCAACGAAGTTCAGTGCCTTACCAATGATTTCCCAGACATTCTTACTACGTTTCAGATTTTTTTTTCTTCAAAATCACACCCTCTGTTATCTATTGTAGCAATACTGCGGTCAATTTGACCTTGGCTGTGCAAGCTACCAGTCAGTATCAAGTCACAGCAGGAGGAAGCTTCGTCACTCCAAATTACATGTGCGAGAGTTGTTTTGGTGAGTGAAATTTGAAAATATTTTGTTGATTTGCAAGCTTATTGTTGTTTTTTGCCTGGCATTCATAGCCCTGTGATTGCTGTTTGCCAATTAGCAGAAGAGAGGGTAATTTAAAGATCCCATGTTAAACAACCAACTCTAGAACTCTATAACTCTATAACTTTAGCTTGGAAAGAGAGGTATTCTTGGCACAGGCTCCAAATCTTTAAATCGGCATAAACTGGTGGGTGTAACATTCTATGACCTATTTCTTCTAACTGAATGGCTTGAAAGAAGCTTTAGCTACTTCTCTATAATTCTACCGTTTGACTTTTCAGGAACTTCAATATTTTTCGAAATTACAGCTTATTTTGTGTTTCAACTCATTTTGGGACGTGACTTTATCAAATTTCTAAATCGTAAGCCCGAAGAGTGACGTTTTATGTTTTATGTGAATTACTGTATTTCATGTTTGGTCAAAAATTTTAGAAATGGTGACGGTTTTAAGTTTTTTTGAAAATCTTTCCTGTATTATTAAGAAAATAAGAAAAACGTTCTGATTTTGAAAATATTGAAGATTTCAGAGAATTCCAATGGTAGAATTATAGTGAAATAGCTCTGAAGTTTCTTTGAAGCCATTAGAAATGGGTTACAGATACACTAATTTGAAAAAGTAAAGGCCACGATACCAACGTCGATTGCCGGATCCGAAGATGCTTGCGATGACGAAAAAATGAATAAATTTAAAGGCAGAAACACCGCAACACGACAAAAAACAACAGCAAATACGATTAATTTAATTTTTGCCAATATTTCGTCTTGCCATGCAGGACTTCTTCAGGGCTTACAGATACACCAACCTTTTTAAAATTTTGGAACCTTTGCTGATATTCTGAGAGAGGCTCAATAGAGCTTTTGCGGTAAAATTTGATAGAAATCCTGTAAACTGTAAGCGCCTATTTCTCATCAGGCAAAGAATCGGCTCTATGGTATCCATGGGGACCATCGACTTCTCAGTGCAAACTTTTCCTGTGCAAAGAATGCTGGTTGTATTGGAAGAAATATGGTGGCATGAAGAAAACTGCGAAAACGACAGAGCCATCCCCACTGGCAGAAACTGTCTATAAGTGTAGAGTTTGTAATAAGAAGTTCAACAGAGCTGAGAGGCTTTCTAACCATATGACTACACATAAAGGCTTGACGTGCAATGTTCCTGGTTGTGAAAAGGTGAGGCTGCTTTCAATGATTTTTGTAAGGAGACAGGAAGCAAATCAAGTTTGTAATAGACCTGTGTACTAGAGTCTGGCTCTAGTGATATTTTATACATTTTTATACGAAAAGTTCAATTGAGTGGTGTTAAACATCACAAGGTTAGACATCACAAGTATGGATTCAAAAGATTTGTGTGAACTACTCTTGTACGAATTACTCTTCATTGAACGATCCAAGGGATTTTGCTTGCAACTCTTTTTTCGAGTATTTTCATAGCAGCGACCTCCCTCTTTTTCTCTTTTCCTTTCTACGTATTTGTTTACGTCTTTCTTTTTGTTATTTTGGTTGCTTGTTTTTCTTTTTGGAAATTATGTGATTTAATTTTTAAGTCACATCTGCAGTTGGAACTAGTTGACTGCGTGTCTTTTCCCCCCCCCCCCCCCTGTGGATGGGACCCAGTAATGTAATGTATATTTAGTTTCGATTTTACTTGATAAAAAAAGATTGGCATCGGAGCTTCTATCACTTCCCTTGTTTAATAGCCGACATGCTCATTTTTTTTTTAATTTTTTGGTGCAAATCGGTCGTTCCGTTCCGGTTTTATAGTGGATCTTTTCAAGAAAATCTCTTTGAGAAACATTTAAAAACGACCCAAAATCACAATCAAATTTCCCTGATATGTCTCTCTTCAGCTATGGCTTGGACACGTTTTAGCAAATGTATCCCTTTGGGAGAATTAAGAGTCATCCCCACTTTGTAACTAATTTATTCAAGGGGATTCCATCATCCCCATTGGATAGCGCGTGCTGGCACATAAAAAGTCATTGCTGTGAGGCAGGAAAATTGTCGAAATTTGATCATCACTTTTAGTCATTTTTTATACTTTTGGAAAGGGCATTCATAGGAAGATTCCTCATAATTTCAGAACGGAGAGGCGGATTCCAATCAGGTGAATTTTAATATCCAATAGACCTTTTAGCTATTCTACAAAAGAGCCTGGATCGAGCGTCATTTTTATACACGAGGTTCGATAGAGTGGCGTTAGAGCTTCTATCAATATTGTGCATATTCGAAAATTCGAAAGTGCACTTTGTAGAATTTTCGAATTTGCACAATAGTGATAGAAGCTCTTAACACCATTCTATCGAGCCTCCCGTATAAAAATATCGCCCGATCGAAGCTCTTTTGTAGAATAGCTAAAAGGTCTATTGAAGTTATTAACTATTAAAGGGACTAGATAAGAAACCGTAGGGGAAATTTTTGATTTGGCTGTTTTCTGATGAGCTAATTTATTGCCATTATTTAACGAAAATTCTAAATAGATGTCTCATATTGGAGATTAGCCTTTGCACTTTCTTCCGATACAAATTAAAGCTCCATATGTTTTGGGATTGCTGCGATATAAACGGATTTCCAGCCAGTATGTTCTTGATCTTTCACCCAAAAATCAGCCCATATTCAGATGAGGATTCTTCCTTTTGAATTTAGCTAATTACAAAGGAATTTATCTTTTCAAAATGCGATATTTGATGCACAAACCGTGGATTTGTTTGCATATTTCTTATCCAGCCCCTTTAAACAAGGCATTTTCCTATGTTGTTGCTTTGATAATCAGGGAGCAGCAATTTTACATATTCGTGCAGTTTTCTTGACTCATCCGGTAAAGTATGTTTGTTGCCAATGGATCTTTTTTTGCAGAGTTTCAGTTTGAAGTCGCATTTAAGCCGTCATTATGCCATGCAACACAGTATGCTGAACGAAGCGAAAAAGTTAAAAGTAAAGACTCCATTTTATATGATCAGTTCAGACTACATTCAAGTGGCCCGTTACATCTGTCAAGGCAATGTAAGATGGATGCACTTTGCTAGGAATCCAGCTGATGCTGTTAATCATGCTGATATCAAAGCAGAATGTAAGTAATACAGTAAGAACCCGCAAAATAGAAACCAGTTTTTTAAAAACAGCCTGTTTGGTTTCTTATTTAAAGGGTATCAATCTGGAAACAGGCTGAAAGGTTTTTATGATATGGTTAAGAAACCTTCAATTATTTCAATTTAAATCTTTAAAGAAAGCCCAGAGGAAACACTATGGAGCAGTATGTTCTTGTTACCTAGCATTCTCTCTAAATTTACTCAACCATAGCATATGCCAAGTATAGGAGCAGTTGCTTTTGCATGAAATGTCTAAACAAATGTTTGGCACCTGATTTTAACAAAGATTGTTAAATATGAATTTATTTGGGATCCTCCTACAAGAAACCTTGTTCCTAAAATCAGTCTGAGAAGTTTCTTATTATAAGGGCATCATTTCTCAAAAAATTCAGCCTGAGGTTTCTTATCCAGTGGTTTCTATTTTGCGGGTTCTTACTGTATTCATTTTCTAATTCGTCTGACCTAGTCAAGACACTAAGATGAAATCACCAGTTGATATCTTATAGGATAATCTGGTCAGTCTGGTGATTCTCAGCCAAATGTTGAGCGCCCAAAACAATATAAATTATCATCAATTATCATCAAATGTCAACATAGGGCTCAAACCTTTAAAAAGGTAGGTGTAAAATTCTATTACAGTTTTCTCTGAATTAAATGGCTTGGAAGGAAGTAAAGGTTTTTTGCTGTAAATCTGCCGTGACAATTTATTGATATCTTGATTTGTTTCAAAATGGCGGCATTTATTAAATTTGAGGCTAGGACGTCATTAAGTTTCCAAATCCTAAACCAGAAAAGCTACAGATTTCTGCTTGCCACCATATTGTAGACCTTCATAAACTTTGGTTTTCTCGATGGTAATGTTATTTTTCCTCTATTGGTTTAGAATTCACGATGATTCAAATTTTTTCCAAATTTTCCATGAATTTTTTCAAAAATATTTAAATTGCCGCCATTTTGAAAAAACCAAGATATCAAAAACTTTCCACGGCAGATTTACAGCAAAGTACCAAAAGTTCCTTTCAAGTCATTCAACTCAAAGAAAAATGACAGAGAATTGTACACCCACCTTTTTAAAGATTTCAAAAATTTGAGCCCTATGCTTCAAATGTCAGGGTTCGGAAGGAAGGGAAGATGAAGTGAGAATGTGAAGTGGGATTGTATATCTTATGTCCAGAATCGCTATCGACGTGTGATAACATTAAACACGTTCTCTGTTCATATACCTTGAAGTCCCTTGGGACTTATTCTTTGCTCTATTGCTGTTGCTGTTAACTTATCTCAGGGGAGCCTAACCGCTTGTATCTCTATGGGATAAGTAAGTTCACTTTTGCCCTCCTTTATGCGTTGAATGAAGATGAAAAAGACTGACTTTATGTCACAGAAAGACTAAATAAACACATTTTTCTCAAGAAGCTTGCGTCTGGGGCTGCGCTGGTAGCATGTTATTTTTAGGAGATTTTTGCTGCCAAAGTATTCTTGTGAATTCCTTAAATTTTCAATACTCTAAATGAAGAAATGATATATCTTTGTTGACCCTATTTTGGTGGGGAGGGGGGATTTGCCCCCTCCCCCAGTAGACTTTTTGTTGTAACTTTGCCAGGTGAACAATTATGGCTCGGAAACTTTCTGACTTTTTGCTGCCACTTATTGTGCAACGACTCATGAAGTTTTATGAAAATATTTTGACAAATGAGGGGGAAGGAGACAATTTTCCGGAACTGACTCTGTCAAAATTGCCAATTGTAGCAAAATTGCAATATTTTGCAAAGATATTTTGCAGGGTAGTGCTATTTGATGTAATCTATCATAATTTTTTATGTTTGGATTGAAACATTGCTCCAAAATGAATTTCATCGCCTTTTTCCTGACTTTGACCCATTTTGCCACTTTTCTTGACCACACAAAGAAAAATGCTGACGCAAGCAATAATGACGGCCAATTTTAGGTTCATTTCTATATTCTCATAAAGTACATGCTTGGGGCTATTAGTACACAAAATCTGGTTGCTCTATCTATTTCCAGTCAAGAGTTAGGTAGGGGGCCCCCCCCAACCAAAATAGGACGTGTAAGATAGCCCAGCCACTATAGGGTTAAGGGCATCTAAAATTCCTAGTCAGACGTCGACACAAGTCTTGACAGAAGTTGCAACCAAAAACATTATTTGCAATATTGTCAAAACAATTTTGCGTGACCTGGAAAGTTAAAGCTGCAAATTGAGTTATTTGGCTTTTTTAATCTAGATAAGACAGTCAGGTGTTTCTCATCAATAATGTGTGTACTCCAAAACACTGTTTTTTTCTGTTTCACTAAAATGCTATTTTCGCTACTTTGAAACATAGCAATTCTCCGATTCCCAATTCTTTTCTGCAGCTGGCTCAGGTTTTTATGGAGAAAGGATCTTAACTGCAGCTAGACAACAGCTGTTTTGTCCTGCACAGCATCCCTAAAACCAATTTGTTGAATTTTGTAATCCCAATACCCAAAATTTTGAATTCACTGGATTTTTGTGTGGGAAACTAAGAATTTGAACCAGTACTCAAAATTTCTTAGAATCATCAGATTTTGAGTGAGATGCTTACGAGTTTCTTACGAGTTCCATAACAATCCTTATGTTTACTTCCTGTGCCCTCGTGAAGATTCCAAGCCTTTCCAATGTTAAGACATTACTCAGGTAGTAGTAATAGTAACAACAGCAGCACCAGCAGTAGTAGTACCTTCCAAGTAATATGATGCAGGAGATAAGTGAAAATAGATTAGATACGGTAAGGATTTCCGTGACTTACATGAATTCTTTCTTGAAAAGTTTTCCCCTTTTACTGGAGTTTCTTAATTTTTTAGCAATCTAAGAGTTGATCTTATTATCAGTAGTTTCTCGTAAAAAGCTGCGTGTATTCTAAGTTTCTGGTATCTTCTAGCCTGATATTTTCAATTCTCTTTTCACAGGTATCAAGGTTTTAACACCTGACGTTGCCAAGAAAATACTCGCCTCGAAAATCGTCAAGAAACGAAAATCACTAGATGACGTCATTCAGGTTATGAAGAAGATACAAAAAGCGACGGGCATCAATGTCCAGCGACCGCACATCATCTCTAACATGCAACAACATGCAACAACAAGCACAAGTTCAAGTGCCTCTGCGATGCGCAAACTCATGTCCCCAACAAAGACTTCGGTCGGCATGTTTGGTCAGTCGCAAAGTACTACAGCTGGCCACATGAAATCGAGGACATTGAGAAGTCCTGCTTCCACTGTTCCTACATCATCGTATAAGAGGCCGTTGGATGTGGCACTGGAACAGAATGGAATAGATGGTAAATATGACACTTGAAATGTAGTGTACGGTTAGAAGAGGGCCTAACTACTTAAAGAAACAGGCATCTGTTTGGTCTTTTGCGCTTTTTATTTTCCAGTGCTGATGTTTCGCCCACTAGGGCATCTTCAGAGCAACTGAATAAATCTAAGAAGTCAAGCTATATTTATAGTCAAAGAATTTAATTACAACAATTAATGTCCATATAAGGTCCTTCCGGTTCTTTGTAAAACATTTAAGCTTCCTCCATCCGAGGCCGAGCTTCTTGCTGTTGTTGTTGTTGTTTTGTCATTCTTCTTCATTATATCCCGATTTGGGGTTTCATTGTTCTTGTTGTTGTTGCTGTTCTTGTTGTTCTTTGTCATTTCACGTAAGATTGTTTCTTCGATGTTTTTGTGTTCTTTCTTGCTGTTGTCGTTGCTATCGTCCTTCGTTGTCTTTGTTCTGATTGATGTAGTAGTTGTTGTTGTTGTTGTTGTTGTTGTTCTTGTTGTTCTTGTTGTTCTTGTTGATACTTGAATTAGTTGATGAAATGTGGTTTTGATTCAACAGTATCTTGCTGTTCTTTGTTTGTTTTTGGTATTTGCTAGTTTTGTGTCTTCCAGCCATCATACTGTTTCGTACAGTAATGCTTTATGTTGTCATTAAAAACAGTTGAATGCCCTTCTTTGTCAGCCTTACATTCTTGCTAAATTTTGTTTACTTTTTGCTTTGAAATGAATTATAAACGCATACCCACGACCATAAGTAAACAAATGGAAGAAAAAAGTGGTAAGAAAGAATGATAAATGCGTGCCACATCTCCAAGATAAGCGTGCATGTGATCTTCTCCCTCTTCTTTGATACGAATAATGTTTGCAATGAATTGTAATGCTAAGCTTCATTCATCAAAGAGAAGTAATTTCAAGAACCATTTACACCGCTCGAAATATAATTCTTTTCAAGCGTAAAAACCAAAGATTAAAGTTGAAAATTCTTTTGCAAAATTCCTGTGATATCAAATCATGTCTAGGCCCTTTTTCAAAACCAATGATTTCAAATGCACTCTAAATTTCAACAATATTGCGAACTCACATCTCCGGTGTGTTGTGACCTATTTTTATATGCAAGTTAGGTGCATTTAAGTTGAAGATTAAACATTTAATTATCCACTCAGAAAGTCCTGATATCTTATTATTTTGTTCCTTTATCTAGAGCATAGGGCTCAAATCTTTCAAATCTTTAAAAAGGTCGGTGTAAAATTCTATTATATTTTTCTTTGAATTGGATTGCTCGAAAGGAACTTATGGTACTTTGCTGTAAATCTGCCGTGGAAATTTTATGATATCTTTATTTTTTTCAAAATGGCGGCAATTTGATAATTTTTTAAAAAATTCATGGACAATTTTGAAAAGATTCAAATCATAGTAAATCCTAAACCAATCGAGGAAACATTACATAACCTTCAAGAAAACCATAGTTTATGGAGCTCTACAATATGGTGGCAAGCAGAAATCTGTAGCTTTTGTAGTTTAGGATTTAGAAATTTGATGACGTCATAGCCTCAAATTTAATAAATGCCGCCATATTGAAACTATTCAAGATGTCAATAAATTGCCACGGCAGATTTGCAGCAAAAAACCCTTCGTTCCTTCCAAGCTATTTATTTCAAAGAAAACGGCAATAGAATTTTACACCGACCTCTTTAATGATTTGAGCCCTTTGTTTTTATCTAGTCAAGAGTGTGTATTTTTTTGAAGACACCCGGTATATTTCATTTCCTTGATGTTTATGTCTCGTTACACAGATTCAGCACCGGCTTCCAAACGGCACAACGTAGGATCGCCAGTTGGAAGAAATGGACATGACTGCCATATTTGTGGAAAATTATTTCATAGCCAAAGTAAGCTTCATTCGTACTTATTCATTTTTAATCCCCAGGTTTCCAATATTTTCATGTTTGCGATGCAGACTGGTCTGTTTTGGTCCAAGCCCGTTGGAATCATGGCAGGAGTCGCGTGACTCTAACAGTTCTCTATAAAGCTATCTTGTGATCAGTGGTAGCGTAGCATACCAAGTCGGACGGAGTTGGAAGAACTAGCATTCATTTACAATTCGGAGTGTGTACGAGTTTGCATATTAAACTAGGAATTTTGAACTATGCCCGTTTTGCAAAAAATAGATTTGCCTTACCTTTGGTTCTGAAGGGACCCTCTTTACCTCTTTCACGTATCTCCTATTTACTTGACACTGAAAAACTCAAGCATATCATGCGGGCTTTTATCTTATCCCAGTTCAGCTACTGCCCAATAGTGTGCCTGTTTTGTGTGTTGCGTATTGCTTGCGTGTTGTCCTGTGTGAGGAGATTCATTACGATTTGAGGCATTTGTAACCAAGAGATTTTCGTGAAGTCAAATTTACCAATGTTTTCAGTGCTCATCAAGCGCCAGAAAAATAATACATTATTTCTGTCTTTCGACTTTTAGGCCCAGTTTAAACATCGTTTTTGCCGTTTCAAATTTAATAGATGCTGCTGAAACTTCTAAGTGTCAATTAAATTCGACATAAAAACGATGTTTAAATCATCTGCCGTTTTGAAGAGGTAAGACGGCAGAAGTTCACCAGCTCTGTCGTATCAAATGGTAGAAAAACGACTTGAATTGCACATCGCATTTCTGCCGCGTTTAATTAATCAATTCTAGGCTATGGTAGCCGGTTTCTACGTGTGATCAGCCACTGCACTTGTGCATTTTGAAAAAATGGCCATTTTAACCATATCAGTTTCAATCCGACATTGTAAAAAACGATGTTTAAATCAGATTTTTATACACGGCAGATTCTGCCATTTTTAATACAGTTTGATTCGACACGGCAAAAAACGATGTTTAAACAAGACGTTACGTTGAATTCAGTTCACCCAAATCTATCCTATACTTTTAGTACTATGAATTTTCAAAAGTGAGAATGTTTTTCCGACTCACTCGGTATAAACCAAGTTGTTTCCACGAAGAATATGTTGCCTGGAGGTTTCGAAGGATTTTTATTCCAAGGCCGTAATGTACAAGAGGTTATGTGACCCCGAAAGGCATGGGCCATGCCATTTCATTTACGAGGGAGAGAATTTCGATACAGAATTGTAAGTAGCGTGGGCTTTGTTTTTGTTATGTTTACAATTACTTTCATGGCTTTAAAATAACTTTGAAAACATTTACATTGTAGCGAGTTTAAAACATCACGTCCAGTTGCAACATGGAAAATCAGCGACGCAATCGGTTATCAGTCAAACGCCTGATGGCAACCGATCAAGCAACAATTCGCCTTACCTTGATCAAAGTGGAACATCCTCCTCTTATCAAAGCGCCTCGAATCAAGCAAAAGACCCTATCACTAATGGGACCCGTCAAGGGAAAGGCAAAACGCATGGATCGCAAAAGACTGGTCGAAATTTCTCGTCCATGGCACCCCAGAAGAGACTGGTTGGACAGGGTCTGGTAGAGTTCATCGGAAAGGATGGCGATCCTCATTTTGTTGATCCGCCACAAGAGTTCTTTTTCAAGTCAACCAAGGAGGCAAAGTATGTATCTTGAAAATATAAGAATGCTTTTCGTCAAAATCATCTTTCGCTGTATGTCATATTGTGGTTTTGCTTTTTAAGGAGGGGTGTATCACTCTTCCAAAAATGCGTACGAGAGTTTTTTGAACAGGAAGATTTTTAGGGATCCTTTACGGATTTTTTTTTAACAAAAGGATTTTTGCCAAAGGTGTACAAGATTTTACAGATGGGTACGCCCCTCGTTTAAGGCACTTCTCAAGTTTTGCAGCATGGGAACGTTTAGCATCTTGCCGTATAGACTGTATTTTCAACTGAAAATATCATGGATTGCCGTTCTATATTTCCAAATCGACTGACATATACAGAACAGGCATGCCCATACAGCAAGGCCCCACATTTAAGAAACCACCTAAAGGAAACTTTTAGACTACTGAAAAATGATTTGCCCCCTCTTAATAGCCGCCAACTCCCAGTAATTCCAGGCTGAAGGAATCGCGAGGTATGGTCACATCGAGAAGAACGACCAGGACGCTGATTTGATGAGCTCAGCGTCCTAAAACTACCTTCGGATGCTAGGTAGAAATATATAAGGAAAACAACTTTTGTCATAGGAAAAAGTCGAGCTTGGGGCTGCAAAGTAATATGGTTCGCTGTGGGTCTTCAAGAGCCTAATTCAAATCTCTCGTTGCTTGAAACTACTGCAAGGCAAGCAAGGACTCTACATCATACTACAGATGTTTATGAATTAATTCATGATGATGAATCAAGTTTGTTTCGAAACGTACCAATAAGACATGTTTACGTCTCATTAATGTATCAAGCTTTATACTTGGAATGTCTTCACTGTTTTTGCCTACTGCCTGGATGTCACTTGAACTTGTCAATATATATTTTAACATGGAATGTCAAAGAGATTAAAATGAATTACACAATGATTGTCGTCGCAAGCATCATTCTCCGCTTTGTAAGGCTACTGCGTTTCCTACCGGATTGTCTAATTCCATGAACATTTTCAAATTTTCTTTACTTGAATCGTTTTCTTTCATAGGAAGTCACGGCGTTCCCTACCGCCTAGAGTTCAAAGAAAAATCGCAAGAAAGCCGTTTATTCAAATAAAATGTTCTCAAGAATTGAGAGACTCGATCATTTGCAAAAAGAGCCAGAAAAAGATTGGTAATGTAGAAACCCCTATCGTTATTGATGATTAAACATTGGCGAAAACGGCATATGACATATCTGTTGGAGATTCTTGCTTGGGCTAGCACTTTAGTTTATCATGAAGAACTAAATGTCATGGTGTAGAGTACAGACAAGAATTGGTCTTTAAAGCATAATGCTTGTAGTATCAGTTTCCTTTCGTGTACAGTATTAGCGACTATTTTTATCAAAAATGAGACAGTATCAGCAACGATCATCTGGAAAGAAGCAAAGCAATCGAAGATGGACTAACGGGAGGCTCAGCAGTTAGAGAGCATTTTAGAACCACCGTAAAAGCTCTATTTAGCCTTCCTTCTCTATTAACCCCCTAGGGGCCCCTCTCTAATTAGCCCCTCCCTTATAAGCCAAAATTTAAGATTAGCTCTCCCCCCTCACTATTGAGCCCCACTCCACTTATACCAAATGCCTGAGGTTACCAAAGACTTTCCATTTATTTAGCTAAATAAGTTTGCATATTAATTTTGAAATGGTTTGAAATACTGTGTAGAATTTGTGTATTAGACTGGTAAAACTGTGTGTTGATTCCGCAAAAATTCGGGATAAAAGAACCTTGCCATTTGCCTTTGTGAATAAAACTCCTCTCTCGAATAGACCCCCCTCTTTTTTAAGCCCCTCTAGAGTCTCCGAAATTGAATAAGCCCCTCAGGGGCTTAATAGAGTTTTTACATAATTTCGTTTTAATGAGAATGCGCCCACGCCGGCTATATGTTACTTGAAAGAGTTCTTAATTTAATGTTAGATGTTAGAAACTTTGCCAGATACCAAAATTAAAGAAGGAGTAAGGTCCGTATTTTGTCTTGCAGATCCTAAGTATCCTTTTACAGAGAAGTCCATAGCGTTGTTTTCATATGGTCAGTTGAAAGGCATTCCACTCTTCACCTCGAGCGGTGTATGTCAATGCTTAAGACCCATTCTTTGCTGACAGAAAAGACTTAGTATTCTTCTTGCTCCTTTCGATTGACCAAATGAAGATCTTGCTGGCTCTCTTATTGACAAAATACGACTGATTAGCTAGTTATTTTAGAGCCTTCACCTGTATTTACAGTGTCCTTTGCAACCAGCATACCTTGCACGTGCCATCTCTTTGTTGGCGGCCATTTTCGTGGAACACGAAAAGATATATTCACAAAGCATGCCGGTTGCAAAGGCCCCTTTAAATGTCTTAGCAGGTCAAATTGAGGATTGCACTGTAGCAAAATCAAAAATTTAGATTCTACCGGATGAGTAAAAAGGGCCTGGCGTTCGAAAGGCCACTGCTCTCTGAATATGTAAGCAATGATATTTTGCAATATCCGATTGAATAGCTAACATGTTCAATTATTTTCAGAATTTTTCCTGGCTGAAATTTGTCACTCCGTTCAGATCTTACAAGAGATTTTCTGAAAAAGTGCCTTTAAGAAACCTTGAAACGTGCTAAAATCACCAGCAAATTTCCCTGATATTTTTACCTTACAGCAATGACTTGAGCTCGCTTTACCACGCACTTTCCTCTTGGGAGAATGGAAAAATCTTCCGCCTGATATGAACAACTTATTTAGGGGGGATCCCTTTCTCCCAAGAGAACCGAATACATGAATGCATGAAGGGAAATTTTGATCGTCGTTTTCATTCGTTTTTGCAGGTTTTCGAAAGGGGCTTTCTGCAGAAAATCTCCCATATCGACGGTAAGGAATGGCCAATTAAAGTCGGGTAAATTACTGAGCCTAATTGGACATATCGGGAATGAAACAAGACAGTTTTCAGTATGATTGCTTTGATATTCAGGGAGCAGCATTTTTTCAAACGCCGGGCCTTTTTATTGATTCTCCCGGTAGTTAGTCGCACAAAGCATGGCAAGTTTTCTCGTGGTCTTTAATAATGTTCAAAAGTATCCTTTTTTGGTGTTTCTCCTGAAACCGATAGGCCAGTTAAAAGCTGCCAGGGCTTAAAGGTCCACACTGATGCGCATTTTGAAATTTATGTCTTAGAGCGGGTTTGCGAGAAAGGTACAAAATGGAAGAACTTTTACTCAAACAAGTGGAAATGTAGCCTTCCAAAGCCCTTTCACCTATCCTTCATTTTCCTTATGAAGATAATGACTCGTAGAATTTGCCTCTCGTGTTTTCTTGCAAAAAGGATTGCATGTTTTACTCCCATATTGTACTGCGAGTTGAAATGCTCAGACATGCTTTGTTTTATGCAGCTTATTTTTGCGATAACATCTTTACTGGCTAGCAAGACTTGACCTGCGAAACGTATTGTCATTGACAATCAGATCTGGCCATGCCTTATATCATTGCCTTGTGGTCAACGCTTTCTTTCTAATATCACCTGTGAAAATAATTGCCTATATTTAAAACAACTAAGCACGAAGACGCCGATTTTATCAACTTACGGGCATGTGTTGAGATTCTTCGAAACGTGTAGAATATGCTAGAACAGCGCTATTTGAAGGCTCGTTTAGACAGGCTTCGTATTTAATGATGAACACTATCAATAACTTAGTTTGCAATGGAGCTAACTGGCAGTTTATTGCACGAGGTTTCGCGTTTAACCTGTTGTACTGAACATCGTCAGCTAGATAAATGTTTGCTAGGCAAACATTGTGGCAGGGCAACTGTTTAAATGTATGTTTGAATTACTATTCCAAGTTGGCAAATTTTACAAGTGTCTATATTGAAGGTACCTCATTAATGTAGGGAACAATCTTATCCACTCAAGAGAAATTTGAACCTGCAAGCACATTTTTCCCAAAACTTTAATTTTTATCCGAATGTCCTAACCTTTTTAGGTTAGCACAGAGGAAGAGCGCCAGCGCCAGCTCTTTGTTCCTATTTGTGAAGAATGATATAAGCAAGGAAATTTCTTTATTTTGCACTCTTTTGATTGGCCATAGCTTTAGATGTTTCTCAAGAGATTTGTAGGGCACAATTTATCATTCGTTGAAGCCCCGTGGCAGCAATTTACCAGATTTGTATCCGCCATTTATCAGAGAAGTATTGCTCTCCCCATACCCCTTTCTAAATGTCAAAATGGTCTATTCGTGTGTTCACGCATGTTGCACTGCGAAGTATTCCTTTCACGCCTGTGACAAGTGCGCTCTGCAAGTATTCCGTCAAGAGGAGTTCCAAAAGAATGACAAGTTTTAGGTGAACCAAAACATCCATCTTTTACGGACACTTTCAATGTCCGTTAGAAAAGCAAAGTAACTCATATCAAGATCTTTCCTGCATGCCGGTTGCTTAGTGGTCAGACCATGAACTGAGATCAATTGTCTGTTTTCAGCAGTTCACTGATAGACTCATTTTACCTTTGATTTAAATTGAGTCGGTCTGTGAGCTGCTTCGCTCCAAATTCTCTCATTTTCCAGAGGCGTTTAGTAACATTCAGCGTTACCAGTGTTACCGCAGTTCCCACTATGAAAGTGTGAGCTATTTCTGTATATGCTTTATTATCGTCAACCCAGCTAGGCACCCGTGATAGATTCGAAGCAAAACGAACAAATATTTTTAGATTTGATACTTTGCATGTTTGAGCATTAGGCGATCCCAGAAAACATTAATTACATGTCAAGGTGGTTTACGAAAACCTCTAAACATAAGTACTCATTGCAATAGCATAGTCTTAACGGGAAAACATTATGTTTCGAGCGCAGTTTATCATGTTTGACCAGGACTTGACCCAATAAACATGGCCTAATGGAGATAATGGCGAGAACAGCAGCGATATATATTTGTAGCCACTTCGAGGATCATTGAAATCGAGCTTAGCCATTCGTTATCAATGCGTTTTATGGGTATGAACATTATCAGACTATAGTTATCATAAACTAGTAAATAATCGTATCTTTGAAATCAAGCAAGAGTTGTCGTTCGTGACTGCAGTACTGAAACTTAGACTGCGTTCACACGATGCCGGTATATTTTGAAAACGGTAAAAAGTATGACGGATAGGCCTCCCGTTCACACGAAAATGGACGAACTCTGCCGGCACATTTGAAAGCGGCATTTTGCTGGTACAGTAAAAACCTGCACATAGGAACTTTCATCTATTAAGAACCTACAGCCTGAAATAATATATTTTGTACCCAATATATAAGAACCATTTCAGGCTGATATCTTAACTAGGTTCTTGATAAAGCGTTTCATTCAATCATTTGGGAAATAAATGCAACTTTTTGCCCATCAACCTCCTTCATGGACTCAAAAACATTACTTACAGAACTGTGATAGGCAGGGCCTGCAGGAGTAAACTGGGTAAGCTTGGGTTGAAGTGGATAGGGCCAAGAATGTAAATAAATCTGGCTAAGATTTAGATTCACATATTTCTCTGTGTTAAGAACCTACACCCTGATCCTGATTACTGGATGTGTCACATTGCATAAGAACCTAAACAGGCTGACTTCAAAATCTTAGGTTCTTATGTGCGGGTTTTTACTGTATGGTGTGAACGCTAGCTCAACTTTTGCTGCCGTCACATTTTTACCGCTTTCAAAATATGCTGGCATCTTGTGAACGCAGTCTTAAGGCCCTGTTACACGATGCGATTTTACGTGAAACTTGCTTGCAATGGCGTTGCGAGATAAGTTTTACTGGGGGTGTTACACGGAAATTTCGGAGAAAATCCTGAACTCTTTTGGTGCAAACCGTTGCCTGAGTTGTCTACTTGTGAAACTGGCTCGCAGCGCTCGCAACAGAAATCTGGCAAATCGTCGTCAAATTTCGGGATGTTAGTTTGTTACACGGTGCAATGTTTTGTGAAACTTATCTCCGCCATTGCAAGCAAATGTCACGCAAAAGCTCATCGTGTAACATGGCCCTTAGACACTGGGCCCGAAAGATTTATTTTCCCAGAGTTGTTCAAAAGAAGGTGGCTTTGATTGACATGTCAGGACAAACCGATTTGCGACTAACAAGATAGGCACTAAATCCTAACTGGCTAACGAGCTTGGCACGTGACACGCTCTGAAACCAATCAATGGAACGGAAAACCGACCGGGAAATTTGAAAAGTCAAATTTAGGCCGTTTTTGGACGATTTTACCACCCTTCACCAAAAAAAGATTGTACGGAAGGAAAATTAAGATTTTCAAAAAATTCCTTCACAGGCGTGTTCCCAATACTTGAATACATGCCTGTTCACGGGGGCTAAGAATTATCTCAAAATCTGGAGAAATGCCGAAGTTTTGAATTTGACCTCACTTACCTCTCTGTAGCGTGTCATAGTAAAAGCCTCAGTAAACACAGAAACGTATTCTTCACATGCATCTGGAGACTAAATACTTTGCTTCGAAGTTCTTATTCTGTGTGTTTAAGAATCTTTAGAACATATTAAAGATGCCAAACTTAGAGCACTACAGTATCTGAATCTTTTTTAGTTTGAAGCTAACATGAATACCACGGGCGATTTTCAATATTTAATGCTGAGGGGTAGGTGAAAAATGGGAAGATTTGCACTGCACTGGCCTAATAAAACATCACACTCTCGTTATAAATAAGGACGAATTAACAGATACTTACATTTCTATCTTGCAAAATGAGGACCACAAACTGAAAACATGAAGCAGCACAAATGCCAAAAGTATTTCAACTGGTTTTAATGGCAAAAATCCACTTTTTTGACCGTAATCTGCAGCCAGTTTCTCCAACAAATGGTTCAGACTTTCCTCTTGCAACATCATTGTCAATAGAAAGGGCGCGGAATTTTCAGTGATCAGCTGCATGCTTGCTAGCCATCATCAAATAACATACAATTCCAATGAACTTTGAATAAATAACAATTATTTAAGGAATTGCAAGAGCTGTAACATCCAACGTGGCCAGAACGAAGGATTTTGTGATGTCCTCTTCGATAACCATTGCTCCCATTCCTTTATCCAATTCTGCTCTCATCTTTGTGAGATCATAAGAGTGGGAATCAGCAATTACATGAACCAAAACATCATATAAATTCATGAATTGTGTCCCTTGCTTTTTAGCACAAGAAATGGCTATCATCTCGTCTAGCAGGTACATGAAATGAATATGAAATACTAAACTTAATTTTGCGAAAGATCACAATAACAACGAATGGAAGAAATGTACATCTTGTTTTTAATGTGATAAGTAGATTGGCCATTTCTGCAAAATAACATTTGAAATACTATTTTTACAGCTCCTTCATATCAATTTCACAATTTGTGCGGATATCATAGAAAAATATCTATCTTTGGACTTGGACTACCAGAGGTTATCCATTAGAAAATCACCCCTATGCGCGCATATGCGGTCAAACGAGAATAAGAGTTCTAAGAAACTTCAGTCTATGGGGGGTCGAAGTTTTATCATCTCACAGAAAATATGCGTTGAGTCTACAAAGTTTTATGTCCAGTTGTGCTCTATTCTACTGTGTTGTTTGACCGTAAAGGAGTGATTTTCTAATGGATGACCTCTGGTAGTCCAAGATAGATATTTTTCTATGATATCCGCACAAATTGTGAAATTGATATGAAGGAGCTGTAAAAATAGTATTTCAAATGTTATTTTGCAGAAATGGCCAATCTACTTATCACATTAAAAACAAGATGTACATTTCTTCCATTCGTTGTTATTGTGATCTTTCGCAAAATTAATTTTAGTATTTCATATTCATTTCATGTACCTGCTAGACGAGATGATAGCCATTTCTTGTGCTAAAAAGCAAGGGACACAATTCATGAATTTATATGATGTTTTGGTTCATGTAATTGCTGATTATCACTCTTATGATCTCACAAAGATGAGAGCAGAATTGGATAAAGGAATTGGAGCAATGGTTATCGAAGAGGACATCACAAAATCCTTCGTTCTGGCCACGTTGGATGTTACAGCTCTTGCCATTCCTGAAATAATTGTTATTTATTCAAAGTTCATTGGAATTGTATGTTATTTGATGATGACTAGCAAGCATGCAGCTGATCACTGAAATTTCCGCGCCCTTTCTATTGACAATGATGTTGCAAGAGGAAAGTCTGAACCATTTGTTGGAGAAACTGGCTGCAGATTACGGTCAGAAAAGTGGATTTTTGCCATGAAAACCGGTTGAAATACTTTTGGCATTTGTGCTGCTTCATATTTTCAGTTTGTGGTCCTCATTTTACAAGATAGAAATGTAAGTATCTGTTAATTCGTCCTTAATTATAACGACAGTGTGATGTTTTATTAGGCCAGTGCAGTGCAAATCTTCCCATTTTTCACCTTCCTCTCAGCATTAAATATTGAAATCGCCGGTGGTATTCATGTTAGCTTCAAACTAAAAAAGATTTAGATGCTGTAGTGCTCTAAGTTTTGCATCTTTTAAACACACAGAATAAGAACTTCGAAGCAAAGTATTTAGTCTCCAGATGCATGTGAAGAATACGTTTCTGTGTTTACTGAGGTTTTTACTATGACACGCTACAGTGAGGTCAGTGAGGTCAAATTCAAAACTTCGGCATTTCTCCAGATTTTGAGATAATTCTTAGCCCCCATGAACAGGCATGTATTCAAGTATTGGGAACACGTCTGTGAAGGAATTTTTTGAAAATCTTAATTTTTCTTCCGTACAATCTTTTTTTGGTGAAGGGTGGTAAAATCGTCCAAAACGGCCTAAATTTGACTTTTCAAATTTCCCGGTCGGTTTTCCGTTCCATTGATTGGTTTCAGAGCGTGTCACGTGCCAAGCTCATTATCCAGTTAGGATTTAGTGCCTATCTTGCGACTAACAAGGGCAGATTTAAGGTAACTCTGCTTTCCGCTCTAGTGCACAGCGAAATGCCGTTTTGCAAAACCACTCTCCTCAGAAACCAGTTAATTTCTCCAATATTATTCGGCCTATCGAAAAGCAGTAAAAAGGATGTTGTTCTGTATAATCTGGGCAATCGAAAGATGTATATATCGCAATGTTTCCGTCAACCCTGGTTTCGCAAATCCTAGTTCAAATCTTTTTGCTAATTTCAGAAAAGTGGATTTATCTCCAAAACTACTCGAAAAATTTTCGATTTTTTTTCGTTCCATCTTTAGCTAGGTTGTTGATCTACAACTTTGCCAAGTCTGATTGAAAAAGCTAGGCTAAATTTCCTGCAATCGAATTTCGTATTTCTGTTTACTTTTCGACTGCGAAATGGAGAAACCTTGGTCAACAGATTACCATGCTATGAAGCACGCTTGCAAAAGCTCAGGCTTGAAATAACTTTCAGAAGTTTTTCCATTGGCAAACAAATGAACGTCATCTTTTGGGAATACCATACGCCGGTCCCAAGAGACATCCTTAGTGCGCTTGTAAAAGTATCATTTGCATCTATTGATTAGAAATTACTGATTTTTACCGGCAAATTCACGAAACTATGCTTTGGGTGCCTTTCGAGACTTTCGTAAGCATTCACAGATTATCAATTTCTTTTAGAGTCAACAATGAGCATAGATCTTAAATCAAGAACTAATTTTTTTGCAAAAAACATTCTACGGGCGTTCAAATCGTTCTGCATGGGCTAAACTGTTGACCAACGCTTTTCCCCTTCGATGTCGAAAAGTAAACAGAAATGTAAAATTCGATTGCAGGAAATCTAGCCTAGCTTTTTCAATCAGACTTGGCAAAGTTGTAGATCAACTACTTAGCTAAAGATGGAGCGAAAAAAAATCGAAACTTTTTCGAGTAGTTTTGGAGGTAAATCCACTTTTCTGAAATCAGCGAAAAGATTTGAGCAAGGATTTGCGAAGCCAGGGTTGACGGAAACATTGCAATTTATAAATCTTTCGATTGCCCAGATTATACAGAACAGCATCCTTTTTACCGCTTCTCGATAGACCGAATAATATTGGAGAAATTAACTGTTTTCTGAGGAGAGTGGTTTTGCGAAACGGCATCTCGCTGTGCACTAAAGCGGAAAGCAGAGGTACCTTAAAGGGGCATTCCTCGAAAATTAGATGTATGCAGAGATTCATACTGTCATCCCGATCGAGAAACAGATCATGTCAGCCCTCGGAAATCGTTTTCCTTTCGTCGATCGCGCTGCTCAAACGCGAGATATGGAAGAAAACATATGGACAAATTTTAATTTCAATACCCTATCATTTTTATGCATCGTTCTCGGCGAACAAAGGTAGCATATTTTCGTTAGTGTCCGTCGGTCGATTATTGGCGAATCTTGATAGGCTCGTTGCACGTCACCCGTTAAATTGAGTTTGAATGTCCTATTGTATTCGTTCATTCATGTGTCCACGGTCAACTACGCGCAAGAGAATTGATCGGCTTTACCGAGAATTCTCGTTTTCTGTCTCGGATTCAAATTTGAGGATATGGCTGAATTCTCGGTCTCTAGTTTGAAAAGTATCTGTTTCGTTTTTGGCCCGTTTGAACTTTATTCAAGTTGGAGAAATATTGGAAAATGTTTGTAATGATAAGCATTTTCGTTTTAAAATCAAACAACGCAGTTCACCGATATCAGGTTTTTTTCTGCGGAATGCCCCTTTAATACAATATCATCAGTTGCTTTTGATTGACACCTCAACTCAAAGCGATCAGCGACTGCAGACAAAGGAAATTCTCTCAACCAGTAATTCAAAACAAACAAGGCCGCAAAAGTTGCCCGGAAACCAGTAGGGCAAACTCTCGTCTTGTGCACACGAATGGTGGTTTTAAAGAGAAGTTATGTGCTTCTAACGAAAGAAGAAGGGTGAATCTAAAGATCTGCCTGGCGGATTATTGCTTGTTTTTCCCACGGCTTTGGAACATGGTTTTTTGTTCGAACTTAAAGAGGCATTGTCACCCAGGGTCATTTGCGGGCACGCTGTAATTTCAGACTGAAAATCAAATTTGGCCGAAGCAGAAACCATGGATCCACGATGCATGAGTAATGTGAGGCAATTTGAACTGAAAGATCGTACTTTTGCACTGAATACAAAAATGCTGCTCTTGGTCTTCAATTTTTCCTTTTCAACAGTGCAAATTGTTTTGCTTGTTAAAGGGAATCTTAAGCATATATAAGCCTGATCTTTGATAGGCTAGAATTTGACCGCAAGTCGCTTCGGCCACTATTATATGCTTACATTTCTGGGGACGGTAATCAACAAGCGCTACAATCTGCCTCTTCAACCATGAGTGATAGCAAACGAGGTCAATCTTGCTCCTGCAGCTGTTTTCCTTGCATCCCTGTGTCGGTGACAGTGCTCTTTCTCTGATGCAACAACAACAACGTACACGGGCATAGGGACACTGGAGGAATGAAACTGCTTCATCAGGAACAACTACCGCGGTTCTTATCACCCATGCTTCAACCATGAGTGATAGCAAACGAGGTCAATCTTGCTCCTGCAGCTGTTTTCCTTGCATCCCAGTGTCGGTGACAGTGCTCTTTCTCTGATGCAACAACAACAACGTACACGGGCATAGGGACACTGGAGGAATGAAACTGCTTCAGGAACAACTACCATACCGCGGTTCTTATCACCCATGCTTCAACCAAGAAAAAGTGATACCATCACACATGTTCACCAAGTGTGCTCGTTTGATGTCAGTTGTGGTTTGTGGTCGATAATGGCGACCAGACGTTAACTAACTTTGTATGAGATTTATTTGAATTGAAGATTTTATTGTTCACTCAATTCACACACCACGTGTTGGGATCTTTTTATATGGAAATCAGCGAAACGGGTGAAATAGCATTAATCAAAATCAGGATTATAATAATTCATGAATAAATTACTGCAGCATCGTTTGTTTTCTAAAGATATGCAAATAAATTCACACATGAAAAAATTGTTACAGATTCAACTTGCTTCTACCAAGTACTTGCCTTGGCTACGGCGTTCGTTAATTTATTCCGCGTGCTTCAATTTAACGCTGTTTCGCAGTTCAGTGACCATTTCATTCTTAAAATAAATTTCTTAAAGTACTCGGAGTTTCTTGCGAGTTTCTAGGTTCAAGGACAATCCTTCATGTTTACTACAAGATATTCCAAAACATAAGATCCTTTTGGATGATTACAAAGTCTGTTCTGAGCTAAGCAAGCATAAGAATATCTGAATCTTCTTCATAACCCCAAACGATCGTTGATAACCCCAAACGATCGTTGATGCTGTTTTTAGCTACAGTCAGAGAGATGAGTGTTGCTGCTAAAGTCGCCTTCATTAGAAAATCAAGCCCCTTGTATAAGGACAAGAATCGCCTGAAAAGCAATATTTTGATCTTTATGTCAAACGAGGATGATACGCAAAAATCAAAAGTCATTACCCCTAGTTTGCTTGAAAGGTAAGTTCGTGCAGAAACTATTGGTGCATCTGTCTTAAATTATGTGTCATGCGAGATTTACGATAACGCAAAATTACTTATGCAGGACCCTCCGGAACATTTCAATTAATGCTATTCGCGAGCATCTAATTTGAGACAAGCATTCACGAAGATAACCTCTGTGCAGAATCGTATGCATGAAGATGTTTTGGTTCAGTGTGATCACGTGCCTTTTTTTTTGTTCATTGCAGCCACGATGTAAGATATAACTAAAAAGGGCGTTTCCTTTATTTTCCAAGCGTCTGAAGGGTGTGGTCCAAAAAAATTTCTGTTCGCCCCAGATCCCCTCACTTCTCATGGGCTGCGTACTCCTCTCAATGTTGTGTTGTATGCCCATCACTGCAGCCATTTAAGGAGAAGCCATATTTGCAGGCTGTTACTGCTGTGGCTGTGGATGTTCAGTTTTTGATAACAGATATGTTGATTTTGTTGATTTTGTTTTATTCGTTTTTATTGTTGCTTTTTTTATGCTTTGTTTTATTCTCTCTGGTTCGTTAGGATACAAAATCAATTTTTTCTAAAAGTAATGATTTGAAGATGCCAAAAAGAAGTTTTACAAGGGATCTTGACAATTTTTGTTTGACAGACAATTTTGCAGGGAACATTTTTGAAATTCGCTAGGGAACATGGGAACAAACGATAATTTTATAAGGGAACAGGGGAACAAGGACCCCCCTATACGACCCTCTTTGGTTCAGTGTGATCACGTGCCTTTTCCCAGTCAATGGCTCCATTGTTTGCTGAGATTCTGCACATTTCCTCTCAACTTCACCTGAGACGTTTGCATCTGTAGCTGTGTAGGAGGGAGGTCCTTCTACCTTCGTTGATGCTGCGAATGCTAGCCTCTGTGCAGGCCCCCGGTTACATCATCCTCCAAAGTTGACTTATTTGCATAATGAATACTATCAATAAGTGGCTAATGATGCGTTCGTTCTAGAAAGCGATTGTTTTAATATTATTAAGCTGCTAATGATGTCAAGAACGTGCCAATTCTGGGTAAATTTGTTGCCGTGCCAGGGTAAACATCTTGGTGATTTATCCATCTTATGGTGTCAAATCTGTCTAACATGAAATAAGCCGACGTCAAATGTTGCTATAGGATCGCGGGAAACTCCTGTCTTGAGTGCACTTTCTGTGCGCATTCTTTATTTCAGTGCCAATTAGCAGAGGTAAAACGGTAATCAATTGCTTTAACGAGCGTGACTACCTTTCTTTCTGACTTTCTGACTGACATCGGAGCCCCTTCTTAGATTACAAAGGACTTTGTAATCAAAAAGTACTCCCGTTTGAAAAATCGCCAAAGGTCTATTATCAAACCTCGTGAAATTTCTTTTTGATCTCTTTGTCTATGATCCAAATATATTTGAAGATGATAGAATGTTTCTTCACATTGAATAACCTCACTCTGATCTATACTTTTTAGGCAACATCATTGACCTTTATATTGAGATTTTCCATCGTCCTTCAAGTCTACGATAATAGATTACGTTTCTTTCTTATGTTCTGACATTTATGACCAAGCAAGAAATTATCATAGAAAAATTGATATGGTAATCATCGATGTTTTTTGCAGTTACGGTATGCTTCAAAACAAGGTTACCCTAAAATTTGCTAAATTAGCTCATTTGAAAGTCAATCACACGATTAGCTATGCCTGGTAAAATAACTTGGTCTTGATATACTTGCCAAAAGGAGAAATTTGCTGACATGATTTTTAGCTTTGTTGATAAGTTCCATCGTCAGCAAGCGGTGCTTATTGATTTGCGCTGCGCAGCAGCAGCAAATCTTTAAAATAGGCTCGTAGGCTCGACGAACGAACGTTGACATGGCGCGCATAACTAAACATACAGTGAACATTTCATGGTTTCAGCCAATGATATTCCTAGAAAACAGACGCATGTTTACTGCGTTCAGGATTGACGTCATCGGAAGTTGTCATCCATTGTTGTCCACATACGTCACAAAATTTTAAGTGCGCGCAGGAGGAAGTGATCAGGAAGTGACGGTCAATTCATTGGATGTTTTTGATTTGCGCTGCGCAGCAGCAGCAAATCTTTAAAATAGGCTCGTAGGCTCGATGAACGAACGTTGACATGGCGCGCATAACTAAACATACAGTGAACATTTCATGGTTTCAGCCAATGACATTCCTAGAAAACAGACGCATGTTTACTGCGTTCAGGATTGACGTCATCGGAAGTTGTCATCCATTGTTGTCAACATACGTCACAAAATTTTAAGTGCGCGCAGGAGGAAGTGACCAGGAAGTGACAGTCCATTCATTGGATATTTTTGATTGATTAAAATTGGCATGTCTGCAGAGGTTTTTGGCATCAAATTTGGAGACCAGAGAAAGATCAGGGCAGTTGGGTTGTGTTGTGAGACGCGTAGGTTGTGGAAGTTTCCCAGTCAATGAGCAACGAGAGAGCATGATCTGTACTTTTTCAGCTCCTGTTTGGTGATAAAATTCCTTAGTATGTCGTCATAGAAGTCATGAGCTATTTCAACGATTATTTTCAAGACTCATTGAATAAGATGTTATTTGCTTCTCAACTGCGTAATCATTTTGAAAATTTTCAGTAATCGAATATTGACAAAATTTGACTTATTTCAAATTAATCTAATACCATACACAAAAGAGAACAACAAAAAACTGTAAAGATTATTCGCCAGTGTCTTGTGGTAATTGCGTGTGTATAATAATCAAAATGCGATCCATGGCATTGTAAAGAACAGAAGAGAGTTGAATAGGGGTTGAATTTCTCGCGATATTCTCCAAAATCTTTTGTGAAAATCCCGTGAAATACACAGCAACCATTTGTACAGAAAAATGCTCTCCACTTTCTTCATGTTCACCTACCTGCCTTGCCTCGCATGTTTCAGTGCATTGCAGTGGCGGCCTGGCAGGGGAGGCCGGGGGGGCCATGGCCCCCCCAGCGGACTTTTTTAAGGGGGCGCCAAAGTTTAGGAAGGGCGCCAAATACTTCATGAAGTTCAATCTCGTTGTACCATCATCCAGCACAAAGCAAAATGCCAGAAGGAGATTACGGAATTGAATTGAGTTGTCAAGGCTTCCATTTTAGCACCGGTAAATATGGCAAGCAAGATAGTGGGAGATGCATTCTAAGCCAAGGTAAAGGATGTTTCTTCACAAATTTTGCTCGTGCTCTGATTTATAGGATAACTGTGACAAAACTATCAAGGTTTCTTTGGCACTAATGGCAAGCATTTTCCAGGGGTTTCGCCCCAGACCCCCTCGTTTCCGTGCCCCCACTGATTTACCCTGATCACGCCACTCAGCTTTCGTACACCTAACATAGACCGTCATTCAAGCAGCTTTCATAATATGGTACGAGATATCTGCTATCGCATCCTTGCTATTCCTAATCTTGCCAAACAAAAGCGATGATTCTTTTCTCATCGTTGCCAATGCTCCTTCGTAGCAACCTCGTGATCTTGAACTCACATAGGAGATATATAAGCCATAACCAAAAAAATAAAGCGTTCATGAAGCAGCTACGGTCACAGTAAATCTTTACTGAAGTAAATATTCATATCCTAGTACATAAAATATACAACATACAAAGGAAGGTTTTCTTGCCCCAGAAAACGTTTAAAAGGGCGTTGCCCACATTTTCCGAGAGTTTGAAGGGCGTGATTACAAAAATTTTCTTTTGGGCCTCGCCTCCAGACCCTCAAATTTAAATTAGTCACTCAGCTGTTTAAATCTGGCCATGGGGCAGGTGAAGGTGTCAAAGAGTAAGCGTAAGAAAGTTGCAAGGCTGCCAATCTTATCAGAAACTCGACAACTATGTTTGATATGAGGGGGCGCCATTTCGCTGCCTGCCCCCCGAGACGAAAAAAGCCAGGCCGCCACTGGTGCATTGTGACATTTATTAATATATTGCATTATAAATAAAGAATAAAACTTTATATCAAATTTATCGATATCATGTTCAGTTGAGTAAATAAATGCTTTCCTGCTAAACGTTTCTGTATTTCTGTCATTTTTGTCTCCCTGCTCTCCGTAATAAATTTCATATTGCAGCATACGAAGAGCGTATCATTTTCGAAAGAAATCTCGTACATCTTTGGAAAAATCTGCAAAAAAAACCCTGAAAATCCTAGTGTTTAAAAAATGCTCTTTCGCTTTTCTGGAAGAATGATACTCCCATCGCTTTGCTTTCCTCAAATTTTAGACCCAAAAAAGGAACCTCACCACCCCTATCCTAGATATACCACAGTACCCTGGACAGGTAAAAAACTTGCAGACGTGCAAGCAAGCATTCTTCGAGGTAATCTGTGTGCTCTACACAAATCATGCACATTCATTATCATTCCTGCACAGTTTGCAACAAAACTTCATTTGTAACAATACATATGACATAATCTTCACCCTTGCGTCTATCCTCAAAATACTGTCGCAGTTCACAGCGCAAATCTTCAGATAGCAATATCTCTTGTTCTGATTCAATTAGATCAGGACTAGGATTAGATAACTAAAGATTGAAATCCGTGGGATTTTTGTTGCTGACTTTGTATAAACTGTAAGGAACGGTCGCTCGTTTGACATTCAAAAATAGAAAATATTGAAATCCACCTTTGCTAACAGTCTCAAGAGTCTCCGACAACTTTGGTCGGATCACATTTTTTTTTAAGAAAGGGATAAGAAACTGGCTCAAAACGGTTTCAAGGATGGCCACAATTACACAATTGTAAGAAACTGAAGCATTTCATGTTTGAAGAAGGCGCAAAAAACTTTCAAAATTTTAGTTCAAGGAAATATGCACGTATTTCAAAAAACTAAGAAATTGTGCCAGTTTTGAGAAAGTTTCTTTAGAATATCAGACTTTCAGCACATCTTCATTTTCCCTATCTTTGCCATCATGGGCCATCATGAACTTTTCAAAAACATATTTCTGTAAAGAACAACCAAAATAGTCAATTTTAATCTCTCCTGGACTTGTGACATCTGTTTATGGGATGCATCAACGTCAGTGTTAATTAATTCCAAACAATTCAATTCAATGTGGAATGATTAATTTCGCGTCTGCCTATGATTAGAAACACAAAAAGATCAGGGAAGGCAGAAAGGCAGTAAGTGCTGACAACGAAAGTGCAGACGAAACTAGCTGAAGAAACCAAACCAGAAGCGTATAAATTACCATATTGAAGATGTCTGAAGCTGACAAAAATCGTCTTCTTGGAGAAAATCCTCATGATGAACGTGGTGCAATAGAGGCCACTGAGCTGTCGCCGCTCAAAGTTAACCTATCTGGGCCTGGCTTCCAGAACTTGAGCGTGGAGGATGTGCCTACAACACACGGAAGCATCCATGTTGCAGTCCAAGGAGACCGGGTTCACAAATCAAGTATCATCACCCTTCACGACATTGGCCTCGATTATATTTCATGTTTTCAGTCGTTCTTCTGCTTCCATCAAGTACAGCCTTTACTAAAACATTTCTGTGTTTATCATGTGAACTTCCCAGGACAAGAAGAAGATGCCCCCGCTCTGGACGAACACCATGCTTACCCGACAATGGATGAAATGGCATCGGTCGTAAAGCAGATCATTGACTACTACCGAATCAAAAGTTGTATTTGTCTTGGTGTTGGATCTGGTGCAAATGTTTTCCTGCGTTTTGGGATGAAAAATCCGGATCCCGTCGAGGGGATGGTCCTTGTGAATGGCACTTGTCATACGTCAAGCTGGTCAGAATGGGGATATCAAAAGGTGGGATGGTATGCTAGACCGGCCTAAATTTCGTCAACTCAGCAATTTGCAAGAGGATTGACTCGATGAGGATTGATTGCAAGAGGCTGCCCAATTTTTAGGTTGCCGCGCCCATAACAATGCAAGGCTTTTTTGCACCATCACTGCATTAGATAAACAAAAAAATGATAAGACTGGGAATCTAAATTAGTGATATTTTAGGCCACATAAAATAAATTAATAGATTCTCATCACAAAGTTTTAGAAACTCTCGCGAGGCGTGAGGTTTACAATACAATATTAAATGTTAAAAACGTAAAGATAAACACACCTAATTAATTACAATGGCAGGGATAGCATAAAAGTCAAGCTGACCTTATTTCTATAATGGTCCCCTTAGAGGTGCTGTATAATGGAAATACATAGAAAAAAGGAAATACAGAGCTGCGTGTGTGTTTTCAATGTAGTCCTTAGTAGAAGATATATGTGTCATCTTCCTCTATGTACCCCCCCCCCCCCCCCCGCCAGCCCAACAGACGTCAAGGTTGGACAATTTGCTTTTTGCG
Organism: Aurelia coerulea; assembly: GCA_039566865.1. Lineage (NCBI taxonomy): Eukaryota > Metazoa > Cnidaria > Scyphozoa > Semaeostomeae > Ulmaridae > Aurelia > Aurelia coerulea. The sequence goes on along the minus strand of CM076945.1, from coordinate 8,331,032 downwards.
AGCCATGCTGCTACCTGCTGTTTGTGTGTAATATCTCACATGCAAACTTTTCAGCCACAAATGCACAATCAAATTCTAAGGCATACAAAACAGCAAAGATGAATTTCCTGAAACAATCAGGACTAGATTTCACACCTTCAACACAACTGACAGAAACAGCTGACCATAATGTTTAGCTTTCTCTTCATTTTGATTTTATTGAATGCACTGTCATTATTGTGCACAATCAAAACTTCTTAAAAATATATCACAATATTGTTAGATTGTGCACAAAAATGATAGTATATGATAGAACCTCTCATCAAACTCAGTTGAACCATTCATATAAAAATGTACTGTATAAAACTGTTGCTTGGTGGCTCTTTTTTGGAATTTTAGAATACAGTGGTAGAAAAATGGGGACAAATTAAAGGCAACTTACCTTTTATTGTACTCTTGGCACCCTCTCTGCAGGCTGCCCCTCCTTTAAGTTTGGGCTTGATCCACCCTTGGTGGATTAGCTTGAAGGTATATTAGCAAATAAGCCTGTCCCCTAGATATACAGATCACATATTCTTGTTGATATGAAGGATGTTCAAAGATTTTGCTACATATATGGTGACAAATGCTTCTCACATTGAAATTGATGCCTTCATAAGACTTCTGGTACTCTTTAGATAAATCAACAGGAGATTTCTCTGAACTGCTTTCCTACACATGCTGAGAAAATCATTTGAGCTAAGCTTAGCAGGATTTTCCCATCAATGAGATTTGCAAAAAAGAAATCATAACATTTTTAAATATCCAAACAATTTTTTGTGGAAAAAGCCAATAAAAAAGATGCTCTGATTTATTACATCACAACAGTTTACACAAGTGAATAAATATTTTTGCTCCTATTTCAGGTTTCTTCACACTACCTCAAAGAAAACAAAATGACAAAGTTCACTGAGGACTATCTCCTTTGGCACTATTTTGGAAAAACTGACGAGCATCAACATGCAGATTTGAGATCAATCGTCAAGGACCATCTCCACAGAATCAAGAATCCAAGAAATCTTGCACTGTTTATTGACTCATTTGTCAAGAGATCTTCAATTAATGTTCATCGAAGCCCTACACACAACCAATCAACAACACATCCAAACACATTGTTGATCTGTGGGAGCGAGTCTCCATTTCTAGATGAGACCATAGATCTCAATTCCAGACTTGATCCTAGGATTTCTACTTGGATCAAAGTTTCTGATGCAACGGGAATGGTTCTTGATGAGAAGCCAACAGTTGTGCTCAATGCCCTGATTTTGTTTTTGCAAGGATTAGGTCATGGTGAGTTTGATAGTATGATGCTTGAATCTTTACAAAACTTTGAAATTAAACGTGGAAAATGTTTTGCCTAATTCTTTCATTTGAATAGATCAAAGGGAACTTTGGGCTGTTTGCCATAATTAGAGCATTTTTTAGATATATTTAATTTTTTGGGCTATAGGGTTTCTAGCTATTTAAAGCTAATTTAGGCCCACTATGCATGCCGCATCCAGGCATGGGACCCTTAGTTTAAAAGGACGGCGTGAGGTGAGTTGCGAGGTCAGGCATCAGAGGTCACCCATCCGGAGTTTGACCTCACTTCACACCTGACGGAAACTGTTTAAGCCACTCACCCGCAGTACTCACCCGCAGTAGAGCATTTTTTCTGTCGTAATTTTTTTGGAATTCAGCATTTCAAAGCTTTGTGAAAGGATGTACAAGAGTAGGTTTCAAGAGCTATGACAACGATTAAAAGCACCATAAATTGTTAACTGATTGAGGAAAGTCAAAATGACCAAGAAGTGTCCAAGAGCTAATCGAGTCCGCGACCCCTTGTCATGACGTGCAAGTGGTGGGGCCCTACCGGGTATCGAACCCTGTCCGCCTGACTGTTCTGGCTGCAAAGTCAGAGGATTGCACGACTGCGCCACAACACCTTCAATTTGAGGAAAGTCAAAATGACCAAGAAAAGAAATTCAGTTTTTGACGATCTACATGATGGTAGCAAACAAAAGTGTGTAGCTTTTTATGGTTTGTGATTTAGCAATTTGATGATGTCACAGTTCAAAACTACCAGAAATTTTAAAAACACTGTTACTCTGTGAAAAAATGATGATAGAAAAAATGCTAGGACCATTTCCCTTTGATCTATTCAGTTGAAAGCATTTTTAGGCAATAACATTTTACATTTTACACATTTAATTCTAAAGTTTTGCAAAGATTCAAGCCCCATGCTGAGTTTGATATTTGATCATTTGAAATCACAAGGCTCATATCAGAAAAATATTTGTGATGGTGTGGCCAAATAACTTGTAAACAGCATACATAGCAGGTTATGACACTTGATGAGAGAGCATATTTAATTCAGTCAGGAGTGGAAATATGAGATTTCAAGTTTGTACTTTGCATTCCTCATGTTGATAGATCAAATAGTGGTAGCTAAAAATGTGATATGTTTGTATATTTTGTTGCTGTACATCAAAAAGTGTTAGATGGCAAAAAGGTTCAGATGACTTTAGACATATGCATCCCACCCAAGGTTTCTTAAAGTATGTCTCTAATTGAATATTGCATGAGATTTGTGATAACAGAAAAGTACTCAACATGAAAGTGCTCTTAAAGTGTTTTTATTTGCTGGCATTTTTAATGTGTTATTGAACCTGTCAATTCTGTCTATTATTGATTGAGTCTGTCTAATATTTCCTTGATTGAGTTTACAGGTGGGGTGTGAACATGTTCATCCAGTTATTTTGTGGAATCTAGTCACTAAATTTGAGAGGAACAAAACATGCAAATAGAATACATGTGTGTTTTATTAAGAAAAGCTTACAAGTGTGGAGTTGGAGGCTGGATCTTCCTTAGTTTTGATCAGATTTTTTCAAACTTGCTATTCCCACTTGGTTCAGTACCTACATGAAATTTTTTTGACAGCGATTCACTTTTTGCTGATTTTTTTAGATACACAGGCCATGCGCACATTAAAATGGTTTTCCTGCATAAGAATTCTCATTTAGAAAAAATTACATTATTTCTTTTGGCTCAAAAATTCTTATCGTAATGAAGAGAATTCTTGTCATGTTCTTGTGCGCATGGTCCGTACTGTATGCAAATTATGCTGCTGGCCTTAGTTCACTTGTAATGGATTTAAATTTTCTTCTGTAGGTGCCAACTTAAGGCCACCAAGTTTATCCTTTGGAAGTGAACCCTCAGTTGATGTGTCACCTGTCATTTCATAAATTGTCACACAAGGTATGTATACACCAAATTTGTCACGAACTAGGGACATACACAGTTGTATACAGGGTGACCCCAACTGTTTGAAAATTGTTGCAGCAATGTACTTCTGCCTATGATCATCAAAACTGATTTTTTCTATTAGCCAAGAGATTGAAATATTTTTACTAGTTTTTGCAAATTTTCAGAACAACAGTCTCTATGTAGTGACTTTAAAAGATTCAAAACATTGATCTTGGTACATTTTGCATTTAAGCTAGGGAATAGGCTTGTCAGATCAAATTTCCCACTGCATGCAAGCAATTCTAGATAACAAAAACAAATTTTCCATATGGAGAATTGGAGGGGATGCATCCTATCTGAGTTGCATATTCCCAGGATGATTTGCTCGTTGTGTCGTTGCAGCTGCAGCAGAGATATGTAGAGAAGTGATTTAGCCTACCTATTTAGCTACCAAACAACGCTTGAATCACTGATTCATTGATCACTGATCCATTGCTACAAATTTTCTTGGTTCCCTTTTTTGGGTCACTTTTTGATGCAATATATTAATGTGCACCAATTTTCTTTTTTGCACATTTTCATACTGTTTCTGTAACATGTTTATCAACTATTTTCATCAAACTCTCTTTCCTAGCTGCTGAAAATCTTGCTGAAAATGATCACATACATAGAATGCACTTAACACACTTACAGACCTTGTCATGGTATGTATATATGATTGGCTGTATTTAATTAGAATATTTAACTTTGAATATTGCACAAACAGTTTGGGCTTGAAAAAATTGAAAGCTTTAATCTAATATGAGTAAAATAAAGTAGAAGAATAAAGAGGTATTGAGGTTTTATGCACTTAGGAGTAGCAGAGGTGGAAAAGTTTTAGCTTTTTTGCACTTAGGAGTAGCAGAGGTGGAAAAAGTATGGGAACCTAGGAGCATTGTTCCCGGCAATTTTTTGGGTGTAAATATTCACAGAACATTTAAAAGAAACAATGGAAAAATAGGCTTAATAAGGCCTAATTAAATAGGCCAAAATAAATAAAGATAAATAGTTATAGATAAATAGATGTCTAGATAAATGAATAGGCCTAATAAAATAGGCCTTCTAATTCGATTGTAGTGTCAGCTTTTAACAGTTAATTAACTGTTAAAAGTTGACATTACAATGGAACGAAAGAAATTACTTTTCCATAAGAAGCTCTTTCATGCATGTTCCATATTATAATCATTGAACAGTTCGTTGATCAAATTTTGCCAACAGAGTCACAGAAAAACAATAATTTTTAATCTCAAAGTTTCACAAAATCTTTAACAAGATCAACTGAGCAAAATTTGAACCATTGTTTTTGGAATATTTGTTCCATTCATTTACAGTTTCAGCAACAGTTTCAATGGTTTCATTGATTTATCAATTAATCTTAAATACAATTGTACATGACTACATTACAGCTAATTACATAACAAACATTAATTACATTTCAAACATTTGACAATCAATAATTCAACATAGAATGAAAAAGAGAACTTTACAAGATTATATTTTCATTTTACATAAAAATACCAAATGTACTAAATGTACCTAATGATAGATAGTATGGAGGACTTATTGTTAATTTTCAAAAATTCCTCAACATAAGTATGAGTCTATGGAGTAAGTTTTCAATTTAATCATATAAAGACCATATAAAGAGTTTTCTCGGTTTAACTTTTTCTAGGTCACCCACTTTACAAATAGGAACAAACATATATTTTGTAATAGACCTTTTAGCTATTCTACAAAAGAGCCTGGATCGAGCGTTATTTTTATTAACGAGGTTCGATAGAGTGGCGTTAGAGCTTCTATCAATAGTGTGCATATTCGAAAATTCTACAAAGTGCACTTTGTAAAATTTTCGAATTTGCACAATAGTGATAGAAGCTCTTAACACCACTTTATCGAGCCTCGCGTATAAAAATAACGCTCGATCCAGGCTCTTTTGTAGAATAGCTAAAAGGTCTATTGACCCTTTCAAAATTTGGCAGAGTATTTTGAGCCATAAACCTAGGTTCCCAGGTAGTAAAAAACTTTTTCCACATCTGAGGAGCAGTTATTTTTCTTTGGACAATTAAAGACCCTCTGTTAACCAAGATGCATTGCGCGCTGTTGCTGTCCCATAATGCACAACGAAAGGGCTTTGATTATCAGAAAGTCTGCGAAGTTAGGCTCGTGTTTTGTTTTTAAACTGCTCCTTGCATAACGAGTGAAAATTCAGGTTACAATGAATACAGAGAAGAAAATGGGTCGTCCGTCCAAGACTCCATTCTTTGTATCTTTCTTCGAGCCTGATAGGAGAACCCAAAAATACTTACTGTCGCCATTGCTCGGCTTGTGTTCGTATGGTTCCTTATTCGCGGTACGCAGAGCCTTATTGTTAGCAGGGGGTCTTTAACATTCAATCATCCTTGACGAAAAATAGGGAACGCCGAATTTGTATCTTAACCAGGTGCACCAAAAAGTCGAGGCGTTTGAAAAATTAGACTCACGATTTTAGTCCCTTCGCTTTCGGTCATTGAATTGAATTGATGTCGTTGCTGTTGTCTCTTCGATGAGTAGTTGTAGTGGTATATCAGCTCAGGCAAGGAGCGAAACTATGACATGTAATCAGTTTGTTGAAAAATCGTTGTATCTAAAGTACCCGATTGATTTGAATGATTTGAATGATTCAGTGATTCAATGAATTGATTGAATTGAATAACTCAATGATTGAATGAATTGATCTCATCTTGACAGCAGGAAGATGGAGGTATTTTTGTAATTTTTCTCGCTTTTTTATGAGCAAGCAAAACATAGGTAACTTCAATTTTTGCGAAAATGGCTAAAAAAGGGCCTAAAACATTCAGTCAAATTGCATGGAATCTCTCACACAGAGCAATAAGCAAGGGCATTGAGACTCTCCCAAGAGTTATGTGAAATGAAGGTTCAAATGAAATGAGGCAAGAGAAAAAGGGCTTAGAATTTTGATAAATATTTTCTAGTTTACGGCTTCAAATAGAATCGCAACAAGCAGGTCTAACCCAAAGATGTGTTCCATCCTTGCATGGAAATTGTAATCTTGGCTTTTTCAGTTGTCAAAAGACGTTATTTTTATAAGAAGCTGGTTTATAAGAAACTAGTACTAAGATGGCCAACATTTTAAGAAACTTTAGTACTGTGTCCAAGAAGTCGTAAGAAACTTTCTAAACTTAAATTCAAGTATATTATGGCAAATACATCGCTGAACCCTTATTCTTGAGTAATACGAACTAGCTTGTATGTTTTGAATGTAATAGAGCACTGTTCATTTCCATTTGATGTTTTAAAGGGAATATAAGCATATGAAAGTGGCTCAAGCTACTTACGGTCGAATTCTAGCCTATCAGATATCAGTATTTAGTATTTCCTTGATTACACTTTAAGTTTGAAAATAAGGAAGTAATTTTGTAGCCTATTTACAAGCCTTCAGAAACAAGCTCGCAGCAAAATCCTTGCAAAATGGCGCATAGATTTTTGAACAATATGATCGAATGAGCATAGGGCTCAAATCTTTCATATCTTTAAAAAGGTGGGTGTAAAATTCTATGCCATTTTTCTTTGAGCTGAATGGCTTGAAAGTAACTTATGGTACTTTGCTGTACGATCTGCCGTGGAAATTTTTTGATATCTCGATTTTTTTCAAAATGACGGCAATTTAATAATTATTGAAAAATTCAGGGAAAATTTTGAAATAAAATTAAATCATCGTAAATCCTAAACCAATAGAGGACAAATGATGCAACCTTCAAGAAAACCATAGTTTATGAAGGTCTACAATATGGTGGCAAGCAGAAATCTGTAGCCTTTCTGGTTTAGGATTTATAAATTTTATGACATCATAGACTCAAACTTAATAAATGCCGCCATTTTGAAACAAATCGAGATATCAATAAATTTCCACTGCAGATTTACAGCAAAATACACAAAGTTCCTTCCAAGCCATTTATTTAAAGGAAAACTGCAACAAAAGAGTTTCACATCGACCTTTTTAAAGATTTGAGCCCTATGTTGATCGAATGTAATAAAATTAATTTAAGGTACATATTGAAATTGAAGGACAGTTCATTAGTTTAATATTTGGCAAGCAACGTAACTTCAGTGTGTGATAATTTGGTTAATGATGTAATTTGTACAATTTAGCTTCATGTCCTGCACCCTTCGTTTGTCAGGGAATCTATTCGTTAATGATGGCATGATATTTTACGGGAATTAAGTTCGCGTGTATTGGCAGATTGTAGTATTGCATATTTAATGATACTGGAAAAAAGTATGTGTTGTGTTTTTCCTTGGATCTTCTAAATACGTGGATAAACAAGGAGAGATTTGGTAAGACAATGTCATGAGCAGCTTGTGATTGACACCTCGATTCAAAGCGGTTAGCGATCGCAGACAAAGGAAATTCTCTCAACCAGTAATTCAAAACAAGCGAAGCCGCAAAAGTTTCTCTAAAACCCAGGTAGCTAGTTCGCTCGTTGTGCATTCCAGAAATTGTCTTTAAGAGCAAACATGAGCATAGATCGAAAGAAAAAAGATATATCTACGCATCTGCCTCTGGCATTTAATTTGTTTGGTTTACGAGCCGATTGGGAGGCGATTCAATTTTCAATTTTCTTATTTTTTGGATGTCATTAAAATACTTACTGCTCAGTTTCTGAACCAAAGAAATGAAATGCCCGTGGTAGATGTGTAGATATATCCTTCTTCTTTCGACAAAAGCTTGTTTTTGCTCTTAAAAACAATTTCTGGAATGCACAAGGAGCGCGATAGCTACCTGGGTTTCAAAGAAAGTTTTACGGCTTTGTTTGTTTTGAATTACTGGTTGAGGGAATTTCTTTTGTCTGCGATCGCTAATCGCTTTGAATTCAGGTCTCAACAAAAGCAACTCATGCTATTGTGTTACAAAATCTGTCCTTGTTACGTGGATACGTACCCTGGGTACCAGAGCCAAAAAATGATAAAATAAAAGATAAAGGCTCTGGTATCCAGGGTAGGATATACGTGGATATACAAACAAGGGCAGATTTTGTAATACAATAGCATCAGCTGCTTTTGATTGACAACCAGCAATTCAAAGCAAACAAGGCCGCAAAGAAACCAGTAGGGCAAACTCTCGTCTTGTGCACGCGAAAGGTGGTTTTTAAAAGAAGTTATGTGCTTCTAACGAAAGAAGAAGGGTTTAAAGATCTGTGTGGCGGATTTTGTTTCGAAATTGATTTTGATTGGAAACAAAGACAATGTCTTGAAAACGGTCTACTTGGCGTCATGAGCGTTGGGGGAGATAAAATTTGGGGGCTGCCCGATGAAAACTCTATTGTTTAAGAAATTTTTTGCCGACTTAAGGCGGATTTCTGCCCAATTATGGCTAATGTTTGCAAATTTTTCTGACATGGGGGGGGGGGGGGCTAACAGCAGAATACTACTACGTAGTGAGAATCTCCGTTTGAAGAAGTCACAATATGTTCTAAATCCTTATTTCAGTCAAAGAATTTATTCTAAATATTGATTTGATTTCAATTTTGATAAAGATTTAATTTCAATTTCTGTTAGTTGTTTTTTTTCAAATTTGCAGGTTTTCAACGTTTTCAATACCCTAAGTACCAGACTCTCGAGAGTCTGGTACCCAGGGTACGTTTTCAATCACCAACAAACACACCCCTAACTGTGGAAGCGAAATGTAAAAGAATTCTATAAACTTAGTTTATCGCCAATAAACCCATTTTTTCGATCGAAAAACTAGTGTTTTCACTGATAGAGTAGGTTTTTCGATCTATTAAGATGGGTTTATCGACCGATCAGCTTAAAACCCCAATTCTTTTGCGATGAACCCACTTTATCGATTGAAAAACCTTTATTAGTGAAAAACCTGCTTTTTCGATCGAAATAGTGGTTGTACCGGCGATAAGTAGGTTTTTGAATCCTTGTGCATTTCACTTCCATGTCTAACGTCTCCATTAAAGTTAAGGTAGACTGATTACGATTGAGTCCTAGTAATCGCTACCACCCACCCACCCTACTCGCTCATACTAGGCCATAAATCCTTTACAGGGCCAGCCATTTGGCTGGGAAGCCATGAGTCCTAGTATGAGCGAGTAGGGTGGGTGGGTGGTAGCGATTACTAGGACTCAATCGTAATCAGTCTAAAGTTAAGGTAGACTGAAATAAATCTGCATCGAGGAAGCTTTTTATACATATTTTACGAAGTGTTCGATTGAGTGGCGTTATTCGAAAATTCTACAAAATGTATGAAAATATCGTTTGATTCAGATTCTTTTGTAGAAATCCTTAGAATGCTGTATTCGAAAATGGAGCGTCTTACGTACTTGCTTTAGGCCACTGAATCTGATTGACTGAATGATCACAGATCTGCAGCAGCTACTGAAGGAAATAATTCACATTCTACGACAGCCATATCACAAGACTGACAGTCGGGTATGCATTTTCTTTGCAATTCCTACATTTTGTTGTGTATAAAGCTAATAGAATGTGAACGCATGTTTGCACACATGAACAAAGCTTTGGTCCGATCCCGTCCGATAGACTGCAGTTCTGCGTAACAACAAGGTACAAAGGTTTTGTAGCCTGTGTTCTGGAACACAGGCTAAGGTTTTGTGGGCTAGAGGCCTTCGAATGTTGTGTGTTGTTTTATGTCATACGGTAAGGGTTAGGGTTGGCATCAGAAAAGGTTTTCAGCGTAATTTAGCGTTAGTTAGGGTTAGTTAGAGTTAGTAAGGGTAAGTTAGGGTTAGGGTAAGGGTTATGGTTAGGGTTGGGGTTAGCAGGGTTCCAGGGTTAGGGTTGAACTATAACATTTAGCGCCGCCCTCTAAACTGCACTTGTCCCCTTACGGAGTCATGTTGGCTAGGGAGTAAATTGGGAGGGTTGGTTAGGGTAAGTTGAAGTAAAAGTGTTGTTTAAATGTCTGTCCGACGAATGTGACAAGTCTACCCAATTAATCTCCCTGCTGCATACCATGATTTAACTTGATAAAAAACGTAACTTCAAGACTTTTGACTTAGCATAAAAAACAGTCAATATAAAAAAATGGCAGGAATCAAAATTCATGAAACGTTTCTGGACTTTCTGACCGGTCAGCTTGATAGTATATCACCTTATCATTTCAGAATGAGTGCTTCGAGGTGTATGAGCGGAAAATGTAGTGCGGATTCAAAGAAACGAAGGAACGAAATGTCAACAGACGATGCACGTGATATGCTACGAAGAGAATTCTCAGCAGAGAACGTCAAACTAATGTCGATGAAACGCAAAGAAATGGATATGCAACCACTGCATTGGGCAGTATTGACTTTCAATGGCATCAACAACCTACGTGGAACATGCGGAGGCGTCTATGAAATCAAAGAAAATAACGAGATCATCTACATAAGTGGATTGCCTCAGAACGTACACATCAGAGATGCCCTGAATGCTCATTTTAGTGGCAATGATGGACTTGCACTTGGGGTTTACTTAACCGGTGAAGCATTTAACTCATGGAAACAGATCTATGTACGTTTTATGCCGTCGAAAACACCATCAGAAGATGCCAGACTGTTGTTGAGATATTATCAGTTAAGAAATTTAGGAAATGTACCAAGATTTAATTAGTATTTTGTAAGATGTGTTCACGATGTTAACTTTATCGATGTCTTCGTCTGTTAAAAGTTCGTGGTGTACCAGGTAGCCTAAAAAGTTCTAATGTTCGAAAGATCCCATTGTGGTTGTCCTAAAAATTCCCCAAGTTTGATCAATTTGAGGAACATTTTTAGAGAGACCACAGCAACATTCCATTTGTCAAACCGTACTTTTTGTTCTTGTTCACGTTACAGGCTCAATCATCATCATCATCATCATCATCATCATCATCATCATCATCATCATCATCATCATCATCATCATCATCATCATCATCATCATCATCATCATCATCATCATCATCATCATCATCATCATAATCATCATCATCATCATCATCATCATCATCATCATCATCATCATCGTCATCATCATCATCATCATCATCATCATAATCATCATCATCATCATCATCATCATCATAATCATCGTCATCATCATCATCATTATCATCATCATCATCATCATCATCATCATCGTTAATTTATTTACGTAGGCTACATAACATAAGAAAAATAGCTAAATTACAGCTAATTCAGGCCTACTTACAAAATTTACAAATTCCTAAAGTTAATCAATTAAAAACAAGTAGTGGATTATTTACCAGATAAAAATAATCATGCCTTCCCTACGAGGTACGGAGTGACGCCCAATTTGAAAACGGCAAGAATGTAACTGAAACAAATTTGAAACGGCAGAATTTGAAAAAATAATAAACTCTGTGCAGCTTCCGCCACAAAGATTCTGGGTTCCGACAGCAAAGGAACTGATATATTTCATATGCCATCGGCCTAAAGAATCGATCTGTTTCGTATTGAATAATTCGTTTCCTTGTTGGGGAGACGAGGTCTCGATTCTATTGTGTAGAACAAAAGCGTAAGTGGTTTGTTCACAGAGCTATCTGCTTCTTGCGGTAGATGCGCATGCGTATTACAGTTAGGTTTTGAATCACTACTAGAGTTCTAACAAGGAATAACAAGGAAAATAAAAATTACGGAGAGTTTCCCGCAAAATTAGGACACTTCACGGCAATCTTCACTCGTTTTTATCAGGGGTAAGCAGGGAAACAACAGCTCGACACAGTATGCTGCAGAGTGCTTGTGTCGTGAGACAAATACCCGTCGGTCCAAGTGGTGCGATGCCTCTTTGCTCTTAGCCAATTAGCCTAAACGTGGGGTTGGTTTTGGTTTAAAGCCCGTTGCTTGCATTATGGAGAGCTCAGAATATGATGTTCATACCAGATTGCACTAGCAGAACAAGCAGGGACGTGAAGAAAAAAACTATAAAATAAAAGGTTACTCCCATAGGGATTCGATCTCGGGTTGCCGGCCTGTGAGGAGCTCGATGCTATCGCTTCGCCAACCTGCCGTTATTATAATAATTGGTTTCAGCAGTCCTAATGGTTTGTTGTGGATAATAGACGGGGGCTGCAACGTATCGATGTTATAATTGCTAATACGCATGCGTATCTACTGTATGCACGGGGGGACATTTAATTTCCGCGAACAAACCCGATCTCATCTCCCCAACAATTCCATCATTTTTGAGCGTTCACACGACGCCTTTTCTTCTCAAATTGTGCTAAGAGTTCAGTTTTCAAGTACTTTCAGCACAATTTGAGCCACTTGATGAGAAAGGAAGACCTATTCATAACAATTTTCTTCTATTTTCAAGTGTTTTACCGGCATCAAGTGGTCGCAGTCCGACAACCATTCATTAAAATTGGCTTTTAGAATAAATGCGACAAAAATGACCGCCAGCTAAGGCCGATTTAAATAAATGGTTTTGATGATTTTTACTTGAGAGACGCAGGATCGTAATAAATCGACGGCAAATTTATGCACATTTGAACAATTTTGCAATCATATTTGACATTTGACAATTCTAGTTAGGATGACTGGCTGGGCTATTTCAAATTATTTACATCGTGAAAATTTTCGATACAAAGTTTTTCGTCCCCAAAATGTTCTTTTGCTTGAGCATAAATCATTAAATTGTCAAACACTAATTTTCTAACATCATATGCATACTAAGTGAAATGTCAGTTACATGCAAGTACAAAACAGCAGCAAACACCCATAAAACATACTAATCACACCTACTCAAGTTTGCGCAGTCTTTAATTACAGCAAATGATGGGTCTGTTGAAATCTAAAGTAGGCAGTGAAATGAACAATTCAATTCAATTCCAAACATGAAAAAGAGCGTAAAAATGTGTTGTCGTTGTTACGATAACTGGGACTATGCAATGGGTCTTCCCTTTAGGGCATGCAGGAGTATAGTTCCAACGGACGACGAATAAATCAAATCTATGACATTTCTCGTAAGGATCAATCCCATGTTCTCTATGCAAATGAATATGTTTGAAGGTTTCTATTAGCCACGAAACGATCACTTGCGAAAAAGTGACTCAGCAGGCCAATGCCTCCCTTCTTCCTCGAAGGGCTGTGATTCACCTAAAATTGTTCAATTTTCTTTGTGTGCACTAAATCATACACAAAAACAGGAACGCCGGAGAGGGGGGGGGGGCGCGGGGGGGCAAGCGCCCCTCCTGCCCTTTCCTAACGGGGGCAAGGGGGGCAAAAGTGCCTTTTCAATGAAAAACAATAATTTTCTTTGAAACTTGATATAAAAGCCGCCACAGCTTCATTCCCTTATCAGAAACACACCAGTAACGAAAAATGACTGGCAATTGCAACTTCAAAACAAGCAATATGCGACTTTATGCGATTCGGAATGAGGATATGTGGAGAAAGAGCCGAAAAATTTCGTGAAAGAACATGATTAATGTTCGTTAAAATATTTTTGATAGCATTTTAAGCCAATCTAAAGGGCGTGGCCACAAAAATTTTCCCGGGGGAGTACCCCCGGACCCCCCAATTTGTTGGCTCGCTTCGCTCGCCTTAGGTCTAGATTGCCCTTACGTTCCTAGTCGCCCCCCTTGCCCTACCATTGCTCCGGCGTCCCTGCACAAAAATAGTACTCCCAATTTTGAGGAACTGTTGACAAAAAGTAACTCAGTATCTGTTCACCAGAGGAATTTACAGCTGCTCCAGACTGAGATTTATAAAACCGTAAACAACTTGAATCCGGCTTCTATGGCAGAAGCATTTGTTAGCAAAGATGTGCCAAACAACCTTCGTGGCAATAATAATCTTGTTTTGCCTAGAGCTAAGACGAATCAATATGGCATTGATACTATCAGGTTTGTCGGTCAAAAACTATGGTAGACTCTGCCAAGAGAGATCGAAGAGTCCCAATCATTCGAGATTTTTAAAAGAAATACCAAGTCCATAAAACTTTTGACTGCAGCTGTAAGTTTTTTGTAATAAGACTTTTGTAAATATTATGTACAGTTGGCCATAATTAGCTTAACGCTATTGTCTTTGCTAACTTTAAATGGATTGTTTGTTATCATATTATTATTATAATCAAAACGTACCTACCTACACATAAAGAAATGATCAGTTATGTTAAGATTTAACAGCTTTCGATTTCAAGTATTTTGTTAGCATGATGAGGTTCAAAATCCAAACCATCCACTGATAAAGTAAGTTCTCTTCTAACGCCATCTCTTATTCCCATCGACATTTGCTTCTCCAATAATTCTTTTTCCTGCGAAAAAGATACACTTTCGCTTTAAAAAGCCACTTTAGCAACCACAAAGCCACTTTAGCTGCACACAAAAACATTTGCCTTTTTTGAATAATTAGTCTAGTTCAAGACATTCACGATTGTACACTTCAGAAGTGCGGACAAAATTTCTACTCACAGTGTGAATAGCTTCAGGCACCATCCACAAATCTCATGTGACGCATTCATCTCATTTCACACTGGAAGTGAAAGGCTACAATCGCGGATAAAACTCTTGAGACACTTTGCTTTGTGGAGGAAATTTCGAGTTGGGATCCCCCCGCATCCATTGCAATGTTGGAGGCTGATGAAAATGTCATAGATGAATTGACCAGTATGTGTCCTTCAAGGAACCCACATTGCACAGGGAGGAGGGGGTCATCAGCAGTGGAAGGTAGTAGTTTACGTGCAGGAAAGAGTAAAGACCTCTTTCAACACAAAAAATCATCTGTCTCAAAGAGTTTTGTCCGCGACCGTAGCTTAGGCGTCAGACTTTGTTTCGTTAAATCGGCCAAATCATTCTAAGGTTATCAGCAATTTTTGTCTGGAAGCTAGCTATGAAAATCCTTGAAATAGATTGAATAAGTCGATCAAACTCGTTCGAAAATACACCTTCAAAACAACGACAACAAGCACGACCATAAGTATAGGATGAGAGAAAACAATTAAGATATGGTTATCCATTTTGTGACAAAACTTGATATGGCTTATTAAATTTTCTGCTGCACACCAGTGAGATTACGATTTCACTGTTATTAACGCCTAAAATCGACCTCACTAGCGAAGCCCTAGCGAAAATAACAGTGAAATTGATTTAAAAAGCTTTGCTTCATCTCAATTAAACTATCTTACTGAAAAGTCAGTCAAAATGTCATAATCTCACTGGTGTGAACCAGGATTAGAGAATGAGATTTGTATATATATGACAATTCTGAAGCTAAAATCTTTACAAACTTCATCGGCATTCTTGGTACTTTTGGGGGGTTTCAGAAACAGCTTCCATGCAAATTCCTCATTAATTCCCAGGGGGGACACTCAGCACATGCACATACGGGGAGGTAAGTCCGATAATTTTGGGTCAGAATATTTCAAAGTGATATTTTTGGGGTCCAAAGAAACTGAAATTATGGCCATGATATTTTTTGGCATAAGATATGGTCAAAATGATAATCTTGGGTTGTTTAGAGGCAATCCTGGTCTCAATTTGCATCGTTGCAGGATATTTCATGTTCGTTTACAGATGTCAAAGTGTAAAATGAGCTGATATTTTTGGGTTACAATGAAGCTAAACTAATATTTTTGGGTTTCCTGAAAATTTCTTTGACTGACTGTATTTCTATGCGTATGTGATGAATGTCTCCCCTGGGCATTAATGTGGGCCATTTGTCCATTTTTATAAAAATAAAATATGGTAGCATTTATATTTCAAAATGATCCATGGTTCATTGATAACACAGAATTAAATAGTTCACCAAATGACAAAAGTTGAAAATTGCACTAAAAATGGCGTCAGGGAATTTGTTTAACCATGCTCCTTCGCATCTGAAAGAATTTCGATTGATTCTATTGGTCAATTTGTCGTGAAACGCAAAGGATCATGGCAAAAATTCTTCGTCGATATTTTATACCCCATTCCTAGACTCAATACATGAGTCCCTCTAACTTTAGCTTGCTGTTGTTGTTGTTATCGCTTCAGTTGAGGCGATTCTGTTGCAGCGACAACTCAGTGGGAGGAGCGAAACAAGAGACTTTTGGAATGAGTCTACCCCATTCCCACTGACTTTATCTTAACCAGGTTAAATTTAAACCAATCAAAAGCATTCGATTTAAATGACTGACCAATTAGAATGCAACATTCGATAACCTGGTTTAGTTTAAGACCCCGTTTACACGGTAGCGGGTCAAAAGTGTTACGGATCACCCTCCCATCTACACGGTAGCGGATCAAAATTGTATCGGATCACGGTCTCGTTTACACGGTAGCGGATCAGCGGTTACCATAGAAATAGGACGAGGTCACATTCAAGATTTTATCGGATTTTCAGTGATTTCCTTTCAACGTCAAAATATAAAAAAAAACTGCAATTATGATCAAACCTCGTTTGTATGGAAAATACCCTCGTAATGAACCCGAATCAAAATTGATGCAGTTCACTTGCGTTTACACGGCGCAGAGCAAGAGTGATCCAATACAAAAGTGATCCGATACAAAACGAGTTCGCTTTCGTAGCAGGATCAAAATTGATGCGGATAGCGGAGCAGAAGTGTATCGGATCACTTCGAGCTCGTGTAAACGGGAGGCTGATCCGCAACACTTTTTGTATCGGATCAAAAATGATCCGCTACCGCGTAAACGGGGTCTAAGCTGGGTTAACTTGCGAGTGTGGATGGGGCATTACGGCAAAACGTTCAAAATTACCTGTTGCACAGTAGTAACAAAATCACTCCTCGAGAAGTTGGGTGTAAAACCAAGGCCTCTTCTTCGATAACGGTCATGAACAGGGCACGTCACACACAGGAAAATTGCTTTTGCAAGGGCACAACCTCCCCAGTTGCTTACACCAGTGCTAATTAAATAATCGCAGGTGACTGTGGTACCAATATCTTTACCATGTTTCACGTGAAGAATCACTTTTTCAAGAACTTTACCCATGCCTATTTCATTCCCACCATCTCCAATACCAATGGTCACGATCTCAGGGTACTTTTCTCTCGCTGAAAATGAATCAAGAATGAAGGATGATCAAAGGCGTGATCTCCTAGGCGCGGTTAACGAAGTATTGCAAAAACCTGCCAAATCAAACCCTTTTGCAAATAATGTTGTGTGGTGATAAAAGATTTTCTCGTAACCAAAATAAAGAAATTTTGGAATCAACGCTAAAATTCATTCATACATCAGAGCGTTTCTTGTAGCACCAGCAATTACAAACCTAGGTAAATTAATCTTCTGTCTCATCCTTCTCTATTAATCTTTAACTTCTTATAAAATAATATATGTATAGTAAATGTATCTATGTTACTAAAGACTAATACCAAAATCTGTCAATTTTCAATGTTGGCTGTTGTTATTGATTCAATTTTCAATTTTGATTCAAGCAGTAGTGTCGCCATATCTTGCGATTAAGCCGGTTTCTCCCTTAGGAGAGACCAACAGAAACTTTGGTATAGCCTTTAGTATCTGTATTGTTATTTGTTGAGATCATTTAGGGTAGCCATGCCTATCATGCTCCCAATGGTATCGTCTGTGTCTTTGTTAAATTGTATATTTTTAGATTGTGTATATAAAAAAAAAAAAAAATGAAGAATACTTACGATAAAATTTGCTATGACAGGCAGGATCATAATTTGCATAAAATATCGGGTCAAAAATGTACTGCTTGTTGAAAAGTCATTACGCAAAAACGATCCAAGGGATTTGGAAAATTCAAATTTCAATGGCCAAATGAGGCTCTCACTTAATTTGGACAATTTTTCATCTGTTGTAGAGAACAATGTTTTGCTCCCAAATAAAGAATTTTGTGGAAATTGCTTTCCATTGGCTTCTGCTAAAAGGATATAAAGGAGCGATTAATTTTATTCATATTCCAACTTTTTGGATGGTAAAAAAAACTTTTCGGTGGCTTAGGTTATTGCAGTATTGGGAAGGAAATTGTAAAATGGAAACACGCTGCGCTCTCAAATCAATTGTTGAGTACCAAACAGGATCTTTGTTTCAAAATCTGTCTCAGCTTGAACTTTGACTGTTTTCAGACAATCAAGAAGCGTGATTATTGGATAATTATTGATTTCTGAGAGAGCTAACGCATCCAAAGCAATGACCAAAATTTTTGAAAATTAAGCTCCTTCACAGCAGCCACGCAAACGGGCACATTTTGGTACATCCTGTGTGTGAAGTGAGCGTAAAGTTAAACATTCTAAAAATACGGCTCATTTGTATGTCCTTTTTATGGCTTAGAATGAGAAGTTCCATAATATTTTGCTTGCAAAAGATAAACCGATGAATTAGCAATTAATGAAACTGAAAAATAACAATTCTGAAAAATCTACCGGGTGTCCCAAAAAATGTATACGGATTTGGTTGATTCCAGCGCTGTAAATTTAGCTTCAATCAAGGTCTAATCACACTAAAAATGTTCCTCGATAGTTAACTTGAACATGGATACCTCGTTTGTTGATATTGGCACTTTGAGAGCAGAGATATCAATCTTGAAAGCTCATATTTGCCTCTTCCTGGAAACCAGAGCTTCAGCGGTTTGGCCTGAGCAATTCATTAAGGCACAGCGTATAAATCAACAATAGCCTTGATAAAATTTGAACAATATTAGATCTTGCGCTATTCTGTTTACCAGAAGTCACCCACAATCACCCATTAGGAAGTTTCTTAATTTTTCTTTAATTTCAGTTTTTAATTTCGATATGCATCAGGAAATTGCTTAGGCCAAAAGGCCAAAAGGCCAAAGCTCTGCTTTGCAAGTGGATGCAAATTTGACCTTTCAAGATTGATATTTCTGCTCTCCAAGCACCAGTGCCAACAAACGAGGTATCTATGTTCAAGTTAACTATCGAGGAACGTTTTGAGAATGATTAGCCATTGATTAAAGTTGAATTCACATCGCTGGAGTGAACCAAATCTGTATACATTTTTTGGGACACCCGGTAGCATCAATATCAAATTTTTGCCTATCTTTAAACCTTTAAAACCTCAAAACTCTTTTTTTCACCCAGTAAAATAAGCAGAATAGCGAAAGTCTTTTTCTCGGCCAGTAAAATATGCAGAATATGCAAAAGTTAATTAAATGTTTCTGAGAGAAGTAGTTATTACGGCAAGTTACCTTGAATAAATAAATCATCCAGTGGATCACAAAACTGCGAGATATCCCTTTTATTCATTGTACAATAAAGTCCATCGGACGATCTCCCCGGACATTCAATACTGATCAAATGAGAAAATCTTGGCTGGCTCGTCTTCTCATCATACAGCATTGTGTCGGGCTCACCCATGGATGTAACAGGAACCTCATCTTTTAATAGGCCATTGGAATTACACCATTTCAAAATATCCTTGAAGATTTCAATTTCATTTTTGCCAACTATAAAAGTGACCGGTCTACCAAGGGCTTGTATTGACCTAGCAATGGCAATCGCTCCAGATATTCCGTCATTCTCAATAGGCGGATTCATATCTGGCATGCAAGCGAACCCGGTTATTATTCCAACTGATTTGGCACTTTGAGATAAACTCAAAGCAGCGTGATGTAGGTCATCAGATTGCTGTAAGTATTTCACTCCGCGTTGGCCAGGATCATCTATTATGGCCTTCTCGATGTTTGAGATTCTTTCCCACGTTGCAAGCGATATGACGGAGTAGGTCTGCTCTTTCTCGTTCAGGCAAACTGTCCTTGCTTCTTGGTATACTTTGGTGTTCAGTACTTCTTGGATTTCATCTGATGTTTTGTCGGCGATGAACATGCAACCAGGAGAGTGGGAGAATGCAAGTGGCATTTCTAGGAAAGAAACGGATGATACAACTATTGAACACAACATAAAAATGTAAGTAAGTTGAATCAAGAAATAACCACCAACTATTGTAATGGACTCGCCCGGCATAACGAACTTAAACCTGTCTCAAATTTGATGTCAGGTTAAAATGACCGCGAAGAAACTTGCATGAATAATTTTGCATTGTCGCAAAAAATCTCACCTGACATCCAATGTGAGACAGATATAAATGTCTAGTCCCTTGAATCAAAACATTTTTTATACCAACAATAAGTTCTAAATGAAAAATAAACTCTCTTTGTTTAACGAACCCTTATGATATCACAACATTTTCTTGTTCCTTTCTACATTCGTCAAACGTGAAGTCAGGAGTAGTCACGTTACAAGCACCATGATAAATCGCAGTCTACTGAAGCAGTCTAAATGGTGATCTATAGACTTATTACAGCTCGTCCCTAGTTTTCACTCGCAATTACAAAACTTTCTACTTACTTATCTATTGAGTAGAATTATTGTACCTACTCGCTTATTGAATTGAATTGCGAGATAAGATGTTGATGAAACTCTTTTATAACTCTTGGAAGATAGAAATTTGTACGTTTAAAGATGAAAAATTCTATTTTGATGAACGAAATTGCCCAGTTCACCGACCGGTTTACCATCCATCCTTCCCAAAAAGCATTCGAGACCTTTGCAAGCAAAATAATTTTTAGGAATTATTTAGGGATTTTCTTGAACGCAAAAGGAATTTCGCGAAAATCGTACAAGCTCTTTATGGAGCTTTTCCCCTTGAAACAAGGTGTATATCAGTGGAAAAAGACTTTAGAAAGTATACGAAGAAGAATTTTCAGCACTTTTAGTAAGATAGATGTATTTCATGTGCTGAAACTTGTAAGCGTTCTTTCGTAGATATTATATCATCTTTTTATATTAGACTATCATGTAAGTTTAGCTGAGAATATTCATCATCAAAATCAAAAATACGCTATAACCGTTAAGCCATTTATGTATGTATGTTATGTATGTATGTTCGAATTCACGACAAGATTAAAATATTTACAATTTAAAAATAATACAGAGTAGTTAAAATACGCAATTTACATAAAAATATATTGAAAATAAATTAAGAGACACCCCTAATCATAGTGGCAGGGATGGCATTAAAAGATCGAGTTGACCTCATTTCCATAATGGTCCCCTCAGAGGTGGTTGCAAAAAATATTTATGACTTCAATATTCTCTTTTTGCCAAGCACACAGCCCTTTTCTCTCCAGGGAATCGTCCAAGTAGTATTGTAGAGTAGTTTTGTAAGTAGTGTATCTCGCAATATGTATTGTAACATTTAATTGATGGAAGACCAAATACTTGAGACCTACCAAATCTACTAAAGTGGGTGTCATCTGTGGAAGTTACGAATTACCCAAGAATGCAAGAACAGTTGAAATAAATGATACTCACTCGCTGATTGTATGGCATGACTTGACGTCACTCCACATGCCCAGAAGACAGGAACGTCTCCAGCACAAAACTCAACATTATCCCCGATCGTATTAGAACCTTGAACATCATTGATTCCTATTGTCTTTGAATTCCCAATATGAATTGGTGCCCCATGTGCATAATCCATCTGCAGTACTTCATTGACGGCTTTATCAAGCAATGTGTTTGGTATTGGACGCATTGAAACAACCATATTGCAAGAAAAAGGCCCAGCCTTCAGACATTCTATGTTTGTTGTATACATCGAGACATTCTTGCCCTGTGTTATATTGCGCACAGGGATACCAGATGACAATAATCGATGATCAAATGTGAAACTACAGCCAAGGTAAAAAGTGACCATCTTTTCCCAATCAACATCCTTCAGATCAAACACCTTGCTTTCCATTTTGCCATTTTTGTATATCTTGTAGGCAGCAAGGTCAGTTCTATGAATGAATTTAAAATCAAGTCATGGACCCGTTTGGTTTTACATCTGTCAGAAAACTTCAACAACAAAAGTTTGCTTTCAGACTGTTCTGTCGGGGTTCTGTCATACAACCATGATAAACACCGTGATACAGGTTTGATGATCAACAATGTTTGATGATGTTCTAGATATCTTCCAATCAAATTCATTCTTAATTGGTGCTTTTGTAGACATTTGTAAACTACTAATTATCAATTTAATGTTTTCAAGCCACAAATATTTCGTCCTACGAAGATTTCTTCCTTAAACATATTCTTACCATCATAGTGTTAATTCTGTCTTAAGTTTTTTGCACAAAATTATGAACTACTTCATCATGCAAAAGAGATCAGAAAGTAGGACTTGAATCTTGCAAGGGTTGTAAGATTTTATGAGGTACTTAAGAAGGCTTATTCCCTTGGAATTAAATCAAGTTTTTGCTCCTTGATTTTGCAAACCGAGCTTGGCATGTTGTGAAACAGCAATGTCTCTTCCTGATTAGGAATCTACGAGTAGTATGGTATAAGAATAGACAATTGCGCTAAATATGGCAGTGAGGAATTTTTACCAAGATGCACTGCATTCTTCAATCAAATTCCTATAGAATCATTAAAGAATCGTAATTAGAACGCAATGCATCTTGGCAAAAAGTTCCTCGCCACCCTCTTTAGTGCAATCATCTATTACCGTGAGCTCTGGAATAGATCCTGGTAGATGTTAATTTCTGAAAAGAAGCATATTTATAACTGACCATAATGCAATCTAGGCACTGGAAACACAAACACATTGGAAATAGCCTTTGTACTAGTTACCCTCTTTGCAAACCATACCTGATATCTGAATCTTTTGCCAAGAATGATCCTTCAACTTCTCCAACTTTGCTTTGATATATCAAAGGGCATGGAGCACTATTCAGGTCAACAAATTTTCTGAAATCTTTTGCATAGTCCTCATGGACAATTGCTATATTTGCTTGTAAGAATGTTCCACACATTCCTGTTGTTGGGCAATTATTCAGTCTGCCTTCTCTAAACATGCTACGAACATGAGATGGTGAAGAATTTTCATGCTGCATTTTTTCAGTTTCTACAAGCAAAGAAAAAGAGCATCCATGATCAGAAACGTTGATAAATATTTCTTGAAGGTAAATCACACACCTGATAATCATCAGACCCAATTTCAAAGGAAATGGTTTGCATCCTTTGAAATCGAGTCTGGTGATCAGGCTAGAATAAATCACATGATTTTTGAAAGATTTTTGTGAGTTTGATATTTATATATTTCATTGAGCATTTTAAAGTAATTTGTCATCTTTTTAGTATGAAGCTCAAAGCATGGGAGAACTTCATTGCCAGTTTTGCAAAGCCATTCTAAAGTATAAAGTTTAGACTTGGTGCCTTGTGTTTGTAGGCCGGGACACAAACACACAAGGCTTGGATATATACCTACCCATTTCGTTAGACAGCGGCCGCCGCAGACTTCGCAAATTGAATCTACCAAATCTGAAATGTTTCACACTTTTCAGATAACCCATTCACCAACTCTGTATGTCATAAGAGACCCGCTTCGTGTACCACATTGGACCAAGTTACCTCTCTTTACTTCTGTTTCTGGTTCCAAAAACTTTGAAAGGGAAGCAGAACCCAACACGAGGTTTTATCATCTCCAATCGAGGCTCGATTGATTAGTTGATAAAAGTGTGGGAAAGTTTCAGTGGAACATTTCCATTTGGTATCTAACTTTGTCGTGAATGAATGCAGCGATGATCAATTGCGCTGTCATTGGGCTAGGACGCCTTGGCTGCAGAATTGTTGGTAAGATTGAAGAGTTGTTGACTTTGAGTTTATAGCTGGAATATTACCAACCATGTCTATGTTTCCAACGCTGACATTATTAGGCCTTAGACTTTTAGTAGAGAGAGGAGAGGGCTAGATAGATAGAGTACTGTCGCCCTGAATGGGTCTAATCACAAACAGAATTGATTTTCTTATCAAAGTGCATTCCTCGTAGAATTATTTTCTTTATGAATATAACCTTTATTTCCTTGCCAATCATTATTTCAAGGTCAAAGATATTTTTATTCTCATTTCCTCTTGAACCTGAGGCCAACATCAGCAGTAGTCAAAACAAAACTTTCTCCAATTTTCGCCCTGAATGGGTCTAAATATTGTTTAGGCCTCACTCAGCAGGGAAATCTTACTAGCAGGAAATCCAAGCCTCTCTCTGCAGTTACCACACTGAACATACTTTGAGCAAATGTTCATAGTACATGGCTCTTGGCATTCTTGGCAACTTTAACAGATAGATCTTACCTTTCCTGCTCCGATGAAACTCAAATTTACGGAAAGCTCAACTGTTACGGTAATTTTCACAGCTAATGAAGCAAAAACGTTGACAAAACCCTCAAATGTATCAAAATAACATTGGTAGCAATCTTCCTTTCTAAACTGACACAAAACCAGCACACATAAACTGATCGCTACGTGGAGTCATTAGAAAAGAATAGACCCATTCAGGGCGAATTTTTCCCGATTAATTTTCCTTCAAAAAGATCCAGAAAAGATACTTAGTCGCCCTGTCGCCCTGGTCCGTCCAGTCTTCAGAAAAGGAAGATTTTCCGCGAGGTCAAAGAAGTTTTGGAGAGGAACTCACCTTAAATAGGATTCTAAACTCGTGCTACAAACCTCACAGTGAGCTCTGTATCATCCGTTTCCTTTTTGTCATGCTGGAACCACACAAATACGGACATTTCTTGAACGCCTAAATTAGGCCGTAGTGCCCTGGTCAGACCGCGGCAGAATTGATTGTTTTAGTACATCAAAAACTTTTCAAGCCCTTCACCAGTTTACCACACTAACATTTCATTTCCCAGAAGACCAGAAAGTTACAAAACAAATTCTAATTTTATTGAAAATGATTTCAAAATATTGTTGATTTCAGTCCCGCTTTTAACTCTCTTATCCTTGACCTCAGTCACCTCTAAAGCTTATTACGCATCAACAGCCTACAGAACTAAAGGGTTTTACGGTATGGACACACCTGGGCGCCATTAAGTCAGTTACAGTGCTCTTCCAAAATGAGCCGTAGGTCTGACAATTTGTGTGCGGTTCTTGAAATTTCTTTGGATATGAAACCAGAAGAGTTGTAGGAAACTTTCCTGAAGCCAATTCTGTTTTAGCTGTAAGATATACCGAGAAGCGACACAAAATAGACATAGTATGTGGAAACATCAAGGGAAAGGGAATTGTACTTACACCTTCGCTGCAAGTAGGTCAACTTCAAAACTTTATTGTAGCTCCAGTCTTCGTCTTTTAATGCGTGCGATCGCACGGGCACGCATTGGCACACGCATGGAGCTAATAATGCGAGCGATTTATCGCACGCATGAGTCAGATGTTTGACAATTATTTTTTGCTTTCTTAGGATAGCCTATCCTATTTGTTGAACAATTAGAAAAGAGATGTCTTATCGCGATCTTCTTTTATGTGCGATTTTTATCGCTGTAGCTAATCTGCTTCCTTGTTGCCACTGTGTTCTATGCTGTGGAAAGGTACAAAGAGGTCAAGAACTTGGAGAATTCTGATTTCCGGTTTTCCCAATTGATTACGTGCAAAATTAATTTAAAGTAGATAAAGATTACCCCAAGTCATTAACGGATTAAAAAGAACGTGGTAATTAGGAAGACTTGCAAGTTGGAGAAGGAAGGTAAACAGCGTACTGAAACGCCTTTCTAAAGTTTGTAAGTTTGTGCAGCACAAAGCACGTGCCAAGTCCATGTTACATAAGCAGGAAAGTGCAAAAAATAATACAGGAGTGCTGTTATTTTTCGCTTCAAGATCTTTGTCGATATTAGCAGAAATCTCGACAATGAAGGTCGAAAGAAGATTTCATGCTTTCAAAATTTCATACGCAAATCAAAAGATTTTTGTTGGTAGTCAATATTATTTTCAATTGATTAAAGGATGATTTGCAGCAGCAGCTCCCCTCTGTCGCTCAGACACCTGTAACTGTTTCTTCTTTCAATGATTGTGCTAAGAAACTCTTTGAGAAGTCATAGCCGATGTTGTAAGACAATCATTGCCGACTAACTGCTTTAGGTTTTCATGATTGAGCACTGCGTGGTAGCTGTTTTATGCCATCGATGTTACAATTTTATAACTTTGTTGCCGTTTTTACTGCTCAGTTTCCTTTGAAATGGGAGAAAAATCTCCTGTTGTTAAAGTACGATGGAGAGAAATCTCCACTGCAAAGCAGTTGGGGTGGCAGGGAATGGACTGTTGACTTTAGACATGTTCAGCCCATTATTTTCTAGGCTGGCATTCCTTGTTAAGCACAAGTGCAGTAAAAATGGCCGTATACAACGTTTGTCCAAGTCTACTGTACCTTGTTTTCTCAAGAGTATACCTGACTTGCTGTTTGTTAAATTCCTTCCTGGTCCATCTAACTTTTTCACAGTTGGTACCGCCTCTACGGGGTTTTCTTTCTTGAAGTTCCCATTATGAAGATGACAAAATCCCAATAATATATTGTGAGCTTATTTTTCTGGAAACCCCAAATACCATCTTTTTTATAAAATCCCGAATCATAAAGTCTAAAACCGTTTTCCCGCTAAACCCCTTCACACATCTCTTCAAAGATCGAAGAAGGATAAAGAAGGAGCTTTTGAACATGGAAGTTTTAAAAACGGAACAGTTTCAAAGCAAAACGCATTAGGAACCGATCTTTCAAATAGAAACATGAACAACGAATCAAAACGGAATTCATGAAGATGTTTGTCTAATGCCAATGTTCCATGTTTGTTACAATAAGAATATGATAGGAACGATTTTTGGTGAAGAAAAACGGACACAAACCAAAACTATCGAAAACAGATGAGTCGAAACAGTGCCTTAGTAATACTTTAATCTTGGATACAAGTTTGATCATGAGTCCTGGCTGTAGTTGTTGCAATGCATACAATCAGTGCAGGTGATAAACGACTCGAACTCTCAAGAGAGACAGAGATATGTTTGAGTTATCACGTTTGCTATATATTAGTCCTAACTAAAGGGATACTGAATTTGCCAAGATACGGGGTATTTTACAATAACCAAGTTTGAGTTATCCAGGTTCTGTGGTATATGTTGGTATGCTTCTGAAATTGTTACCATCTTGAAACCAATCACGTAGTGAATTGAGAGTGTGAATCGCACGCATGGACAAAATTATGCGTGTGGTTTGCCACACACATGACTATTTTCTTACGACGAAGACTGTAGCTCTTCTGAGGAACGCAAAGCAGCGAAATCGAAAAAATATCAATATATCAGCAATGAAAATTTGCGAGGTGTTTGATAAATGCTAGAATTTACTCTTAGAAGGTTGGTTTGAATTGTGAAACAAGTCAGCTGGATATCAAATGTGTAGAAGTAACAAAATTACATGCCGATTCATAATCAGCCCATTTGAATGTGAAAAAAGATTTGATGAATCTTGCAAGTCCACAGAAGGTAGTCTGCCTGAAAAACTTCATATTTTCAGAAATATCTCCTTCAATGAAACACAATCAAAGGACATTGTAAAGAAGGGCGTAATCAAAACATTTTCATCAAGTTAAAAAAAAATCTTAAATCCAGGCGCCTTGTACTTCCATCGAAAGACGGGTGTGCGATTCCGACGACAATCGGCATTAGACCCATTCAGGGCGACAGTACTCTAGGCCTCTCTCTTTCTTTGTTTGTTTGTACTTTGTTGTACGTAAGATTTAGAAAAACATATACAACCCCCAAGAAATACGTCACTTGAATTGAGGTACTATCAAATACTGTTACAAAAAGTTCAAAAGGATAAATCAACAAGAGCAATCTTGAAAATTTGAAACATAAATAAATTCAGCTCACTCAGGTAACGGCATCACTATCTATCAGTGTAGGTACCATCATACATACCGGTATGTGCAATGCACATCATGATTTGAGCTATTAGCATGATTTGATTGCACTGTACAGCTGGGAATCAGTAATAATTGACCATTGATCAACTTTCGATTTTGGTATTATTTAACGTCATTGGGTCGTTAAGGGGAAGGGGTTTTACCCTTGGCTGTTTAGAAAATTTTAAGCCCAGCCTATTATACACTATACTATATCCAGACTGATAAGTTTGCAAAGTGCGCACGCGGAAGATGTGCGTTTGGCTATTGTTTTACAACAATGCTTCTACTGTTCTTCTCTTGTTATAAATGAAATTGCACATGGAAGATCTTCTGCATGCCCATACTGGAAAACATATGTTAACCAAATATCTTTGGTGTGGGGAGGGGGGCATGCATGAAGCCACTTCAAGAACAATGGTAAAAGAATAGGCCTGTTGTCAGTTTTAGACAATTGGCGTAACATAAAAGGGGGTCATCCCAGTTTCTCCAGGGGAACCCTTCTGGTTTATAGGTCCAGACCTCACACTCACAAGTTTTTAGCAAGGCTGGACTGAATGCTCTTTCCATAGAACATTTTCTAAATATTTTGTTTGACAGTCAGTAACATGCATAAACTTATCAAGTATTCTCCAGATTGGAAACCTCACACTGTCCACCAGTTTGTAAAATTTGATAATCATCAAAAATAGTTTGTGTCTGTCCAGTATCTCCATACCAAATTAACTGGTATTTCACAGGAATTCCTTAGAATATTTCTGGGTAAGAATTCCAGCTTTACTGGGAAACGGAATTCCTCAAAAAAATTTTTGAACAAAATAGCTGGGAAAACTGGAAAAATCCTAGGAAATCCTAGCTTCCCCTCCCCAGCTATCTTTGCTGCTTTTTTGTTATGGGTCAGTTCTCACTGAATCTCAAAAACTTTTATATCAATCGTTAGTTGAACTTGCTTCACATGGTCACCAAGTAAAAGCCTATGATGTCAATGCATGGCAGCGTGAAACTCTTCAAAGGAGGATTGATGAAATTGGTTTGCAGTTAGAGAGAGATGGGTTATTAGAGTCTGGCTTTAAATTGCATGTAAGTACTGTATCTAGCCTTTTGTCTTTCAGGGTGGTTAAGTAAAATGATTTTCACAGTTAAATACAAGAAGGACTACAGTATGGTTTCAACCTACTCATTACAGTATGCTGTACATACCTTGTGTAGCATACATCAATACTCCTCAAGAGATTTTTTAGAAGTTTCAAGCTGTGATAGGAATTCTTGACAGGTATAAAAAAACTAAGGATCTTTGCTGTGAGAATTTCAGCAAATTTTCTGTTATACACGTTTTTTTATAAGAAACTCTGGTTTATAAGAAACTAGTACTACAACAACCAAAATTTTAAGAAACTCTAGTACTACGCTCAAGACCAGTTAAGAAACTCTAAAATTTTATTTCTGTATGTCTCTCTTA
Organism: Aurelia coerulea; assembly: GCA_039566865.1. Lineage (NCBI taxonomy): Eukaryota > Metazoa > Cnidaria > Scyphozoa > Semaeostomeae > Ulmaridae > Aurelia > Aurelia coerulea. The sequence continues at coordinate 8,301,659 of CM076945.1, read as the reverse complement.
TTTTATGTCTCTCTAACAAAGGTACAGTACCTTCATTTTTTTAACTTTTAACTACAAAAATTGGTAAATTTTTGCGTGAATGTGCATTGCTTATTCGTGATGACAATGTCCATGCAAAATGGAATCCCTTTAAGAAGGCTCACTTTTGAGCAATATTAATATTACTAGAACACCAAAATTTTCATGCAAAATTAAGAAACTTTTAGTACTATGTGCTGATCCAAGTTTCTTGTATAAAAAACGTGTATATAGTATGTAGAATCCTTTCCATATATGACAAGAATTCTTAAGAATTCATAAGAATTTTGAGAATTCTTTATATTCTGATAAGTCATATGAAAGACTGCAAATCTTTTAAGAATTCTTTCGAGATGAAAGGTATACAGTATACAGTACTACTACTTCTTTGGCATGAAAACCAATTAAAGAGTACCCAAGGCCTTTACTGCATGACAACGATATTGCTGAAAATTTCTTTTTCTATCATTTAACTGTATGGGTATTCATGAAGACAATTGATTTTAAGCAACATTTTCAGTTTGTTACTCCTAAATGTGATTGATCTGCTATAAGCTGCCAGAATTCATTTTCTTGTAAATTTTTCTCCAGGATTATATAATTGTATGTCCAGATATTTCAACTGCTGTTAAAGATGTGGAGTTTGTTTTTGAAGCAGTTGCTGAAGTTTTAAGCATCAAGAAGTCTTTATTCAAAGGTAAAATGATTTATTCGGTGTAAAGTCGGTGTAAAATTAGGCAAGTGTAAAGTTCTATGACCTATTACTCTTAACTGAGTGGCTGGACTTTTCAAATCTTGACTGTTTGTCAACATTACAACATATCTTATGTTTGAACTCATTTTAAGACCATACAGCATCAAATATATTGTATTGTATCTATTCTTATATTATAAAACGTGTAAATATTTTATTATGGCAAATGATACATACATACATACATAGTCACCATCCTGCAATACTTTAATTCATATGCATGTTTTTTGTAGAGATAACAACACATTGTGGAAGTCAAACAGTAATTGGAAGTAACACACTTACAATACCTTTAGATGCAATGGCTGAAGATTCTCTCTTTACAGAGGTAAGACAAGCAAGCAAGCAACGTTTATTTGTTAACGCAGCCTGGGTGTCTGGCAGCAGCCTGTACGAAAATACAAGGCCATGTAATAGCCATGTACAAGCCTTGTAGTTATGGCCTTGTAACCTTGTTATAGCCTGGAATAGCCTTGCTGTAACCTTGTAAATGGCTTGAAAAATGCTAATTAGCCTTGTAGAAGCCTTGTGGAAACCTTGTGTTAGACTGGTTGCAGCTTGGAATCTGACTGATAGCCTTGTAATTTTCTTCCAAGGTTAGTACAAGGTCATTACAAGGTCATAATCCCCTCTACAAGGCTAAAACTTGGCCTGTACAAGGCCAAGTTTAGCCTTGTATTTTTGTACAGGAGTACAGCTGATGAGGCCTTTGGCCCTATGGCTTGCGCCCTCAGAGTTACCTCTGATAATTCATTTACCGACCTCGAAAAGCTGGACAGCTGAGTGAGCTGTTGGCTTGCAGTTTGTAGTTCCCACTGTGGGATTCGAACCAACTCTGCTGGACCCCACAATATTTGAAACACTGCACCTTGACCACTCTGCCGCCACACAACTGACAGGGGATTGCTGAATTTCCTGTTTGCAGCACCTGCAGCTCCGTTAACCTATTGATAAGATACCTTATTTGCTATTGTGTAGCATCATGTAGCCTTAAAAGTTAAAGTAACAAAGTAAAAGTAACAAAGTAAAAGATTTAGAACATATGCTTCTATTCTTGGCTAAAGGCAAGGCTAAGAGCCCAATGAAAATTGATAATATTTGGATTCATATATTTTGGGCAAAGCGCAAGGCTATACTCTTTGAAAGTTTGTGATTTCGTACCCCTCAATTTCCAGGCAAAAAGCAAGTTCTTTGAAATGTGATGATTTTTGGACTCCTCGATTTTGGCAAAAGAGCGACGCTATAGCCTTTGAAATTTCATGACTTTTGGACACCTCTATATTTGGGAAAAATGCAAGGCTATAGCTTTGATTTTTAGATCCATCAATTTTTAGCCTGAAAGAAAGGACCCCACAATTTTTTAGCCAAAATCAAGGCTGTAGCCTTCGAAAATTTGTTGTTTTAAACTCCTCGATTTTTTGCAGTTAGCAAGGCTATCTATAGCCTTTGATAATTGATTATTTCTTGACCTCATTATTTTTGGCAAAAGAGCAACGCTATAGCCTTTAAAGATTTTTGATTTCTGGAATGACCCTTTCTGGCCGAAAAGCAAGGTTTTTACTTTATAAATTTGTGATTTTGGTACCCCTCCATTGATAGCAAAAATTCAAGGCTATAGCTTTTGATAATTGATGCGTTAAGACCCCTCTTTTTTGGACAAAATTCAAGGCTGTAGCCTTTGGTAATTCATTATCTTTGGATCCCTCGATTTTTAGGTTAAAATTTAGTGATCTTGGACCCCTGTGTTTTCGGGTGAAAAGCAAGGCTATACCTTTTGACATTTTATGATTTTTGGATCCCTCAATTTTTGGCCAAAAGGCAAGGCTATATACCGGGTGAGCCAGAAAAAAGTTCCCACTTTTGAAAATTCGTAGCACCACAAGTACTTCATGGATTTGATTGATTCAAATTCTAGTTAAAAGCCAAAAGATCGAAGTATTTTTGTGATTTTTCTCGTTTTCTTACGATCACTGCAAATGAAGGTAAATTCAACTTTACGAAAATTTCATGGTTGCAAAATGACTGAAAAAGGGCCTAAAACACTTGATCAAATCGTTAGGACTCTCCTCTCACAGAACAATACACACGGGCGTTTCACCTCTCTCAAAAGTAATAGGACATAGATTCTCAAACAGATACTTCAAATTTTCAATCCCATGGCAATAAATGTGCAGACAATGTCTCTCACCCATGAGAAATTGTGTTCTCTCTGTTGTTCTGAGCTAGGAGTCTTCTATGATTTGATCAAGTATTTTAGGCCTTTTTCAGTCATTTTGCAGCCACCAAGTTTTTCTAAATTTGAATTTACTAATTTGTCCAGTGCTCGTAAGAAGGCAAGAAAAATCACAAAAACACTTCGATCTTTTGGCTGTCAAGCGAATATTGATTCATTCCAATCCATTCAGTTCTCTTGATGCAATGAATTTTCAAAAGTGGGAACTTTTTTCTGGTTCACCCGGTATAACCTTTGAAAATTGATGATTTTTGGACCCATCTATTTTTGGCGAAAGCAGAAGACTATACCCTTTCAAAATTAGTGGCCAAAAAGTAAGGCGATAGTCTTTGAAAAACTGATTATTTTTGGTTAAAATTTGTGAGTTCTGGACTCCTCAATTTTTGCGCAGAAAGCAATGCTATGGCCTTGGAACATTTATGTTTTTGGGCAAAAAGGAATTCTAGAGCCTTTGAAAATTTGTAATTTTATTCCAAATCTTTAAATCGACATAAAAAGGTGGGTGTAAAATTCTATGAACTATTTATTTGAATTCAATGAATTTAATGAGACTTTAGCTACACTTCTATGATTCTACCGTTGGAATTTTCAGAAATCTTGAATGTTTTTTAGTAATGCATATACTATTTTCTTCTTGAAAATTATTTTGTGATTTCTCAGAAAGTTTAGAAATGACAGTTATTTTAAGGTTTTTTCAAAGAATTTCCTGAACACTCTAATTCTGAAAATATTGAAGATTTCTGAGAAGTCAAACGGTAGATATAGGCCTATAGCGGAATAGTGATTGTGTCTCTGAAGCCATTCAGTTGAAAGAAATATGTCATAGAATATTACACCAAGACCAACCTTTTTAAATGAAATGGCACATAGGTAGAAAAGGAGAAAGGAAATGATGATGATTCATGATAAAACATGTGCATTAAAGTGAATGACCTGAGATATATAGCGCTTGTCTATAAATAGGACAAAGAAAAAATAGGACAAAGAAACACCTAATCCCTTCATTGTTTTCTTTGGCTTTGCGTTCTTCCGCCACTCGCTGGATTATCAAATACAATAGGCTATTTATAAACGTGTGAGATCTCATCTTTTAACTCAGGTTATTCGCTTTAATACTAATAACATGCGAAATCCATACGCCCCAGAAGAAGCAATGCTTGTCGATTCTGGGGGCGCTTACAACAAACAGAACGGTAACAACAGCGAATATAACTGCTATAATGAACAAGTTTTATGTTTAGTCTCTATCTAAATCTCTTTTAATTAATTTCAGAGAATCCTTGGCATTCGATTTTTCTACCCAATTTCTGCAATACCAATCGTCGAATACACAACAACATCAACCACATCAACACCAGCTTTTGATAAAGGTAATTATCGTAGTTTGCATGCTTATTTCTTTATGTCATCATGAAATATTAGAATGTACAAAGTAACAACAACAGATATAAAAATCATGTGTCGTTCATAGCGAGAAAACAAGGGCAGATTTTGTAATACAATAACAAGAGTTGCTTTTGTTGACACCTCAATTCAAAGCGATTAGGGATCACAGACAAAGGAAATTCTCTCAACCAGTAATTCAAAACAAACAAAGCCGCAAAAGTTTCTCTGAAACCCAGGTAGCTAGCTCGCTCGCTGTGCATTCCAGAAATTATTTCTAAGGGCAAACATGAGCATAGATCGAGTGAAGAAGGATATATCTACACATCTGCCGCGGGCATTTTATTTCTTTGGTTCAGAAGCTGAGAAGTAAATGTTTTGATAACACCCTAAAAAATAAGAGAATTGAATCGCCTCCTAGACGGCTTTTGAACCAAACAAATAAAATGCCCGCGGCAGATGTGCCGATGCATCCTTCTTCTTTCGATCTATGATCGTGTTTGCCCTTAAAAACAGTTTCTGGAATGCACAACGAGCGAGCTAGCTACCTGGGTTTCAAAGAAACTTTTGCGGCTTTGTTTGTTTTGAATTGCTGGTTGAGAGAATTTCCTTTGTCTGCAATCGCTAATCTCTTTGAATTGAGGTGTCAACAAAAGCAACTCATGCTATTGTATTACAAAATCTGCCCTTGTTTAGCGAGAATGGACACAAATTCATCGAGTTCCCACTACGAAAGACACTTATAACAATTTGATACAAGGATGCTATCTAATTTAACAAACAAAAATATACACTACGAAAACGAAGGTATACCAGGTGCATCAAAGAAATATTCCTCTGAATCCTTCAAAGAAATATTCCTGGTAGAGTGCGCTGTGATTTGGTGAATTTATTTCTAACCTAATGGATGCGTTGATTTGATATAGTAAATGGTCGCTTCCAGAATTATTCTATTCACAATCACATTTATGTTTAGGCTACCAGATGGAGGTAATTCACAAATGTTCTTAGAATCCAAACTCTCGATTTCAATGCCAGGAGGGTCCCTGAACTAATCAAGGAGATCTATACGCTGCAAATCAAAGAGAGGGCAATGCAGGAGAAAGTGCTCATTATCTTCTTTACCTGTGCCACAATCTTTGATGCGTAATAAGAAGCGTGCATCGATGAAACAAACTGGCCTACCGTAATAGACTTGGATGTGAGGGCATCATCAGATTTAATTAAGGCCTAATATCATCTGTACGGTAAACATGACGAAAGGAAGCAAATTTTCTTCGATCCTCTTCTGCATCTTTTCGCTATACAATATACAATCGACCTTGCATAATTCAGAATCGCAGAAGTCGGATATTTTGTGCGATTAACCAATGGAATCATCGGGATTCTTGTATTGCCTCGTTTTTGAAACATCAGTCAGGTAATGATATACAGTATACAATCAACCTTGCATAATTCAGAATCGCAGAAGTCGGATATTTTGTAAGTCAGGCAGCACCGAAGTTCCCATCCACCTGATCTCTTTGATTTTTAATTGCACAAATCAGACTGTTTTTCCTTTGTCCATGCGAATTTCCGAAGTGCTTTTAGATTTGAAGGGATTTCGTATGGAACAAGCATCATAAATGTATTTAACTTTTGTTTGTAGCCAAATTATTCGTTGAATCAATGGGCAAATCGTTGATGGAAAGAGAGCCTGGAACAGAACCAAAAATATTGTCCTGTGATGAAATTGAATATTATCAGCAAGGTTTGAACATTATCGTTAAATAAACATGGGAGTCAAATCTTTGAAAAGGTCAGTATAAAATTCTATTACAGTTTTCTTTGAATTAAACGGCTTGGAAGGAACTTGGGGCTTTTTGCTGTAAAATCTGCTGGAAAGTTTGATGGGAATTTATTGATATCTTGATTAGTTTCAAAATGGTGGCACATATTAAATTTGAGACTATGGCATCATAAAATTTGTAAATCCTAAATCAGAAAAGCTACGGATTTCTCCTTGCCACTATATTGTAGACCTTCGTAAACAATGGTTTTGAAGGTTATGTAATTTTTCATCTGTTGGTTTAGGATATACGGTGATTTATATTTTATCAAATTTTTACATGAAGTTTTTCAAAAATAATTAAAATGCGGTCATTTTGAAGAAAATCAAGATATCAAAAGATGTCCACGGCAGATTTACAGCAAAGTACCATAAGCTCCTTTCAAGCAACTCAATTAAAAGAAAAATGTCATAGAATTCTACACCCACCTTTTTAAAGATTTAAAAGATCTGAGCCCTGTGCTCGTTAGATATCGTTAGCGCCAATAGTATTGATGGTACATATGTTACAATCGAACTTACCTGTTTTTTATTTCACTGCAAACAAAATTTGTTATTGAAATTTATGACCCATCTTTGTTTTCAATCAAAATTCGTACATTTTTAGCACAGAACTTGTCGATTTTAAATCAGAAAATAGTGCGTTATTATATCTCGTTAGATCGGCCCAAGTTTGTCCAACAAAATTATCTTGTGGCCCAAAAAAGTATCACCGTTGGAAGATTATCGAAATATGAGGGTGATATTGATCTGTGAATTTGCTCAATATGATTTCTTTGTTATTGTTGATGTTGCTGGTTGGAAACAACACGTTTATAGCTTAAGAAACCATTTCTGAGCTAAAGTTCCTAAATTTTCAACCAAAAATTGATTAGTAGTCCAGATTTTTCCTTTTTAGTAAGCCTATTATCTTCCATATGGGAGCGAGCTTGAGTGGGAATTATTCAGGATCACCCCATGGTATCTTGGTAATAAACTCTTAATAAGATTCACTTACATTTGAACTATACCACCAACAAAACAAAAATAAAATATAAAAACGCAACTGTTTGCGTGCAAAACGTTAGACTAACTATTTCAGTCCCAATTTCCGCTTCGTTCATTGAATTGGATGACGGCATTACGCTTCAAATAGTTATAATGCCCATCAGTTTATCAATAGCGATAACTACTAACGTGTAATCAGTCTAGCAAAACGTTTCGAAATTTGAAAAGTTCTTTATTTAACTGGAGATTTTAATATCGAAACGTTTTGCACACAGGCAGTTGTTTTTTTATAAGATTCACTTATATTTATCAAACGATTCATCCATTTATTCAATTTAGAATACATAAAGAGAAAGATACAAGCTGCAAATCGCCTCGCGACTGAATGCAGAGAATCCATGGCGGGACACGGATGCACTCAACCAAGCACAACAGTCATGAGCTCAACGGAGCACCAACATGTTTCTCAAAGCAATCAAGTTGACAACACAGAACAGAATGGGCCTAAATCTGAAGAATGCGTTGTTTGCAATGAAAATCCAATTGATGCTTTATTCTTTCCATGTCGACATATGTGGCTTTGCCTTGCATGTGCACAGAAATTAAAGACACTTCAAAAACCATGTCCGGCTTGTAGAACTCCTATTGATGAAGTAATAACTGTATTTAGGCCATAATAAACCGCAAGTAAGCACAAGAAGGTGCTTGAAAATCGATATATTCTTAGAAACAGCCAATTCACCTACCATCATTATTTTACCATAGGATTTGATAAATTATGAAGATTGGGTTTACATTTTCCTTTTATTTTCTGTGTTTATACCCCCCCCCCCCACACGCCTTTAAAATCTTTGCGACGTCCTTGAATTCTTTATCGCCAGGAGTGTCCCTAGTAGGTGTTGTGGCACAGTGGTGTGACCCTCTGACTTTGTTGCCGGAACAGTCATAGGCTTACCCTGGGTACCAGACTCTCTGGTGCCTAGGGTATCATAGGCTTCGATCCAAGGTAGAGCCCCAGCGTCGTGACAGGGAGTCGCGGACTCGATTGGGTCTTCTCTACTTCTGCGATCCGACAGTTTGCGCAAACTTTACAATCAGTTTGCATTGAGTATGCTCCATTGTTTCTGTCGGAGTTTGAATGGAGTTTATGAAATTAGCATGTTTACATGAAGCTTCAACAAATTATTGCATCATTCCAATTTTTTAGAAACAATTTACGAACTCCTATATCCTAAACATAGATACTCGAAACAAACGCACAACAAACTTTGTGCAGATTGCGACAGTTAACGGCAAACTATATGCTAACCCCACTTATTACTATGGGATGTGAAAATCAACTTCCACCTTATTTGAAGTTAGTACTTGCACTCTTAAGTCGATAGCGTTCAAAAACTTTGGTTGTTGTTTCCTATACAGCAGAGCAGTTAACTGTCCCTCTCGTGTCTCTGCGTCCAGGAATGTTGTTGTTGTTGCGTTTACAAGGCATTTTTCATTTTTCATTTTCATTTTAAAATTGTTTACCCAGGGTACAAATTCAGTATAAATACTGTTTTACAATTGGCCCTGCAAAAAATTACTTACAAAATTAAAGAATTATATACTACAAAATTTACAATAAAAAGAGCGGAATACGTCAAAATTAAAGATATATTAATTTACAGCGATACACCTCCATATATAAAAGGTTTATTTTTCATTGATTTTGGACTTGAAGGCATTGATTGAGGGAGCCATCTTTGTATCCAAATCAAGACTGTTCCAGAGACTGGCCCCACGATAAGCAAAGGATTTTTGGCCATTGCCAGTTCTCAACATGGGTATTGCAAGGTTTGTTTTAGAGTTTCTTAACTCTCTTGGATGTACCTCGGACGATCTCACGAAGAGATCGCTAAGATATTGAGGTGCAAGAGAGTTAAGAGATTTGTAAACCATAGAACCTGTTTCTTTATTTATCAGCTTTTGTACAGATGGCCAACCAAGTCTCTGGAGCAAAGGAGCTGCAGATGCATCGAAAGGGCTATTTGTTACTATTCTGGCTGCTTTATTCTGTAATTTTTGAAGCACGTCTAGCTTTGAAGCACCACAAGAGCCCCAGACAGAACAACAGTAGCTGAAATGTGGCTCCGTGATGCTTCTATATAAATTTATCAAAGTGTCAGTTTGAACAAAATTTTTTGCATACTTCAATAGGCCAATAGCTCTGGAGATCTTCTTTTGAACCGCGCTTATATGACTTTCCCAGGTAAGGCAATTATCAATCATGACCCCGAGGTATTTTGTTTCGTTTACCAGGTTGATTTCCTCGCCCCCTACTTTGAAAGAAGGAAGTGTGCTAAGATTGTTTTTTAGTTTTTTAATTTTTGGCTTTGAACCAATTATCATAGCCTGGGTTTTAACAACATTAAGGGACAGGGACACAAGGGCTACCGATCAAATGGGAACAGGGAGGAACACAAAACACAACTGCTGCAGGAAGCAAACAGAACCTCGCGGCACCTCGCGCTTCTTACAGCCGATATCGTAAATCAAGAAAATGCAAAAACTTGTGGTGATGTCAACACAAGGCCCCCGACGAGATCAGAAAAGTGGGGGGGGGGCCAAACTTAATACAACAAAATTACCACAATACAACATGATGAGCTGCCTTTCAGAACGGCATGATTTGCAAAAAAGTAGGGGGCATGGCTCTTTGCTAAAACAGCGTGATGGTTGACATAACGTACGGGAAACATAAAATCGAAGATTGTCACATGACTAATCATTAGTTTACTTCATTACCCTCGAAATCTCGAAAAAACCACTTTATCCCGCTTTATTCAATCATGGTTAATTCCTGTTTCCAATAGTTTATCTTTCTTCTTTCAAATGATTCATTCTGAGCTTCAAAGTTTGCAAAGCAAATTCACCAACTAATTTTCACACGTATGTTAAACTTGCATTTCTCTTGTTTAAAGAACTAACATTCTAACTTTGATTGATTAGATCTCTGCTAATATTTGATAAAAATTAGCAAGCGAGATACCAAATTTCAAGCTTCAAGAAGTAATTAGAACTTTGAAGAAAGATAAATGGCACCACTCCTGCGCAGAAAAAAGTTCAGATAATTCATAGGGCTCAAATCTTTCAAATCTTTGAAAAGGTGGGTGTAAAATTCTAGTAAATTTTTCTTTGAATTAAATTCGTTGGAAGGAATTTAACGTACTTTGCTGTAAATATGCCGTGGAAATCTTTTCCATGTCTTGATTTCTTTTCAAAATGGCGGCTTTTTTAATTATTGTTGAAAGAATTAATGGAAAATTTTGAAAAAATGAAAATAATCGTAAATCCTAAATCAATGTGGGAAAATTTATAAAATCGTCATGAAAACCAAAGTTTATAAAGGTATACAATATGGTGGCAACAAGAAATTTGTAGATTTAGAAATTTGATGACGTCACAGCCTTAAATATAAAAAATTTCGTCATTCTGAAACTAATCAAGATATCAACAAAATTCCAGGGCAGATTTACAGCAAAAGTTCTCTTAAATTCCTTTCAAGAACTTTAACTCAAAGGAAAATGCGATGGAACTTTACATCGACCTTTCTAAAGATTTGAGCCCAATACTAATCGCAATCTTTGAAGAATCGCAACCATAACATCGATCCCAAAATTCGCACAGCTCCGTTGCCTGACTGTGGTTTTGACTTAATTTTGGTAATTTTTTTTAATTTGCAATTCACCATGATGCATCGGCTGCTGCGAGCTTTGCCTAAAACTGTGAGAGATTAGCTCAATCATATCCACGGGCAATGTGAAGATCAAATGCTGGCCTAGGCCTACCTTAGTTTTTGCCCGTTATGGCCTATAATGCCCAAAAATCAACGACCTTCGCAACATACCTCCAGTCCCTTGTTGAATAAAGCATGGTCAGCATCAATTGAATGTTGAAAGCGCTATGTTTGTTCTTCTTCTGTGTTCATCTGCTCTCGTATTATCGAAACTGTCAAGTCACACTGCAAGCGATGCAGCTAACCCGCCATCACTCCTCGCTCCACCTTGGCCTAATTTTAAAATGCGCCTCCAGAAATTTTAAAATAGTTTTTCGTGGGTCAGGAATTGCGTTCTAATGGTACGGAAGAAGTTGAAATTTCCTTATATTGCGCCAGTAATGCTGAGCATCAAAAATTAAAATCTGCATGAACAGGCCATTTTAGCTGTTTTTGGGCATGTGGAGAAGTAGAACTCTTGGCTAATTACTAAGTTCAGAAGGAATTGATGAAATAATACAGAAAAATGTTTCAAACAGTAGATGCATTTTTCTGACGCATTCGGGATAAAAATAGACAGCTTATTATTGCAAACGGACAACAGGCGTAAGCTCGATTTTGGATCTGCTGGTACTATTGAATTTCTTCAAATGCATGTGCTTGATATTTAATGATTCAAAATTGATCATATTGTCTATTGAATGAATCATGTCATATAGTAAATGCAGCAGGTTGGAAAATGAATGACAGAGCATCTGATGTTAGGAAAGCAGGTCAAGCCTACTGAGCAACTGATGTTAGGAAAGCAGGTCAAGTCTACTGAGCTCTGGAGTAAGCATCTGGGTAGAGGTGAAAGAAAGACTATAGCTGAAAGCCCCCTCAAGTCAGAAAAGCCTTGGGATCCAAGGAAATTTGGCAGGAAAATGCAAGCGCAAACTTAATTCTTCATTAGCTAGAACCGCTGAGAAACAGGTAAAGAAAGTTTTTATGGAAGATTCAAGACCTGCCCCAGGATGATCTTCTGTTTGGTTCTTGGTACATTCAAGATAAAGACGAAAGCCTACGAGAACCCACTCAAGTAAAGATAGCCTCCACATTGAAGATAATTTAGCAGGAAGATGCAAGTGTAATTGATTATTTATTAGATAGAACGGCAGAGAAACAAATTGAGACAGCTAGCTTACAGAAAATTCAAAGTTTATCCCAGGATTAGCTTCTGTGGTAGCTTCTAGGTACAGTCAAGATAGCCTCAGCATTGAAGAACATCTAGCAAAAAGATGCAAGTGCACTATTGATTCAATATTCGCCTGCATCTTACGCAGTCTGTTGTCAAGAAAACTGAAAATTGCTTCAATAAAGACCCGAGATAACCCTAAAAGAACTTACTGGGCCACAACATTGTCCCAGAACGCTCTCAAGATCGACAGAGCTTTCCTAGAAACATTTGTCTGCAATTTACGCACTTTCTTGTCAACAAAAGCTGAGCATAGCTTCACCGTAGACTCCAGAAAAAGGCAGCATCAGAGTCCAGGGGAAACTTGCAGGAAAATACGACTACAAACCAAACAAGCGTTGCTGTCTCGTAGGTAGACTATGGCTTCATTATAGCCACAAGATACCCTTTAATACCTAAAAGATCCAAGATACGTTTCCAGAAATATTCACCAGCAATCCAAGTACTCTGTTGTCATTACAAGTGGGAACTTCCTTCAAAAGCACACTATAACCCCACAACAACAGAGACAACCTTTCGTCTGCAATCTACGTATTCTGTTGTCAACAAAAGCTGAAAATTGCTTCAATATAGACCAGATAACCTTAAAAGATTTACAGGGCATCAACATTGTTTGGAACAGTCCCCCTACCCAAGATCACTTCCAAGATGTTGCGAAGGCATAGAAAGAAGTTAAAGGGTAAAGAAAAGGAGAATAAAAAGACGAGGCAATCAAAGAGTGAAGTGAACGATGGAAGATTAATAACATTTGTCATCATGGGAGCAAGAAATATCGGAAAAACAGCATTAATTTGCCGCTTCACCGAACAATCATTTTCCCCTTCTTATGAGCCAACCGTCGAGGATTGCTATTTTAAACAAATCCACAACAACACGAAATACACAAGTTTGAATATTCGCATCATTGATACATCGGGGTATTACCATTTTCCTGCTATGCAACGATTAAACATACGTCAAGCTGACGTCGTTTTACTAGCATATGGGGTGCAAGACACTCCAAGTGTATCGAGAGCAGTTGAACTTTACAGAACATCGAGAGATCTACTGCATGACAAACCGTTTACCCCGATAATTCTCGTTGGAACGAAGATCGATCTGACACGTGACACCTGCAATTACGAGCACCCAATGATTACTGAGTTGCTACAAAATAACGAAGATGAATTCTGTCGCAATATCATAACATCCGCCAGACTCAATTTGAATGTCACTGACGTTTTCGAAGCTGGCCTTGAGCTGTTGTGTTTAGGTTGCAAAAGGCATGCACAAATGATGCATGCCTTCACAGAGGCAAAAGTTCGCAGTATAACACATTTTCTACAAACGACTAAACAGAAGAAGTCGTTGTCACAGGCTTCGTTGGTTACTGAAGAAGATGAGCGGAAACAACCCAAATTTTGAGATTTAGTGCGATAAAACAGTTGGCGGGATTTAATAACAATCTAAGGATTTGAGACAATGCCTATTTTTCAATTCCCTATGTATCTAAGGATTTGAGACAATGGCTGCGGTCACACTGCTGTATTTTCCCGTTGTAACATGAATTTCTTCACTTTCTTGTGATTTGTTTTTGTAGCCAGAAAGTACGGCAAAATAACGGCACAATGACGCCCGGTCACACAGTGATATGATTTATCATGTGACAACTACGCAAGGCTGTGATTGGTTCATTCTCCAAAACAACACTAAAATATAGGTCGGGACCTTGTTTTGCCCGTCGCTTTGCATCTGATAATTTTCTTATGGAATCAGCTCTCAGGACCAAAGCGCTGTAACAGCGTTGTATGTGAAAACGAAATGCGGTCACATATCACAGCGTAGTTAACCCGCTTGTTTGAAGGTATACAACAAGTTAAAAACATCTAGTGTGACCGCAGCCAATGTTCTTTTTTAATTCCCTGCCCCTGAAAGGTGCCCGGTGAAGAAAGAGAGTAACGCGTTTGAAACTTGTATAATTCGGAATAATACATCAATTTCATCGTTTCATTATGTGCCACTTTATAATGAAAAGGCCAACTCGGATGTCAGCATTTAGTTTGCTAAAATAGCCATTTTTTTCTAGAGTTAGTAGCGATTTCGTTACAGAGCTCTTTTTTGAACATGCTGGATGAACGAATAGAAATGTAGATCAAATCATTTTTGATTGCCAGCTTATGAATAGTGATACCGAGTACAAACAGCCTCTATGGTTGAAAACAAATGCAATTTTCATAACTTTAAAGCTAAAAATTTGCAAAGTTTGGCGTTAACTTCTGTAGTTCTTTATCATACTCTTCCAAAAAAGCTTCCAAGCCAAATCGCCAATGATTACAAAACAATGTCACCAATTTTTGTGAAATAAACTTCCTTATCTTCTTCAGGCAACAGAAATGAAATATTTTCGCTTTTGTGTACTCAAATATTTGCCACTGAAAAATGTCAATATAAGAATTTGGTAAGAAACTAAGTTCAACATTTACTTTTTAAAACGAATTATGTAACTGAAAATATTTCTAAACTGTCAATAATATCTTTGATAAATTTACTAGTCTCATTTTGCGCTGGGCACAATAAGAATATTCTATTTAATAGTTCTACATTTTCCTTGATTGTTGTTTTTCTTGCATTAGGTTTTGCTGCTTGCTGAAATAAAGTAAGAATGACATTGTAAAAGAATCTGAACTTTTTTGTGGACGAACATCTATGTTTCAGCACCGAAGACCTGGTATTAATGTTTTTATCTGACACTATACCTGCAAAACTTACCTTATAAAAAGGCTAACCAAAAGCTTCACGCACTGGCTCGCTTGTCTAATTACATTGATCCTATCAAATCAGAAATTTTAATGAATTCCTTCATCAGGGCACAATTCAATTATTGCCCACTTGTATGGATGTTTAATGATAGGTCAACTAATTCAAAATTAAATCGCATTCACGAAAGAGCACTGCGATTGGTATGCAGAGATAGTATATCAGAGCTAGAAAAGTTGAAGAAAAAATATGTTACCATTCATCAGCACAATCTGCAATTGCTAATGCTTGAAATATTCAAAACAAAAAACAATCTAAATCCAACATTTATGAAAAACATTTTTACTGAGAGAAATATTCACTACAGTTTGAGAAGTGAGAATCATTTGCAGTTGCCGAATATAAAGACAACAACATACGGAATAGAAAATATTCAGTACAGAGGTCACCTTTTGTGGTCCTCGTTGCCAAAGGAAATTAAAGATTCCAACACATTATTTGAATTCAAGCGAAAAATAAAATTATGGCATGGAAATACTTGCATCTGCAGATTGTGCAAAGTTTTCATTGAAGATTTAGGGTTTTTGTAGGTTTTAAAGTAAAAAATTGTAAATTAAGTTTTAACTTATTTGTTGGCGTTAATTAGCTTATTAGCTATATATATTTTTTTTATCTTGCCAACGTAAAAGAAATTGTTAATAATAATAATAATAACTTAAACAAGCTACAATCGTGGCCAAAACGTTACTGGACAGCCGTCAAAGAAGGCCTAATCACTATCTCTTTAGAGTTCTAGCCCTCTCTTGGTAGTTGTAGATCGCACCTACAATCCTGGACAAAATATATTTGAACAACGTAAGACTCTACAATTTCAAATGAACAACCCCCCTTTTACCCCCGATACAATGTTGCTTGGATGTTTTCAGCTTCAAGATGTTAACCAACACTGTTTCGGGGGTAAAAGGGGTTGGTGCAAATGTAAGAGTGAGAAGAACTGAGATAATCACCAAAAAACTAACTTTGTTCCAAATATTTTGTCCAGGATTATAGCTTCCTGAAAGCAAAATTCATGAACACGAATTTAGTATTATCATCTATTTGAACGGCTTGGCCACGTTTTGAGATGCTGCATGGTTTCAAATATGGTTCCTTTAACCTGTGACTACCACCCAAAACCAGATTTAAAGAAATTTTCGAATCCTATATTTCTCCTACAGTGCGAGATAATCGCCATCCTTTTCAAGTCAAGATTTTCCGAAGATTTAGCATAGAAATAAATTGAATTCGTGACATAACTGTGTTTGCATCGTTTCAACAAGGGCAGATTTTGTAACACAATAGCATGAGATGCTTTTGCTGACACCTGAATTCAAAGCGATTAGTGGCTGCAGACAAAGGAAGTTCTCTCGACCATAAATTCAAAACAAACAAAGCCGCAAAAGTTTCTCTCGAACCCAAGTAGCTAGCCCGCTCGTTGTGCATTCGGAACTTTTGCGGCTTTGCTTGTTTTGAATTACTGGTTGAGAGAATTTCCTTTGTCTGCGATCGCTAATCGCTTTGAATTGCGGTGTCAATCAAAACCAATTCGTGCTATTGTCTCACCAAATCTGTCCTTGTTCATCGTTTCAGCTACTTCGAAGGTAACTGATACAATTGTTGTTGGAGCTGAAAACTTGAAGAAAAATGATCGAAATTTTTGTCTACCGGGTGTCCCAAAATGATGTATTATCGTTTGATTGCTTATATGTCCATAACCGATGAACCGATTTTCAAAAACTTTATTTTATCCGATTGCCGAAAGGCTAAATTGTATTCGAGGATGTTGGTTGTGGTTTAGGCCGATATCTTCATGTTGAAAAGAAGATCGATAAACCTGCTCAAATTCAAGCCTTATATGGCATGAAAAAGAAACGGCCTACTTTCCCAGTCAATATTTTAGATGTGATGCAAAAGGCTGAACTTATATCTCGTTCAAAGAATATATGTCGTTCCGAGAATATGAATTCAGTTAATAATGAGTTCAGAGAATATGAATAGGAGTTGAGCCTTTTGTATCACATCTAAAATGTTGACAGGAAAAATAGGCCGTTTCTTTCTCATGCCATCTAAGGCTTGAATTTGAGCAGGTATATCAATCTTCTTTTCGCCATGAAAACGCTGTGGTAAAACCACAACCAACATCTTGAAATACAATTCAGCCTTTAGGCAATTAAATAAAATTCCACATAAGCTAGAATGGCATGAAATGACCAATTAAAATGAATATGGAATTTCAATGAAACTCTTTGATTGATAAAAATTGGGAGTATAATTCTGAAGCTACCAGCACACTGAATAAAATGAGCACATGCAAAAAATATACCGGGTGAGTCAGAAAAAAGAATTCTTGTTTGAAAGGCCACGGCTCCCTGGATATCAAGACAATGATATCGCCAAATATATAGTTTATGGTAGAAATGTTCAAATCTACTATAAAATTCACATGACTAAAATCGGCCACTCCATTCTTAAATTATGAGGGATTTTCTTGAGAAACCCTCTTCAAAAACCCTCAAAACCTGCCCAAAATCATGAACAAATTTCCCTGATATTTCTGCCTTACAATGGCCTTACAGCAATGACTTGTGGACGCTTTAGCGCGTGCTATTCTCTTGGGAGGATGAACAAGTCCTCCCCTTGGTATCGATGACCTATTCAAGGGGATTCCATTCTCCCAAGAGGACAAAATACATGAATTTATTTAAGTGTCATCAATTTTAGGAAGGAAAATTTGCTCATTGTTTTCATTTGTTTGTGCAGGTTTTTGAAAGGGACTTTCTGCAGAAAATCACCCATATCAACGGGAAGGAATGGCCAATTAAGGCCGGGTAAATTAATGAACCTAATTGAACATATTGGTAATAAAACAAGACAGTTTTCAATATTATTGCTTTGATATTCATGGAGCAGTGGCCTTCCAAGCGGGGATTCTTTTTTCTGATTCACCCGGTAGTATGACATTGTAAAACCGTTTCGAGATTCATCTTCATCAATGACTTCAATTATTGAATACGATGCAGTTCGAATTGTTTCAACGAAGTGATGGCATATCTTTGAATCTGCTTTTTACTTTTCATATACCGGGTGTCCCAAAAAATGTATACAGATTTGGTTGACTCCAGCTGTGAATTTATCTTTAATCAATGGCTAATTACTCTCAAAATGTTGCTCGATAGTTAACTTGAACATAGATACCTCGTTTGTTGGTATTGGTCCTTTGAGAGCAGAAATATTAATTTGAAAGATCAAATTTGCGTGCACTTGCAAACCAGAGCTTTGGCCTTTTGGCCTAAGCAAATTCCTGAAGCACATAGAATTAAGAACTGAAATAAATGAAGAATTAAGAAACTTCCCAATGGGTGACTGGGGGTGACTTCTGGAAAACGGAATAACACAAGATCTAATATTGTTCAAATTTTATCAAGGTCATCGTCGATTTTTACGCTGTACCTTATACATTTGCTCAGGCCAAAATGCTAAAGCTCTGGTTTGCAGGAAGAGGCAAATTTGAGCTTTCAAGATCAACATGACTGCTCTCAAGGAGCCAATACCAACAAACGACGTATCTATGTTCAAGTTAACTATCGACGAACATTTTAAGAGTGGTTACACACTGATTGACGCTAAATTCACAGCGCTGGAGTCAACCAAATCCGTATACATTTTTTTGGGACACCCTGTAGTATCATGAACTGACTGTTGAATCATTAGAACAAAAGTAAGGGGATGGATTACTTACTCTATTTTGTAGCCAACTCGTGATATGTGTCGGCATGCTTGAGATAACTGTGGACAAAATTTCAGATTCCGTTGTCTCTATCAGAAGACCACTGAGTCGTGATCCAGCGGTTTCAAGAAGTGGAGTGACCAATTCTTCTTTATTGTGAACTGACAGCATGGCCTAAAAGATGTATAAACCTTGATGATTTTGTGGGACCAACATAAATTAGAATTCAAACACACACACAGAGATTATGAACCTTCTTTAACTCTCCTTGACAACTCCCTGACAAATACAGGGTGTCCCAACAAAATTGTGCACCGTTTGTCTAAAGATTGCGACAATACGGCAAAAGATTCTCGCCAAACTTTTACATGATAGTGCTCTTCAGATATTCAAATAAAGTTTGCTGCCATCCCCGTAAAAATCCGTTGAAAAATAATGGAGCTATGACTTACAGAAGACCAAATTTACCTGATGACTGAAACCAGGTCGGCCATTTTGTCTTACTATTTTGTAGTGATAAGTAGCTTCACGTGAGGTAAGAAATAGTTTCTGTGAGGTTAGAAATAGTGGAATTCTCTGAGAATTATCGGAATTTTCACGAGAGCTATGACATTGGAGGCTGCTGTTTTGGCGAGAATCTTTTGCCGCTTTGTCGCAATCTTCAGGCAGACGGGGCACAATTTTTTTGGGATACCCTGTAGAAACACAACCATTGATAAAAGTCTTGTCTGTTTTGCCACTTGCTCAAGCACAGGCCCGAAAACGAGAGTTCCCAAATGATAAATCTTTCAAATAATCTGTTTCACCCTCTCTTAAAACTGGAATTTAGGTTATCACACAGTTGCGTTCTGCTGGTAATCAAAGTTTTGATAACAGAAGCTAGCAAAGGGGATTGATGGCTTTGATTACAAAAAAAAAGATGACACCAACGAAAATACTAACATTGGAAAATCCTGCAATCGTTAGAGCTGTTATAGCTTCAAAAATTATTAGAAAATATCAAGGGTATCCAGCCTAACTTCCCCTGAAAGACTCTTACAAAAATTAATTAATAGTAGCTCAAAACGCCTGTTGATTAAGCGTAAAAATTTGTGATGACAAAAAGGAAAGTCTAGAAATATGTTCACAACAGAAGGGCTAGCCAGGATAAAAGCTAGGTATTTGGCATTTTCTTCTGCATTTCCCTCAGTTTGACTTGATGCGCACAAATCTCTTCCGTCAGCTTGCGGCTGTACCTGGGATAGACATCACAAGAATGGATTCAAAAGATTTGCGTGAATTACTCTTGTGTGGAAACTCAGATTTGAATGTAGTCGAGAATAGAATAGAATGATTACTGAGGCAATAATACCCTTGCTCCGCTTCATCTTTACAGCCCCACTTCATTTTTACATGCTACTGAGAACGGGGGTCGTGTTTCCATTTCTTTTAACAAAATTAGCCAGATTTGAACACTTGATCCAAACCTCTTTCATAAGAAGTAAGTATTGAACGATTCAAGAGAGTCCTTCTGCCATCTGGGACCACATCAACCAATCAGGTCATGCCGCTTCGTTGAAAGATTTCTTGGTGTTGGACAGAGCTAACAATGATTTTTATTTACTCATACATGAAAGTCTACAAATTTTACGCGATCGTCCTTCACTTAATTCCCAGCAGTCCTCCATTCTGTTAGTTTTATTTTAGGTATTGCCCTTTGGGCTTGCCCCCCTCTTTACTCTTCACGTAGGAATTGTAATCACGCACATTTAGTTCTTGTCTGTTTCTTTATGCATATAAATATAGCCTCGTGCTTTTGAAAATCTGTATTCTGAAGATGTAGCACAGCGTTTGCTTCAAAACGTCAAACAAAAACATCGCTTAGTCTTAATAATTAATTTTTTTATCACTGGATTCGTCTAATAATGTCAACTCAACATCTTATGGAAATGTCAACCTGAATTTGTCTCTGTCTCTGCTCTCTGGACTTTGTCAATTATGATTGGGAAGGAC
Organism: Aurelia coerulea; assembly: GCA_039566865.1. NCBI lineage: Eukaryota > Metazoa > Cnidaria > Scyphozoa > Semaeostomeae > Ulmaridae > Aurelia > Aurelia coerulea. Next base: position 8,280,977 of record CM076945.1, on the reverse strand, counting down.
TGAAAATTAAATTTAAAATGATTATCGTTGCAATCTTGGTTCTTCGATTTTTGGTGAAATTACAGTTTCCTGCCAACACTTCAATTTCAAGAGAGACTTTGCTAGAAATTGCTGTTTTCAAGTAATTTCATTGCAACGACCTGCCTATATTTCCTTTTTCTTTGTGTTGCTTTAATGTTTTTGTTCTTGATTTTTTTTTTGATTGTTTGTTGGTTTTCTTTTTGGAAATTATGTGCTTTAATTTGCAAGCTCAATCTGCAGTGGGAAAGAGGTGACTGTGTGTCTTTTCCCGGTGAGGATGAGATCAGTAATATATTGGATAGTTAGTTTTGATTTTACTTGATAAAAGACAGCTACAATCTTGCCCAAAATACTTGGGATAAATCACAAAATTGCACTACTTCAGTCTTTGATTACGTTCCTCCCGCTCCCCCCGTTTCAGTGCTGCTTGAATCAAACGCCATTCGACCTTCTCAACATTGAATTAGGGGGGAGGGGGGATAAGGAGGCTCTAAACGTATGCTTTCGCCTCGGTATTTTAGGAAACATCATGAAAACACTGAATTTTCCCTATGTCCCAGCTTCTTCTGGCCAGGATTGTAGGTATCCGCCAAACTGCGATAGGCTTTTGAAAAATAGAGCAGGGGTAGCTTTCAACTTGAAAGGGGTTAAAACAAATTTTTCCTTCCTGGTAGCAATCTAAGTACCTTGTTTCTTCTCATGTACTTTCTTCTTCTTTCCCAATATACTGCCAAACTCTATCCCAATTCTTTTCTCTCCTTCTTTCTTTCTTTCCTTTTCTTCCCTTCCCTTCCTTCTCTTCTTCCCCTTCCCTTCCCTTCCCTTCCCTTCATTTTCTTTTTCCTATTTGCCTTCTTCCTTTCTGCGAAATTTGAGTACTTCAGGTTCCTTCCTGGTAGTGCCACTACCATGCTACTTCGTTTTTTGAGCCCTGCTTTCAAGCAACGCCTTATGGCCTATACCACTGAATTTTGATAAAAACTGATCAGGAGATTCACAAAAATAAAAAGTTACCTCATAGCCAATATTATCCAATCCAGCGTTAAATAATTGACATGTATACGTCTGCCATAATGCATCTTCATCGATTCCAAAATTATTGCACAATTCAAATATATCATTAGCTGTTGTTGTCAGCGTTTCAATGTGGTTTTCATTAACAGTTCTAGCCAAAAATTCATCAATGGCGAGTGTTAATGATGACGAACAGAACTGTTGAAAAAAGAATTCATAATACATTCCTGTTTTTTTTTGTACATTTCTACCTAGCATCCGAAGGTAGTTTTAGGACGCTGAAAGCTGAGCTTATCGAAGCAGCGTCCTGGTCCTTCCTCTCGATGTGACCACACCTCGTGATTCCTTTCGCCTGGAATTACAGAGAGTTGGCGACTCTCCTCACACTTTGTAGCAGGTTTGGTAGGGCGAGGACTCGAACCACCAACCTTCAGATTGGCAGTCAAGCGTGCTACCACTGAGCCATCCCCGCTACATTCCTGTCGATAAAAAACCGTATAGGATTGTAATCTTACGTGCTGAGCAATTCACCTTTTCAGGGTCCCTCCTGATTCGTCATGAAGTGTTCAAACTTTGTCCAAACTTTGCATTGAAACAATCAGACTCGTGGATATCGTGGCACGTGATTGCTTGGAGAGGAGCACTGAAGAGATGGATTGTAATCCTCCTTGACATTCTGCGAAACATCTCATTGTACACTACATCAAATGTGTTTGCTTGTTTAGGGACCGTTCAGATTGATCAGTTAACACAGAATATCTTAATGTATCTTAGCTGCATGCAGTTATCAATCAAACGAGCTAAGAGTGCACAAGAAATTATCACAACGACTGGTTTCGGGCAATTAGCAATGAACAGTCGTCTTTTCATACAGATATTAACCCTTTCATTCCCACCGTTGCCATTTGGCAACACATATTTCAACATATTCCACAACTCCCTAGCTGGCTTGGTCTGGATTTTTCTCCTTGTGTTACTGTAAATGAGCCATTGTTAGATGAGAATGCGGCAACTGTTTGATGTTTGACAGCCTTTTCATAACAAATATTGAGCATTGAAAAAGAGAGGAATCGCTGTGCTGTCACTTCACTGAAATGGTCACTGGATAATGATTGAGATAACGTTGAGTGAAGATTAAAAAATATGTTTCTTAGGTTTATTCCCAAGCTGAAACCTGTCAGTTGAAGTAGATTATATCAATTCTTTTCTATGCCTTGCTCAGTACCATAAAACTTGTCTCAAATATTTGCATGCCATTTGGCAACAATGGGAATTTGAATAAAATCAATAGGAATTTTGTATTGAGAAAAGTTAAGGAGGTGAAAAATGTGAAAAATTCATGCTGTTTTTTTCACGAAAATGAGTTATTCGATGGAAAAATATGCTAAAAAACACAAAAAATAATTTTTTTGACAAGTTTTTCATAATTTGGGAATGAAAGGGTTAAGGAATTTGACTACATATAAGCTATGAGTCTCACCTTCGCTCTTGCACCTTTACACGATGGGTCATCGTGCTCAGGTAATTTCGCAGTTGCCGGAAAAAGGTGTGTGGATGCACGAATCTCCTAAAAGTGAATAAAGGTAATTCTTTAATGCATGTGCTATAAAGAGGAGGTCCTGTTTCTATTGCTTAAAGGGGCAGTACAATAATTTGTAAACAATTGGAAAGTACGGGACAACCCGCGCATGTGACTAAAGCTCTCAGATCTAATGGCGGCCAGTTTCATCGCAGCTTCTATGTAAGTTTCACCATAGTATTTTCTTTTCTATGTCTATGAAATGTGATGGAACTTTTGATATCCATTAAAACTTTCAAAATATTCGGCGTTGAAGTAATAAAACCTACCCCCCCCCCCCCACCAAAGCTTCCATCACTTAGATTGTCGCAGATACTTTGGATTACTATCATTACTATTCTCTATGAAAAATCGTCATTGGCTGTGTTGAATTCAGCCTAAACACATTCGATGATTTGACATTCAGCGCCACGCAGAGAGGACAGGTTGTACAGCCCCTTTCAGCAAACTTATCAAAGTGAATGAACAAAGCAACGTGAAGGTAATCTATAAATAGGACAAAGAAAACGCCTGCACATGCTATTATCCCTCTCGAAATCATGAAATACAATAGGCTAATTTTAGACTTGCATGTGCAGCTCTTGAGTTAGCTATCTATTTCCGTCAACTAACTTTTAAAGACCCTGTTCTCTCCATGATCCCTCGCGCGAACACGAACCATCAAACATGATATTGGCCGTAAATAACGTATAATGAACACATACCGTAAGTCCTCGAATAAGTCCCCACCCAAAAGTATGTTTTTGAGAAATAAGCCCCCACCCTCGAATTCTTTTGATTCTCTTTCTTGACTGACTTTCTTCGTGGTTTTTTCAACGTACGCGTGCTTAGGTATTGCCTCGAAGCCTCGAAAACAATGTATCCCAACATATCTGCTATTTTAAGCATATTGACCAGCCTCAATTAAAATAAGACAAATAGTGCTGGTAATAGTTTGGCTGCGGCTAAATACCCCCCCCCCTCGAATAAGCCCTCCCCCTCAAATAAGCCCCCACCCAATAATAATTTTTGCAAAATAAGCCCGATTTACGGTATTGAAATTAAAGCAAAGAAATTCCTGAGGATAAAGCAAGGATTGAGAAATCTTTGGTCTCCACTGCTAATGACTTTAGCACTATTGTGCGATAAAAGAGGGCTGTCAGCAGTTTGCCAGCAAATAATCAGGATAGTGTTAACGTTTATGTATTTATATGGACTCAATGCTTTCAAGTCGTTCGAGCTACAGCTTCCTCTCAACAGATAATAGAGTTAGCAACAACTGAAACTCGAGTAATAATTCTGACATAGGAGATCACGTAAGATGTAAAATCATACCTCAGGGTGAAATAATTCCGAAGTTCGCACAGCTTTCATTCCAGTTAGCACGATGAAACGAAGCACAACCGTCAAATTCCACATATTCTTCAATAATGGTACCTCGCATGTTGGCTCGTCCATGGCACTCTCAATTATTGAGACACTATTCCTGGAAGAAAGCATGAAATATGCAAAGAAAAACTTTTTCCATTGCAAAATCAAAAAGTAGCAAACAAAACAATAGACCTTTTAGCCATTCTACAAAAGAGTCTGGATCGAGCGATATTTTCATACATTTTTATATGAAAGGTATGCACGAGGGGCGGGCGTTAGGGCTTCTATTCCTTTTTTTGCACATTCGAAAATTCTACAAAATGAATCACAATATTGTTCGATCCAGATTCTTTTTCGAATAGCTAAAAGGAGCAAAGGCTCCGAATCTTTAACTCGGCGTAAAAAGGTGGGTGTAAAATTATATGACTTATTTCTTCTAATTGGATGGCTTAAAAGAAACTTTAGCTACCTATCCATAATTCTACCGTTGGACTTTTCAGAAATCGTGAATATTTTTTTAAATTACAGGGTGTTTTATGTATCAGCTCATCTGAGGATGTGACGTCATCAAATGTTTAAATCGTAAACCAGAAGAGTGATAGACTTTTGCTCGATACTATATTGTAGACATCCATAAACTATGGTTTTCTTGAATTTATTTCATTTTGCGTCAAAGAGTTTACAAATTACGATGGTTTTAAGCAAATTCTTGAAAAAGAAGAAAAACAGGCTAATTCAGAGAATATCGAAGATTTCAGAAACATCCGACGCCAGAATCATAGCGAAATATCTAAAGTTTCTTTGAAGCCATTCGGTTCAAAGGAATAAGTTACTACATCAACCTTTTTAAAGATTTGGAACCTATGCTGCCAAAAGTTCTATTGGAAAAAAATCGAAGAACAACAAAACTGTTATCAGCAAAAATAGCAAACCTCGCAGTGGTGATCCATTTTGGTTCCACTTGAAATTCGGGAAATTCTATAGTAGATGAATCTTCTTCCTAAACAAAGATATCATCGAAATTACTCGTTTGATAAAAGCTAGCAACTATCCTTTGACAACAGTTAACTTTCACATTATAGCGTTGAAAAAGGTTAAAGGGCTGTACAAGATTCTTGTAAACAATCTGAAAATACGGGACAACGAGCGCATGTGACCAAAGCCTTCAGATTTAATGGCGGCCAGTTTCATCGCAGCTACTACGTAAGTTTAATCGTAGAGTTCTCTTGTCTCTTTCTATGAAATGTGATGGAATTTTGATATCCATTAACATTTTCAAATATTCGGCTTTGGATCAACTAATCAAATCCTCCATCAAAGCTTCGATTATAGAGATTGTCGCAGATACTTTGGATTACTATTCTCCGTGAAAAATCGTCACTAGCTGTGTTGTGCTTAAACCTAAACACAGTCGATGATTTGCCTCGCAGTGCCACGCAGAGAGGACGGGTTGTACAGCCCCTTTCAGTAGAAATATCAAAACAACAGAACTCAAGAATCAACTCATCAATCTGGGTCGTGCATTTACATTTGTTAGGAGCCCATTTGTTTAAAAAATTTCACATCTCTTCACAAGCAATTTTCACACATGACAGTCTCATGACACAGACAGTACAAAGTTGAAGTCTTACCTGTAAAAGTTGTCGTAATAAGCTATAGGCAGTGAGCAGATACTTCTCCAAAGCTGTGATGCTCATACCAATGTGCTGAAATCAAAACACAGAGAAAAATCAAACCCTAGCTCAGAGGATGGACAGCTGACTTCGCTGTTGGCATTTGGTCTGAAGTTCCGACCACAGGATTCGAACCAGAGGCCAACGACCTTCGAAACGCTACACCTTAACCGCTTGACCACACACTGCTTCGACTCAAAACAAGAGAAAGACGAGCACCATGGCCAGGTAAATCAGAAAATTAAATATGAAAGCATCAATTGGATTGTTTATTGGGTAAAATCACATGAAACTAACCTTGCGACACAATCGATCTTTTGGTGACTTCCCAATCTAAAAAGGAAGAGACCTTCCTATTAGAAAGCGGCGAGAAATGTATTGCTTCCAAGTAAATTTTTGACGCGTATACTTCTATAACACCTGAGACTTTGCTTGATATGAATTGTGAAAATAAACAAATATATAAAGACTTGCCTTTTCAATGAGACTGTACGTGTTTTTGATACTGTCCTTGAAAACAGCCTTCCAAAATAAGATAGCAAGACCTATCAGAGAATAAGATAAACATATGTCAAATCTACTGGCTAAGAGGATGGTTATGTAGCTTCTGGTTGGTGCATGGCCTACTGTTGATGATGATGCTAAAAGATCAGACATATGTGAAATCTACTGGCTGAAAGGATGTTTCTGTGACTTTTGATTGGTGCATGGCCTACTGTTGATGATGATGCTAAAAGACCAGACATATGTGAAATCTACTGGCTGAAAGGATGTTTCTGTGACTTTTGATTGGTGCATGGCCTACTGTTGATGATGATGCTAAAAGACCAGACATATGTGAAATCTACTGGCTGAAAGGATGTTTCTGTGACTTTTGATTGGTGCATGGCCTACTGTTGATGATGATGCTAAAAGACCAGACATATGTGAAATCTACTGGCTGAAAGGATGTTTCTGTGACTTTTGATTGGTGCATGGCCTACTGTTGATGATGATGCTAAAAGACCAGACATATGTGAAATCTACTGGCTGAAAGGATGTTTCTGTGACTTTTGATTGGTGCATGGCCTACTGTTGATGATGATGCTAAAAGACCAGACATATGTGAAATCTACTGGCTGAAAGGATGTTTCTGTGACTTTTGATTGGTGCATGGCCTACTGTTGATGATGATGCTAAAAGACCAGACATATGTGAAATCTACTGGCTGAAAGGATGTTTCTGTGACTTTTGATTGGTGCATGGCCTACTGTTGATGATGATGCTAAAAGACCAGACATATGTGAAATCTACTGGCTGAAAGGATGTTTCTGTGACTTTTGATTGGTGCATGGCCTACTGTTGATGATGATGCTAAAAGACCAGACATATGTGAAATCTACTGGCTGAAAGGATGTTTCTGTGACTTTTGATTGGTGCATGGCCTACTGTTGATGATGATGCTAAAAGACCAGACATATGTGAAATCTACTGGCTGAAAGGATGTTTCTGTGACTTTTGATTGGTGCATGGCCTACTGTTGATGATGATGCTAAAAGACCAGACATATGTGAAATCTACTGGCTGAAAGGATGTTTCTGTGACTTTTGATTGGTGCATGGCCTACTGTTGATGATGATGCTAAAAGACCAGACATATGTGAAATCTACTGGCTGAAAGGATGTTTCTGTGACTTTTGATTGGTGCATGGCCTACTGTTGATGATGATGCTAAAAGACCAGACATATGTGAAATCTACTGGCTGAAAGGATGTTTCTGTGACTTTTGATTGGTGCATGGCCTACTGTTGATGATGATGCTAAAAGACCAGACATATGTGAAATCTACTGGCTGAAAGGATGTTTCTGTGACTTTTGATTGGTGCATGGCCTACTGTTGATGATGATGCTAAAAGACCAGACATATGTGAAATCTACTGGCTGAAAGGATGTTTCTGTGACTTTTGATTGGTGCATGGCCTACTGTTGATGATGATGCTAAAAGACCAGACATATGTGAAATCTACTGGCTGAAAGGATGTTTCTGTGACTTTTGATTGGTGCATGGCCTACTGTTGATGATGATGCTAAAAGACCAGACATATGTGAAATCTACAGGCTGAAAGGATGTTTCTGTGACTTTTGATTGGTGCATGGCCTACTGTTGATGATGATGCTAAAAGACCAGACATATGTGAAATCTACTGGCTGAAAGGATGTTTCTGTGACTTTTGATTGGTGCATGGCCTACTGTTGATGATGATGCTAAAAGACCAGACATATGTGAAATCTACTGGCTGAAAGGATGTTTCTGTGACTTTTGATTGGTGCATGGCCTACTGTTGATGATGATGCTAAAAGACCAGACATATGTGAAATCTACTGGCTGAAAGGATGTTTCTGTGACTTTTGATTGGTGCATGGCCTACTGTTGATGATGATGCTAAAAGATCAGACATATGTGAAATCTACTGGCTGAAAGGATGTTTCTGTGACTTTTGATTGGTGCATGGCCTACTGTTGATGATGATGCTAAAAGACCAGACATATGTGAAATCTACAGGCTGAAAGGATGTTTCTGTGACTTTTGATTGGTGCATGGCCTACTGTTGATGATGATGCTAAAAGACCAGACATATGTGAAATCTACTGGCTGAAAGGATGTTTCTGTGACTTTTGATTGGTGCATGGCCTACTGTTGATGATGATGCTAAAAGACCAGACATATGTGAAATCTACTGGCTGAAAGGATGTTTCTGTGACTTTTGATTGGTGCATGGCCTACTGTTGATGATGATGCTAAAAGACCAGACATATGTGAAATCTACTGGCTGAAAGGATGTTTCTGTGACTTTTGATTGGTGCATGGCCTACTGTTGATGATGATGCTAAAAGACCAGACATATGTGAAATCTACTGGCTGAAAGGATGTTTCTGTGACTTTTGATTGGTGCATGGCCTACTGTTGATGATGATGCTAAAAGACCAGACATATGTGAAATCTACTGGCTGAAAGGATGTTTCTGTGACTTTTGATTGGTGCATGGCCTACTGTTGATGATGATGCTAAAAGACCAGACATATGTGAAATCTACTGGCTGAAAGGATGTTTCTGTGACTTTTGATTGGTGCATGGCCTACTGTTGATGATGATGCTAAAAGACCAGACATATGTGAAATCTACTGGCTGAAAGGATGTTTCTGTGACTTTTGATTGGTGCATGGCCTACTGTTGATGATGATGCTAAAAGACCAGACATATGTGAAATCTACTGGCTGAAAGGATGTTTCTGTGACTTTTGATTGGTGCATGGCCTACTGTTGATGATGATGCTAAAAGACCAGACATATGTGAAATCTACTGGCTGAAAGGATGTTTCTGTGACTTTTGATTGGTGCATGGCCTACTGTTGATGATGATGCTAAAAGACCAGACATATGTGAAATCTACTGGCTGAAAGGATGTTTCTGTGACTTTTGATTGGTGCATGGCCTACTGTTGATGATGATGCTAAAAGACCAGACATATGTGAAATCTACTGGCTGAAAGGATGTTTCTGTGACTTTTGATTGGTGCATGGCCTACTGTTGATGATGATGCTAAAAGACCAGACATATGTGAAATCTACTGGCTGAAAGGATGTTTCTGTGACTTTTGATTGGTGCATGGCCTACTGTTGATGATGATGCTAAAAGACCAGACATATGTGAAATCTACTGGCTGAAAGGATGTTTCTGTGACTTTTGATTGGTGCATGGCCTACTGTTGATGATGATGCTAAAAGACCAGACATATGTGAAATCTACTGGCTGAAAGGATGTTTCTGTGACTTTTGATTGGTGCATGGCCTACTGTTGATGATGATGCTAAAAGACCAGACATATGTGAAATCTACTGGCTGAAAGGATGTTTCTGTGACTTTTGATTGGTGCATGGCCTACTGTTGATGATGATGCTAAAAGACCAGACATATGTGAAATCTACTGGCTGAAAGGATGTTTCTGTGACTTTTGATTGGTGCATGGCCTACTGTTGATGATGATGCTAAAAGACCAGACATATGTGAAATCTACTGGCTGAAAGGATGTTTCTGTGACTTTTGATTGGTGCATGGCCTACTGTTGATGATGATGCTAAAAGACCAGACATATGTGAAATCTACTGGCTGAAAGGATGTTTCTGTGACTTTTGATTGGTGCATGGCCTACTGTTGATGATGATGCTAAAAGACCAGACATATGTGAAATCTACTGGCTGAAAGGATGTTTCTGTGACTTTTGATTGGTGCATGGCCTACTGTTGATGATGATGCTAAAAGACCAGACATATGTGAAATCTACTGGCTGAAAGGATGTTTCTGTGACTTTTGATTGGTGCATGGCCTACTGTTGATGATGATGCTAAAAGACCAGACATATGTGAAATCTACAGGCTGAAAGGATGTTTCTGTGACTTTTGATTGGTGCATGGCCTACTGTTGATGATGATGCTAAAAGATCAGACATATGTGAAATCTACTGGCTGAAAGGATGTTTCTGTGACTTTTGATTGGTGCATGGCCTACTGTTGATGATGATGCTAAAAGACCAGACATATGTGAAATCTACTGGCTGAAAGGATGTTTCTGTGACTTTTGATTGGTGCATGGCCTACTGTTGATGATGATGCTAAAAGACCAGACATATGTGAAATCTACAGGCTGAAAGGATGTTTCTGTGACTTTTGATTGGTGCATGGCCTACTGTTGATGATGATGCTAAAAATCTACAGACCAGACATATGTGAAATCTACAGGCTGAAAGGATGTTTCTGTGACTTTTGATTGGTGCATGGCCTACTGTTGATGATGATGCTAAAAGATCCAGACATATGTGAAATCTACTGGCTGAAAGGATGTTTCTGTGACTTTTGATTGGTGCATGGCCTACTGTTGATGATGATGCTAAAAGACCAGACATATGTGAAATCTACAGGCTGAAAGGATGTTTCTGTGACTTTTGATTGGTGCATGGCCTACTGTTGATGATGATGCTAAAAGATCAGACATATGTGAAATCTACTGGCTGAAAGGATGTTTCTGTGACTTTTGATTGGTGCATGTCCTACTGTTGATGATGATGCTAAAAGACCAGACATATGTGAAATCTACAGGCTGAAAGGATGTTTCTGTGACTTTTACTATTGTTGACCTATGTATGACCTATTGTTGATGATGATGCAAAATGACAAGGCACACTTGAATCATCAAATTTCTCGGATGCTTTTAATAATTGCAAAATTTATGATTTAAAGAGACCTTTCAAAATCGACTTAACTCGGCAAATGAGTTGAAAAATATCAAGTGCATAAAATTTTAGCGAAAAAGTATCATTTGTATCCTAATGATCCAAGAATTTTTAGAGCAAAAAGGAGTAACATCCAAAATTACTTTAACGCACAACAACTGGCATACGATTTAATTTTTGGTAAAATGGAGTCATACGAAATACTAGACACATTGTCATTCAGACAAATCAGAAGCTAGGATAACAAGTCAATTCATTAAATTATGATTCCCTGCAAATCACTTTCCGTCTAATCTATAAGATTTATTGGGACATTATGTTTCGTTCAATTCCTACCCTGACCATCTCCCCGGGCAGCCCGAGGGTCAATGAAATTTCGTGCACAAATGCCTGGGGGTGGGGCAAATTGTTTGGGCAAATACCCGGGGGCCGGGCACTGAAAATATGCCATATTCCCAGGAACTGTATAATCCAAAAGCTTAAATGGGGCTAAAATGCCCCGGGGGCGGGGAAAAATAGACAGCCAAATGCCCGAGGGCCGGGATGCAAATGCCCAGGGGTGCCCCGGGGGTGATGGTTAGGTTAGGAATTGAACGAGACATTAAGGTTATTTAGTAGTGATTTCTTACTTCAAAAAGAAAAGAAAAGGCAATATCACACTAAACGACTTTGACATACCTTGTTTAAGAATTACATTACTGATGCAAGAAAGATGTATAACTGCACTTGACAACATTGGAGTTTCCTAAAAGAAAGAAAAGATTCTGCCTTATTCTTTGTCCCTAAAAAAATCCGAGCACTGACTGCGTCTTCAACAAAAATAAGATCCCCGTTACACAGTTGTCTCTTCTAGTTTACGCTTTGTACTCAAAGTTGGCTAATTTACAAACTATTTCATTCTCAATATGGCAAACCTGCAAAATTGAACAAATCGTAAATATCTAATGTACAGTTGTGTACAATATTCCATCTTTAACTTCATTATGAAGAGTAACGAGTTCAAAAAACTGTCGGAATACCTCAACATCCTTTTTCCATAAAATAATGCATTCCCAGCAACAATGTGCAAGTACAGCATCCATTTCCAAACTATATGGGAATCTTTCTTGAAGTTCTCTAAAAGCTGTATAAATATTAAAGGATAAATAATCAGTGTAACTATTTAGCCAGCCGTGCAATAGACATTTTTAATTGTTAGAAATGAGGTTTGGATCGAGCGTCCAAATCTGGTAAATTTTTTGTGTAGTAAAACAAATGCATGACCCCCGTTCTCAGCAAAAACATTGCCAGCTACCTTGTGCAAAGTGAGTTAGCAATATAAATCAAAATAATTCCGAAAGAGCTTTGAATGGCTACCATAAACTTGGTTTCACACACACACAGATGCTCTAAATATCAGTTCCTAAGCCTGACGATAAAAGAAAACGAAAGTCATCGCAAAGAAACTAATTCACCATGGACTAAAATTCTGTAGTTCTCAATGCAAAATAATAATAATAATTATTATTATTATAACTATAGTTATTGGTGCGCTTGGAACAACCCCTAAAGACCTCCATAAAAGACTGGAAGAAATCGGAATCGAGACCAAGATTGTTGAACTGCAGAAACTGTTATCCTTAATTCTGGCGAGAATTCTAAGGAAAGTCCTCGAGTTTTGAGGAGACTTGCTGCCGCCAAGCCTCAAGGACAAATTATGAACCATTCTAAAATGTGCGAAAAATAGATAATAATAATAATAATATCAATAATAAACACTGATAAAGATTTAAACACTGATGACGATTTTATGATCGAAACGTTTGTTTTTAACAGTTTAGTTTCTTATAATTTGTTTTCTGCTATCTTTGATTGTGGTTTATTTTTACTAATATCAATAATAATAATAATAATAATAATAATAATACTAATTTCATCATGATACCGATTGATTGGTATTGTCAAGGGATTTCTACGGACGTACCTTTGAGAATTTCGCTATTTTCATCATCCGAATTTCCATCATCAGTCTCTAAGCTACTGTCGCTCCGTTTCAGTGAATCTGAGCTTGCAACACATGGGCCAGGAATTCTACAGCGGACAATATGTGCAGCAACAATCTGCGTAATAGCTCCTTTACCACCTTCCAATACTCCTATAGAATACGTAGAAATAAGGTGTGTTAAGCATAGGGCTTACATCTTTCAAATCTTTAAAAAGGTGGGTGTAAAATTCTATGACATTCGTCTTTGAACTGAATGGCTTGAAAGAAATTAATGGTACTTTTCTGTAAATCTGCCGTGAAAATTTTGTGATATCTTCATTTTTTCTCAAAATAGCGGCAATCTAATTATTTTTCAAAGAATTCAAGGATGATGCCATAGCCTCAAATTTAATAAATGCCACCATTTTGAAACTAATCAAGATATCAATAAATTTCGATGACAGATTTACAGCAAAACCCTAAGTTCCTTCTAAGTAATTCCATTCAAAGAAAACTGTAATAGAATATGAATGAAAAGTTGTTTCAAAATTCAACCGAGCTTCAAAATTTTCTGTAATAGTTGAGTATAGATACAAAGAAATGAACTTGGGGTGACAATGGCGAGAATTATGGAGAACCAAATTATGTTATTAAAAAAATCTTTTTTAGCCATACCCTGTGATCTTTTAATTTTCAGTCGTCTGAATTCTTTAGAAGTTTTTGAGAGGATAATGGATTCATGTCATATGCAACAAGGACAGATTTGGTAAGACAACAGCACGAGTTGGTTTTGATTGACACCGCAATTCAAAGCGATTAGCCATCGCAGACAAAGGAAATTCTCTCAACCAATAATTCAAAAGAAATAAAGCCGCAAAAGTCTCTCTGAAACCCAGGTAGCTAGCTCGTTCGTTGTGCATTCCAGAAATTGTTTTTAAGAGCAAACATGAGCATAGATCGAAAGAAGAAGGATATATCTACACATCTGCCTCGGGCACTTAATTTGTTTGGTTCAGAAGCCGATTGGGAGGCGATTCAATTCTCTTATTTTTTGGGTGTAATGAAAACACTTACTGCTCGGCTTCTGGACCAAAGAAATAAAATGCTTGAAGTAGATGTGTAGATATATCCTTCTTCTTTCGATATAAGCTATGGTTGCTCTTAAAACAAGTTCTGGAATGCACGACGAGCGCGCTAGCTACTTGGGTTTCAGAGAAACTTTTGCGGCTTTGTTTGTTTTGAATTTAAGGTTGAGAGAACTTTCTTTGTCTGCAGTCCCTAATCGCTTTGAATTCAGGTGTCAACAAAAGCATCTCATGCTATTGTGTTATAAAATCTGTCCTCGTTGTCATATGCATAATCTCTTTCCAATTTTCATCGAGCCTTTATCTTGGATCTTAATTAGGTTAGGAGGATGAATTTTAATGGCAGAATACCTTTGATGGACAGAGTCAAGGGCAATGTCTTCCCAGTGGTAAGTTCATCAAAATGACCAATGTGTAAGAATCTTTCAAGTAACAACAAATCAACCAATTTTTCTATCAGTTTGGTCCATTTATCTTTGTCCAATTCCGTTTCTATCCAATGGGGTGCTACTCTCTCAATTTCCTCCTGAAAGATAAATACTAGAAGAGTCAGATGCAAAAACGCAAACTTTTCTCCTTTCAATCTTATGGTATCATCAGAGTGTGACTGACTAAAAAGTATGAGTTTACGCATCCTTTTAACAAGAATGGCAGTATTGGATAAGCTGCTGAAAGTATACGCATCGAATCTTTGCAAAACTTAAAAATGAAATATGTAAACTGTTATTGCCTCATTTTTTCAAATGAATTGGTTAAGGGAAACTTTATGTCAATTGCCATAATCCCAGAGAGAGTATTTTTGATATCATGATTATTTTTTTTTTCTTATATCAATTCTCCTAAAATTTACAATCTACTAACAAACATGGAATTACAGCGTTTTAAGTTTTAAGTTTCATGAAAGGATGTACGAGAGGTTGCACCTGAGAGTTTGCCAAACATTCAAAGCTCCACAAATCCTATGTTCAAGTTAATTATCGAGGAAAATTTTGAGAGTGATCAGCCATTGATTAAAGCTAAATTCTCATCGCTGGACTCAACCAAATTTATATACTTTTTATCTATATTCAAGTTATATAATCGTGGGGTGAGTGGCCGAGCGGCTTATACAGTTTCCGTCAGGTGATTGAAGTTAACCTCGGTTGAGCGAGGTCAAACTCCGGATGGGTGACCTCGAAGGCTTGACCTCGCAACTCACCTCGCCGTTCTTCGGAAGGGACGTTAAACTAGGGGTCCCATGCCGGGATGCGGCATGCACAGTGGGCTTACATTAGCTTTAAGTAGCTAGGAATACTTCCTGCCCACTCAAAATAAATTACTGAAAAAAAAGTTAACAATCGAGGAACATTTTGAGATTGATTGGCCATCGATTACTGCTACATTCTGATCGCTGGACCCTCCCAAATCTATCCCATACTTTTTTCTGGGACACCCGGTACAACATGGCCTTACCATATCTGCATTATTGGACGTTAATGTGGACATTGTGACACCTCTGAATAAATAAGCCAGCACAAGAGATTTTCCAGGAGATGAAGCTTTTTCAAGAATATTTCTTTCTGGAGTCCACCATGATAGCAAACTCTTTGCTTCGTCTTCCTTCCCATTAGTCTCCACTACGAAGTAATAGAATAACCAATAACGGAAATTTATGCCAGATGTTGGTAGCTCTATTTAGACTAACTGCACACAAAAGTACCTCTCATTGACTTGAATCTTATTGCTTGATAAATAAAAGGCCAATTAAAATATTGAGCGATGCCAAGAATCATGTCGTAAGTTTAAGTTTTTTTCAAAATCATAGCCTAGGACCAACACATTTTGCACCTTGAATTGGTATTCACGTCATTTCAATACCAAGAACGGCCTTTACTTTACGGGGCCTTTGGAACCATGATACCAGCCAAGCATGTAAAGGTGACATTTTTCTGACACGTAAAAATACTATGCAATATGGTTTGAAATCGGTCAGGTATGCAGGTGCGAAATCTTGGAACAATATTCCTACCGTGATCAAGCAGGAATATTCTTCAATCAACTTTCGTCGTCAAGTTAAACTGCATTTGTTTTCCATCAACTACCAGTCGTAAGATTTTAGTGTTTTCAAATGATGTCTTTCCGCAATTCGATTCTTCGCATATTTTTCCAATATAAACTATGTTTTTTAAACTAAGGGGGTGCTCTCTCCTCGATTAGTCTATCTATTGAGAGAGCTCCTCCTATAAGAAATTCCCTACATGCAAATCCCCCCTCATCTTCTTGTATTGTGTTCGTTAATTGTATTTCATTAATATTTTATGTCTCTTTGTAGTTTAATTTTGAGTATATTTTGTGTTTTTTGTGAGATTTGTATGTAGAGGAATTTGGAACTGAACTGAACTGAACTGAACTGAACTGAACTGAACTGAACTGAACTGAACTGAACTGAACTGAACCGCCATGCTTTGTGAATACATCCCTCTGTGGTCTTTTTATTGTCGCCATTTTCATGGTGCACAAAAATGGCTGCCAACAAGCAGGTATGCTGGTTGTAAAGGCCCTGTAACATTCCTTTGAATATAAATAAAGGCGATGTGATTCAAAATATTTACTTGCTTGTAGCATAGCTTCCAAAACTTTAAACTGGTATAAAAGGGTAGGTATAAAATTCTACGACCTATTTCTTATGATTGAATGGTCTGAAAGAAACTTTAACTATGTATCTATAATTCTAACATTGGACTGTTCAGAAATCTTGAATTTTTTCGGCATTACAGCGTATTATATATTTCAACTGATTTGAGGATGTGACGTCATCAAATTTCTAAATCGTAAACCAGAAGAGTGACAGACTTTTGCTTCATACCATCATGTAGACATTCATAAACTAAGATTTTTCTTGAAAATTATTCGATGTTCCGTCAAAAAGTTTAGAAATTACGATGGTTTTCAATTTTGTTCAAAATTTTTCTTGAATTCTTAGAAAAAAAGAAAAGCACTCTATAAATCCTGACGATATCGAAGATATCAGAAAAACTCAACGGTAGAAATATAACAAAATAGCTGAAGTTTTTTGAAGCCATTCGGTTAAAAGAAATAGGTCATAGAACTTTACACCCACCTATTTAAAGATTTGAAACCTATACTTTTGTTTGTAACATTAACCTTGAGAATATCCAGCTCAGAACACCAATAAAAACGATCATCATTTTTCTCACAAACATTCTCTCACCTTAAAGGCACAAGACTCTTCATTCAAGTTTCAGAAATTTTGTTAGCATGTTTGAAATTTTAAATACACCAATGAGTAACGTCGGTGGTAACTTCATTTCAAGGGTCAGACAAGGGTGACCATTCGGGATCTCCTCCCTCTACATTGTTTTCGGCATATTTGTGGGCATGTTGCAAAAACCGGACCCTAAGACCCTAGGACCCCTGAGACCCCTAGGACCTTTAAGTACTACAAATAAAAAGGACCATTAACACCATGGTCAGGAAGTTGTGTATCATTGACTTCCCCTCTTCCATCCCATGAACTTCCACTCTTTCAAACCAATGCCAGGAATCATGCAGAGAGTTTATATCATGTAGAAGTACTATTTCAGTAGCTCCTATCGTGCTATTTTAAAAACTTTCCACATGATTAATGGCGTCCTGGCGTTGGTTTGAACGAGCGAAAGCTTGCAGGATGGAAAAGGGGAAGCTCATACGAAAATGCAACCTCTCGTTGGACAGCTTGAGGGCATTGATCTATCGTTTGTCTGTGGTGATGACCCTCTGGTGGTAAGGGTCTTTTTCATCTTCGATACGTAAAGGTCCAAGGGGTCTCAGGGGTCCTAGGGTCTTAGGGTCCGGTTTTTACAACATGCCATATTCGTGGTGCTCACTTGAAAAAACAAAGTATTCTCAAAACTGTAAAAACTAAGGTAATGAAGCAAGAAGCAAGCAGATGACAACGAAAGCTTAGAACTTCCTACTCTACCTTGCGGTTCTTAAACAGAGTCAATTCTGGAGAATATTCCGACAGCAGTTTTGGCACACTGACCGAACGCAATGCATACAATCCTCCTGCTAAATTTTCCACAGCTACCAAGTTCAATTTATAATCATCTCTTAGATCCTCGAAATAATAGCCTGCGTGCAGACTTTACTATAGTGGAAAAGTCAGCACGCAGGCTACGAAATAATTGAACAATAGAAAAGTAAGTACCTTCGAATATGTGGCGAATGATTTGATGGATAGCATTGAGGCTGCCAACTCTGGAAATATCTGCATATTGACAATATATCACCAACAAACACATACATGTCTCGAGTTCTATGTATGGAGAATTCAACAGAAGATCCAAATTGGTAATAGACACTTGCTGGTCAATAAATGGCTGTAAAAATAAAATGACGTACTGCTTTCTACTGCTGAAAATAATTAGTTTCAAGGTACAAGAACTGAAAGGTACACGGTAGACTGATTACAAATCATATTTTCGCTTCTGAAGTTTCATTTTGGTAAGCGATAACTGGAACTCATTGTAATTAGTCTAGGTAGAAGGTTGCCTGTTCTTTCTAAAGTAAGAACTGCGGGAGCTTTAGGGGCCTTCGACTTACGATTTTCGTATTTTTTAACGGCATTTGGCCGTTAAGATCGGAACCCCCCACCCCCTCCCCCTTAACGGCCTTGTACCAAAAGTGCCTCCGACCGGCCTAAAATTTTCGGCCTAAGTAAGATTTTGGGAGCAGCAAATAGAGGTCTTGTGGAACTCAGCTGGACTTCAACAGAAGATACGCCATAAAGGAGGTAAAGTAAAACTGTTTTATTCTACATTTAGCATTATTTGTGAAGTTGTTTATCCACGTTTTTCAAAACATTCCCTTTCGGAGATTTCCGTACGATTTTCATTTTCTTAACAGCCTAAGGTAAAACCCCCTCCCCGCATAACGGCCAAATGCCGTTAAAAATACGAAAATCGAAAGTCGATAGCCCCTTATCTCCATCAAAAAAAGTAGATCTCCTGATTTACCTACTGAAATCTCAATGTGATATGAATGCAATAAAATTCAAAGAAGTATTTTTTCTCTAGTGAGAGTTACTCAATTTTTAGATATCAAATAAAGCCTCTCTGGTAAGCAACAGAGCAATTTAATTCGCTGTTTGGATCTCTCGACTACTTTGAGTCCTTCCAGTGGGAACTAGGTGACTAGGTGACTGCGTATTTCTTCTCACTCTGGATGGGACCAGTAATTTATTGAAGGTGAAGGTGAAGTTGCAGTTTTTTCACGCCAAGTGCTGGGATCACAGAAGTAGAATAGGCCTAATCGAGTCCGCGACCCCTTGTCATGACGCTCAAGTGATGAGGCTCCACCGGGTATCGAACCCTGTCCGCCTGACTGTTCTGGCTGCAAAGTCAGTGGATTATACCACTGCGCCACAACACCTGTATTGTATATTTAGTTTAGATTTTACTGGATAAAAAAAGAAAGAGTCCTCCCATTGAAAGGCACTCTGTTGGACTTGTCCAAAGCAACACTTTGTAAATAAAAAAGGCCAGGTATACATTGATCTGTAACAAGTACCATACCATGAGCAGTTACATAACCAGAAAATTTTAATAGGAAATAAACAGTCAAGTCTATTTTAAAGCAATTTGTTCTATAAATATATGACATACCTTGAAGAACAGTGAGCCTGCGAAAAAGAGAATTACTATAATCAATACAGCTTTCTAAACAAAAACTATTCTCACAAAAACAAACCTATTCGACATACGTTCTCGGAATCGAAACCCGTGAAGCTCTGCCAATCCTGGAGATATTTTAACAGGCATCTAAACTTGCACACGCAAACATCTCGAGAGTAGATTTCTTCAAAAAAATTCGGGAAATTTCAAGCAGTTTTTTTGTCCTGGTTGCATTTTATAAAGGTAGGTAAAATTTAGAAAAATCTTCACGGGTTTCTTTTGTCTCCTTCGATTTTTAGCCGTCTGATTGGTCCGTGAAAATGAGGCTTTGGCGGTTTCAGCCATGGGCCAATAGCAATCGGCTATGTACGACGAATGATTCCTATGCTAGGGAGGTGTTCTATTCAGCAAAATCAGGCCTGAGTTTCTCATAACACAGTTTAGTAAAGGCGGGACATTACTGTGAAGCAAAAGGCCCTTGTGCTAAGTCTAGACTTTAACCACAACAATCATCTCATAATAACATTGTAATTTACCATGACAAAATTGAGAATGAATCAAAAACTAAAGATCTTGACTTACTTACCGAGATTTTTCATACTTTTCTCATCATCCGATAATTTCAAATGTTCTACCAATGGCAATCGCGGTATGTCAGATTGGTCGATATTCCCTTCAAGTCCATTACAAAATAGCAGCAAGAAATCGGAAATTCTCAATTCTTTCCATGCTTTATCACCATTTGTGTCAAATCCCTCCAAATTCTTCATAATTTCCATGAAATTAGCTTTCTCTGTTTCTGACAGCTTTATACTGTCAGCAAGATCCTATGATAGAAGAAAGTTTTCAAGTTACAAATTTTTGATGAACATAACTTGGAGAAGAAAGCAAAGGCAAAAAGCTATGAATATAATCACACCTCACAGAGAGCAATGATGCGCGATTCCACAGACCATTTTTTTCTTTTCTTTATAAATTCCTCAATGTAGAAAATTTACAATTTATAAATTACCTAAGACTACCAACGAGCTACCATACCACATTACAGAAACGATACCAAGGGAAGCAAAAGACCATGACTACCCCCGGGCCATCACATGAAGAACATAAACCTAAAGTACAACTAAATATAAAATTACGAAAAGCTACATATAAACAAAAGAATAGAGGAACGGGACTCAGCGACAGAGGACTTTTCGAAAATGGACGGCCCAAGCTAGATAAGCTACGCTTTTCTTGGGTCGTGTAGAATACATTTATTTTTATCTTACATTGTATTAGGTTGTTGTATTCTGCGATTAAAATTGAATTGAATTGAATTATGGTGGTTGAGTTGCATTTAGCTAGACCACACACCATTCACAGCAGTAAAAAAATTTGGGTTCAAATTTCATAAGGAAGGTTGCAATGACAGCAATGAAAGCAACTATCATTGTTGCGTTCGTTTGAAATTCTGCAACTTTCTAACGACTTTAGACAACCTTCCTCGTTTCAGATACTTCTGCAAAGTATGTAAAACATCTGTTATGAACAAGTGGTGTACCATCACAGGCATGAATCTTGCTAGTTTTGAAAATTGAAGAATGATTCTACTTTTTTATTGAAGAAGTCGACTGACTTCCATTTGCATGTAGCACAGGTGAAAGTCGAGCTTCGGTTTTGGGGAATAAATCATCCTGACATGTAAAATCGAGAAAGTGAGTTCTATTTCCTTCAACAGTTGACAGTTAGTAGCTCCCTCGCTGCTTTGTTGGGGTTTTTAAACCAAAACTCCATTTCATCGCTAGTCTGCAGACATAACTTTATCAGCAGCCAATTTGAGATACATCCAATAAATAATCAAATGGGGTCTAGGCAAAGATGGGCGACATTCTCTCAGCATGCACCACGACCTACGACCTTTGGGGATGTTAGTGGGAACGAGGCTACGGTAGCTGTGGCGGGAAATTCTGAGCTGATGTGATGGCAGTGGCGGCTGGTGCTATAGGGCACTTGGGGCAGTGCCCCACCAGCAAATCTCAAAGAAAAGTAAAAAATTATCACAAAATCAACAAATAATTTTGTGATTGATTCGAATAAAAAAACATCGGCACTGTATTGGAACTTGTTGTGTGAGCCCTATCAAAGGTGTGGGCGTGGCGTCGTTGTTTCTATTGATAAGTGACGTCTAATGTCTATCGATATTGATAGAATCGGCTTCTCTTTGAGGCGATCAGAGACGCTGCGATTTCTTTGACCTACTTTCTCTTTGTCTCCATGTTTCTGGGCAAAGTTTTTTCTGCCCCTCTCAGATCCTTATTGTCATGCGCACTACAGTGTTTTCGTGGTTTTCGTCATTCCATGAAGTTAGCTGATTGGTCAATTTTCGCAAAATATGGGCAGAAATCAATTTGCCCTCCCCACTCAACAACAGCAACATCCATCGGTGCTTTAAACATTTCGTAGTTTCGTAGGCCTGTTGTTGTCAAATAACGATCGAAATGTGATAGACAAAGAGTAGACAAAGTCACGAAGAGAAATTAGAAGTAAAACGTTTGGGCCAGCAGATTGCCCAGAATTTCAGTTGAAGTAATCATCGCGTGGATTTACAAGGAGCTCTAAGACTGGTTTACAGGTTGCAGCGAGTTTTTGGAGGGCCTCTCCTACTGTTTCCTATCCTTGCCTCTTTGCTTGTTGGCGAGTCTCAACCAGAAAAACTTAGACAAAGTACGGTGCTTGCGACTGATGTACTGGTGTCTATTTTGTTGCGATTTAAAATGTTTGTTGCATTCTTCAGAGAGAAATAGCACTTTTTACAAAATTTGAGATCAAAACAAAGGAAGGCAAGGAAATATCTTTGGGGTATTCTGCCGTAAGTAGGCAAGCACTGAATTGCAGAATGAAAACTAGGTGTGCCAAGTTTCTACAGAAAGTTTCTAGAAAATGTATCGAAAAGGGCGTTGCCAGCATTTTCCGAGCGTTTGAAGGGCGTGGTCACTAAAAAATTTTCTGGGGGCTACGCCCCCAGACCCCCGCTTCTTCCCAATTTTGCCCCACCAAGTATTTTCCTCACCAGCCGCCACTGTGTGATGGCAACAGTTGCAAAATCGAATGCAGCCTATCTTGTCTAGGCAACAGTCAACCTCGATCCTAGGGTTTTCTTACGTCATATGCTGATCATGAAGCCGAATGAACACGCTGGTACACTTCGATCAAATATGCCCAGAAAATGGGTGCATTAGCAGTCATTATGGATTTGCAGATTGCTAGGCAACGCTAATCATGCGACCTCGATTCCAAACAATTGCAATGGCTGTTGCTTAGTGACAAGATTACATCGCTGTTTTTTGAAAGTTTTCGAGAAATAAGTTATGTTTGCTGTTGTTTTGGAATAGCCAATCAAACTGTAGACTTATGACGATGAGTCTCTCGTTTCCCTGTGTTCTTTGACTTGTTGATGGCGCTTCGGTCAACAGAAAGACTCATTCCCCAACGCTTGTAGAAACGGAATATCTCCTTACTGATTCTACTAATAGACCTTTTCGCTATTCTACACAAGGTTCGAATATGTGGCGTTGGATCTTCTATCACTATTGTTTACATTCGAACATTCTACAAATGTATCAAGCTATCGTTCGATTCGGATTCTTTTTTCGAATCTTAGCTAAAAGATCTATTGGGCCTAAATCATCTGCTACTTTTTTCTCAAAACTACTGATCTTAAAACGGCAAAAAAATAGTTTTCCAGAACTGCTGTACCATAAAATTTGCTATCAGGAACTCGATAAATGTTCATTCTAGCTATCGATGCAAAAAGCGCATTCCTCTAAGCCATACTCTAATCAGCAGATGATTTTGCGACAAAAACTTGTCGCAGATTAACATTTTTGTCCGGTTTTACAGCTCTATGTCCATAAGGTCCTCAGTGGAGCGACAGCTACAACAACAATTCAACTCAATTAGATGAGCGTAACTAGAGGGTCCTTATGTAGTGAGGCTAATCAAACTGCAGAATGGCCTCTGGTATCCAAAGAGAGTAGAAGTAGTGGCTTGATAACGGGTTATGCTCGAAACGTCGTACTTATTTCAATTCGTATCATATATTTTACTTCATTTACTTGTTTATCATTGTACAATTGCACTACACGCAACAAGAAGATTTTTGTGATCAGAGTAGAAGAAGAGCAACGAACTTGCTCTGGGGGACGAGATTGATGGGCAACAGATTAATCATCATATAATTAATTTGACGTAACAAATGTTTTGACTTGACATCTGTTACGTCAAATTGATTTTCGAAGCAGTATAAAGCTGGGTGCAGCAGCTAGCACTTCAGTTTCTATTTCACCAACGAGAAGATAAGAACACCAAGAACAAATTGCAGCTAACTGAAGTTTATGAGTAAGAAATTGAAATGTTTGCAAAGAAGAGTAACCTGATGTCATTGTTACCAGACATGAAGTTTTGAATGAAAGGTAAGATTGAGTCCTTCACTCGAAGCTATTCTTAACTTTCAGACCCAGTTCACACAACGGCGCCGTCTATTCATGAAGCTAACAACTCTTCAAGGCATGATGTTTCGTTTCCTTTTCAAGTACTGGAAAGCGTTATTAAATCAGAAGGGCATCATATTTACGTATAGCCTGAGTTCAGGCTCGCCGAAAAATAAGGAAATGAGAAGAGAAGGAGAAAGGTCACCTTTTCGCTTCCCCCTTCTCTCATCTCCTCAGCAGTTTCGACTTTTCCTTTTTGGTGAGCCTGCTGAAGTCACCAGGCTAATGTACGTAGACTTATGCTTTTTCGTCCCTCTTTACCCTGCGTTCTTTGATTTGCTAATATCATTTGGTCAATAGGGACTCATAATATAACTCTTCAAAATGGCCTCCCTTTAGGCCCTCGTAGAATGATTCCGTATTCACCAATCAAATTGCTAGAATTTGGTTTTCAACCAATAAGGAGGCGCTATCTAGACAGTTGTTGTTGTACAGTTTATTATATTCACACAAATTATACGAACGGGCCTAAAACTCAGATGGGGATAAAAAGTGATACAAACCTCTATCTCCTGTTTATTGTTAATCGCATCTGATTGAATGTCTTTGCCACCTGCATGTAGTTCTTTCAAGGATTTGTACAGTTTAATTAGGTCGATCTGAATCTCACAAAAGCGAAGGATGCCACCCATCTCAGCAAGATACTCAATATCACCATTCGGTCCAATTTGTTCAACTACAACAAAATATAACAAGAGGTATGACATACTGAATCATCACAACTGAATCAGCACAAACTGCAATCTGATTCCAGTACATTTCTTTTTTATACCGGGTGTCCCAAAAAAAAGTACTCCTGTTTCAAAAATCACCAAAAATTGATTATCAAACCTTTGATAAAATTTTCTTTTTGAGTTGTTTTGTCAAAGACCCAAAAATATTCATAGGTGACAAAATGTTCGTTTGTGATGCAACGAGGTAGAACAATTACACGTCGAAAAACCTTATTTTGAGCTATAGTTTTTAAGCAAAATAGTCAATCTTGCCTATGAGTCAAAATTTTCAGATTTTTTATCATCATTGAGGTCTGCCATGATTTTTCGCATTTCTTTCTGTCATTTATGACCAAACTAGATGGTTTACATGCACAAAGAAATTGATCTGGCAATCATCAGTGCTTTTTTGCAGTATGGTTCAAAACCCGGTAGCCCTAAAAATAGCTAAATTTGCTACTTTTTAAGCCAATTACAAGATCAGCTATACATTGAAAAATAATTTGGTCCTTGATATTCTTGACAAAAAAAGAAAATTGAAGATCGGCTGTGAAATTAATTTTTGGTGATTTTTTAAACGGGAGTACTTTTTTTGGGACACCCGGTACATCATTTAATAACTTACAATACATATTACTTTCAACATTACTTACAAAATACCATACCCTACTACTAATACAATACCAATTGGAGCGAAAACTACGTCTACCTCATGGCAACATAAAACAGGAAATACGAACATACCACTGCACGTAACTACTAGAGAGAAAAGTAATTGCTAAAACTACGCGTAACTACAAAAAAGAAAAAAAATGTTTACCTTAAAGGGGACCTAACTACACGTAACAGCTACTACAAATAAAAGAAATGTTTAAAATACAAACGGAAAACTAAGGTACAAGCGAAGGTAGCTTGCAATCAAGTACGGTAATTGCAAGTGTAGGTTTGAAAGTTAGAGCCAAACATGGTGAATTTGCAAATTCGATTTTTGATTGCAAGCTGCCTTAAGACATTACATAATTACAAACGAAGAGAACTGCTAAAAAACAAACACATACAGACAGAAGGGGTCCAGTACTTTAAAAAGACATGCGGTTTTAGCTATGCTGTAGGATTACGGCAAGCATTCAACTGGACGGATTACGACAGGCATTCGACATATGCAACAAGTTAATCCACCAAAAATATAGGCCTATACGATTTGAATTACTAACCTTTCACATTAGAGTTGGACTTGCCCAAGTCGTCTTGTAACAAAGAAGACGACTTGAGCTTCTGATCAGACTTCTTACAAGACGGCATGGGCAAGTTCACACGCTAGTTAGCCTTTCATTTATACAATCAATCAAAAACCAAAAAGTTGAAATAAATTCTTGCTAAGGCCCTGGCCAAACGACTAACATCGTTTCTAAAGCATTTGAGATTCGCTTGCCAAGCGATGATTCCCACTTTAGCCACGTTGCGAAAGATTGCTTGACAAGCAGAATTATGCACAGTTTGTTGGACCATGTTTGGAAGAAATTCAAAACTTTTTTGTTTGTAACAAGCAGAAAAGGGGTATTAGCTTAGCAATTGCTTGTTGGAAAATGTTTGGAAGAAATTCAAAAATATTTTTGCTTGTCACAAGCAGAGAAAAGGGTGCTCTCTCAATGATTAGCTTAGCAATTGCTTGTTGGAAAATGTTTCGGAGAAATTTAAAAATCTTTTTGCTCGTCACAAGAAAAGGGGGTGCTCTCTCAACGATTAGCTTAGCTACAGAGAGAGTCCCTCCTTAAGAATTCCCCTTGGTACAAATTCTCTCGTCTTATACCTTTCTTTAATTTTATGTATATTGTGTGTATCCTTGTTCCTTAATTGATTATCTGTTGTGTGTTGTAGTCCTTCTAATTGCGGCATGTTAATAAATGTATGAGTATTTGTATGTAGCAGCGGAATTTGCCATCAATGAACTGACCTGAACAAGCAAGAAAAGTTTGTCAAGTAATGTTTCAGGACGTGGCCAAACGGGTAAACACTTGCTTGGCAAGTGCATTTAAAATTTCTGGCAACCATTGTTTGCTTGTTTGATCAGGGCCTTACGTAAAGTCTAGTGAACCCATCAAGGCTGTTTCACTTTCTTGGGGTTATTTTTGGACTTAATAACTGTCTTTTTTAATGAAATAATGCAAACAATTTTAACATCAACTCTACAAAAATGTATCACCTCTAGATGATAGAATTTCTTCAACAGAGCAAATGCACTTCTCCATAGACTCAGATGTTAGCTTGCCACTTAGAATAATCCTTTGAATTCCCTGATTGTAGAAAAGGATTTTGTGATTTATAATCAAGAAAACTCTTCAACAATATTTTATATCCAGTTAATTAAAGTATGGGCTCCAAATCTTTAAAAAGGCTGACTGAAAATTCAGTTACTTATTTCTTTGAACTGAATAACTTCAAAGAAACTTTAGCTACTTCTCTATAATTCTACCGTTGGAATTTTCTGAAACCTTCAATATTTCAGAATTAGAGCGTTTGCTATTTATTCAAGAATTCAAGAAAAATTTCAAAAAAACTTAAAACTATCGTAATTTCTAAACTGTTTGAAGCAACATGAAATAATTTCGAAGAAAACCATAGTTTATGGTTGTCTACAATATGATATCAAGCAAAAGTCTGTCACTTTTCTGGTTTATGATTTAGAAATTTGATGAAGTCACACCATCAAATGAGTTAAAATGTATTATACGCTGACATTTCGAAAAATATTGAAAACTTCTGAATAGCCCAACGGTAGAATTAAAGATAAGTAACTGAAGTTTGTTTCAAGCCACTCAGTCAGAAGAAATAGATCATAGAATTTTACACCCAAATTTTTACGCCGAGTTAAAGATTTGGAAGCTATGATGTATATTAATAGTTAGATATTGTACAAAGAAAGCAAAACTAAAAAAAAAGTTCTAAGTTTGAGAGTATATGCTAAATCAACTAACAACGATAGGTTCATACCTTGTAAAACGTATCAGGTGCTTCAATCTCTTGAAAAGCGATCTTCAGCGTCATTAATTGTTCATCTGGAAGTCAGAAAAGAAATTAGCGCTAAAGTTGTTCGAGATTTATATCAGATAGTGCAAAATAAAAAGACTACTTCCAGGGATGGAAGAATTTTTCAAGCGATTTTAAAAACAAGGAGCTCCCATAAAAAACTAATTTAAAGAGGCTATAAGAAATACGTAAACAAATCCACGGTTTGTGCATCAAATAGGATCAAATATCGCATTTTGAAAGGAGAAATTCCTTTGTAATTAGCTAAAATCAAAAGGAAAGATCCTCATCTGAATACAGGCTGATCTTTGGGTGAAAGATCAACAAAAGTTCTTGTTGGAAATCCATTTTTATTGGTGGCAATCCCAAAACATATGGAGGTTTAATTGTTATCAGAAGGAAGTGCAAAGGCTAATCTCCAAGATGAGACCTTCATTTTGAATTAATGTTTAATAGCCTCAATAAAATAGCTCATGGGAAAACAGCCAAATCAAAATTTTCACCAACAACTTCTTACCCAGCCCCTTGAAGAGAAAAGGCTTAGAATTTTGCCAGTGTGCATTTCTACCTAACATCCGAAGGTAGTTTTAGGACGCTGAGAAGATGAGCTTATCGAAGCAGCACCCTGGTCCTTCCTCTCGATGTGACCACACCTCATGATTCCTTTAGCCTGGAATTACAGAGAGTTAACGTCTCTCCTCACACTTTGTAGCAGGTTCGGCAGGACGGGGACTCGAACCACCAACCTTCAGATTGGTAGTCAAGCGTGCTACCACTGAGCCATCCCCGCCATTCATGGTTCCAAGAATGTAACTTTTAAGTCGTAATTTCATGCAAATTTCTGAGTTAATCTACTACGGTCAAATCAAGAATTTGGACAAAGCATAACTTGATGTATGACTGGTAGCTGCACACAATCTACGTATGTTTTCTAAATAGAGTAGGATAGCAGATTTCATGAAAAGGGTGCCTACCATTATGATCAAAAGTAACGGTCTTCTCCAGGAAATTAGAAATTTTTCGAAGGAGGTAGCTGTCACGTGCTCTCAGGCTGTGCAATGAACTGCAAGAAAAACGAGATACTACAGAAATTAGAGAGGCGGTTGATAACTTAAATATGAAAGCATAGCATAAAAATATTGGTTTGGATACCATACTTTGCAATCGCCTGTTATCGCAGTATATCTTAGATAACTCGAAATACATGCTCGAAATGCATTATACGAAAAGTCTTATGCAATTATACGGCCAAGAAGACTGCAATCTACAGCTGAAAGTTAGCTCTGCAATTGGCAAAATGGCGTATGCTGTTGACTAGTTCATGAAAATTGCAAATGATGTAACTCATCTCCTGCAGTAAGAACCCGCAAAATAGAAACCAATTTTTCAAAACAGCGTGTTTAGTTTCCTATTAAAAGGTCATTAATCTGGATACAGGCTGAACGGTTTCTTATCACATGGTTAAGAAACCTTCAGTGATTTCAGCTTCATCTTTCAAGAAAAACCCAGACCAAACACAGTCGAACAGCATGTTCTTGTTACCTAGCATTCGCTCGAAATTTACTCAACCATAATAGCACACATACCCAGTATATAGATGGAGATGCCTTTGCATAAAATCTCTAAAAAATGTTTGGCACCTGATTTTAACAAAGATTATTAAATATGGATTTATTTGGGATGCTCCTGTAAGAAATCTTCCTAAAATCAGTCTGCGAAGTATCTTATATGAGGGCATCATTTCTCAAAAAAATCAGCCAGAATTTTTTCATAAAGTGGTTTTTATTTTGCGGGTTCTTACTGTAAGCTACAAAACAGAAAACAATAATAAAAGATCCAACTGTTGAGAGCAATAGCTTTAGACTTTCTCGTTATATTTCAGAGTGGATCCCGACGGGATATCACACAAAGATATATTCGAGCCTTCCACTTCCTGCTCACGTGCTAAACGGTGTGAGCAACATATGCATATACTGCAATTCAGTAGTGAAAGCTTCTCTCGCAAGACAGCTTATGCAAACCTTCTTGGAAATGCACTTGGTCTATCCCAGAAACAAATGCTAACTATAACTGCCACATCCTAACAATGCCAGATTTTGCAAAATAATAGCGTCAGTTGTTTTAATTGACACCTAAGTTCAAAGGGATTAGCTATTGCAGACAAAATAAATTCTCACAACCAGTAATTCAAAAGATACAAAGAAGCAAAAGATGCCCCGAAACCAGTTGGGCAAACTCTCGCCTTGTGCACGCGAATGGTGGTTTTAAGAGAAGTTATGTGCTTTTTACGAAGGAAGAAGGGTAAATCTAAATAACAGCCTGGCGGATTTTGTTTAATTGATTCAGAAGCCAATTAGAAGGAATTGCAATTCTCGAACATTTAGGACTTGAATAAAATGATTACCGCAAAGCTCTTGAATCAAATAAACGAAAGTTTGCCCTGCTGGTTTCGGAGCAACTTTTGCAGCCTAGTTTGTTCTGAATTACTGTTGAGAGAATTTCCTTTGTCTTCAGTCGCTAATTGCTTTGAATTGAGGTGTCAATCAAAAGCAACTGATGCTATTGTATAACAAAGTCTGCCCTTGTTCCACATCCTTAGAAAATACAACGAAACATCGGAAACTAGCAGTGCATATTATAACAAAAGAATGATCAGCACATACCTCAATGAGCAGTGAAATGGTACATTTATGGCAGACAAAGTTCCATTGCTTTCCAATAAGATACAGGAATTAAAGAGTCCAATATCACTTTGGATTGCAGTTACTCGACTTCCCAAGGTTCCATATCCATTGTAGATCAACCTGTCAAAGATAAAATTCTCATTAGAGTCTAGTTACTCTACTTTCAGCAATTAAATACTTTCAGGTAGCATATTTGCGTAATATTGTTTATCTAAAAGTTTGTTCGCTCAGCTCATCGACAATGCTCAGTTCATGGTCTGGTAAACCACCATATACCTTGTAAAAAGGTGCTAATGGAAGCTCTTTTTTGTTCAAACATAGATAGAAATTTTTCTGGAAAGCTATTATTGGCCAAAGCTCATTTGTGATCCAGATAATGGGCAAAAAGGAATTGCAAGAAGACAGTCCAATGGGAAACCTTCCTATTTCAACTGTCACGACAATGTATAAGAGTTTAGTGGAGCCTTACTTTAGATATTGCTGCCCTGTCTGGGGAAATGCTGGGGTGACTGCCATTGAAAAATTGCAGAAACTTCAAAATCGGGCTGCAAAACTCGTCTCCAACAGTCCATTTGATGCTACTGCTTTACCAGTTATTCGGGCGCTTAAATGGCCGACTGTCAGGGAGCTTATTGATTTTGAAGCTCAGAAAATGGTCTTTAAATCCCTTAATGGTGACGTGCCTTCTTATATGAAAGACATGTTCACGAGAGTCAACAACTCTACCAGTCGTTCTCTTAGAAACGCCGAAGTCAATCTCAGGTTGCCATTATTAAAATCGGCAGGGGGGCAGAAATGTTTCGCGTACCGAGGCGCCAAGCTTTTGAACAGTCTTGGCCCTGAGATCCGAAATACTTCAACCCTGAGAGCGTTTAAAAAGAAGGTGCAGCCATGAATTTCTCACCAATTCTTTTCTGTTTTCTTTTATTTATTTATGACAATTTGTAATTAGTTTAGGCTTAGGTTTAGGATTAGGTTTTATAGAAACATCTGATATGAAACATGCAGAACAAACTGAAGCTAGCTGAAGCTAATGAACCATTTCTTCGCTTTGTCAATGACTTGAGAACAGACTGTAGATGCAATCGGGGTCTGAGCCTTCTATTGACAATATTGTCCCCAAATGGAGTATAATGAAAGGGAAAATCAACAAACTTAACAAATTTATAATTTCTAAGATTTTCATTTAATTTTTGCTTCGGATATTACCTGGCCGCTGTACTGCAAAACTAACAGCCTATAATCTACTAAATGGTGGAGCTTTACTTTAAACAAAAACATTGTATTAAATACTTCAGTCATCTCGTTCCTGAAAAATATTGTTAAATAAAAAGGAGCTTCAGAAGAACTATCCTTTGGTTCGCGATTTGAAACCTAGGCGCACTAAGACATAGGAATACAAGGGCATTATATTCGAATAACTGAGAGCCGTTAGGCCTAAAACCACGTTCAGTTGCAGATATGAGTTGAAGACGCAACGAAGAGAAAAACGAGGATCAAAGCAAGGGAAATAAATATTTAATTACAACATCCGTGTGCTAACATCCTTGGTATATGTCATAAATCAAGCTTCGAAAAATACACGAGTTTACCTGCAATCCTTCCCCACATTAAATGCACCAACTCGGTTACCTTGCTCTGCCAACCAAATCTGAGGAGACAAAGCAAAAAATATGGAAAGGCTACACATTACTGCATCTAAGTTTTTAAACGATTTCTCTAGTAGTGGCAGAACAATGACAATGACAAAATGGGACATAAAACCTGATTAGCAATCAACTGTATTGCGGTGGTTTACCCAAGAAAGTGTCAAGTGGGGGCATGTTACACTTTGGCTATTCAAATATTGTTTAATTACACAAAACCTCATAAGATATGGATCAGAAACTACTGCAAAGGAACTACATTACACTACTGAACAAAAAATAAATGATAAAATAATACTGTTATGGTTTTGATAAAATAATAGAACAGCCTTATAAAGTCATGGTATCAGTTTTACAACAAACCCTCTCAGTTCAGTTCAGTTCAGTTCAGTTCAGTTCAGTTCAGTTCAGTTCAGTTCAGTTCAGTTCAGTTCAGTTCAGTTCAGTTCAGTTCAGTTCAGTTCAGTTCAGTTCATTCATTTTAAATTCCACTGCATACAAATACTCAAAACATTAAACAACTTACAACAATTTGAATAACTACAAGCTACAAATTGAAAATACAAGCATAAAGACTAAACATAAATAAAACGAAAAATATATTACATGACTAGAGAATTTGTATGAAGAGGAATTCTTAAGGAGGAGCTCTCTCAGTAGCTGAGCTAATCGAGGAGAGCACCCCCTTTAAGCAGGAAATTTGCATTTTTAAATATGACTTTTCATGGGTGAATAGTGTTGATGACTCTTTAATAATTGTTTTCAAAAAAAAAGGCTTTGAGTCTTTGACGAAAGATATTGACCGATGGTGATTGTTTTATGTTTATAGGAATGTCATTCCAGCACTTTGATCCATGAAAATGTATTGATTCAAGACCATATTGATTGGTATTTTTTGAGTCAGAAAGATATCCTCCTTGCTAGCCTGTCGTGCACCATAATTGATGAACGGATGCCACAGATTTAAAAAAGTTATAGAAACAAATAGGGGAGATTTTATGAACAGATTCATACACAAAGCTCAGCAGTTTAATAAAACTAGAATTTTTTCAACTTTAGGTTTCAACTTAATGAATTACATTGGTAAAGAGTCAACAAACAGTACCTCTAAGATTCCTCTTCGAGGGGCATAAATAACGAGAAAAAGAGCTTGGCGTTTCTGAGCACCATCTCCAAAATTTCCTTGGTCGGATGAATGTTCATCTATCATCACCCAGCCACACTGTGCATCACGATAACCTGCAAGATGATACCACAATAGTAAAACGATTCTGAAATGAAATATTTTATGAATCAAAGGAGAAACTATCAGGAAGACCAAATTAAATATTACCCGTAAAATACAATTATCATTCCAAACTAGAACTCTAAAATTTTCATATTTCTTCCATGTGCCTCATAAGAGTTGTTCGCGTTCATATCATTTTCTTCCTTAAAATCAACGAATCTCATTCTATTTACTTCAACAGACCATTGCAGCATTGTGAACGACATTTGCCTCCGTAACATGCCTTGGCGTACTGCATCGAATTTAGACCCTGTTTACACTGTGCGCTACATTTTTTCGAAATTACAGGGTATCTTATATTTCAACTCATTTGAGGATGTGACATCTTAAATTTTCTAAATCGTAACCGTAAAGAGTGAAATACTTGCACTTTACACCATATTGCAATTATTTATCAACCATGCTTTCGTCAGAACTTATCCTATGTTTTCTCAAAAACTTTCGAAAGTGTTTCCAAAAATTTTCTCGATATCTTAGAGACGAAGAAAAATCCTCTAATTCTGACAATTTTTAAAGATTTCTGAAAATTCCAACAGTAGGATTATAGCAAGTCACTAACATTTCTTTCAAGCCATTCAGTACAACGAAATAGGTAATAGAATTTTATATTAACGTTCATAAAGATTTGGAATCTTCGTTACCTTTGAGCATACGAACAACAAGTCCATTGTCATTGGAGATAATCAAGATGCGTCCAAAATCATCAGTGCACGCAGCTAAACTGCTATCAGGAGAAAGGACGATCGAATCAGCACGACGGCGTTTATCAGGCAGCCCATACCTTGGTACAGAAAAATCATATTAAAAACTAAGTGCTCATATTGTAGAGTTGTACGAACAATAGTATATTTAATATTATTAGAGCGTACATGTAATTCTATTTGCTTCAAAACCCCTCCTGATAAGGTGAGCACTTTATTAGGGGACGACGTAATCCCTCTGCCTCGTTTGACGGATTGCCTCATCCATCTGCCTTGTTTTGGAGGAGACCGAATGATTTTGCAAAAAAGATGGCCTAAGCCAGAAATGATAAGATGTTGATGTTTAATATGCTGTGTACTTTATGAATGAGTAGCCTACAATACCGAGTGACCTGCAAAACGAGTATTTTTTTCAATAATCTTCAACATTTGATCACTCAAATCATTTCTAAAATCTAGCTTTCTTAGGAAAATAATCAAATCAGCATCAGAACTAATATCTATTTCTTCTCCATAAAAGACAAGATGAGAAAATTAAATGAAAATGACCGGGTGAGCCAGAAAAAAGTTCCCACTTTCGAAAATTCTTAGCACCACAAGTACTTCATGGATTTGAATGATTCAAATTCCAGTTAAAAGCCAGCAGATCAAAGTATTTTTGTGATTTTTCTCGTCTTCTTACGAGCACTGCAAATATAGGTAAATACAACTTTACAAAAATTTCATGGTCGCAAAATGACTGAAAAAGGCCTAAAACACTTGATCAAATCATTAGGACGCTCCTCACACAGAACAATATGCACAGGCGTTTCACCTCTCTCAAGAGGTGTAACACATAGATTTTCAAACAGATACTAAAGATTTTCAATCTCATGGCAATAGATGCGCAGACGATATCTCTCACCCATGAGAAATTGCATTTTCTCTGTTGTTTTGAGCGAGGAGTCCTTTGCGATTTGATCAAGCATTTTAGGCCTTTTTCAGTCATTTTGCACCATCTGTTTGTAAACTTGAATTTACCAATTTTTCCAGTGCTCGTAAGAAGGCGAGAAAAATCACAAAAATACTTCAATGTTTTGGCTGTCAAGCAAATATTGATTCATTCCAATCCATTCAGTACTCTTGATGCTATGTATTTTCAAAAGGGGGAACTTTTTTCTGGCTTACCCGGTACATATTGTATTTTTCAAGATGTAAAAGAAAGCTACACCACACGGCTAACCAAACATTCAGCATTCACCGAAACATTTGATCACATTCATTATGTATATGCTGCATAAGATTGGAATTTAACTTCATTGCTGTTCTCCTAATAACCCCGGGGGGGGGGGGTACTTCATTGTGACCGTGACTAGACCTGTATTTGGACTTTGAAAAAAGGATCCATTTATATGACAGCATATTAAAGAATTGCGAACCCATTTTCATGACTATCAGGAAATTTTTAACCCATGTGTATGACTTTTGTCGACTTCAAGACGCAAGGCGTATTCAAATTTCTTCAGCTTTGACAGGCTAGATACTGTTGTTGCTGTTGTTGTTGCTACACAAAACAGTGTCTTTTTTCAATTCATCGTTTAAGGAGATTTTCAGTTTTTTGGTGCGGCAAATCATTATGGGACACATTGATAAGAAAATTCTAATAAAACCACCCATCTACCAGAATTAAGGTTAAAAACAGACCCATATGTAGGGAATTTCAGATGAAAGAACACACCCATATGAGCGGTATGTCCAGTATCACTTATCGATGAAGTAGCCCGCCCCCCGGGCTGATAACCTGAGCTGCGAGGAGAAGTTTATTCCCAAAAATTGCAAAACGATTTGTTACACAGAAATAGAAAGATCGTTAAAAATAAAATCAAGGATATAATCAAGGGTTTAGATATCTCTTTGGTGATATAAACAATCCCGTTATCAAACATAAATAAACGGATTTACTACCTTAACTTCATTGGTGCTCCTTTTTCAACCACGGGCTTCGCAGGTGATGCATCTGTCTTTAGTGGTGATTTGAATTTGCTTCCAATTCCCAGCCAATCACTAATAAAAACACAGTCAAAGGGTCATCAGGAATGTAGTTGCACGCTTGTAATAAAAGAGATGCATTGACAGACGCAAAATGAATCTCTGGCATATAAAAAAATATCAACGAATTTATTGTTTTCCTACTTGCAATTTCCACTAATCGATCGTTTAGCAAGAAAAGAATCGATATCTTGGTATTTTGACATTTGAAAAACACAGGCTGTTTGCGAATATGGAGTGTCGATATTGTGTGTCAAAATGGTGACGGGTTCCTCCTCATGGTCCTTGTCAATTTATGCGCTGTTTCCTCATTCCCTTTTAGTTTATTCGTTATTCCCTTATTCGTCATTCCCTTTATGTTTGTTACATTCCCTTTATGTTTATTCCTTTCCCTTTATCTAAATACAGCATTTTCTAATTCTCTTCGTCAGCTATGTTTCCCTTTGCCTATTCTAATGGTCTTTCTTGTGTTTTTTGTCTTCTCTTTCACATTTTGCCTAACTGCCTTTCTGTACACATTTCTTATTCGACTGGACCATTATTGCCTTTCTCTTTGATATTTCCCTTATGTTTGTATTCAAGGCCTTTCTCTTTTATCATTACATGATGCATTGCGACATGGTATGATACATTGCGAAT
This sequence comes from Aurelia coerulea, assembly GCA_039566865.1. Lineage (NCBI taxonomy): Eukaryota > Metazoa > Cnidaria > Scyphozoa > Semaeostomeae > Ulmaridae > Aurelia > Aurelia coerulea. The sequence continues at coordinate 8,244,116 of CM076945.1, read as the reverse complement.
TTTGGCGTAAAATTCCAGTTGAATCAACTCACATGGAAGGAATAGCCAAATGATTTTCGCTGCTCAATATATCTACCTCAGTTCTCGGAGCTTCAGTGAAAGAAAACAACAGTAAATCACAGCCAATTGATCAGCAAAAGACTTGCAAGAGCAAGGACTGATCCTGGTGAAGCCTTCGCTGGCTTTACGAATACTGCTCAGAATACTTTTATGGAGCTCTCAAATTCCCGATGATACCTTGACGCTGGTTCACGGCTTGCTCGTCGTGGTTCTCTTGCAAATGTAGCAGTCTTTCGATTGAGGCTTTTATTTCTAAATTCAAACGCACTGCCCTCCCAGCGATCTTCCTCGTGTTTCATTACCTTTGTAAAGCAGGAAGGCAAAGGTGTTCTCTATGTCCTCAAGGCGACGTGAACTGTTTTCAAGAGAGTAAGGGTCGACAGTCTCAGCATCGGCGATTGAAGGCTCGCTAAAAGCATTCTGAGTAGCATTACTGGTGAAGCCTTAGTTGGCTTCACCAGGATACGTCCTAGCTGTTCAAGTCTTTCATGATTCAATTTAGGCCATTCCTTCCATATGAGTTGATTCAACTTGAATTTGACACCAGATTCGCAATGCATCATACCACTATGTGGCAATACATCATATAATGATAAAGAGAAAGGCCCTGAATACAAATTTAAAGTTTCAAAATGGCGGCATTTATTGAATTTGAGGTTATGACGTCACCAAATTTCTAAACCCTAAACCAGAAAAGCTACAGATTCCTGCTTGCCACCATATTGTAGACCTTCATAAACTTTGGTTTTTTTGCAGGTTGTATCATTTTTCCTGTATTGGTTGAAGAATTACGATGATTTAAATTTTTTCAAAGTTTTCCATGAATTTTTTCAAAAATAATTAAATTGCTGCCATTTTGAAAGAAATCAAGATATCACAAAATTTCCATGGCAGATTTACAGCAAAGTACCATAAGTTCCTTTCAAGCCATTCAATTCAAAGAAAAAGGTCATAGAATTTTACACCCACCTTTTTAAAGATTTTAAAGATTTGAGCACTATGCTCGAATAAATCAATTCAAAAATTCTCCAAAAGTTGGCATATGTATAGATGTGACTGTCCAACAAAACTTTCCAACAAAACTGTCCAGCAACCAGTTTATATTTTAGTCTCAAGCAAGAAAAGCAAAATCACAGTAATATTTCTAAAGAAAATGTAGGCTCAATTTTTCCGACAGTCAGGAAATCGTGCTACCTGGATTGAAAAAAGCTCAGAAACTTTTGTAATTTGCAGATCTAATTTTCCCAGGTCACTCAAAAAATGTTTTGACACTGTGCAGTAATAGCAAATGTTTTAACATTGTTTTGAGTGTGAATCATGTTGTTACTTGTTTGAGATCTTACCAAGTAAATTGCCTATTTCTTCCAACAAAAAATGGGTGTGAGATTTATCAATAGCTTCGCAAACAGCCTCAAGATGCGATCCAGCTAAAAAGGTACATCGATGACCAGAAGCTTATACTGACTATAAATAAAAATATAATCAACACTTTCATGTTAAAAATCCTTTTCAAAGATAACAAGTGTAATTGGATAGGGTTACAAAATATAGCAAACCTGGTTGCATTTGAAATACTGGAGAATACTGCAGTTGTAAGTTTGCTTGCTACTGTCAATGCAACTTCAGACATAAGAGGCGGTGTGTTTTCCTGAAAGTAACATACGAATTCATAACTGTGATCATTCGGCAAACGCACCGAATTCGCCATCAGTGGAGAAAAACCTAAACTTGAGAGAATTAGCTCAATCTTCTATACATTTTCTACATTGCTTAAAGTCCTCTTTGTAGCTGCGCACGGTTTCCAAGTGCAGCCCAAGGATATTTCAAATTGAAAGCAAATTCTACCTTTGCGGTTCACGTAAGATGAATTGGGCAATAATATCACACAAAGACCAAAAAAGCTCTATTAAGCTCCCGGAGGCTTGATAAATTCCGGACACTCCAGACGGGGGCTTAAAGGGAGGGGAGCCCATTAGAGAGAGGGGCTTATTCACAAAAAAAATGACAAGGATACATATAATAGTTTTTTAGCTCTTCTATACCATATTTTGCGGATTCAACATAAAATTTTACGAGTCAAATACGTAAATTCAACACGGTTTTATCTCAAATCATATCAACATTAAGATGAAAACTTATTTAGCTCAATAAATGGAAAATCTTTGGTAACCTCTAGAATTTGATATGAGTGGAGGGGGGCTTAATAGACAGGGAGGGCTTATTCAAAATTTTGGTTCAGAGGGGAGAGAGGGGCCTATTAGAGAGGGGGGTTTAATAGAGAGGGGGTTTAATAGGGCTTTTGCGGTAAATACATTTTATATCCCTATCGAACTCGAAATTCGACGACATTGGCAACTTGTAATTATCGAGGAGACGTCTTATGGCATATATGATCAAAGACTAAGACAAACTAATGGATAATCTACCTCTGTCAGTTCATACCACCCGATAAACGGATTAGCTCCACTTGTTATGAACTTCCTACACCCAGACTGCGATCCTTTTACCAATGAACGGGAATCCGCTGTTAATGAATTCGTTACCAGCTTGTCGAACAAAGATGGCGTAACCATGCCTACCATACAAAAATAGAATCATTATAATTGCCATCATGAAACTAAAGAAGTTTGTAGGTTGAGTGAGTCCATAAAAAGAATCAATAAAAGGGGATGGGTGAGTCAATCAATAAAGGGGGAAGGGGGAGTCAATAAAAAGAATCCCCATTTGAAAGGTCACAGCTCCCTGGATATCAAGACGAATATATATCGGCAAATACATATCGGCAAACATATAGTTTAATAGTAGATATTCATTTTAAAATTTAGCTGATTAAAATCGGCCACTCTGTTCTGAAATTATGAGGGATTTTCTCGAGGAAGCCTCTTCAAGAAACCCATACTGAAACGATTTTGAAAAAGATCGTTTTCAGTGTTTTCGAAAAGAAAAATTTCAGAAGCACGCCTAAAACAGAAAACAAAAACAATTGCATAAACTCCTAGAATCCAATTCAGGCTTTCTGCTTGACTTCCTACAAGTCTTCGTTTGACTTCTATTCGTATTGTCATGGTGTAAAATTCATACCACGCCGGAGGCGAACGAGCGCGCAGCGCGACGGCGGTGGAGGAGGGGAAGGACGAACAGTTTCTCTTCCTTTCTTCTGACTCCTTCATTTAGAACTCTCTCATCTGAGGCACTGCACTCTCTGAGATTCATACTGAGACTTGTAGCAAGTCAAGCTTTCTGCCAAAGATTAAGTTATAAATCCTCCAAATCTGTCCAGTGTACGATTTATCGTGGCCTGCCAAAAGTACATGGTTTATTTTGGCGCACCGCACCCGGTATTTCTGCTTATATATGTGAACGAGAAGTCTGAACGTGATCTCCTTATATCTAAAGTTTCTCGCAGAAGGGGGACTGTTTGGATTTGACAGCACAAGAATCTGCAAACCCTGCATCCATCTTGTTTATACACAACTGTTGGGCATGTTTCAAGTACAAATTCAAGTTAGACTTTGAAAGATTGGGATCACATAGTTTGTGGTTCCTTCTGTCTTCTCAATTCCAATTTCCACAAGATTAAACGGAGACCGTTTTATGAAAATCAAAATGAACGAAGGGTACTTGGAGACAAACTTAATGATTTATATAAATAACATACCACCGTTGACAATATCATAAACATGCTCTTGTCCAATCAGCCTCCATTTCCTATAAGCCAGTGGCGGCGGTTGGATTGCTTCTTGATTTTTACTTGCATGTGCTTAAAGAAAGTAAAAATTCGATTTCATTTGCTGCAGTTGTTGTAAGAGATCTTGTACGCCATGCGGTGCATCAAATATATTTTGCTTCAATATATCAATCTTATTCTTACAGAAACCTGAAACTGTTCGATTCGACAGTAGGTGTAGCACTAGGCATCGCTAAAGTACGCGAGCGTGCGAGCGCCGCTCGCAGGCACATTTTCAAATCCAGTGAATATCTGCAGGCACATTTATTTAAAAATGATCTTTTCTAAAGTTTGTAACGATCAGTTGGTAGGAATTGGGTAACAAGACATTGCATCAAAATGACATCGAGCTAATCTTTAAACATCTAACATCCAGTTAGATTTGTCTATAGTTAAATGAGCTATCAGTTAGACCCGTCACTAGTAACGATAATTTCCGAGAGTTTTTGAGACGTCTAGAGAAGCATATTGCAGGTAACGGTCCAAATACTGAACATGCGGATAGTGTCATTTATAACAGTATGAAGCAATATTGGAAGGAATCTGGGAAAGGGAATAAAACTAATTGGCATTTCGCATGTCACTTTGATAAAGTGAAGGACTTTACTGCATTGAAAGTTTTAGAGCGAGTGAAAAAGTCACAAAGAGATCTGTTTCAAATTCAACTCTGGAACCAAACCATGATTAATGGAAAATTTGTGATTGGAAGGAAACCTCATTCCATTGTGTACCAGATGAGTTTTATTGTTTTAAAGCAAAGAAACAACTGTATAAGATGTCAATCGTTGAAATAGAAGCATACCTAAACAAAGCCAAAGTTTCATATATATTGTCTATGATAAACGTTTATTGCATAAGGCACCATCCAACTTTAGAACCAAAAGGTGTCCCTCGCTTTATCAAAGTTTGCTTCATGTGATGCACAGAAAGAATTTAAATCCTAGATGATATACGTTAAAAAATTTTGCATGCACATTTTTGTGGCAATTTTGCGCTCGAAGGCACAAAAAACTTTTGGTGAAGTCTGGCACTTGGAACTCATATGACGATAAGATATATTGAGCATTTCCATATGTTTACAGCAAGCGCCACCTGTAATATCCGAACAAATAAATGACAAAAAGTTGACAAACACAATTTTAAGTGTCAGTCAGACAAGTATAGCTCACTATGAAAATTAAATTTTGTAAAGCTAATTTAAAAAAGATCTCATGGTTCCATTTTGATCTCAACCTTTCAAGAATTTCAGACAATATGAAAGCATCGAAATGTTTGGTGTCTAAAGATAACAACAGAACGATATCGCCGAGGCATTCATTGGACGCTACATACCTTTTGCGACTTGGTTCTTGCATGCCTTCAACGACTGATAAAGGCTGAATCCATCAATTACAACGATCGCATTTTGATAAAGAATAACCAGCTCTTCTCCCTAAGAGGAGATAAAACAATATGATGAAAAATGAGCCAGAAAGAGTTCCCACTTTTGAATATTCATAGTACCCAGAGTACTTGATGGGTTGGAATGAATTTAACACTATTTTAGTGCTCATCAAAACACAGAAAAATAATAAAATATCTTGGTCTTTCGGCTTCTAGCAACAAGGACAGATAATGTTACAATAGGATTCACAACTTTTTTTGACAAATAGATACAAAGCAATTTGTGATTGCAGACAAAGGGAATTCCATGCTAGGTTGGTCAAGACATAAACAAAAACAAAGCAAGCCGCAAAAATTGCCCTGAAGCCCAGGTCGCTAGCTCGCTTGTTGCGCAATCCAGAAATGGTTTTTAAGAGTAAATATTTGCACATATCGAAAGAAAAAGGATATATCTAAACTTCAAACTTTAAGCACAAAAAACTAATCACATTACCTGATCTAGCAAATGAGCATCTTTTGTTGCCATCTTTGTTTTCAGATCTAAACTGATCACTGGACCATCATGAAGAAATTGTGAAAGCAATAGCACACCAGTCTAAGACCAAAACAAAAAATATGTGAATAAATGGATTCGCGGCAAAGACGCATTACTAAATCAAGTTGAATCAGAACTTTTCATTGATTCGACGATCGACGGATATTTGTGGGGATCAAACGTCAAACATCAAAGGCAATGCTAAAAAGCCTTCTTAACCTGTCTCTTTTTTTGTCAAATGTGGATTTGTCTGATTTGAGTTGTGGTCACAAAATAACTTTTAAGAGCGCCTGTACAAAAATACAAGGCTAAACTTGGCCTTGTACAGGCCAAGTTTTAGTCTTGTAGAGGGGAATATGACCTTGTTATGACCTTGTACTAACCTTGGAAGAAAATTACAAGGCTATCAGTAAGATTCCAAACTGCAACCAGTCTAACACAAGGTTTCCACAAGGCTTCTACAAGGCTAATTAGCATTTTTCAAGCCATTTACAAGGTTACAGCAAGGCTATTCCAGGCCATTACAAGGTTACAAGGCCATAACTACAAGGCTTGTACATGGCTATTACATGGCCTTGTATTTTCGTACAGGTGACTGACATTTCAATTCACACTTACCTGTAAATAAATCCTTACATAGCCTGAAGAAAAGCCAGCAATGACACATGACCAGTCAGGAGCCCCTTGGGAAGACCTGAAAACAAATGGTGAATAAAAAACTTGTGAATTACTTTGAAAAGGAACTCATAATAGAACATGATGATGGCTTTTTATAATCTGTTCACGGAATAAAACATGTGATCAAAACGATGAAACATACTTCTTTGGCTTCATTTAAGATGTAACCATTTGTGGCTATATTTTAGAAGAAGCACAGCACAATGATATAGCTTACCTCTGCTGAGATGCAAGGGGTACACAACATAACGAAGAAATTGTTTCCCTGCAAAATATAGAAATTAATGGAATTAGCCATAGCTAGAAAGTGATTTTCTCAAAGAATCTAAATAAAAAAGAGCTTCAATCAATCAATCAATCAATCAATCAATCAATCATCAATTATCATAAAAGGTCAGTCAACCAACCAATCAATCAATATCATGAAAAAATGAAATAATTGAACAATCCTACCCTTCACATTTGCACAAGGAACCTTTCCAAAGTATTTCACTCCAGTTATTTGGATCATCTTTTGACTTCAGATTGTATTTTCCTAAAATGTAAAAAATCGCAATCAATAACAGGATATATAAAAATGTATAATGCTCCTGCTGACATGTATTAAGAGGAGGAATGGTAAATCTAGAAAATGGACAGGCATTAAGTGTATATCATACCTTTTGCCCTAAGAATTCACTAAAACTTTCAAGAATATTTTTAGTTTTCAAGAATTCTTGTCTAAAGATTTATAGTATTTCAACCCACTCAAGAATTCTTATCTGCGATCTAGACGATTATGCTAAAGATGTAGGCAAGGAACTTTTTACCAAGATGCATTGCGTTCTTTAATCAAATTCCCGTAGAATTGTTACAGGTTCGTAATTTGAACGTATTGCATCTAGGTAAAAAGTTCCTCGCCACCATCTTTAGCATAATGGTCCCTGTACAAAAATACAAGGCCATGTAATAGCCATGTAATAGCCTTGTAGTTATGGCCTTGTAACCTTGTTATAGCCTGGAATAGCCTTGTTGTAACCTTGTAAATGGCTTGAAAAATGCTAATCAGCCTTGTAGAATCCTCGTGGAAACTTTGTGTTAGACTGGTTGCAGTTTGGAATCTTACTGATAGCCTTGTAATTTTCTTCCAAGGTTAGTACAAGGTCATAAGAAGGTCATAATCCCCTCTACAAGGCTAAAACTTGGCCTGTACAAGGCCCAGTTTAGCCTTGTATTTTTGTACAGGTCTATTTGAAATACATGAGACATACACTGTAATGTGGCAAATATTAGATGTTGCTGTTGCTGTCTTATACAGTAACATGGTCAACAGACTTACTCGCTAGGAATATGGCTCTTGTTTCCTTTGCTAAAACCAATAGATCTTCAGCTGGTGATAATGCAATTAGACTGTCAGACAGTGTGCAGTCAGCTGGTGAAGATCTTTGATTTGGCTGTTAGAAAGAATAAAGCATCAGATAATACATTTTGATGTATACTTCTTCTGAAAGTCACTATGGTGAAAATAAGATTTAAATTCAAATCTGTACGAGTTTTATCATTCAACTTTGCTTTGTACTTCTGGTCAACATATACAGTATGCAGCAAGCACATTCCAGTCTGGTATTGTGACAGTATAAAAATTCCAGTTGCATATGCATCCAATATTGTAAAGTGGAAAAATACTATTCATGACAGGTTTTAGATTGCATTTTCATTGAAATATCCATGCCCTCACAATGTTGGCCTGGTACATTTGAAAATAAGGTTTCATACCTTGCCATCCACATCTGAGAATTCTTCATCTAAAATCAATGGGAAAAATGACTAAACAATCGTAACTATAATTGGTGGACCAAAAATGACTTGCCTCTTTTAAACAATAAAGCCTATTACTTTTCTTTTGTTGTATTATGAAATTTTTACAGCTAGAATTGTGGCTGAAGTTTAAGATGTATGGTTAAAAAATCAGCGCTATCCTAGAATTGCACACAAGTGCCTCTTCTGATTCTAACATTAACCCTGCCAAAGCCCTATAAAAGGTGTGCAATTTTAGAATAGAGTTTAGAAATCCACCATGCAATTTCCATTTTTCCAATCTAGAATTAGCACTTAGTTACAGTTGATTCCACCTTTGTGCAATGCAATACTTGCTTTTCAAAATGGAAAGTTTCACAAGGAAATGTATGAATTTTTTCTCACTTTTGAACCTCATTTAACTTCTCCTTCCAGGCCAGGTTGGAAACTGGTTGGGAAATATGCGTGATTTGGCCTACGCATAGTAAAAAAGTGAAACAATTTTGAAGGTGCAAGCTGCAATAGACTTTAGAACCTTTAATTCTGGCTGCGAGAAGCGAGTTTGAACACAGTTTATAGTTGCGAGAGAATGCAGCTTTTCCAACATTGGCTTCCACTCTTCCAGGCAAAAGCATTGATTAGAGCACTTGATTGATTGTAAAATCCCACGAAAAAATCAGAACTTCATCTCAATCTTCACCCATGATTCCATTGAAAGGGGAAGCAACTGTTTTTTCAAGATAATCTTTTACCATTACTTGAGCTTGAAGTTGCTCCAGATTTTCTGATAGATATTGGTTGATGTCGATGGCTATCTAATCGTATAAGGGCCTGGGCCTAAATACTCACAATCAAGATCTCGATGTTGGGTGTTTATGGTGCCATCATTTCCAAATTCTAAGAACGCGGTCAACGAATTTAATCCTGCTATAGAACCACTAAGCGTCAATCGACAAGACATCTTCAAATTAATGCTACCAGAGAGATGATCTTATTGCAGCCAGCCGTTTCATTTCAACTTGACTTTTTAAATGTTTTCTATCGAATAACAACTCATATTTTAGGCCCGTTTCAAATCGAGGCTATTGTGAAAAGTCGGAATCGGCCCTTGCAACAACAAGAAAACCTTGCAACAACAAGAAAACGTGGTTGGTAAGGTAGGTACAAATTGCGAGCTGCGAGTTGATGCTTTCAGCGAGTTGTTAGTAGCATACAAGTCAAATCTTTGAATAGGGCACAGGGAAACCCGCAAATCTTCTAATTTCACGCTTATAAGCCAATAATATCGCCGTATTCCGATCACATGACTGAAGATAAGGCTTTCGAGATAACTTTTCGAGTACCTTCAGTCCTTCACGAAAATAAATATTCGACTAATAAAGATACAGAGCTGGTTTTACCACGAATCGATTCGAGAGGCCCCACTCCACATTTGCTTTTCTGCATTTGGTTAAAATCTCATCAGGGATCGGCGTTACATCGAATTTCATTCCTTCGAAAATTGGCCTATGTTCAAGAATTCTTCAGGAACGCTACAAGTAAGATATAGCTTTCAAAATTTCACTTGTTACGTGAATTATGTCCAGGAGTAACATGAAAATATTTGTTTATGCGATTTTCGAAAATCCTTGACGAATTAAAGTTATTTTCTGCCAAGAAGGCTAAAGGGCTTACCTTCACCAGCAGCAGAATCCCAGTAATCGGCATTAAATCATTTTTTTCGCAATAATTCCCAGCGGATACATTAACAAATAACTTAACCACACATCCAATTTCTTTCCACCATTTTATCATCGATAATTTCGATAAAATGTGATAAGACTTTACAGCCTTTGCAGCAAACCGTCCAACAACCGTCGATTCAAAGTTAAGCAAAGGGCCGATCCTAACCCTTCGAATCTGTAGCCTGCGTGCAGACTCAATTATCCAGGCTATAGAATCTGCCGTTCTTTTAGCTTGATTAATATTGGCTCTAGGCTCTACTAATATTCCTTTGCTCGATAAAGGGTTATGCTCAAAACATCGTCCTTATTTCAATTCGAATCAAACCCAGGGGGGGACTTGGTAGTTCAAGGTGACGTACCCGTTGCAAAATGTTGTAAAACCCTAAACCCTTAGCGGTAGTAGATTTTAGCCTAAGCGGCAGTAGCTTTTAGCCTAAGCGGTAGTACCTTGTAGCCTAAGCGGTAGTAACTTTTTCCGTAAGCACCAATAACAATAGGTCAATTGTTCCAGAAACAATAGTGCTATTGTATAGCAGATATGAGCAAAAAAAGACTTCATTTACGTAGATTTACTTTGGAATAACACAGTATAAATACACTCATCAATGAAACTACCCCCATTTCAGACAATTGATGTTTTTGCCTGGTGTCCTTTACTTCCTTTACTTTCTCCAACTCTGTGGGCATATGGCAGTGTGGTCAATCGTAGATCATTGATAAAAATTAATTGCAA